>CM073137.1:21374618-21974618 GCA_037039145.1 Fundulus diaphanus | reverse complement strand
CGGCACCAATGCAAATCTTACAAAGACATGGAAGGTCGTCAAAACTGACTGGCCTTTATGGAGGAGTACCAAGAACATTGCTGGAAAAAAAGGCATGAAAATTCCCTGTTAAAGCAATTTTGGTCCTCAGAACCTGGTGTCCAGAAACTTTAATGTCCGTCCCTCCTCCAGGGCAACTGAAATACCTCCTTAGCTTGCAATCAAACTCTAGAGTCCTGCTAATAAACAAATTGGGTAATTTTGGTTTGTTGAAGCACATCCGTTAGATGTGTTTCTGAGGACAGGGGATTAGGACCCCATGTGAAGTTTGCCACAAGGCCTGCAGGAGACATGGTGAACAGTGGAAGAAGGTCTGGTCAGATAAGACAAAAGTAACCTTTTGGGTCCACATGTAAAACCCAGTGCATGTAGCAAAATTACCTCTGTGCATCACCCTGAACCCGTCGACCCCTGGTGGTGGCAGCATGATCACAGCTGACGTTCTCCATCGCGTCTGATTGTGTTTGAGTTATTTTGCTAAGAAGATTGGGCAAAAGTTTCTGTTTCTAGATGTGAAAGGCTGGTAGAGACAAAGTGCAACGTACCTGCAGCTGGAACTGCAGCAGAGGGTGGCCCTACAAAGTATTGACCTGGAGGGACTGAACATACGCACGGCACAATTTTTATATGAAAAACAAACGGCAAAAACATTTCAAACAGTGTATGGTGTTTCTTTCACAACACTGCTGTGCACCGTTTTACGTCAAGATGCGCAGGTCTTTGTTTATTTTCAGGTTCCTGGAGGACGTGTAGTTCTCCTTTGGTTTACGCCCTTTAGTATTTTGCTTCTGTAGATTCTTGTTTTGGTCACTAGTTCGTTTTCTGTTCATTAAAATGTTTTTGTGTCTCCTATCTATCTATCTATCTATCTATCTATCTATCTATATCTATATATATATAGATATAGATAGATAGATAGGTCTGTCACACCAAAAAAAAAAAAAAAACATGCTTGAAACAGTGCTTCTGCAAGGCCTGGAGTTAAGACATCAATGTGGGTGAAAATGACATTCCTACAAGGGGCTTAAATCTAAAGGTTCAAACTATTTGTTCCACTTAAAACATGAATAATGCAGCTACTTGTTAAGGTATAGATTCAAAATGAGTAGTGGATCTATAAACAGCCTGCATGAAACAAGTAACCCACATGCGTTTACCCTTCTTTTCAGGAACACTTGCCGCTGCACCGCTTGGTGTAAGTTCATTTATATTCTCTTGGCTTTGTCTGTTGACGCAAGAAGCTTTTTGAAGCCCTGGCAACATATGGCGGAGAAGCACATCAGGCTGTGGATGTCACTGAAGTAGTGATTTGAGATGACAACTCCCAAAAGCTGTTAAGCTGAAAGGGATGAAAAGGGAAAGAAAATAGAATCATCAAAAAAGCATTAGTTTGACGAAAGTCATTGTCTGGGATTGATGTGTGGACCGAAAGTCTCTCTCTCTACTGTATTGTTTTCAAACTGAGACCAAATCTTAATTACGTTAAAGATAATTGGTTGTTTTGGCTCCTTTGGGAAGTGGAGAGGAAATTGTACAGCAGCAACCCTTGTAATGACAAAACACAGGTATTGCTTTCGTCAGAAAGCTTACAGTTGTTGCCCATAGCGAGATTTAATAATCTCGTCCTCCCAGTTGTAAGGTCTGAACAGGAAGCAATTTGTTTGGGCCACCAGATACATTTGTCTTCATTTAAATGCAGATCAGGGTTATTTTTGGGAAAATAAAATCTAGGTTTTTGGAAAATCTCCAAAGATAAAGAGACCTTGGATAATAAACATATTACCCAACCAAATTATTTTAGTAAAATACATAATAAATAAATGAGAGCAAGAACCAGATGAAAAAGAAGTAGAAAACCTTTTCGGTTATTAAGTTTAAAAATCAACTTCTGTTGCACACTAGAGGTGAACACAAAAGGGGGTAAAACACCTTTGCTGAGCAGCAGCATTGCATCATCTTCACCGGATGTCTTTAGCTACTGTGTTGAGTTGTAGAACATCTGAGAGCCCAATCAGCCCCAGAACATGCCACCGTGTGATATAGTCAGAGTTTATGTCCCCTATACAAGGTTTGGGTTTGGACCAAACCTTGTATATGTGAAGTAAACCTGAACCATAAACCCTTTTTAACCTGAACTTATTTACTATTTGAGTGAAACTGGAACGAGGTGTCCGTCATTAAAGCACAGACTTCAGTACAGGTTGCGAAATACAGGCCAGGCAGAGGCAAGGCAAGTTTATTTGTATCTCACATTTCAGCAACAAGACAATTCAAAGTGCTTTACATGAACAGATTATATAAAATGAAAACATACCAAAGAAAGTATATATTGCAGTGGGTCAGGATAAATTGGACTACTTAATCTAATGAAGCCTGTGAAATTCTCAGTTAGGATTTTTTTTCTGAATCTTCTTAATCTAATGAAGTTTTCAGTTAACTACAGTTGTTTAAATTGAACATTAACATTCAAAGGCAACTCTAAACAAATAGGTTTCAGTCTTGATTTAAAGGAACTCAGGCTTTCAGCACTTTTACAGTTTTCTGGAAGTTTCTTCCAGATAAGTGGAGCATAGGAACTAAATGCTGCTTCTCCGTGTTTAGTTCTGGTTCTGGTTCTGCAGAGAAGGCTGGAGTCAGAAGACCTGAGTGGTCTGGAGGGTTGATACACTGATAACAAGCCATTCAGGGACTTATAGACCAACAGAAGTATTTTAAAGTCTATTCTCTGAGATACAGGGAGCCAGTGTAAGGACTTTAGAACTGGGGTGATGTGCTCTACTTTCTTAGTCTTAGTGAGGACGCGGGCAGCAGCGTTCTGGATCAGCTGCAGCTGTCTGATCCACTTTTTAGGCAGACCTGTGAAAACACCGTTGCAGTAATGAATTTAACTAAAAATAAACGCATGGATTAATTTTTCCAGATCCTGCAGAGTCCTGCTGAGTCCTTTAATCCCCGAAATGTTCTTTAGGTGATAGAAGGATGACTTTGTAATTGTGTTTAGATTCTTTTGGAGGTTCAGGTCTGAGTCCATCACTACACCCAGATTTCAGGCCTGATCAGTGGTTCCTATCTGAAGCAATTGAATCTGAATTCTGAATTCAGATTGCATTTAAAGTCATATTTTACTGCAAAATCTTTGACTTTTTTGAAGCCGTGATCAACTTTGGAACTGAGCATGAAAAGTTAATCATTGGGTGGCAATTCCTTATTGCAGGTTTAGACGATGGCTATAACACTGTTCTACGCGGTATCTTGTGCATATAAACAGCACTGAAACCTTTCAGTGTGACTGTACGACTGACTGCATGTTGCATGAACAACAGAGAACTGCTAAAAATTGGGAAAAAATAAGAATTCCGACTACTGAGGACAAACATAACGCACCATGTATGCTAACTCTGGACCGTTCTTCTATTGATCCAAAAATTATTACTTTAGTTTTGTTTTTATTCAACTGTAGAAAGTTTTGGAACATCCATGCATTGATTTCTTCTATGCATTTACAGCACTCAGCATTTGAAGGGGTTCATTGTCACCTGGTGGCAGTCGTCTGCATAGTTATGGTGACTGATGTTGTTTTTTTATTATGTGATTTAGAGGGAACATGTAGCTATGGATTAGGAGGGGACCCAAGATGGACCCTTGAATTTCTGTGGTCTCTGATGTAAAGTTACCTACTGACACAAAAAAGTTCCTGTCTTTTAACTAGAGGTCTATCGGTACACCTGCCTGTGGATGGGTATGAATTTCTTTTGGTTTATTTCTGATGCTTACATTTTGTGGTTTTAATGGAGTGATTCTTCATTTAACAGGTTCTCTTGCATCGTTCTTTCTGACGCTAGCCTGCTAGTAACCAAATATTGCCTTTTTCACAAAATGTTGTTCCTTTCTTCTGGAAATGTTCAAATCTGTTTCTCAGGTGATTATTTTGTCCTAACAAATATGGCGAAGAAAATAAGTCCCTTTAGGAATTCCCTTGAGGTTTACATACTGTCTAGTGATGTCAAAGTACCAATCACCAGTTTTCTTTATCCTCGTTTTAAAGCCAAATGTGGCCATTTTATTCCAACCCACTTCCATTTTATACCTGTAAACAAACCATTTTGTTTGATCCTTGTGTGTTAGTTTATTTCTTTTGACCTTCAGGGTATTTTGAGGAATAGATTTGTATTTTTGTTCTGAAGATTTTATACTACACACTGTCAATATGTCAATGGGGAAAATTTAAAGACAGGCAAATTTGTAATGAGTGTTTGAAAGAGAACAATTCAGCTTAATACCCCTACAGCGTCACATACTCTTTCAATACAAAACGTTTTGTACTTAAATATAATCAATAAGGCTTTAACCTGTCATGTGAACCAAAAGGAGAAACTCTGAGAACAAGTATAAAAGCTTTGTTAATCATACACGCATCATTGTTCTGACAAAGGTGTGAGATGCCACAGCTTGTTGGAAGCCGTGACTCAAACGAGCATAGGGCGTAAGTCATGACATCAATGTAAAAAAGCCTCCGCTGTGCTGCAGATTACCAAACTAAGGGACGACCTCTGTAAGCTGCCATAACACCGAGCTCTGCCCGACTCTGCCTGCCTCCAGCATTCAGCATGGAGCCACTTCAGCACACCCGCGCACAAACACATACGTAAGGCTTCTGCTTGCATGGTCAGACCGCCTCTCCCCCACACACAGACACACGCACGCACTTGGACATGATGTTGCTGGAATGATATCTCAAGGACTCTCAATGCCATGCTGGGTCCAGGCAGCCGGCCAGGTTGTCGGGAGTTGGACTGACCTGGATGGAGAAGGGCGTCACTTCCAGGAGACCACAGCTCTGTTTCTTGGTCCTCTGCAAACGTTACACCTGCCGTCTCCTGGGAAAAACTTGGTCACAACAAGAGATGCACGATTACATTTTATTTACTTTTTGAGCTTCAATAGAAAGGGGAAGCCTTTG
This sequence comes from Fundulus diaphanus, assembly GCA_037039145.1. Classification (NCBI taxonomy): domain Eukaryota; kingdom Metazoa; phylum Chordata; class Actinopteri; order Cyprinodontiformes; family Fundulidae; genus Fundulus; species Fundulus diaphanus. The sequence goes on along the minus strand of CM073137.1, from coordinate 21,969,619 downwards.
TAAATACCGTTTGATGATTGAGTTTATTCTCTGTGAGTGGAAGCAGCAGGTATCTGTGGGGCGCTGCTCATTGCCAAATGATATTTCTGCCCCAACTGCAGATCAATAAAGGCTCTGACCTCAACTGTCAGCCAGCTAAACTCTATACACAGTGGGACACTCAAGGCAAAGGTTGTAAGACCAAGACTGGCCTTTGTTGTGATCTTTACCACGTATGGATATGTACATCTACAGCGCATTTTTTAAAAAAAATGTTTGCCTTCCTAAATATTTTTTCTGTTTTCACTTTTTTTACACCTAAATCTTTATGATAAATGTTATAACCAGACAAAACACACTGTGTAAATGTACAAAAACAAAACAGTTTTAAAATTATGATTTCATTTATTTAGGGGAAAAATCTATCGAAAACAACATGACCTAACGTGAAAAGATAATTGCCCCCAAAACCTAAGAACTGTTTTTTTCCTTCCTTGATGGTAACAACTTCCATCAAGTTAGACCACCATGAATGAGTTCTGGCCTCTTCTTCTTTGCAGGACTGTTTTTAAATCAGCCACATTGGAGGGTGTTATTGGTCACACCTCAGCATCTCGACTGGATTTAAGGGTTGGACTTTAACTTGGCTACCCCACAACCTTAAATTTTCTTTATCTAATGGTTGATTAGTCCATACACCAACCCATTTAAACTGCTGACCTAAACATACCCGCGCACAGGTTATAGTCCGCAAACCCAAATGAAGTAAAGCAAGGTTTGCGTAATTTCCTTCTGCTGCAAAGTGCCGTTGGTAAAAATTAGATCTACATGCTATTTAATTATGAGTTTGCCACAACACTTTAGACAGCCGTGACAGCTTTCTTTTTCCTGCAATCACGATGCATTTGTGTCGCATGACTACTAAAATCTGATCTGCTCCCCCTTTAGCATGAGCAGTCAAATAGACTCCATGTGGTGAGAAACAAACTTCAACTGCAGCAACGTGTTTGAGAAGACAACAGACAGAAATATTTACCTCTTGACAAAACGTATCAAAACACTGGCCCTGTCCTCAAGCCATGTAGGTCAAAAAATGTTATGTAATAAAGTGAAGGACTAAAAATACACGAGCAAACTGTCAGCGGCTAATCACGTCTGATTTATGCCAGGATGGCGCTGATGAGATTATTTTGCTCCTCTGTGTGCTGGCCCGCGGCGCTCTCATCTCCTCTTTGATGCTAACAGGTCAACTTTTGGAAAGGGGAAGAAAGTTTCAGGCCCCAAGCTAGATTTGGCATGGCTGATTTATTTATTGTTATTTTTATTATATTTATTAATTATTTTCCGCTCGTGTAATATCGCGTTATCTACCAGTAACTGTGGCTCTCAGATTTTGTTGTGGGACGACGTGCATTTTAGCTTCAAAACCAAACCAAAAAACACTGCATGAAAACAGTGCATGTTACGTTTTTATCTGCGCCTGCATTTGATGTACTGTGCTGCAATGTGCTCTGCAGCCCTCTGAACATAGCAAACCACTGATCCTGTTAGGGGTTTGTCCCTGCTTAGTGAACCATTCACCAGTTGTTTTCATTCATAAAAACCCTAAATGTGCAAAGCCGCTTAGAGCCTTTATTTATACCTCATTCTGTTGCATGGCGGGGAATCTTTCCCCATGATGACGATCAAGTGCCACTTCCTAGATTTCACTTGCTTCCTGTGCTATGTGGAGAGAAAAAAAAAAATCTTTAGATGTGACGAAGTTGAATGTCTTCTCAGTTTGTAATCCTGTAAGTCAGAATTTATACAAACACTGCAGGTGCTGTTTTTGAGCTGTGAACACAGGAGGGACTGACGGGACAAGAAAGACAATACTTGAGCATCTAAACCAGAAGTAAAGTTTAAATAAAATGAATTTTGCTCCGACTAAAAAGATTTAAAGGATGCTACAGTGTTACATAAAGACATGTATGAGATAGTTGTGAATGCTGAAGAAAGCAGGAAATTCGTCTTTGAAATTTATAGAGATTAGAATAAAGACAGCTAACGGACAAAATACTTAAATAAAGATTAAAAGGATTTTCCGCTCTGCAGCCTCCACTGATTGTCTGTCTGAGAGCTGCCAAAAACAGCCCAAAGAACTAGTTGTGAGTTTTCTTGTAATCGTTATTCGTGCTGAATGCTGCTGTTTCTTGTTCAGTTCTTGATTTCTTAGTCTGTTCCCAGCTTTTCTTTCTATTAGTTTTGTCTTTTGCTCCCGCACCCTCGGCGCTGGAGGCCCTTGCTTGCTAATCATTACACCTGTCCTGTGTTTGTCATTCATTACTTCAGTAATTATGCTGCTTTGCACTTGTAGCATGCCAGATCCTCCTTGTTTCCCTGTCTGTCCTGGCCTTCTGTTAGCCTGGTATGAGCCAGCTCTTCCCATACCCAGATTCTGCTGCTGCTCTTATTTTATTTTGGGTTATTATCAGGGGGTTGTTTTGGTCATCACTACCTCTTTGCTGCCCAGTCCTGTGTTTGGGGTAATTTTCTCTTTACAGGGGTTTGTTGTTGTTGAACACCTCCAACAGGATGAAAACCAGCAGTTATGAAGAGGACTGCATGATGAAAAACAGCAATAACAAGCTGAAGCAGTTTTTCTGAGCTCGTTTTTTTTTTTTTGGTTTCCTTTGATTTCCGAAAAGGTCATCAGCAGCTCTTTCTGGCACCGAGGCCAGAGACAGCGACAGCAACTTTAGGCAGATACAGGATGCACCCTGGTAGTGGGAATGTCCAACTTCCACGTAAAGAGACTGCTGTTTTCACGGTGGGTAGTAAACCGCTTGTGGGTGTGGATCAAAAATCCATAATTTTACTTATTTTATTATTTTATTTTATTCTGGTTTCATTCATCCTGTATGACCGAATCTCATCCTTGATGTAACATCTTCTGTTTTTTAAGGGGGACATACCATGCAAAAGGCTTACTTTTTTTACCCTTAAATACGTATTGTTATGTACTTTGAGTCTCTAGGAGGGCAGAAAAGTTGAATTTAGTCTGTCCGTGAGCTGTGTAGCTATATTTATATTCTGGTTGAGTCATATTTTTCAAGTTGTTCGGTTTTCTCTGTTTTCTATTACATTTTTTTTAAACAATTATGTCACTGTATTTGCTGCGGTGCTGCTAAACAAGGTCATGGACTTTCGGTTAACCAATTTCACGAAACCATCATTGCTGCGATTTTGTAGTCCAAGCTCAAGGATGCCAAAACTACAAGTGGATGAGCTGAAACGTTCGTTTATTGGGTGCATTACCCCAAACAACTCATTGCATAAGGGGGTGGGGATGGGGGTGGGGGGGGGACAAAGTGCCTCCTTTAAATTTAAAGAGACAGCAACAAAACGGGTTGCTCTCAGATGCATCTCAGAACAGGGGTAAAAATGGGGAATATGGGGGTAAATTAACGAGGAATTCAAACTACAGCTTTGCTGTTCCACTTTATATAGACCACAACTGAATGATTTCAGTGTGAAAAGGCTGTCATCACGGAGTACACCATGAATCTTGCCTTCAGGAAGTTGATTTCAAAGAACCATGGTTAGTGGTCCTATAAATAAAGGCATGAAAAAAACAAAGACAAACATCCTGACATCCAGTCAAAGTGTGTTTCTGACCTTGGTGAGGAAGATGCTTGCTAGCACTGCAAAAACAGAACAAAAAGTAAATAAAATTGACTTTTTATTTATTTATCTTATTTACAAATCCTTGATTTGTAAATAAGATAATCTGCCAATGGAATGAGTGTTATGACCCCTAAAAAAGATGATTACATATAATGTACTTGAAATAAGATGGTGGAGATGAGTTGCTCCTGTTTTAAGTGCAAAATACCTTATTCTATTTACAGATAATCTTATTTACCTGCTCAAATCAAGGGCAAATACACTAATTTCAAGAAAATGTTACGTTTTTTGCAGTGATCAGCCAGCCACCTCGTACCAGGTGAGCCTAGGTAGTATCTTCTTTCCCACAAGATCCACAACCACCAGCGAAAGGTAGTTCAACAAGGCTGAATGCAAAGCACTGTTCAGATTTTTACACATGATTTTAAAAGACACGTATCACTCTGGAACTCTGTTCTACTTTTCAATGGTCTATAAGAGGAGATCCTAATAAAACTCACTGAAGCTTATTTTTGTTATGTGACAGAATGTGTGTGCATTGCGTGTACACTGGATGTAAGTGCTTTTGCAAGGCATTGTGTAGGTTTGAACTCCTAACGCTGAATCTAACTAATAAGAAAAACATCCCATCGCTGTATGCGGTTGCTTCCTGAAAGCAGTAATATGTCATAAAGAGGACTTTTTCTGAGCCTTATCCTCTAAAGCTGTGGAGAGGCACACAAGCAAAGTGGGAATATCTTTACTCCACGGTCACGGCTCAAGCAAAACTTTATCCGGTGTACGCCGTGCATCTGTTCATACGAGGAAAACCATGGAAAAGTAATCCTGTTGAGCTGAATTCACCATGGATAAAAAGTCGGGGGGTGAAGTGACACCAGCAGCCGAGGCCAGCGAGCTAACAAGAGGACCATGTTTAAATTGGGTGGTTTCAGACCATATCTGTCCGCGTCACTGAGGACCTTATAGACCTCACTTAATCACACCCAGGGCTTTGGGCCACTAATTACGCTGTTCTCCCTCACATCCCCAAACAGAGCATCACTCGTGACCTTATCTCTGTGTCCAACAGAGTGTTAGCATTCGCATGGCAAGTATGGCGATGAATGTGATTATTGGAGCCCGAAATAATAATGCCAGCGTCTTTGAGCCACCAGTAGCCATGCATTCAATTGTACCCCACTCCACCCTACCCCACTACCCTTTTCTCCTCCAAATTAGAGAAGACGAGGATAAAAATAGAGTCATTATGGTGCCGGATCTTTGGGTGGACCCGGTACACAATGCAAGATGTACGTGTGTGTGTGTGTGTGTGTGTGTGTGTGTGTGTGTGTGTGTGTGTGTGTGTGTGTGTGTGTGTAGGGGGGAGGGATATTAATTATTAAGGAAATGTAATCTCTCATCCAGACACCTACAGCAATCCGGTTATAAAGTTTGTCACAGCTCCGGAACCTAGAAAAAAAAATGATGTGCCTGCATGATCAGAGCACAGGAACATGCAGGACACAAATTAAGACATCAGTTTGGTGCTTCGGGTTTAATTTATTTTATTTATTAATTTATTTCAGTAATACAGCCTCAAATGAAAAACAAAGACTAACCAGGTTTAACTATCTAAACAACAGCGAGTTTGCAAAGACAAAGAGACAAAGATCTGTAGTCCTGACATGGCGGACCGTGGTTCTTTTCTGTCACTTGGCTTCATTTCACATCGTTTGTGAAATAAACCACAAAAAAAGTGTTTGCTCCCTCGTAGATCTCTTGGTTGTTTTGGAAGTTGTTGTTTTTTTTGCTTCAAATCTAACTCATTTCAATAGACTAAGATGAGCAGTGCAAAATTTGATAAATAAAATAATGTTTTGATTTCATTTATTAAGAAGAAAAAGCTGTCCACACCAACCTGGCTCTGTGTGGAAAAAGTAGTTGACCCTCTTTAGAGCTTTATAAATGCGGTTAGGCTGTCATCAAGTGTTTGTGAAACTGAGTCTTTTGAATCCGCATGGAGGAGTTTTGTCACGCTCCTCTCCCCATTATTGTTGTCATTTAGCCTCAAACAGACTTAGACTTAGACTTAGACTTTCTTTATTGTCATTTTGTATACACAGAGTGCATACAGAACGAAATTTCGTTTTCACACAGCTCAGAAAGATTGCAGTAACTCTACAGGATACCTTGCGGTGAATTACAGTACAGGATAAAGTGCAGTGATAAATCGCAGTCACTTACAGGATAAGTTTCAATTGACTTCCGGATAAAGTGCAGCAGTGAACAGTAGGCAGTTGAAATGTAAACAATGTAAAACAAATGTAAACAAATATGCAGTAAGGTGCAGCAGTGATTTAAAAGTAGACAGTTGCATTGTACACAGTTTTGCAGTACATTTCCCGGTAAGGTGCAGCAGCAATTTTGCAGGATACAATACAATGTGCAAATGTGCAAATCAGCGAGTCGAGTGTGGTACACAGTTTTTATACTTCAGCAGTTCAGCAGTTCAACAGTCTGATGGCAGCAGGGAAAAAGCTTTTGCAGAACCTAGTGGACCTGCAGCGGATGCTGCGGAACCTCTTTCCAGAGGGCAGCAGGGAGAATAGTCTATGGTGGGGGTGTGAGGGGTCCCTGATGATGTTACGGGCTCGAGACACACAGCGCTGCGATGAAATGTCTTTAATGGAGGGAAGAGGAGCCCCGATGATCCCTTCTGCTGTCCTCACCACTCTCCTCACGTTCTTCCAGTCGGAGGCACTGCAGCCTCCACACCACACAGAGAGACAGCTGGTCAGAATACTCTCTATGGTGCTTCTGTAGAAGGTCGTGAGGATGGGCGGGGGCAGGTGGGGGGGGCAGGAGGGTTTTCAAGCAAGAGCAACATTTTTAAGGTCACATCACAGCATCTTTAGTGGATTTAGGTCCAAGCTTTGACTATGGGGTGCTACAAAATCACAAAATCCAGGTTCCCGAAGAGGCACTTCGGCCCCACACCATCACACCACCACCACCGTGTGTAACTGGTGGCATTTATATTCATTTTCCAAAATGCTGTTAGCTTTACACCAGATGTATCAGGGCACATTGTCATGAGGTTGTACTGTGGAAAGGACTTAAATGTAATGAAGCAGCAAAGAAAATGAAGGTGTATCCTTAAAAAAAGAAACAAAAAGGCTTGGCTGTGTGTTCTCGATCACTAATTTCTAACAGTATCATTAAGCTTTTCTTTGGCTGCTTTTTCAATCAGTTTTTGTCCTTTTAGATGCAGTGTGGCCGTCTCCTGTTGGCTACTCCCAGCAGGAAAAAGCACCATGTCAGAAAGCTCACATCATCTCATACATGGCAGTAAGTTCACTGTACTTCACAAACCGGAAGGAGATGTGTGATGACATCATGTCTGAGAATGTATTTAATACTAATACAAAGTTTCCATAGTCTACATTTCTGCTGTATGGGCTCAGGTAGATGGTAGCAAATCTGATTTTGGCTTTTTTCCCCACGTTTTTCTGTGTATATTAAAACATATTTATTTGTTTATTTAGAAATGTTTCTTATACAGTTTGGAAAAGGAAGTCTGGAAAAGGAAATAATTTAAAAATTTCCCAGACCTGCAAAGTATGGAAAAAGAAAACAGAGTACGAACGTACAGAGTATCTGTATTCCCAGGATTTATTACCCATGGCATTCACTACAAGTTCCATGCATCCATCATCTAACATTTATTGTTCTTTTCTTTCATGTAACAAACCATTTGTTCATCATTCTCCTCCATCATCCATCCATCTATCCCAGCCTCCCTTCCTTCCCTCCCTCCCACCATACTCAAGCCCTTCCTTTACTCCTTAGTTTGCTTGTTCTATCCCCATTTCTCCCATCCCTCCTTCCTCTTAACCTTTTTCCTTCCCTCATTCCTTCATTACCAGCTCCTTCCCTTCTTCGTTCATTCCTCTCTTCTTTGTCCCCCAGTTCTTTCCTTCTCTCATTTTTTCCTTCATTCCATATTTTCTTCTTTTATTCCTTGTATCCTTCGTTCTTCCCTTCTATGCATTCTTACTTCCTTTCCTTCCTTTCTCCCCTCACCTTCATTCCTTCTTACCTTCGCTTCCCTCCTATCTAACCACATTCTTCAGTTGTGCCCTATTTCTTTTCTCCTTTCTTCCCTCCTTATCATTCTTCCTTACTTCTATCTTTGTTTCCCTCCCTTCTTCATTCTTTCATACCTTCCTTCCCTCCATAATTTCTTTCTTTCTTTCCTAGTCTGATTTTTCCATGTTCCATATAAGTCTGGTCACTGTATAAATGTGTAAATGTATAAATAAACTCTAATATACTTTAAAATAGGCATGTCCAAAGTGCGGCCCGGGGGGCCATTTGCGGCCCCTTTACTGATTTTGGGTGCCCCCCCATCTGCATTTCAAGAGAGATTTGGTCCAGCAACAGAGGTGGCTAATGCAGATGGAAGATTTTAGTTTTTAATTAGGGCAAAATTATCACAGAAAAGTTAAAATCCTACAATTGAATATGTTAAGTACAACACAAAGTATTCATCTTTTAATGAACACACTTTTGACAGACATTCTCTTTAATTTCATAGTAACATCAATCCAATGGCATTTAATTAATCAAATGCAGCCTTTGGTGCATTAAAATCTGCTTTGAATTCAATTATTAAAATCGGCTAATTAGCTACAGCAAGTGTTTTGAAAGAACAACTGAACCAAACACTGTTCTTTTATTGCTATACCAAAAATAAGGTAATGTTTATTATCGTTAAAGGGTCAAATTAAATTATTCGAAAATAATTTAAAAACTGGATGACCATCTTTTAATTCAACAAATGAGCAAAACCTTTTTCTTTTATTTTGAATGTACAATCATTTCATTCATTTCCCACAAAAAATCTGACTCATTTATTTATTTAAAATGATAATATTTTATAGAACATGTAAAAAAAAATAACAATTTTGTTTTTAAAAAAAATGTTAATTTTAGGGCCCTCGGGTCCCTTTGACTTGGCAAATTTGGTCCATGTACCAAAAACTTTAAAAATGTTCTGAAGAAGACAGCGAACTCTGGACATCTGGTTAAACACCGCCGCCTTGTGGCCACGGCAGGAACATCCTCAGTCCGCCTCTGACCCGGAAATAAATCCTCGTGTTTTTTCCTGCTTCACACGTGTTGCCTGGCGCAGTGAGCTGAGCAAGATGGCGGCGTGCAGTGTGGAGGAGCTGCTGGCCAAAGCGGAGCAAGAAGAGGCAGAAAAACTGCGGAGCATCTCCGTCCAGAAGGAGCTGGAGCTGGAGTTTGACGTCGGGAACCTCCTGGCCTGCGACAAAAACCGCATCGAGTCCCGGGACTTCCGGGAGCAGAGAAAAGAGGACTTCCTCCGAGCCTTGGCCCGGGACAACACGCAGCTCCTCATCAACGAGCTGTGGAAGCTGCCCACGGAGAGGGTCGGGGAGGTGATCGTGGCCAAACTACCGGAGCAGAGCACCCGACTGCCCCGAGAGAAGCCCCCGCCGAAGCGCAGACCCCCGACCAAGTGGGAGCAGTTCGCCAAGCTGAAAGGCATCCAGAAGAAGAAGAAGACCAACCTGGTCTGGGATGACGCCGCCAAGGAGTGGAGGCGGCGCTGGGGCTACAAGAGGGCCAACGACAACACCAAGGACTGGATGATCGAGGTCCCGCAGACCGCCGACCCCAACGAGGACCAGTTCGCCCAGCGCAACAAGGCCAAGAAGGAGCGGGTGGCCAAAAACGAGCTGAACCGGCTGAGGAACATCGCCAGGGCGCACAAAATCAAGACCCCCGGCGTGGGTCTGCTCCCCAAAGCGCAGCAGTCCAAAGACGAGCTGGCCAAGGCCGTGAGCGTGGCCCAGACGTCCACGGCGTCCGTGGGGAGGTTCCAGGACCGGCTGCCCAAAGAGAAGCCCCCCAGGAACTCCGGCAAGAGGAGGAAGTTCTTGCCCCTCATCGGGGACTTCTCCAGCGAGAAGCAGAGGCAGCTGGAGCTGCTGAAGAGCATGAGCAGCAAGACGCCGCGGCTGGACATCACCAGGGCCGTGAACACGCAGATGAGGGAGGAGGACAGGGAGGAGGCCGCGGCCCGGCGGAGGAAGGGCGCCGGGGGCAAGGGGGCCGGAGGGAAGGGGCGCAAAGGCAGCACGCCGGCGAAGGGGAAGGGGAGGGGGGCCGGAGGGAAGGGAGGAAAAGCTGGAGGGGGGAAGAGGAGAGGAAAAGCAGGGAAGCACTGAGGGCTCCTCTGGAGTTGTTGGACATTTGTGCTGCAGAATGAACTGATTTCCTCATGTACCCTGTGTATGAATAAACGTGCAAACTGATCCTCAAACTGCTTTGGTCTGAGTTCAAGTCTCTTCACAGGACATCATCAGAATATGCTCAAATGCATTTTAAAGCAGTTGCAGTATCTGATGTAATATTGCAGCTGATTATTTGCATTCACGTATTTGCATTTAATAATACAAATTATAAAGTATTTGGTTTCTTTGAACCAAACTCCAGATGTGATGTCCTAGACGGCCTGTATGTCTCCAAACCATGATACCACCTCTGCTGAGGGTCGCTCAATTTACATTTTTAGTGTTTAAATTACTGTAACAGTGCTACAAAAGTAGATTTGTATTTGTTTATTATTATTATTATTATTATTGCTATAACACAAGTTACTAACGGCTTTAACTCTGGGATGCTGATGTAACTTCATAAACTGTCACGTTTTTTTTTTTTAAACTACCGTATATTCTGGTTAAGATTGAGAGTTGGAACAAATCAAAAAAACAAGTTTTTTTTTTTTTTAAACATTTTTCTTGATTCTCTTGTTTGATGCAGGTTGCGTCTTCCTGCCTGAGCAGCTTTCTTTTAATAATCAGATTTAATATGACGTATAGGCAGGGGTGGGCGACATGTACCAGAAATGTCTCAATATCTTTAGGCTGAATGCAGATATATGATATTAATGTTTTTCTTCTCATAAAGTAATTAGAAAAACGAATCTGAAGCAAAGCTTTGATCCCAAATGTCTCACAGGCACATTTTTTAACAAACAGCCATAGATAAATGGGAGCAACAGCTGAAAAATGACCTACTGGAAAACAAAAGTTTTACAGACCATCTTTTTATAAGCAATAGTCTCATCTTTTATCTCTTTTTTTAAAAGTCTCGTTATTTTTGTCCAGCACTACATATAGTCTGACCAGGTGAGGAAGAGAAAAATTGGAGTCAACGGCCACAGAGAATTGAATAAATTACAATAAGTTGAATATTGTAGCGAACTGCTTCAAAGGTACATTGTAAGGCAGCAAGGAATATTACATTTGTATTTTTTTTATTCATAAATACAAAAGGTACAAAAAATAGCATCTGATATTTTCCCTATTAAAACAAAAACAATTTTAAACCAAAAAATTTCATTTACATCTTACATCGAGTGGCGGCCTGTATGTTATAGGCAGGTTTGTTGCCAGTTGAACCTATCAAACTGCAGGAATGCCGCTTTTACATCTTTAGTCATATTTAGAGAAGCTTTCCAGGGTTTAAGGAGTTTTAATGGGTTAAATCTAAACAAACTGCTTTTCAACTATAGGTCAGGAGAACGGCCTGTGCCGGCAGGATCTGCTCAACATTATGCTTAAACGAAACCAAAGATCCTGCCAATGGAATCAGACTTGCACTTAAAATAGGGACAATTATCTCCATCATCTTATTTCTAGTGCAGTATATCTAAGTATCTTATTTTAGGGCTAAAATACTAATTTCATTGGCAGATCATCTTATTTACTTGCTCAAATCAAGAAAATTGTACTTATTTTCAGTTCCGTTTTTGCAGTGCTTAGACACGACGAGAGCATGGGGAAACACGGTGTCGGCAGCATCATGGTGTGGGCATTCTCAGGCAGGGACAAGGAGGCTGAGTGGAAGATGGAGATGAATGTAAGACCAGCTGAACAAGTAGCTAAACAGTGAGATTTACCAAAACCAGCTAGGGCTAACTTTTTGTGTATTAAAAATATAGTTTCATTTGAACAAAATATATAAAATGTCACTTTAAGAGAACTTTTGAATTTCATTCCACTCGCAATGTCAGCCTTTAAAAAATCTGCATGTTTATGCTGTTTGTTTGTTTTACAGGCAAGGAAGTGTTTTCTACAGAGATTTGCTGAGTGAATTTAGGATGTTTAAGGTAGATTGTCCAAAGAAATGAGCAGATTGTTCTCTTTAATTGGGGTTCCTAACTTTTCCATGGATCTTGAAGAGATGAGGGTTGGTTAAAAAAAAAGAGGGAGAGGAAATAAAATGAAGGGAAATCACTATTTCACCCAAAAGAGAAAACAAACAGCAAAACATAAATACAAATAAAAATGTCACAGATATTTTAGGTGGCTGACATTTTCAGCCATTGATTAATCAGACTTAAAGAAAGGAAAAGCTTTTAGAGGCTGTAAAAGGCATGAAACGAGGGCGGAGAGGCATTAAAACAAACCTAAACCTGCTGTTAAGAGTTAGCTTCAGATCACGTGTTTGGGTGGTCTAGTCAAAGTGCAGACCTAAGATGAGAACTGATGTTGACAGACACTCCCAGTGTAATCTGACTAAGTTTGAGACATCTACCAAAAAATAGAGCTAAACACCTGGTCTCTACGTGCAAAGCTGATGGAGACCTGCTCACAAAAGATATATATATATATATATATATATATATATATATATATATATATATATATATATATATATATATATATATATATATATATAGGGGCTGCACTGCAAAAAGGAAACTAAAGATAAGTGAAATTTTCTTGAAATGTGTGTATTTGTCCTTGATTTGAGCAGGTAAATAAGATGATCTGCCAATAAAATGAGTATTTTGAACCCAAAAATAAGATAATTAGATATACTGCACTTGAAATAAGATGACGGAGCTGAGTTGTTCCTATTTTAAGTGCAGAAATCTTATTCCATTGGCATATCATCTTATTTAGCTGCTCAAATCAAGGACAAACACTCTGATTTTAAGAAAATCTTGCTTAGTTTTAGCTCAGTTTTTGCAGTGTGAAAACAAGTGCATACATAGCTTTTAAGTTTTATCTGTTTAAAATAATGTAGAAACCGACATATCATTTTCATGATGGTGCGCCATTCTGCTGCTGGTGCATCAGATAAAACCCTAAAAAAAACAATGTCACCGTTTATAATTGCGACAAACAATCAAGGGGTATGAATACATTCAACAGGCACCAAGCATGACACAAAGGCTCACAGGACTTTTCCTGCTTTTTTTCTCAAATTTCCTTCCTCCGTCCTATCAGGATGTTTGTTGGACGCAATGAGCTCAGGCCAGGAAGATGCAAGCTGTACTTCACATTAATATTAACCGAGCTCTGGTAGACTGGGGACATGGTGCTGAATTGGAAGCAGAGAGGAAAGAGGGTGTCAGCTCACAAAGCCAGGGTTTACACTTTAAGCAAGTCTGCAGAGTAAACCACATATTACCCCAAAGCGGTGCTCCTTTGTTCAGCTCTTTGTGCGCACTTTTCCACATTCTGGGTGTTTTTGAAATGGAGCTGTCCTGCAGCCATGCAGGGTTTTTGCTGACTTCTTTTCACGCATGCTCGTCTGGCTCAGTGACGGCTCCCGTGGGGAACTGGTGGATGCCTTTTAATCGCTGACACAAGCACAGGGCAGAGCAGGAGAGAGGAGGAGGAGGAGGAGGAGCAGTGGCTTTCTATCACCATCTGTTGAGCAGCCCATCGCCAGGCCTGCGTGGGTCTTTGTTCCTGCTCAGTCATGCCACGGCAAAGTGGGACGCAGTCAATAACTCTCAATCAGTCAAAGCCCCTTTTGGATGAAATGGTTCGTGGTAATTGCCACTGCTCTGCACCAGCTACGCAGCCACGGAGCGTAGAGAAAATTACATGTTTTTTAAAAATTCATCTTCAAAAGATTCACCGAAACCTTCTTGATTAGGATCTGTTTTCAATGCCGTCCAGGGGGGAAAAAATCTGCTAATATATGGAATTTGATTTCCATGTTTCCCAGGATGGACAAGAGTGGGAAAACAAGAGTATGTGGAAATGTTTATATTTCCAGACTTTATTCAACGTCCTTTTGTCCTTCCTTCCTACCTTCCTTGTACACTTTCATCTGTCCTTTCTCTCGTATTCACTTGTGTCCATTCCACTTTTTGTCCTCCTTCCTTCCTGTTTATTCTTCCATGTGTTCTTCCTTCTTTCCTTGCGTCCTTCCTTCCTTATTGCCTAGCTCCCTTGTTTGTCCTACTTCCTTCTTTTCTTACTTACTTTCTGTCTTTCCGTCCATCGTTCCTTCTTTCTTTTCTATTTTTGCTTTTCTCCCCGTTCGCTGTGTCCTAACTCCCCTTTGTCTTTTGTCCTTATTTCATCCCTTAATTGCATGTGTCTTTCTTCCTTACTTCACTTCCTTTCTTACTTAACTTTTATGTGACCTTTTGTCTTTTTATTCCTTCCTTGTGCTATCTATCTTCTTTGCGTCCTTCCATAATTTCTTCCTTTATTGTGGACCAACGTGTTTTGGCTTGTGGCCTTCTTCAGGCTCATTACAAATCAAAACATTAGAAATAAGAAGGACAATCCAGAAAGATTTCAAATAAAGTTTGCTCCTAATACTTCAAGTGATGGAAGTTGGTGAAGTTGTGCCAGAAACTTTTGTATCTCTTTCTTTCTGGTGCCCTGACCTCTTTTTAATTTGTGGTTTTCGGTTCCACATTCAAAGCCTGTTCACTGCAAAAAAATATCTGCAATACATTCATGTCAAACTTGTGTGTCACATCTTAAAATGGACGTAAAAGGATTAAGCTCTGTGAAAAGCCCTCGATTTTTGCATGTAAAACCTCTAGTGCCATTGTGATCTGTGTTCTGCGTGCTTGTGTAAAAGTCTCTGTTGGAAGGAAGGAAGCTCAAGGAGGTGCTGCAGTGGATTAGCCAGCTGCATTTATCCAGAGCGCAGGAGCTTCCGTTGGGGTCAGATCTGCAAGATGCAGCACATCTACACACAGAGCAGTGAAAATTTTGAAGTCTTCACCACCGTCCTTGCTCCACAAGGTGAGTGAGAGCACATCTGCAGTGAAGTCTGGTCTAGCATGATATTATTCACTATTAGATCAGGATCAGCTGACTCTGTTGCTTTCTCTCCCGGCAGACTAGAGAATGCCGTTGTCGCACTTGTGTGATTGTGTTTTGCCAGGCGCGATTGGTTTAACTTATCTTTTTATTTTACTCTCTTTTTTTGCTGATTCATCTCCCCTGTCACTGGACAACAGGGAGATACAGATACAAAGCTGAAGCTGAAAAGGCAAGTTTATAAAATTAAAATTGACTTTAACAGCCCAAAATGTAAAGATGCCATGAGAGCCAGGAATTATTACATGTGAAAAGACATCAGTGGGTGTGAGCCAGCTGACAAGCTTACATCACATTTATGAGCAACATACTGAAGAGCAACCCCAGACTGAGCGTGTCTATTTTACTGCGCAGCAGATAATCTCTGAGCTTTCACACTTAATCCCCTTCATTCACACGATCCTGCCTGTAGACCGCAGACATTGACATCCCCAGCACTCACCGTCCGGTTTCAGCATCGAAACCTCACAGATTTTTATTTATTTTGAGCAAAATCCAGAACTTTCTCTTATACATAGAAAATCACGCGCGGTTCTCTCCGTGTCCGCTAGGTGGCGGTGGTGCGCAGCTACAGCCCCCACTGGCCAGACGAGCTGGCCCTGGCTCCAGGTGACGTCATCCTGGTGCTGTCCAAACACGACGAGGGGGGGAGATGGTTCGGGCGGCTGCAGGACGGTCAGTGGGGCTACTTCCCCGCCTCATGCGTGATGGAGCTGTGCCAGGTGGGATGTATAAAAAAAAGATCTGTCTATCTAGATATAGCCTACACACAAAAAAAGAAAAACCCTTCTCATTGCCTGTTTGTCTATTTGCCTTCATTATGTGTACTATATATATATATATATATATATATATATATATATATATATATATATATATATATATATATATATATATATATATATATAATCTCAGCTGCTACTGCTAGAGGTTTAAATATTTGACCGTTTTTCCTGACAAAAGAGGCCAATTGAGTCAGGCTGGATATTTTGTGAACATTGATTTTAAAGTCTTATCACAGATTCTCATCTGGTTTGATGTCTGGACTTTGACTGGACCATTCAAACACCTAAATAAATATGATTTGACTCTAGATCAGGGGTCTGCAACCTTTACAATCCAAAAGAGGCATTTTCCCCCAGTCCGCCTAATTAAAACTTGTTTAGAGCCGTACGACAGCTCATCGTGTTTGATGAATATCTACTAAAGGACATTTGTTGTCATTTTTAAAGAACTGTCGTTGTTTGTTTGTTTTTTTAAGTAAAGAAAAAACGATTTTGCAAAGAGGATGATACATTTTTTGTATGGGATGTTCATATTTGTGGAAAATGATGTAAGAAACATTCATAATCTCCGACCTAATGACAAGAAAAATAGATCTAAAGATTTCTAAAAAATATATTATAATTAGTTTTAGTGTCATTATGTTATGGAAATTCAATGCGTTTGATAATAAAAAAACTGAAAAACTTGCCTTTCTTATTATGTCTGTATTCAAAAACCTTTTTTCTGTATCATCTCCAGCAAAAGTCACTTAGAACCACTGTGGAAGGTCCAAAGAGCCACAGCTTACAGACTCCTGATCTAGACCCTCCTATTGGATCTCTAGTTGTGTGTTTCGGGCTCCTGTCCTGCTGGAACAGAGAAGCTCTTTTTGCAGCATCCAACAGGTTCTTTCTTCCAGGATTGTCCCACATCTCCCCACGGGCAGATGCTGTCATACCGTCATTTCACGGTTTGCAGTGTTTTCCATGTAGACCTCAAGGTTTGGCGTCAAACCAGAGTCTTGTGAGTCCCCCACATTACTTTAAGTGTTACTTTTTATAGTTTCCTTTAAACAATCATTTTTTATTTTGTTTTTTTTTGCTTGCCGCTCTTCCACAAAGGCCAGAAGTTTGAGCACACCGCTAATAATTGTCTTAAAGACAGAGTCTCCCACCTGTGGATCTCTGATGGTAGTTAGGCGCAGCAGGTTTTATTCAGGGGTATCAGACTAAAAGGAGCCTGAAAGAAAAACAATCAGAGCAAATCCAAACAGAAAAGGAGAGATTTCCAGTACCCTGCTCTATTTAATGAAATGGCAAGTGGCGGGAGTCCCCTGAGATGCATCTAAAGATGACACAACACGTAATTCCTGTTTTCCTTTTCAGGCAAACCTGCCAGCTAAAGCCCTGCAGAGGAGCTTATCTCTGAGGGTCTCAGCAGGGAACGCAGAACGCAGCAGGTATGGGAAGGAAGGTCAAACACCACAAACAGCCCTATGAACCATTCCCTCCCTGCCTTAGACGGGTCCGCACACTGCACCTCATGCTCAGCACCTAGCAGATGCTCCCCACATCCCCCCATGTCCAGATCTGATGCCGCTGCTCTCCTCCCAGCGCCCCTGAACAGGTGGCCCCTCTCTCCTCTCATTAGATAACAAAGCACGCTGATTGCCAGACCCCCCCCCCCCCCCCCCCCCCCCCAAACACACACACAGAAGCCAGACTCCTCTTATTGGAGGAGTGAAATGAAATTATCTCGACTGTGGGGGGACATTTTTATATCTTGTAAGCTTTTATTTCTTATCATAGCTGACTATATACTACAGGACGTGTCCCCAAGGAGTGAGATGCTCTCTGTGAAAACCTCTGTGAACCTGGACACAAGTCCTCTGCGCGGCTTCTTGTCCCTCTTTTCTGCTGGCAGCTCAATTTAGGTCACAGGGAATAAACAGGGCCTTTGTGTTTGTTATTTCCTCTTTGACCCCCCCAGTGGACACGTTCTGCAGGCGCTAAGGAGGGGGAGCAGCAGAGGAGGGGCAGCGGGGCTGGACCGGAGCCAAGTTACGCGCGAGGGCCCCTTCCAGGCGAGGAGGCCCCAGAGCCCTCCGCCCGTGTCCGCGGCCCCCCAACCACAGATGCAGAGATCTCCAAGCTTGCTCCACAGGATCTTGTCGAAGTGCCGCAGAAAGAGTGAATGCCAAGGAGCCACCAATGGGGCCTTCGAGGGGGACTAAGGAGCAACCTTTCTTTGTCCGTGGTAACCGAGAGGAGTTGACTTTGTTGGCAGCGGCTTTGGGATTAGTTGGCTTTCTGAAAGTTGTAACGAGAAGAGGTCTGACTGCCCCATTCTGGGGCTGAAGGCAAATGTTCTCGGCTAAATTTCAACAGACGAGCAGGAGGTCAAAATGGTGAATGTGAAGAGCAAGATGAATACTGATGCTGCACTTTATATCAGATGGACAAACATGTGGCACCGAGCAGTGAGCGAGTTAATCTACGGTTAATCTATGAGTTCACAAAAAGTATTCATTAGCTGTCCACCAGCCCTGCACATGCAGCCAATTCGATTTTCTCAAATTGAACTCAGGTCTGGACTTTGACTAGGCCGTTATTACACATAAACCTGCTTTGGTCTAAAGAAAGGCTTCAGGATAGCATGTAATCAATCCTGTCTCTGAATTTTGTCGTGTTGGTATTGATTATGATTAATCCACGTTTCTGACTTCTTCTTCCCTTGCCTTGAATAACAACGTCCAAACTGCTCTTTGAATGCTTTGAACAAAACACTGTTTTAGTTGGAGGTGGAGAAAGCAATAAGCCCCAGTCTCAAGTCTTTTTTGCAGCTTCTAACAGGTTTTTTCTCCAGATTTGCCCTGTATTTGGCTCAGTCCATCTGTCTTTAATTAACTCTGATCTGCTTCCCTGTCCATGCTAAAACAACTCCACAGCATGTTGCCAACACCGCCGTGTTTTGCAGTTGATGGCGGATGGTGATTTCATCATGTGTGCACTATTAGTTTTCCTCCACACACTCCATTTTCCATTTAGGTACTAAAGCTCAGATGTGACCAGATCACCTTGTTCTACCAATTTGGTAAAGAAAAAGAAAAAGTACGATGGAAAATTAGGCGTTCACCTCCCCGTCCTTGTTCCATGATAAATGGAGACGCCGTGTGATCCCAACAGAACATCCAGCCTCAAACCCAGCTAGTAGAGTCACAATTGGGAGCGATGTCATGATTGCACTGCACAAAGGGAACTAAAAGTAATTTTCTTGAAGTTAGTGTATTTATCCTTGATTTGAGCAGGTGAATACAATTATCTGCCAATGGAATAAGATTTTTGCACCTACAATAGGAACAACTCAGTTCCCACATCTTATTTGAAGTGCAGTAAATCTAATTATCTTATATTAAGGGTCAAAATACTCATTCCATTGGCAGATTTTCTTATTTACCTGCTCAAATCAAGGACAAATACACTCATTTCAATAAAATCTTTCCTTATTTTTACCTCAGTTTTTGCAGTGTGAAAGCTACACGTCGTTTATTAAATCTTGTACATGAAGCTTACAGATTAGATAGCTCTGGTGACAGAAATGCAGTGCTGAATTTAGATATATATAAACTCCTCTCTCACCCACCCCTCATACTCCTGAGCAGGCTGGGTGGCTCTCCATTTCTCAAGCTCGGTCCTCTACCAGAGGCCTGGGAGCTTGAGGGTTCTTAGGATCTTAGCTAAGATTGAGCTCTTCTGGACTGAGATGTCTGAAGTTTCTCCAGGTATCTGTTGGAGACACTTCTCCAGAGTGGAGGTTACTACCCCGAGTGCTCCGATGACCACGGTCACTACTGTTGTCTTCACCATCCAGGCTCTTTCTAGTTCTTCGCTGAGCCTTTGGTTCTTCACGTTTCTTTTGCTCTTTTTTGATGTTTCCATCACTCGGGATGGCCAGATCGATCACAAAGGCAGACCTCCGCAGCTCCGCTTCTTATCAATGATCACAATGGTTGCCCATTACCATTTTGTCTGTTAGTATCTGGGAGTCCCACAGGATGTGTGTATATATATATATATATATATATATATATATATATATATATATATATATATATATATAATGGTAAAATTAAAGCGGAAATAACCAGGTTGGCTCCATCTTGTTTCTATTTATTGCTTTGTGGCAGCTGAGACAAAGTCTAAAGACTGAGTGAAGATTTCCAGATCTTTTGTTTTTACCATCAAACAGCCGACCTACGCTTTAGCTTTGAAACTGTTTAATTAGAGTCACAGCAATTGTTTGCTTTAGTTGCGAGAAGTGTTTTGTCTGAGAAACTTATAACGTTTTCTGCTGTGTACGCATATGTGTTTTTGCTTATTACACAAGTCATTATGCAGATAATAAAAAGCTGTAAACCTTCCCAGGCTTACATATTTAAATGTCCATGCAAGACACTTTGCACAAGATGCCGTTCATTTTCCTTCAAACACTGTGAATCTCCCTTTTTTTCCCAGAATAAAAAAAACCAACAACAACCCAGAAGCAACAGGAAGTGTGAGCTAGTTTTGCCCACAGCCTTGCCAGAAGAGCTGGGGCGGTGCCCTGTGGTCCCCAGCAGCACCAAAGCAGCCTGTCTTCTTCTGTGGTGCTCCTCAGAACGGCCCTGTGGCTGTTGATCACACCTCCTTCCAGTGAAAACAAACTGCAAACACAACCCCAGCCTTGGCCTTGACTTCCAAAGCAAACACATCCTCCCCTCTGCTCGGTGTTTGATGTTCTGCATTGTATAATCTTTTGTTGTTGAAGGCTGTGGGGGGCAGCCACTCTGGGGGCCAGCGTCTGGGACGCACGTCTTGCACAGGAAAGGGTGTAAAAGTTGCGAAGGGAGACGGCTCCTCCAGTAATCTGAGCTCAATCTGGCACACAGGGAGCGTTTTTCAGTGACCTTTAAGTAGCAATGAGAAAATCCAGCACGATTACAGAATAATACGCTGCAAGGCCTTGCAGAAGGAGTCACATTATTTGAACTTTTTCACATTTTGTTTTGCAACAGCCACAAACTCAAGTGGATTTTACCTTGACAGAGGAACACAGTGGTGTGTAATCAAGTGGAAGGAAAATGTTCATTGTTTTAATCTTGTTACAAATCTTTAAAGTGTGGCTTGAATTTCTATTCAGCTTCCTAACCCCTTATTCAGTAGTTTGCTGAAGTTATAGCTGCCAGTTTCACACATCTAGAGGCCGGTTTGTTTGATTTTCTTTGGAAATAGGTGAAGCTCAGTCAGAACTGCGCTGGTTTCCACAATTTGCCCTCATAAATATGCTCTGATCTAAACCTTTCCATTGCAGCTCTGTTTGGGGTTGTTGCCTTGCTGGAAGGTGAACCTCTCCCCCCGGTCCCAAGTCCTTTTCAGCCTCTAGGGTTGTCTTCCAGGCTAGTTTCATCCAGCTTTCCATCAACTCTGAAAATATTCCCCGTGCCGGCATAAAAGAAATAATCCCCACAGCATGATGCAGCTGCCACTGTTTCAAAATGTTTCAAACAGTTTAGTAATGTGTTTTGGAGATTTGTGCCGCGTTTGTTTCCCCACCCACACATGGTGTTTTGCATGTAGGCCAAATAATTCAAACGTGGTCTCATCCGACCACATTTGCTGTGTCTCCCACATGGTTTGTGACAAACAGGACTTCAACTCACGCCCTGGCCGGTCTGGCGTGGACCATGGACCTAAAGGCGACTTGATTTTGTCTAGGGGGTATCAGACAGAAGGAGGATAAATACAAACACACAGCTGCATGGCTTGGTGTCCGTCGCATAAAATCCTGAAAACTACAAGACAAAGCGTGAACAGGTTCAATGCCTTCACAAAGTAATGTTTAAAATACTTTCTTTTTTTTTTTACTTCTTTTGACAAGCTGTGCTTTTACGCCCCTCCATCTCAGAAGTTTCTGTCTCCTGATAAACTCAAGTTAACTTCAGCCCAGACCTGTCTAATGTAAGCAGCAGTGGAAACTGTGACCTCATTTGGCCTGAAAACACCAGAGTCCAATTTTAACACACAAACACACTTTTTGCCTGGCTGTGGAGTCTCCCGCCTAAAAGGCCGTCCTCTCCCTGCTGGGCTGTGTTGGGTTTCTGCTGGGGGAGGGCGAGCGAGGGAAAGGAGGGGTAACGGGCCGCCCGCCAGATGACTGCTCCGTCATCCCTATAATGGGCCCCCATCTGCTGTCTCGTGCGCACACAAAGCCAAAGTGTGTTCCTGGGAGTTTGTGCACATGCTTACAAGCATGTGTGTGTCATGTTTTCTTTCATTTCTTCACTGTTGCAGGTATTTCTAAAAATGGACTCTAACACAGCTATACATTCACCAATCAAGTCCTAATAATCCCACCTGAGCAGCCGGGTGTGTCTATAATTCAGGTTGATCTACAATTGCTTCCCTTTTTGTTTGCAAGGCTCTCTTAAAACAATACAAACAGATATCGTACTAAACAAAGATGCCAGGGAGGTCATCAATTGCAGGTTAAAAACAGACTGCTTATAGGCGTTTCACTGAAACTCGCTTCAAAAAGTCTCAATGATACCCTTTAAAAATCCTGCAGAAGATACCAGGTTGAAAGGTTGTTGGTCATACCCATTTAGGGCCTCTAAGCTTTCTGACATCTTGAGGTTCTTCGTTTCGCCCGCCCACTAACAAAAGGCCCCTCTCATCCTCAGAGGACGGCACAGGCAGCGCAGATTGATGAATTGGTGTGTTTGTGGTGCCCATGTGTAAATTGTTTATATGCCAGCGTGCTGCGGCATAAAACAGGTTGTCATGTTTTCTATCTCACTCCATTGGTGGAAGGATGAGCGGGGGGTTGAGTGAATGGGTCTGTAAAACCAACAGCCTAAAGGACAAAGGACCCTGGGGGCATTAAGTCATGGGTGAGTGGGCCCCTTTAGGGCCAGCAGCTGACCCTGTGGAGAGGCGTCTTGTCCTGGTGGAGGGGGCTCGTGTCCCTGGACCTCAGGCCAAGATGACAACATCCCCAAACACATAATCACCCTGAAGAACAAGTCATCTTTGACCACTCTGTCAATTTTCAAGCCTAGCTTTTCCCCTGAAATAAAACTTTCAGCACCAACTGGGGGGGGGGGTACAATATCCAGATAAATTACAAAAAGAGGTTTCACGGGTTCCCAGTTTCTCCGTTCCACTTTTGGCAAAACCTCCGGATGTTTCCCACCCCTGCTGTGACCATGTCAGTGAACCTTAAAAAGATCAGGACAAATCTTCATTACGTGGGAAGCCCGGTAGGACAATTTGGCAGAGAAAGAAAGACAAGAAAATTGATGCAACCAATGCTTTTATTTATTTATTCCAAAAAGTACAAGGGTTACAAAGAGAGCTGGCGGGCTATCTACGGTAACTGAAATGCAACATTTAACAGCAGGTTTTATAAATGTGATTCATCGAGCATCAGGCCTTTATTGCTCATGCATAACTACAGTAGTATACGGCAGCTGCTACCATCTTGCGCTTGTGCTTAAATCCCTTAAAAACCTAGGATTTGACGTTCACTTAGAAACAAATGAACTTAGACTTAATGGATGGAAATTTGCAAACATAAGTCGAACCAACCAGCAGGAACACACGACACAGATATAAACAGATTAGACACGTTTCGGTATAAATTACATAATGTTAGACCAAACTCTCCTGATGTTTCTCCTTGATTCCCTTCTTATTCTCACTCAGAGGCTTAAATGAAGGATAATCCAGATTACAGGCAATGCTGGATCAACTAAATGCTGATAATGTACAATTTACAGCCGAAGTGATTATAGGAAATTCCATGGTTACAAATAGTCATGCGTCAGGCTACAATAATGGAAGACAAGGCGTCCAGCTCTAATTATATGTAGTTGGACGGTACCAGAACCCTTTCTCCTCCAATGCAGTGTAAAAAAACAAAAAGCACAATCTGTAATTGTCATTAAGGGGTTTTAACAACCGAAGCGCTGGTCAGTGCTGGACCCGGAGCAGTACCAGTACTTTACTGGTTCTAAAACAGAACCGGCCTGGTTTTCCACCAGCCTGTAAGTGTCTCGCCCAGTAAATGTTTTGTTATGATTTTCTACACAAATATTTGTCTCAGTATCCTTGAAAATAAATGCGCCTTCTGTAGCTTCTTAAAGCAGCATTGCGCTAGTTTAAAAGGTTAACACGGGTTAACTTCAATATTCACAGCTTTCTTACCTCAAAGACATCATGCCTCTAAACCAGGGGTCTGCAACCTTCACAGTCTAAAGAGCCATTTTGCCTACAGTCCACTTGAATTAAACTTGTTCAGAGCCACAAATGTTGCCTGGCCTTTTGAAAAAAAGTCAAGTTATAATTTACTGTAGGAAATATGTTGCCATCGTTAAAGAAATGCCCTTTTATGTCTATTTTGAGGTTTTAAAAAAAGAGGATGTTGATATTTGTGGATAATGATGTAAAAGAAAATCATAGTTTCCAACATAATGAAAAAATATTGATTTAAAATTAAATATTACTGGCACTTTTAGTATCATTCTGTTGTGAAAATTAAAAGTAATTATTACAGGAAAAACTGCAAAAACCTGCATTTATTATCATTATTACAGTTAAATACCATAATAAAAATATAACGTGTAGCCAAAGTTATTAAGAGCCACTGTGGAAGGTCCAAAGAGCCACAGGTTGCAGACCCCTGCTCTAAATAAAAGACCTGTGCAGTCGTAGCGGCACATGCTTTTCATCTTCTGCACAACACTGGAGTAATTTCAACTTGTCGCCAGAGGGGGCAGACTTCGGCAAGAACTCAGGAACTTGCGCTATGCTCCTTTAACTTTATTTTGCTGGTTCCAACAAAAATGACCCCTAGGTGGATGTTGATGCTTCAGAACAGGGCCAGCTGATCTCGGATCAGTACCAGCACTGCTGGAAAATGGGCAACAAAGAGGTTTGGAGCAGGATTCATTAACTTTACCTGCTGATGTTAAAAGACCGATGGTGTTGAAGATAGGTTGAAAACTGGATTTTATTCAACGGGAGCAACGCTAGTCTCGGGGCAAAGGGAAATAAATCATAGTTGGTTCAGGGCTGAAGGCGTCTTTAATTGACAAGTCAGAGAAGTCTCATGAATACACGAGTTAAAATTCGCTAAGCTGCCACGCATATAAAACGTAGTGAAAACCATAGGAACAAACTATTTGCAAGTGTGATCATTTGCATCTCAGTACACCAATAATCCACTGTACTGTGTATCTATTTGGGAATTTTAGTGCCTGAACGCATAAAACGCTGACAAATATGTTATTGTCCAGTATAGCTAATAGTTTTCACCACAATTGACTTCAGAAGCAAAAGAATCTCAGCATGAAACACAAACGGCAATTACAAATCATGAAAAATAAAAACAAAAGTTAGAATTGGTTGAGGGAATGTCGACAGGATACAAGGAGACCGTAGCTGCTCTACTCAGACCCTTCTGCCTACAAAAAAAAAGGCTTATTGCAAGTTTTTTTTTTGTTTTGTAGTTAAAAAAACACACACTTCTGCAGCCAAACAGTAGAAACAAAAAGTAAAATAAAACTTAAAAAAAAAATCAAGCAGCAGATTCTTCATGTCAGCATTCATTACAAACTAACCCAAACGCACAAACAAGGAGCTACATCATGATAATGAACAAACAAGTTTAAACTTATAGATAAAAAAGTGCAGTTTGTCTATGATTAGATTTCAGAGGATGAGTCCTGCTAACTAATTGCAAACAAATTTGATTTAAAATGGGGAAAAAATACTATCTAAATGTTACAAGATCATACAAACAACTACAAAATGTATTTTTATTTTTTAAAAGCCCAATCAGGAGATAAAACCAACATCAAATTAGGGGCAGTGCATGTTTTTTTTTTTTACCTTGGATTTATTAAACTGAATGGCGGCCCAGTCCTGCTTCTTTTCTTTTTTATTATTATTATTATTATTATTATTAAAAGCGACAATAAAATTCTTCAATAGTTTCTCTTAAAGGTTTCCTTTTCAAAGAAATAAATAAATTAGTAGATATTAAATAAATAAAAATCTACAGCCTTCAAATAACTCGATCCTCCTCAGCCAAACGTTGGACGCTTGCGATGTGAAAACCTGTCGGCATCAACCGTCACAATCAAACATCTGACAAAGGGGCTGTTCTCGGGTTTATTTCAACAGTGACATGCTTGGAGCAAATATGGGTTTTTTTTAGGCTGTTTTTGTCAGCAAACATAAAAAGAAAGAGATAGAGAGAAAAAAAACGTCACGGTGTCCAATTTATATTAACATCTAAACTTCAGAAGAGTAAGAAAATAAATAAAATAATTCGAGACAAACAATAAAAAGGTACCCTTCCACGTTTGAGGTTCTTTCACATGTACATTGCAATGAAATACATTCAACTGATGTCTCCACGGACTCCAAGGCCTCTGATAGGAAACGCTGTTTGTAAAACAGATACCATCACAAGTGCTATCCAGTTTGCCCTCTCATTTAAAAAAGTAGAATAAAAATAAAACTGAACACACTGCTCCTTTCTCAGCAGCAAATCCATCTCAGTAGTGCAATTTTGACAGTTTCTCATTTCCCTCCTCCTATCATCCAACCAGCTTGAATTAGCATCTCAAACGGCTGCTGTTAGAAACGCACACAGCTGCATTCGGCTCGTTTTAGTTTTAGTCAAAATAAAAGGGAAAGGTTATGGTCTGCATCAGGTTGCGTTGTAGTGTGATTTAAGTAGATATTAAGCCAGCGAAAAGCTACAAATGTGGCACGTGTGTGATTTCTATCAAACGGCGATGGGGCTAGGCTGTTAAGACGAGCCGAGGGAGGTACGACAGGAAATGTGTTGAAAACGATTTAAAGAATACGTCACTCGGAGGCAGCTGTCGCTAGTAACAAAACACCCTATTTATATAGTTTCTAATGAAGGTGAAGTTATAGGTGAGCAGAAAAGACTAGGTTGCCTAGAAATTAGTTAAAAAACAGTACCAGCAGTCAGGGCTTTGGGTGCACATCCTTGGCAGTGTTGACGTGTAGATCTAGATTGTCTCCTTCGGGACAATCTTGGACGGTTTTAGGTGCTGGACAGATGTAGTGCTGCTCGCCAGGCCTGGACGGCTTTAAAGGACAAGAGCCCTTGAGATAGAGCCGGACGACGGGTAGGGATTCAGATACTGCCGGGCCTGTTCTGTCATGATGAGCTGGTCCTCAGTCTTCCCGTAAACCACCGCTTCCCATTCGCTCACCTGCAGGGAAGGCGGCGGCTGCTTAGTTAGACTGATCGTCATTATCGGTTCACTGAGCTGTAGTATGCAAACGTTTTGTTTTGTTTTTTCCCCCACAGCAACCGTCTATCTTACCCTGGCTGTCAGCTGTGGGTGTTCCCACCGTAGGAAACAAAAACAGGATGTTTACATAAATTATATCCCACTCTGAGAGGAGGACAATTAATCGCATTTACAATATAGTCGCAATTTCCAAAAAAAAAAAAAGGCAATCTCCACAGATAGCAGAGGTCTGCAATTTTTGGCTATGAAGAGAGTTGCAGCAGTCAGATAATCTATATAATAAATACTTTTTTAACTAGAAACTTTCAGGAATCTCACCGTAGCATTAAGTAACAAACTGTTTAATACATAGAGTTGTTTGTTGGTTGCACTTTATGTTCAACAAGGATTGATGTCCAACTCAACAAGCTATTCTCTTGAATAAAAATATTCTGTGATTGATAAAAAAATAGCTACATTTCTTATTTTAAATAGTCCTTGTTTACAAACATCTTTATCTAGAGGCCATTTTTGTTGCTTGAGATTAATGCAGAGAAAAGTTCAAATGAAATCACAGTTATGGTGAAAAAATTTTGCGGTTTTGATTTTTGGCAAAATCGTACAGCCCTAAATGGTCCAGAATGTCATTCAGAAAGGCTATATTAGTACTAATATACCATTAATATCAGATTGTTTCATAGCGGTTATGGTTTAAAACTAACTAAAATCCCGTCAACCTACATATATATGTGCAACTGTAACTGATTTTAAAATGTAGCACCAAACCAATGTTTGAAATTAAAAAGTTTTACTTTTCACCAATAAAACTAAAACCAGTGTTTCCTTTACAGCGGCTACACTTTATAACTTATGTAAAGTGTCTCTATCCAAACTCAGTGGGAAGGAGCTATTGTAATAGTTTAATTTCACAAGCGCAGGCTTTTCTTGCTTAGAGGGGAAGAGTGACGGGATTTACTATCCTGTGTTTTATATCGCTAGCGTTCACAGCGTTCACAGCTTTGAAACAGAAGGAAAACAACTTAAAACCTGGGGAAATTTGTAAGACTCACCAATTTTATAGCTTAAACCCACAAAGTATTGTAAAAAGGAAACATTTTTACCAAAATTTATTTTTTAGGTTATTTTGAGGTTACACAAAGTGAAGTGAAGCCTGTTCTTAGCTCATTGTGTAAAACTACTAGCAGCAAACACTTTGTTATATTTTCATTGTTTACTAAGGCACGTTTTACAAGCATGTCTCACAGCTTGGATTTAGTTGCACTTTGAATTCAGGTCAACTCCCAGATGAAATGCTTAAAATAAAACGGAGATTTTATTTTTAAGCCATTTCGCCCAACCCTAGTTGTTAATATCGGTCCAGTTTTACTTATCAGACCGATACCGATATGTTAAAAAATGGCTACAATGGCCGATACCAATGTTAATACCGATATATTGTGCATCCCTACTTAATTTATTAAAATCTCCTCAAAGATTAGCGGAATATTAACGTATTTAAATGTAAGATGTGCAAAACACTGTTATTCAACATGAGTGATTTGGTCTGAATGTTGTTTTTGCCGACAGAAATAAAAATAACTACAACTAAAAGCTCAAATAAATATTTGATCTGCAGAAAAGTCTAAACTAGAAGATTACTGAAAAAAAATGCTGAGGATATTCAGTCAGAAAGAAATGTTCAGTCCCCTCCAACAAAACTCAACTTTTGGTCCTAGGTACATCCAAAAAGTACTAGCACCCGCACCCCGCCCCAAATCCCCTAGGAGGGACTATTTATGGGATTAGATTTTTACCCTAGTAATCTCCTTTGGAAATGGTTCCTTCAGGGAAAATTTTGGCCCCAGAAAACTAAACTGGAACCTAAAAAGGTTCATGTCCTGGAAATTCACCTAGATTTGGACTTTTGCTCAAGATTACCGTATTTTTCGGACTATAAGACACTTAAAATCCATAAATCTTCTCAAAAATAGATAGTGTGCCTTATATATGATTATCATTGTGCTTACTGACCGATTTTATGTGGTACAATGTGCTCAAAAATATGTTAAAATGTGCAAGTACAACTTTGGTTAACAACGAAGATGCTGTGCTCAATGGATATTGGGAGCATTACGGTACACTGTGTCACTACCTGATCGGACCCCTGAGCTGTCTACAAGACTGCCTGACTGTAATGTCTAAACTAGAAGTGCATTTATGTAAGGCAGTCCGCGCCCAGAGTACCTGCTAGTCACAATAAACCTATTAAGTTAATTCAATATAAAAGTTCTGTTTATTTTGGCCTTATATTAGAAACAGGGCAGTGTTGTCCAACTACTCTGTCCTCCCGACAGAGACAGATATCTCTCTCTCTCAGGAGAGAACTGGGTACACGGAGGAGCGCACTGCAAAAAGGGAACTAAAAGTAAGTAAAAGTTTCTTCAAATTAGTATATTTTTCATTAATTTGAGCAGCTAAATAATTTGCCGATGGAGTATTTTTACCCCCAAAATAAGATAATTAGATATCCTGCACTTGAAATAATGAATTGTTCTTATTTTAACTGCAAAAATTTTATTCCATTGGCAAATAGTCTTATTTACCTGCTCCAATCAAGGAAAAACACACTAATTTCAAGGAAATTTTACTTACTTTTAGTTCCCTTTTTGCAGTGCGGAGTGATATTACACACTTGGGAAGAATATTTAATGCGGTTTATAATCCGGTGCGCCTTATGGTCTGAAAATACGGCATGTTTTGTTTTTTTTACCGTCTTTCTGAAGCCGTGTTATGTGGACCGAGGTTGGGACTCGCGTACCTGTGTAGGAGGGGATCTTGGTTCTCTGTGTGAGGAAGAAACTTGTTTCATCTCAGGCCTGGAGGAGTGGGTGTGACTATGGACGCCTAATAAGGACTCGTCTCTCTCAGAGGCTGACCGCCGACCCTCTTCTTCCTCAGTGGCCGGGATGACCAGCGAAGAGTTTGCCATCAGACTTTCTTCTGAAACCTGCAGAATGACACGAGGTAAATGCTGTCGCTAAGAACAGGGTCTCAAAGTCAAAGTGATACAGCACCTCTCAAAATAAAGTTACTGCTATTTATCACAGCACGTATGCAAGACAGAAAAACTTCATTGGAAGCTCTTTAAACACAAAGTTAACGGCAGGACGGGAAAGCGCGGACGGCTTTAAACTTTTTAAGTTTTAATGGAAAAAAGAGAGGTGATGGTTTTTGGTGGCACCTCAGAAACTTTAGACTTGGATTATCTTGGTCAGTTTATAAAGCCAGCGGCCACAAACCTGGGTTTTAAAATGGATAATTGCCTTACCTTCGCCAGCCAGATCAAAGCTGTTGTCAAATCCGGCTTTTTTTCAGCTTCGCCAGTCGGCCAAAATAAAGTCCATGCTGAGCAAAGCGCACTTTGAGACAGGAATCCACGCCTTTGTGACCAATGGCTGGATTACTGTAATGCACTTTACTTTGGTGTAAGTGGATCTTTAATTGGACGTCTGCAGGTGGTGCAAAATGCTGCTGCATGACGTTTAACTAAGACACGTTAAGTTTGATCAAATCTCCCTGGGTTCAGCTCGCTTCACTGGTTAATTTTAGGATTCATCTTTAAATTCTTTTATTTGTTTTTAAATCTTTAAATTGCCTTGCCCCACCCTACATCTCTGAGCTCCTATGTCTTTACGTACCGCCTCGTTCTCTCAGGTCAGCTGACGTTTTACTCAAGGACCAGGCGTAAGCTCTATGCCGCTGCCTATCAGGCAGGCTTCCCCTTTGACCACTTTAAAATCTCTTTTAAAGACTCAGCTTTTTACCTTGGCTTTAAATACTCAAAAGGATGTTGATTGATTTTATGCCAGTTTTTTTCTGTTTATTTTTCTATATTTTTTTTAATCATTACAGATTTTATGCCGTTTATATTTGTGTGTTTTTTTTGTACAGCACTTTGGTCTCTGTGTGTTTAAAGTGCTTTATAAATAAAGTTGGATTGGATTTTTATTCCTGATTTTAGGTTTTTAATAAAGTCGCCTTGTGTTTCAGAGTTTTCTTGATGCCACGCAGTCTCACCAAGTCTCATCTGCCAATTGTGTAAAACATCGCAGTGAAGGCTTTAACTGTAGCTATGGGTAATTTATCGTAAGCAGCTAGTTTCTAGCTGTCAATTAATTTGCCTTTCTTCAAAACTGTTCAATTATATCATTATTTTAATCACAGGAAATGTCTCAAATTAGTGTTTTTGTCTAGACAGATTCAAAGAGAATGTTTCCAGAACAAAAGCAACAGCACTGCAAAAAGAGAGCTAAAAGTAAGTAAAGATTTTCTTGAAATTAGTGAATTTGTCCTTGATTTGAGCAGGTAATTAAAATTATCTAACAATGGAAAAGTATTTTGACCCCTAAAATAAGATAAAGGGATATACTTGAAATAAGATGGAGACGAGTTGTTCCTATTTCAAGTGCAATAATCTTATTCCACTGGCAGATCGTCCAATCAAGGACAAACACTTAGTTCCCTTTTTGCGGTGAGCTGAAAATGAGCCGCTAAACCAAGATCTCTAGTCTTTCCCATTTTGAAAGACTTTATTTTAACTGCAGATTGGTTTGAACTCAGTTTTATCAGGCAGCTTGATGGAAACAAACAAAGCTGCGTAGCGTTATCAGTGTCAAAGGGCACGCCACTGTAATAATGGCTGATGACAGGTTTAGTGAACGACTGACATAACTAAACAATGACAAAGGAGCTGGCAGTAGACAACTAAGGTAACAAGAAATTTTAATCCAATTTAATGAAGGGGAAAACTAAATGTAGTGAATCTCTCCTGACAAGGCCTGTGCTGCCCTGATCCATGGACCTTGTAGTTCTTTCACATGCTAAAATCTGAACGCCTTAGTCAGGACTACAACACAGACTGAATGAATGGATGGATGGATGTCCTCAGAGCATATTCAAATACTGAACAGGTTAAGATCCAATTTAAAGAAATTATTAGAGCTATCTTGGAAATTCTGGAGATGATTGATTCTTTTCAAATAACGTTGACTTTTTTTAGCCCTTGTAGAAATCCCATAAATATAGCAGCATAAAGACGTAGCGATCTGTGACAAACCCTGGAGATTTTTTTTTTTTGGTACAACCAAGTCCTGCAAGCTATTCCTCATTTCTCTCACCCCACTTCCTTTTCTAGACGCTTGTAATAAAGTTAGTATGACAGTGCGTGAGTTAGGGCTGGACGATAATTCAACAATATATATCGATCGATAGACGCATAGCGATGATGGAAAAAAGGGTCAATAAAAAGTTCAATAGAATAGCCTATCATGCAGGTTAACATTACATCCTCCCAACCAATCAGAAACGCAGACCGAGGAAAGCTCCGCCCACTTCAAAGAGTTCAGAGAGCACGCGTTCTTTTTCATTTTTTAAAAACTTGCAGTTTGGGTAAAAAGTTTGTTGAATAAACGGTTGAGTTTGAATTCAGTGTTTGTGTGTTCTTTATCTAAAAATAGGCCATTAAGCTACAGTATAAAATGACCAGGGCTGCACTTAAAATACATGTTCTGAATTATTTGATAATTATCGACATCGATCAATGATTTCTATTTTATCGATAGGCTTTTTTTTTCCTATATCGTCCAGTCCTGGCGTGAGTGAGGGTGAGCCAGAGGGGAAGGCGAAGCTGCAAAGACTGGAACAACAAATGAGGACGAGTTCAAGACGGTTCCACATGCAGAGGATGCAGATGACGAGGTGAGATGAAGGCATTGAGACCCGAGGGGAGAAGCCCAACAAAGTAGCGGTGAATATGTGAGCCTGTGGTTTAAAACGCTGACTCACCTGGCCGTTGTTGAGCTGCTCTTGGAAGAGTTGGACATCAAGGCTGTCTTTGACCCAAGGGTCGAGTACAAGAGACTTGCGCACTTTTCTGACTGGACCATCCATCTAAATGTTTTAGATTTACACATTTATTGTTGATGGTTACATCAGTGTCAACATATCAAGCATTTTGTTCTATAAAAGCATGAAACAGACAAGGGCGCCAGAGTTAGACTTACATCATGTTTCCATGCTCTGTGGTCGGACTGGAAGTCTGCTTTGTTGAAGACGTCCCTTCCCGTCTCCTGCTTCAGGACCTCTAGGATGTCCTCTTCCAGAAACGCCAACGGCTGCGGCTGCAAAACGCAGCAGCAGGAGCATAAATAACCACCACCCTGGGCCAGTAGCAATAATATGATCAGTGCCTTACCTCCATCCTCAACGGGCCGTGCATTTTCTCCTGGGCCGCCAAAGCTTTTTTGAAGGGGGTCGGGGTCCGTGGGGTTGGGACCGCGGCGTTTTTACGGAGCTTAGGGGTCCTGGAGCTAAGAAAAGGTCTTTAGATACAATATTTTGTCGTGTTTTAGTGACATTTCGACGTTTATTTCTCAGTTTTACTATTTACCCATCATTTTCCTTCTGACGTTTGGGCGTGTTCTCCTTGAGGAGCGGCGTGTTGAGGAGGCATCTTTGACCGCACACAGGCGTTGAGGTCAAGGTGGGATCGTCCAGGTTCAGATGCTCCGTCACCGATATGTTGAAGAACTGGGACGACAGACATGGTGCTGAAACCAAATGCCTAAAGCAACATCTTTACAGTAGCTGTAAGAGGACATAAATACGTGAAGGCAAAGATGTCTCGCTTACCCCTGACGGGGTGAACGGCTGCGGCTTGGTGGGGGTTTTCCTGGGAGAATTTGAGATATTCTCCAAGAAGGAAGAGCAAGTCCTGTCGCACAGAGGCTGCCCCCTTTCTTTCCTTTTCTTCCTGCCACTGGAACCCGTGGCGGGTTTGGAGGCGTTGACGGGCGTCTGGGAGGCGACGGCCACCGAACCGTACGGCGGGCCGTCCCCATCGTGGCCCGCCCCGGCAGCAGGATCGTTGACGGTGTAGCCCATCGGATTATAAACCGTCCTCTCCTGGAAGATACTGGTGAAGCCTGCTTGGCTGTGCTTGGGCGGTGTCGCCGTGTCCGACAGATCAAAACTGGCCATGCTGCTCCATGTTCCAGGGTCCTGTTGGGGGGGGGGGGGATCTTCTGTATAAACATCCATCACATCTGATTCTGTTTTTATTTTTTCCTTCTCTAACTCACTGAGTCGAGGAGCTCCATGGTCTCTGCAAACTCTGGGATGGTCTGAAGGCTGGAGAGCACAGCGCTGGCCTCCGCGGCCAGGAACTTGCTTGGAGAGACTGGAAGCTGTTGAGGTGCCGCCGGGACCTCCGGACAACTCCAGCCCCCCCTCTCTGCTTGCTCCTCCAGGCTGCTGCTGCTGTTGGCGGTCATTGAGTCTTCAGACGGCGCGTCAGAGCAGGCCGGGTATGGCTCCACACTCTGAGGGTCAGCAGGGGAAAAATACAATCTATCAAACAAAGATTTTCCAACGCGGGTAGTTTGCACAACTACGATGCTAGTTGAACAAAAATGGCAATTCGGTCGCAAAAGGTATTCACACCCCTTGAGATGGTTCTTATGTTGCAACATCACAGCCTGAAATGTGCTTTGATGCGTAAGCAAATTGCAATAAGAATCATTAACAGGGGTTTGAAATCGGTCACAAATAAAAATCTAAAAAGTGTGCTGTGCGTTTGAGTTCGGCCCGACCCGGGTCAAGACTTTGTGGTCTGAACCAGAAACAGAAATCTTGACCAAATCTTCTTGGCAATAACTCCAGTTGGATCAGATCGGAAGGTCTGAGAATATACATTTTTTAAACTATTGCCAAAAGTTCTCGTTTATTTCGGACTTTGTCTGGGCCGTCCTGATAAAAACTCATGCTTCTGTCTGAGCTTTTCCTGACTTTATATTAACGGCTGGCGTCCTGCGGGAAGGTGGACCTCGGCCTCGGGTTTTCCTCCAGGATCGTCTTGCTTCCTTGTTCCTGCTGGAGAAAAGGATCCTGACAGCGTGATGCTGCCTCCGCCATGCTGCACCATGGGGATGATGTGTTCAGGGTCTTGGGTGGTGTTGGTTTCCTGCACCACATGGCATTTTGCATGCAGGTTAAAACATCTCGTTTGGTCTCACCTATCCAGCGCATCTCAGTTGTTCTCTGGTTAACGCTCTCCTTGCTTGACCTCTCAGTGTGTGTGTGTGTGTGTGTGTGTGGAGGGGGCAGCCATGTCTTAGTAGGTCTGTGGTTGTGCCAGACGCTCTCTCTCTCTTTTTAAGACGATGGATTGAACAGTGCTGTGATGTTTAAAGCTTTGGATCGTGTCTTATAACATCAACCCGCTTTAAATTTCTCCCGTTTTTATCGCTGACCTGTCTCGCTGTGTCGCTTTGACTTCCTGGGGCTCTTTGTCCACCAACGCTGTCTCACAAACCTCGGAGGACTTCACAGAACAACTATATTTATACTGAGATTAAATAACACAAAAATGATTAAGTGACTTCTGAACAGGCTCCCTTGGATTTTATTTAGAGGTCTTATTTGCACTTCACACTTTTCACACTTTTATTTCTAAAAAAAACCAAATTGTCGAAACATTAAACAATGGTTGTTCCGCTTCACCGACACGTTGCTACTTTGAGTTGAGCCATCACATAAAATCCCCATTTTGTAAGGCGAGGAGTGAATACCTTTGCGAGGCACCGTACGAATAAATGAGGCGGTACGGTCTTGACAGAACAGCAGCCCAAGAAAGACTACAGGGTCAAAAACCCATGATGCTCGATGTTGGAGCGCGTGGCGAGGGGTCGGGGGCAACAGGAGGCGATGGAGCAGCTTCGGAGGCGAAACCGCGGCTACTGCAGGAGGTGAGGTGACTACCAAGCACAGCTTCGGGCCAGTCCCGCAGAAGATGTGAGATGGGATTAGGTTTTAATATGGCAAGACTACAGGCACGCATGAATGTGCTCATATCTTGTGCTCACACACATACACAGAAGAAAAAAAAGCTCATCATGGAAAGTCAACAACCAGAGATCTGTTGGTTTTTTTTCCCAGCAAATTAGAAAACCTAAAAATAAGAAGATATTTCTCACTGTTCATCCAATTTTTACTCTAAAATGAGCTTTTTTTTCCCCCCCTACAGTGTACACAAGCGGCAAACCCACACAGGCTGCTAAGTCTGCTAAAAAAAACACACACGCACGGAGTGTGTTCTTACACGTGAACCTCTGCACTGCACTTGTCGCTGGACCTCGCTCTCTGCTGACATAAGCAGCAGCTCCAGCTCCTTAATTCTCTGTTCCCTGTCAGGATCATCCAGGCAGGATGACTGGAGAGTACGAACGTCGGGGAGAGAGGAGAGTTCGACAAGAAGAGAGGAAGAGTTAAGAGAGTTAAGATAATCAATGAAAGGGGACAAAAACACAACACATTTACAAACGTCGATTGTTGAGTGTTAGGCAGGGGACGGGAGGGAGAAAAAACACGGGACATTCAAGTGTTTGATTGGCTTGATTTGTCCAAAGTTAGCAAACAACGAGCGAGTGTAACAATAAAGATAGAAAATTGAGGAGAGGTTGGTGGTTTTTACTGAGATTAACTCATAAAAAGACCCACAGATGTGAAACTGGAATTCTCCTGGAGGTCGTCCATCACGCGTCCGCCGGCGGGACCGTAGGGAAATCGACTCACCTGCAACACGCAGCGTCAAGCTTAGAAGGTGCTCAGAGCGGGGACTTTAAACAAACTGAAGCGGAGGCTGGAAGCGCACCTGGGCGGACGCCGTCACAGGCGGAGGGCTGCGAACGCGGTGCTGGGGCTCCGCCGGAGGACACGACCTGCCCGTACGCCTTTTCCCGTCACCGGAGGAGCTGTGGGTCTTACCGCCGCCGTCTTGCAGGTAACCCTCGTGCTCCACTTTCCTCCTCATGGTGGAATTCCAGTGGTTCTTGATGGAGTTGTCCGTACTGCGAGGGACAGGATCGACGACGTTGACAAACATACGGCCAGATTCCTTGCTGACTGGCAGGAGGGACGTGCGTGCGGGGGAAACCTCACCGGCCCGGAAGCAGCTTCGAAATCTCTGCCCAGCGGTTGCCGAGCCGTTTGTGGGCTTCGTAGATGATCCGATCCTCCTCCTGAGTCCACGAGGACTTCTTCACCTCTGGGTTCAGGTGGTTGTGCCATCGCTCACGGCACTGTTTGCCAATCCTCCCTTGCAGGTGCTTCGCGATCACGGACCAGCGCTTTGGGCCATATTTGTGCACCAGGTCGATCACCTGCACACAAACACCAAGACATGGAACTCTGGGAACGGTGGATACCCTTTACTGAACAGGACAGAAAACACACACGTCTAACCTTTAACCCGGCACCCCATCTAATTCTGCCACCTTTCATCATTTCATTTACAGAATGATAGTTGAAATGTTCAGTATGTAACTATGGGGTCATGGCAGCATAAAGAAATCTCATGCTCAAAAGAGTCGGAGGTGTTCAGGAGGCGGTGAGATGCTTTGTGGTTTTCGGCCCGTTCTGTCAGGGCTAAAAAATGCTGCGACGTCACGGCTGGCAGGCCGAGCCGCCGCTAACGGCTCTAATCAGACAAAGCCAGGTTCGGTAATGTTTAAACTCGAGAACGGCGTTATTCATGAGTTTATTTTAGCAACAGTGATCTGCAAAGGGATAATGTGGCGCGTGAGCGCTGAACTGCAGTCCCTTGCCAAAGTGTTGATTTCAGTGGGATTTTATGTGATTAACTTGCACTAACGTCGGCCTCTAATAAGGCAGAATTTGGAAATGTTTGAATACTTTTGCAATGCTAATGTAATGGATTCGGAAAGCTTGTTTTGTTAGGAAAGGTGTGGCGGAGAGTAAAAATAAGGAATGAAAGATAAACCTGCGAGGAGAAGCTTGTGCAGAATGTATTTAGCCTGAAGGTAAGTAGTAAGTTGCACATTGTGTTTACACTGTTTGTTCACACCCACCCCAGCAGCATCCCTCTTTCTCCCATTATGATCCTCCTTTTAGTAATCCCCCCCTGTACCCAGACCCTCCCAGCTCTACTTACCTTCTGGTCCTCTTCTTTTGTCCAGGGTCCTTTTACCAGCTCCGGGTTGAGAACCTTCTGCCAGCGGTGCTGGCACTGGCCGTCTGTCCTCCCCTGTAGCCGCAGACACGTCAGCTTCAAAAACAGATCGTCTCTCTGAAGCGGCGGCTAAACTCTAACTCGCTGGGGGTAAAAAACTGACTGCCGGCGCACGGAGAAAAGGTCGTCTGGAGATAATGTGGAAAATACTCACCGGAAACAAGGCAGCTATTGATTTCCAGGATTCGGTTCCGTGCTGCTCAACAAGTTTTTTCAGTTTTTCATCCTTAGAAAAGAGAGAGGGAAAAAAACTGGAATATATGTTCAGGCTAGGGCTGTGCATAAAAATCGATACAAAGATTAATATCGATGTTTTTAAAAACGATTTAACATCGATATTCTGTCTTTCAATGTCGATATACCTCCCAACCTCTAGGGGGCGTTATTACAGCGCGTCTTTACTGTTCAAGTGCAAGTGAGACGAATTTGTGTGATGGCCGACAGGATTTTAGAAGCGCCTTTATCCCTAAAATCAGACGTTTGGGCACATTTTTGGTTTCTGTGATACGTTAAATGCATTGAAACAAATGCACTTTGTTTTCCTGTTAATATGTCAGTGTTCAATAAATTGAACATAAATATAATATTTGGCTGGTTTTGTTGACTGAATGACTTTGAGCATTAATTTGAAAGTAATAAATATCGATATTGGAGTCAAATCAAATCAAGCTGAGCTATATAGAGAATCGTATCGAATCGGCTCAGCCTAGATGATACCCAGCCCCAGTTCAGGCTGGTTTATTTCTTTGTGGAACCAGTTTTAAACTGGCTAATTCATTTTATTCCCCTAATATCCAGAGCCGTGACAATGTGTCCCCCCTTCTCCTTGCACTTAAATCTCTCAGTTTGTTAAACGGTTTTTATTTTTAGACGAAGATAATCTGCGTAAATACAAAAAGGAAGCTTTAAGATAAGATAAGAAATTCCTTTTACTGTCCAACAAAGGGGAAATTCGGGTGTGACCATGGCAAAGCTTAAAATAGTGGGGGGAAAAAAGCTAATCTAAACTAGTCAGTTCTAAATTAGCTTTGTCAGAAACGCCAAAAATGACAGCCAAAAATAAATGGCAGAGTAAATATTGCACTGTTAAAATAAAAGATTAAATATTCATGATTTTGTTTATTCAGGGAGGAAAAAGACGACCCAAACTCATCTGGCCAGATGTGAAACTCGCTGCCTCCTAAACCTCATCACGGCTCTCATTTGTGGAAGCAGCTCGTCCTGCTCTTCTTTGCAGGATTGTTTCATTGCAGCCAGGTTGGAGGCGTTTTTAAGCCCTGTCCAAGCTTATGACGGCATGTCAAATGGAGCCGGGTCCTAAACTTTGACTAGGCCACTCCAAAATAATCATTTCGAGCCATTCAGACGTGGGCTTGCTGGTTTGCTTTGAGTCATTGTCCTGCTGCATAACCCAGGAGCAGAAAATAAATATTTGTTTCTGATTTTGATTGGACTATGTGAGACGGGCCTTTGTGTTGTTTTTGATCTCTAGCGTGTCAGCCTGGGACTCCTCCTATGGAGGCCAGTTCCCTCAGGCTTTGTAAACAGGGCGACTATTTTAAAATCCTGCAGTGTGAACCAGTCTTAAGGGCTCAAATTCTCCCCCCGCATGTTATTTTTCATCCTCCTACCTCGTCTCGGGACCACTTCACTTTGCACAGGAGCTTTTTGTCTTTGCTCTTCTCTTTACTCTCTGGATCTGTGGAGTGGAGCTCGTCGTCCTCATCAAGGCCCGAGCTGCAACCAAAACGAAGCAGAAAGATGCAGTTATACAAGCGCGGCCATGTCATTAGAAGGGACTCGTGATATAAAAATCACTTGATTATTTGTTTACAGCATCACAGCCTGCAAAGATGTAGTGGTGTTATATCCGTTTTAGCATGTAAACTGTGCATAGGGGGACAATGACAGTTGTCAAAAATGAGTCCAACTTACAACAAGGTCTGTTTCCCCAGATTCAACTAATAAAAATGAAGGAAAATAAACACAAAACAGACACAATCTAGAGAGGGCTCTCCTGCCCAGAACCAGTTCTGCTTTTCTTGGAGGCCAGAGAGTCTGATTCAATGACATAAAACCCGAGGAGAACAGGAGTGGGCGTGTCGGTGAGGTAGAGGGACGATTAAAGGTGCAGCGAAGCCCTAACGGCGACGTTGTTCAAAAATCTACATGTCTGGCTCTTAAACTAAACTATCATGTCACTCCAAAGTTTTCTTTTCACTTTACCTAATCCAAACTAACGGATCTCTGTATTTATGCAGTTTAAGCCAGAAGATGTTCTGGGTTTTTAAGCGTCTGAACTCATAACTATGATTAACCCTAATGGATAAATTATGAGGTTATTAAACTTATCACGTTTATTAAAAAAAAAAATCCAAATAATCTAACTTTAGATGTTTTAATGCTAACGAGCAGCCTGACTGTGTGTAAATAAACAAGATCATGTTTACACAACTTCATACAGGAACAACCCCAGATGTCCTGCGCGGTTAAACACAGGTCCGGTCTGGCCCGGCTGCACTGCTGGCCAGCTGGCTGAAAGAAGGCTGCTACGCGTTTCCTTTGCTTGCAAGAGAAACGAATTCAGCTGTTTTGAGATGTTTCCATTAGCCTGACTAACTAACCAGCTACTATCAGCCTGAGACAAACAGCAAACGCCTAAGTTATCTACGCTACAATGTTTTACTTCTATTTCCTCCAATTTTTTTAACTACATGTATTAAAAGTAAGATCTTATATTAACTGTAATATTCTGCATATTATATTGGCTGCGGTATAAATAAGAAATATTTTCTGTTTGACAGAAACTAAGTTGTATGTTACAAGTTGTTTTGAATTCTTGCGTAAACACTGTGACACCACATTATATTTAATCAAGGTTATTATAATGTAGGAAGATAACAAACCCACCAACAAAACAGCCAACATTCGACCCAAAAACAACAAAAATAAATAAAACTATACAACTTTTCTTTTATTAAAAGGCTGTCTGAGACTCTTTTTCAGACCTACTATAATAATTTAGTCCCTTTTCACTGAAATATTCAATTCAATTCAATTTTATTTATATAGCGCCAATTCATGAAACATGTCACCTCAAGGCACTTTCCAAAGTCAAATTCAATCAGATTATACAGATTGGGTCAGATTATAAAGATTGATCAAAAAAATTTCCTATCTAAGTAAACCCAGTTGATTGCATCAAAGTCTTGACAAGCAGCATTCACTCCTCCTGGAGAAGCGTAGAGCCACAGGGAGAGTCGTCTGCATTGTTGATGGTTTTGCAGCAATCCCTCATACTGAGCAAGCATGAAGCGACAGTGGAAAGAAAAACTACCCTTTAACGGGAAGGAAAACCTCCAGCAGAACCGGGTTCAGTGTGAACGGTTATCTGCCTCGACCGACTGGGGTCGATCGAGGCAGATAACATAATCCCATGTTATGCGCTTTATTGCTGCGAAGGTAAAACAAACTATTGGATCCGCAATAAAATTATTTTACGTTTTTAAGTGAAAAAAAATAAATTTAGGGACAAGTTATTTCAGCTTGGCGATTTTGGCCCATGGTGCAAAAAGTTTGGACACCCCGCTGCACTAAATTGACCTCCTTAGTGCACTTGTATCACAATGGAGGTTGTGTATTTATATAGCGTTTATTACCTATTTATTTTGGCAATTTATCAGCTTTTCAGTCTAATTTAAGTTTTCATGTGTTGTTGTTTTTTTTTGCACTTGTTTACCCCATAAACAATAAATTAAGATAATATATTACCACTGGGTACAGATACTAACAACCATATCAGCTGTAATGTAGTACTCTGTGTGCAGGTGTATGACTGAAAGCTGACGCCCTCTCTTCCAGGACAATGACACGGACACATCGAAACCAGATGGCAGGCGAACCGACACCGTGACACGGCTCTGTTGTTATTGAAAGCGACGGCTCCTACCTGCGTGTTGTCGCGGTGTCCATGACAGCCGGTGGGACGGTTGAACCTCTTCAAAGACGAACCTGTGTTTGGCAAAGCTCTAAAATGCCGCATTAAGAGCCGCCTATCCATAGAAATCGCCGGTAGTCGTCGGAGAGATGCTGTTTGCATTCAGGTGGCGAGCGATCGAGCTAGCTGGAGGCAGAGTTACATCAAATTTACAGGGTAACAAAAAGCGCCATTCACCTCCGATAGCATCGTTCCAGGGACCTGTCTTGCTCTCGTTCGCGTGTCTTAAAGTGCGATATTAAACCCTAAGAGAGCTAGCTGTATTCAGACGGAGGAACTAACATGGCTCTCCTCCCTTTCCTTCAGAGACGTTTCTATCAGGATCTCTCCTCCGTCTGTCCCTCTACTGTGTGGCGTTATAATTTTTGTCCATCCCGCCGATTCTCGCGCCCAGCCCTCCTGTGCAGGCGGCCTCGTCGCTGATTGGCCAGAGTCGCACGGTGCTCTGAGCTAATAGGTCACAGAGGTGGAGGGGCTCGACGGTTATTGGTCTCGTCCTCCAGAGGCTCATCTGTCATTGGTTGGGAATGTTAGGAGGCGGGTGTTCGGTTAGACCACTGTACTGTCAACTTCCACAGCAGAATGGGTCTTTTCATAGTGTGGGGGCTGGGAGTGGGGTTTGCGGGATTTCAGGAGGCCCTTTTTAGGGGAGGGGATGTTTTCTCAGGGGGTTCCTGGTAACATTATGTTTTTACC
Source organism: Fundulus diaphanus (assembly GCA_037039145.1). Classification (NCBI taxonomy): domain Eukaryota; kingdom Metazoa; phylum Chordata; class Actinopteri; order Cyprinodontiformes; family Fundulidae; genus Fundulus; species Fundulus diaphanus. The sequence continues at coordinate 21,926,960 of CM073137.1, read as the reverse complement.
AGGCAATCTCACTGAAAAGTTTATTCATTTCAGTTATTGAGTATGTTTTGCAAGGGCGACTGTGGATCAGGGTACAGTTCCATTTTCTCCCTGTCATATGTCGATGTGCCCCTGGGCAAGGCACCTACCGTTCTGCGTATAGGTGCATGAATATGTGCATGTTCATTGCAATTGGGTGAATGAGGCTCTTGTGTAAAATGTTTTGAGTGGTAGAAAAGCACTGTCCGTCTTTTACCATTGATCTCGAAAGTGAAACTTTTGTGTAGATTTATTACACTCAGAGGGGAATATTGCAGATGTTTATTTCTGTTGACCTTTGTACCCTCCTCAAATTTACTATGCTCCAGATATTGTGTCAAGCAACCTTTTCTTGCTAATCGTTAACAAATCGAGGAGTTAATTTAACACCAAAGCCCCATCCACTGCTTTTTGTTCTATAAAACAATAATTTTGTTAGTCAAGAAAAGTTTTATGAATAATTAAAAAAAACATATCTGAAAGGTGAAAAGCCTGAAAATTATTAAATGAATGCTGACTTTGATTAGGTCTGTGTTTAAGTCATTCTTGTGTGTTCTTTGGCCTTGACAGTGAAAAAAGGCTGAGAAAAAGTTAGGGCTGTATGGTAGTTTATTTGCAGTCCTTTAAATATGTACACATTCTTTGCCTCAAAGATGTCTATAAAAGCTAAAAAAAAATCACTGTATCACTGGATGTATGAAAACATTAAAAAAAAGACATAGGATATGATAAAACTGACCAGAAAGAGTTCCCCAAATGAGCGGAAAAAAAGTAACTTCTAGAAGGGACATAAGGGTTAATTTTGAAAACTACGGCTGGCATACAGCTAATGAAAACCCAAAATACCTTTTCTGAAATGTACGCGTTTTAATCCAGAAATATCATGTCATTGTCTACGCAATTATAGGGTATACTGGGAAAGAGAAGCCATAAAATGTAATTGGTGATGTTGCTGGCTGTTCACACAATGTACTATGCAATTATATTATTGGAAGGTTAAGTTGAGGGGAAAATGTTGTAGAAATGGTGGACAATAATATCAGCATCAGCACAATACACCTCCCTTTCCATCCACTTAACAATCATACGCTAATTTGTGTGGGCTTATCGGACAAAATCCCCATAAAATACTTAAAAGTTTGGATACAAACAGGAAAACTTTATTGCCCATTGATGTGGGCCTGTTGAGGGGTTAGAAGCAACAAGTGAGAGATCTAAAATCTTATTAGTTTGGTATATGTATCTTTAGTGGACATAACATCTACTTGAGGGTAACAATAAAACCATTGTGCAGTGGTTGGAAAGGAAATCCATTTTCTGGTTGTAATGTAGGAAAATGTGAACATGTTTATGGAGTATGGAACTTTCTTTAAGGCACTGTAAATTTAAATGAATCAAAACAACAAGTTAAAGAATACAAACATTTGATACTCTGTAGGTATCATGCATACATCAATATCACGTGTGTTTAATCCCACCACTATCATCCCAAGGGTTCTTCACTCTGCCCCACCCTGCCTGAAGACCTCTATAATAGTCCCCTTGCTCGAGAAACCTCGTATTACCAGCCTTAATGGGTACCCTCCAGTTTGACTCACACCAGTGATGATGTAGTGCTTTGCAAAAAAAATGGTCTGAGGTCAAATCACCACCACTCCTACCAATTTTTGTCCAACTCCAGTTTGTATAGAGGGCGAACAGATCCAATGAATATGCAGTAGCCACAGCCCTCCACGCTGCGTTGTCCCACCTGCAGCAGCAGGGGACCGATATACAGCTGCTCTTTGTGGACTGCAGCTCTAATTTTAATAGGATCCCCTCCCATAAACAGGTGGGAAATTGATACTGTGCCAGTACATGTATCAGAAGCTGGGACTTGCTCCCCATTGGTCTGTGTACTGAGCCCTTCACTCTCCTACCGATTCGCCCACGACTGCCACCAACACAGCAACAACTTCATTAAAATACGTTGACCACAGTGGACCTTGGTGGACCTTTTCTGAGGAAAGACAACATCCTACAAGCTGCTGGTGTCCTTTTATCTGTGCTCCATAGAGAGTATCCTGACTACTGGAGATTTGTGTATTTCAGCAGCTGCACAATGGCCCAGAGGACAGCGCTTCAGAGGGTCATTAAAACCGCTGAAGGACGTCGGCTGCCTTCACAGGTCCCTGTGCCCCAAAGAAGGCAAAAAAAAAAAAAAAACATGTTAAGGACATTTCTCATCCTGGAAACCCACTTTTTGCATTGTTCCAATCAAGTAAACAGTACAGAATTATACGAAGACAAATAGACACAAGAAAAGTGTTCATCCCATTGCAGCTGCCATACTTAATGTGGTCAAAATATGATAGTTAATATATGGTACAATAATGCTTGCATGTATGCTTGTGTGTGTGTATCTATTCATCTGTTTTATGTGCCTTTTTTTCCATTTGCGTTTTTAATGGACGACAATTTAATTTCGCTGTACATGTTATAATGAAAATAAGGATGTTTTTTCTGTTCTGGCTGAAAGAGAACATCTCTGTGGCTCTATGCCACAAGACTAACTATGTTTTTACTTTTTTGTCTTGTGAACGCTATAATGGGAAAAGAAAAACACTTTTGAAAAAGTTTGTTGTTTGTTTGTTTGTCTCTTATGTGCACTCCTAGCCAGAGTGGACAAACTTCAAATTTCACCATGGTAACACACGGTGACAATAATAAAAAAATTTAATCTATGCTGACATAATGGGTACATTCCAACTTTCCTTCTGTTAGTCAAATTTTATGTGGAAACATCAGTGACACATTTTAATTTAGACCCTTGAAAATGTTGCGGTTGTGAGTTGCAACATCTGTAATAGTAATCTGGGACAAGCAAATAGGACCCAGTAAAACAAATTCCAACCCTAAAATCTAAACAAAACGGGAATCAAACATGTTTTAGATCATTGAGGTCTTTATTAGTCTTACAAACATTATAACCTTATATTAGGATCCAACTGAAGCATGAAACTTCTTTCACCTTTGAATTTCAGGGATCAACTCACTGAAACCTAAAAACCAATGTCTTGGGGCCCTTACCGCTGCTGCATTTTTTTATTGGATATAATGAGGCTAACAGGTGCACAGTGGATTAAACTAACTTTTTTGGCAATGCAAGTTAGTGAAAATGCATTTCTCTGCATTTTGCACAGTAGCAACATGTTAAAAAAGAGACCGTGTGTGAGAGATGTCATGAGGTGCACACTGTCTTTGTTTTACTGTCGCCGTCGAGGTTTTAGAAGCAAGGCAGCCATATTGGTTGGTTGGTGAGTAATCTCAGACTTTTCCACTCGCAGTTGCAATTTCCAGGGACTTAAGTTAACTTTCCCAAATGTATACTTGGTCATTTCTGCTTTTGAGTAAAATGGATCACATAATTTTACCTTTTCTGTCAAACAATCATGGAGTGCCATAGGATAAAATGTATTTATTTACAAATGCATTGATAATAAATTGTTCCTTGGCAGGGTGTTGTTTAGAAAACGTGGTATTTTCTGAGATGGTACCTGTTTAAAAAAAAAGTTTGAGAACCATTACTGCGACAATAAATTTGGTGCATGTTCTGTCCTATAACCTGTGTTTTGCTGCCATCGTGTGGAAAAAATCCTTGGTGTTTAGAATTTCTGGATGTTGGTTTTCAGAAGACAAATTTCTCTCTAACACAGCTTTTTAAATATTGTTTTGTTAATATGTGAAAAGTTATTTAAACAGTGTAACAAACTGAAAAAAAATAAACTATAACTTACAAAATAAATAATCTGATACGTATTGAATAAAATGTGACAACAAAAAGTCAGCTTGGTAATTGGATGGATGTTAATATGGTGACGTGTGGGCATGCAGAAAAGTAATATTACCTTGTAAACAATGTTCAGATTAAATTAATTCTAAGTTAGTAACACAACATATATTATGTAATGAATATATTAGTCAACAGTCCGTTAACTAATTTCACACTATTCTGTGGATGCTCTGGATCAGTTCACATAAATTACAAAAAGGCATTAAATATATGTATTTCTTAAAATCTGTACGCAATTACTTTACTTATTAGCCTTTCTCTGGATGAAACATTCAGGGGGGCAAAAGTTCAACCTTTCTGCCAGTAGATGACGCTGTTGGTTCCCCTTTAGGCTTCCAATGATGGGCTCCAACAAATAAACTATAATAATAGTAATATCATCTTTATTGTCAATGAAACATACATTACAACGAAATTTGTTCTCTGCTTTTAACCCATCACCCTAGGGGAGCAGTGGGCTGCCATGTGCGGCGCCCGGGGAGCAATCTGGGGTTAAGGGTCTTGCTCAGGGACCCAGAGTGCAGGGTACTTGCATCCTTCTCTGAGTGCAAGCGTGCTGCTCTAACCATTAGGCCATCACTCCCCTGGTATGTACATTGTGGGCCTTTTCATTCAGAGTCCATCATCATTCTGTTTCGAAGATGCAGCTGTGCTCAGCCTTCCTATTTGTAGTTAATCTTAGATAATTTACATATCAATGGAAACAAGGCAAGGCAAATTTATTTGTATAGCACAATTCAGTACAGAGACAATGCAAAGTGAACCCATAGAAGTTTGGGAGGGACCCATAGAACCTTGATTCATGTATTTAATGGTTGGCTTCGAATTATCTAACGTGAACAGAAAACAGAAGTCCAAGGTATTTCTGTGCCCATCGTGCAATCTCAAAAACTACTAAGGTAAGCAACAGGAGGAAGTAAGTCAAGATGCAACTGTTGCTTGTCATTCAAGTCTTTCTCAACAAAAATTCCAAGCAATATTATGCAATGTGAGAAACTAACTTTTTAGCAGGATTACTTGAACAGAATTAAACGTTCACACATTTGACTCCTTTTGGGTCCTCAGGGAGCACTGGCCCTCCCAAAAGAGACACCAATAAGAATCCTTAGGCGTGAAATGATGGTTAACAAGGAAAAATAGCAACATTTAGGATCAGTCACAGGACAATCTTCAGATTGAACAGACGGGAGAAAAAGCAAAAACTCTACAAAATAAATACATCTAATATAGCTATAGTAGATGGGAATAGAAAAGGCTACATCAACATTAGTTTTACAGATGTTAATTGTAGCTCTTTTGTTTGTTTGTTTGTCAGTAATGCAATAGTTAAAACTATTTCAGTGAAGCTAAGTACAACTTGAATTCAGTTAGCCAATTTGGGTTGCTGTCCTGTTAGAAGATGAACTTCTATTCCAGACTCAAAAAATATCCGGTCTCTAACAAGTTTTCTTCCAGACATTCTTGCTGCTGTCTACCCATCAACTCTAATCGACTTACCCCTCCCTGCTGAAAACAACTGTCCCCAACCATGCTGCTGCCATCATCATGTCTTACTGTGTGGATGTTTTTTGTTTTTTCAATGTGATGTGCAGCATTGGTCCTCCTCCACACAATGTTAATAATGTTTAATCATTCATATGTTCACATTGTGGTGTCCGCCACATCAGTGTTCCCCAACCCTGTACCTTGGAAATTAAAAGATTTCAACAATTCCAATTGTTTTCAAATTACGATTTCATTTACAAATGACACTGTTGCTTAATTTAAGAAGTCACACCCAGGCTTATTTCCTGCCAGCCCACTAAAATCTAGGAATCACTGAAATAGAACCTGGATGACAACACGAGATAGGCTAAAAGATCTCTAAAGGTGAAACATCTTATCCCGATCAAAAGTAGTTCAAGAATGGCAAAAACAAATAATTAAACAAAACAAAATAGATAATTAACTAAAAGAAATTTGGAGCTCATCAGCAAAGATGAATTGTGAAAACACCACTAGAAACATAGACATGTGGTGAGCCATTATGAAAAAGGTTGATTGCTGTAATGCATTGCAACAAGCATTTTTTTTCATATTGATTATTGAGAGTTCAATTCACAACATATGTCATTGCAAGGCATTTTACAAAGCCAATTCTATCAAATCATACAGATGGATAGGCTAAAAAGTTTTATATTTTATATCTGAGGAGACCAAGCAGATTGCATTGAGTCATCCACTGGCAGCATTCACTCCTCCTGATTTAGCATAACCACAGTGGACAGTCACTTGTGTTGTGTTGTTGTCTTTGCAGCAAGAGCATGCGTGTAGCGACTGTAGTGAGGTAAAACCTCCCTTTACCAGGAAGAAACCTTCGGCAGAAGCATATAAATAATTTCTGATATGTCATTTTAAAATAAAATGCAAATAAAAACAGATGCGCTGTTGTTGTCTTTCAGATTAATGCTCTATTTTTAAGGGTTATACTTGCCTAATTTCGAAAACAAATTACTTGAGGTGTGAATAATTCTGGACGTATTCTGGACCTATTTAAATATGTAAAATCCACAAAAGCAGGACCTGAATGCATAGATACTATTGTACACATACTTTGTCTGAATGGATCAGTCCTGGTATTATTTGAATTAATTTATTTATTATTTCTGGCTTTATTTTGAAAAGCTCTGACCGGAAGTGCAGCGGCCGCCCGGTTTCGTAGGCGGGTCGGAGCCGCGCGCCGCGCTCCCGTGACGAATTTCTCTGGAACTTTTGTGCGGCAGGAAAAGCCTGATGTTTCCTGCTTCCCTCACTCGTGAGGCGTTCTGGGCCGGCGGCCGAAAACACGCTTTCGGTCTGAAAGTCCTTTAGGGGGCGGCGGCCGGGCGGGGGGGCTTTCACCTCGCGTCTAACGGAAGAAAAGAAAAAAAATGTCACCTGTTCGGACATTTTAAACGGCCGCAGTTTAAAGAAACATCTCCGCTCGAAGTGAGAGCAGACGCGAGCGCAGCATCCAGATACTGTAAAGGTACGTGATGTTCACGTTCAACAGTTCCCCCCCACTGCCTGCGCTGGCTGTCGGAGCGGAGTTTGTGGCTAACTCGTTCACAGGGAACGTGTCCTAACGCGAGCCTGGATGTTTAATGGCACTCCAAGCAGCCCTGTAACTTCGACGTGTTGCGTTACGTGACACTGAGTGTTTAACCGGCCTCGGAGAGCCTTGAAGCGGCGGACTTGGCTGCTTCGCTGCCTAGCTCGCTTTGACAGCCCTCCGAGGCTCAGCTGGGATTTTCACAGCTTGTTAGAGCCTGTTGAATCTCCCATCTTCTGCATGTCTTCATTTTTCTCTGTGTGTGTGGTCAGCTCCTCCCTACCCCGGCTCATTTTTCCCTCCTCTGGGCTCTGCCGGAGAGACTTTTCCCTTCAAACACGTGATCCGTGTTTAGATTTTAAAGGTAAGCACAGGAGCAAGTGGGGTGGGAAAAACCCTACAAAAACCCTGCCAAACAGGTACAGTAGGAGCTGATTGCTTACAAAGAATATGCTCGTTGCAGAATAGTTCAAGCTCAGTCACACTGCATGGATAGATCCATCTTCTTTTTGCCATTTTTGGAGACTCAACTTTGAATAAACCCATTCTAACGTGGTAGTATGCTTTAGGCCAAACTTCGAGTCAAAACTACTGGAGTGTCCAAAAATAAAATGAAAAAATAAAATATATTTACCAGCTCCACAAAATATGAGCGTGCAATATTTTAGTTAAACAAATTAGTCAGATTTTCTGCAGGAAAGGGGATGTGTAAGTCATTGTAGATCCAAAACTGAAAAAGGGCTTTGCATGCATTGTTAAAAGTGCAAATTGTCTTTGGCTCCACGGAAAGGAGGGGGAAAAAAAGTCTCTTTGCAGCAACAAGAGCCGGGGTTCGGGTCAGTGTTTCTTTCAGAACTCTTGCCAATGTTAATGATAGAATGAAAGACGGGTTTCGGTGAACCAAAGTCTGCATTTGAGATGGATGTGGTCGTATGTACTACAGAATTACAGAGAACGTAAAAAGTGTTGTTGTTCAACGAGGAAAACGTCGTTCCCCGGCTAACAGTGTCAATTGTGAGAAGATCTTAACTTGTTTTTGATTTTAATTCCGTAACATCTGTAATCATTTTTGCTCTAATTGAAAACGAAAAGTCTCCATCTGCATCAACCACCTGTGCTGTTGGGCCAAATCATCCTTGAACTGCAGTTTGGGGACAACATTTCTGTCCAGGGTCTCAAAGAGGTTTTCTTCCAGGAGTTACCTGTATTTTGCTTTATCCGTTTTCCTATCAAATCCTACCAGCACCCCTACAGAGGAATGCCTCCCTGTAGCGTGATGCTGCTGCCACCATGTTTAACTATTGGGCCGGTGTATTTAGGGGGATGTGCAGGGCTAGTTTTGCACAGGTTCTCATTTTGTCCCATGCACGTCTGCCTCATATATGTATGGCTGGACGATAATTCAATAACAATATATATCGATCGATAGACGTGTGGTGCGATAGAAAAAGGGTCAATCAAATGTTCAATAGATCAGTTTTCCTTCGTTTGGCATTCTAGCCTATCATGTAGGTTAATATTACAGTCGTTACATCCTCCCAACCAATCACAACGTAGACTCAGGAATGCTCCGCCCCAAGCCCCGCCCCCTTCAAAGAGTTCAGAGAGCATGCGTTCTTTTTTAAAATCTCGGAGTTTGGTTAAAAAGTTGGTTGAATAAAGGGTTTAGTTTGAATTTAGTTTGTTTGTTCTTTATCTAGAGATTAGTCAACATAAAATGGCCAGGGCTGCACTTAAAATGCATGTTTTGAATTTTCTGATAATTATCGATATTGATCAATATGATTTCTATTTTATCGATATGGTTTATTTCTTAGTAGGGCTGGGCGATTTAATCAATTCGAAGATTTCATTTTTGGAAAATCTGGATTTTATTTTCCCAATGCACTCATTGGGATTCCATGAAGAGAATAATATACAGTATTGAATATTTTTTTATTTTTAGGAAAATATATTGAAAATATATATATATATGAAAATATTGTAAAGACGAATTTTTTTTTCTAAATTTACTTATTTACTTTTTTTTTAAGTTAGTTTGAAGTGTTTCACAGCTTGTATTTAGTTGCACTTTGAATTCAGGTCACCTCCCAGGTGAAAAGCTTGACATAAAAGCAGGTTTTAAAGTAATTTCTTTTTGTGAAACAAAAAGAAGGAAAAAATGTATTCATCAGATTTGATATAATAAAATCAGAGGTTTTATGTTTAACCCATATCGCCCAGCTCTACGTATAAGTAACATAAAAACGACTCTTCTCTTGACTATGTGTCACTTATAAGCTACTTTTTCTATATTTTTGTTGTTATTTACAATTTATTAGAAACCTGCCTCTTCACTGCTTATTCCTTGATGTTAACAGATGGTTGTTGGAGGAAGAGGAAGGTTTGCCCCATTTTAAATGAATCCAAGTTATATTTAATGGCTAACTTATTAAGATACCTGTTGTGGTCTTACTAAAAGGAAAAAAATGTTTTAAAACACAGAGCAGTATTCTTTTTTTTTATTATCCCAGAAAAAGACTAATCTGACCACGATCGGTCAGTAAATGAAATCAGTCAACCACATTGATTTGTTCTAAGAAGAGCAGGCTATCAGAAGTTTAACACAATATTTGAATGAACTTAAGTCAGAACTTTAACCCTAAGTAAAATGTTGAGATGTTAAAAGAAAAACGCTAAAAACTTTCCCTTGGGTTTAGTAAAAGTTTCCTATAATCAGATGTAAAATCAAAGGAGGAGTTAATTGATCTCCCAGAAACTTGACGTACACACAGCTCCAACCGGTTGGGCTTTTTTTTTAAGCATCTTGCTTCACTGTAAGCCGTCGGGTCCTGGAGCCGATCGTTGGCGCCTGACCCACGGGCCGCAGCGTCAGGTCTGGGATCAGCGTTAAAGCAGCAGGACGAGCGCACGTATCGAGGCTGACTGAGTCCCTGCCAGGCAGGCATGCCTCCCCAGCTGCACTTCCTCGAACAGGGCTCCGTCTCCGCCGCATCCTAATTAGACGCCAACGTGTGAAAGTAGTAATAATCGTCGTCCCTTAAACACAGCGGGTCGCCCCGTGTCGTTTATTTGCCGAATCGAGTTTTCCTCGGCTTGCACGCTCACTGCTGTGTTTATCCGCAGCCACATGGCCCCGCCTGGCTCTCGTGTCAGGCCTCGCACACCACCGACGCTTTTTTGTTTTTCACAAATTCCTCGACATGTGCGATACTGAACCGCACGCAGGGAGAGAAGCTAACGTCTCCGTAGGGCATTCTGTGGTGCGCTCAGCGCTACCGCAGCTCGTTTTGATCCTCTGTGCTTGTCAGGCCTGTCCTGAGCCTGTCACCAGGAGTTAACTCATGCTGAGCATTGAAGGGTTGTAAGGAATGTGGTTACAACGACCTGATCCGCTTCCTGTTCGTCCTTCGTTGTCCCTCCAGCGACTAGCTTTTAATTGCCGTGACAGACAGCCTGTGGGAGACTTTATAAAACTTAAGTCGCAGCAGGCGTCTCCGGGTCAAAAGCGGGCCGTACCCACGTGTTCAGAGCCCTGCTCACCATGAAAACAGGAGCAGGCGTGAGACAGTCCGGGCTGAGGAAGTCCTGACCGGTTTTTCAAAAGCGTGTACAAGCCTCCGTAGCACAAATGTCAGAGTTTTGTATGACACAGAAAAAGGCCTCGGCTCGTCCACTTCTGCTGAACCGCTGCCCTGAGCAGAACTTCAGCAAGCCTTGCTTAAGCACCAGGGCAGCTTTCTAGGAAGGGTGTTTTAGGTCTCACCGGTCTGTCGCTATTGTCTTCACCAACGTGACTCAGAGTGAAACTAAAGCAGCGTTTTCTCACAGCGGCGAAAGAGACGGCAACGCTTCCGGATGAAGAGGCCTGCTTTATGCCGGCAGGAAGACATTTACCTGCAGGATTTTTTTCAGGAGCAACATGCAGAGAGAGGGAGACAGAGGGGCAGAGAATGTATACACAAAGGTTTTCCGTGTGCAAACAGAAGGGAGCTGTTTTTTTTTCTTAGACAAAAACTACTAAACAAACTGGGCTGACCTCACTGACATCAGACAATGGGCAAGTCAGCGCGGCAGACAAAAGGCTTTGTTGTAACCCAGACGTTGTATAACCCCCCCCCCCCCCCTCCCCCCGAGGATGTGCTGCTCCGTTCAGCGTTCGGCTCCGCTGCTGCACTCTGCCTAAAATCTCTTTGGACATCTTCCGTCGCCAAACCCCCCCGCTGCTTTGCCTCGTGTGTCCGTTTCTGCTCGAAGTTGAGCTCAATTAATCTCCGTTATTCATTCGTAAGATAACTCGTCAAACTAGGAGGTTTAGGTTGAGAGTAATCTTTTAATGTTAACCTGTTTCTTTCTGGCTGGGGGTGATAGCAAGAGTCAGAAATGATGAAGAATCCTCCTTTTTTTTTTTGACGCTGCTTTAGCTTTCTTCTAGAGATGACCGTCTCGCTTCCTGTCTGAAGCAATGAGTCGCTCTGGTTTTAAACCCCTCCATTGTCCTGAAAGATGAACCTGCTGCAGGGGCAGCCATCCCGTCCCGGTTTACCCCCACAGCATGATCCTGCCATCGCCATGTTTCACAGCGGGTTAGGGTGTGTTTAGGCCTTCACAGCGAAGCCGTGTTTATTCTGCCGCTCAACTCGCACGCGGCTGGACTCCAGCCTCTGTTTAATAAACGGGATGGAGTGGCGTCTGATTAAAACGAAGGGCCGTACGGAACAAAAGGCGTGCGAGTGTCCTAGCAAAGCTCTGCATTTGTGTTTAACCTTTCGACAACAAACCAGAGTGCGACAGCCTGCTTGTGTGAGAGGCGTGTGGGCGATTGATAGCAGAGCTGGTGAATGAATGCGGAGGAAGGGTTTTCAGGAATGGACTCTTAACCTCTCCTCTCTGCAATATGCAACACGGGGGGGGGGGGGGCAGACCGTCACTGTACATTAGCGGTTAGTTGGTTAAATGTTTGCCCGCCATAACGAGGCTCACCGACTCATCTCTCGCCACCATTTTGCTGCCGTGTTTTCTCAGGTTGGGTTTGCTAGCGAAGGTTATCGATAATTATAAACAAATTCATTGGCCATTTTATGCTGTTGCTTAATGACCTATTTTTAGATACAGAACACACAAACACTGAATTCAAACTCAACCCTTAATTCATCAAAAACACCTGGTCTCTGAACTCTTTGAAGGGGGCGGAGGATAAGGAAGGAAAGCGTTTATTCTATTGAACTTTTCATTGACCCTTTTTTCTATCATCGATATATGTCTATCGATCGATATACACTACCGTTCAAATGTTTGGGGTCACCCAAACAATTTTGTGTTTTCCATGAAAAGTCACACCTATTCACCACCATACGTTATGAAATGAATAAAAAATAGAGTCAAGACATTGACAAGGTTAGAAATAATGATTTGTATTTGAAATAAGATTTTTTTTACATCAAACTTTGCTTTCGTCAAAGAATCCTCCATTTGCAGCAATTACAGCGTTGCAGACCTTTGGCATTCTAGCTGTTAATTTGTTGAGGTAATCTGGAGAAATTACACCCCACGCTTCCAGAAGCAGCTCCCACAAGTTGGATTGGTTGGATAGGCACTTCTTGCGTACCATACGGTCAAGCTTCTCCCACAACAGCTCAATGGGGTTCAGATCTGGTGACTGCGCTGGCCACTCCATTACCGATAGAATACCAGCTGCCTGCTTCTGCTCTAAATAGTTCTTGCACAATTTGGAGGTGTGTTTAGGGTCATTGTCCTGTTGTAGGATGAAATTGGCTCCAATCAAGCGCTGTCCACTGGGTATGGCATGGCGTTGCAAAATGGAGTGATAGCCTTCCTTATTCAGAATCCCTTTTACCCTGTACAAATCTCCCACCTTACCAGCACCAAAGCAACCCCAGACCATCACATTACCTCCACCATGCTTAACAGATGGCGTCAGGCATTCTTCCAGCATCTTTTCATTTGTTCTGCGTCTCACAAGCGTTCTTCTTTGTGATCCAAACACCTCAAACTTGGATTCATCCGTCCACAACACTTTTTCCCAGTCTTCCTCTGTCCAATGTCTGTGTTCTTTTGCACATCTTAATCTTTTTCTTTTATTGGCCAGTCTCAGATATGGCTTTTTCTTTGCCACTCTGCCGTGAAGCCCAGAATCCCGCAGCCGCCTCTTCACTATAGATGTTGACACTGGTGTTTTGCGGGTACTATTTAATGAAGATGCCAGTTGGGGACCTGTGAGGCGTCTGTTTCTCAAACCAGAGACTCTAATGTACTTATCTTCTTGCTCAGTTGTGCAACGCGGCCTCCCACTTCTTTTTCTACTCTGGTTAGAGCCTGTTTGTGCTGTCCTCTGAAGGGAGTAGTACACACCGTTGTAGGAAATCTTCAATTTCTTAGCAATTTCTCGCATGGAATAGCCTTCATTTCTAAGAACAAGAATAGACTGTCAAGTTTCAGATGAAAAGTCTCTTTTTCTGGCCATTTTGAGCGTTTAATTGACCCCACAAATGTGATGCTCCAGAAACTCAATCTGCTCAAAGGAAGGTCAGTTTTGTAGCTTCTGTAACGAGCTAAACTGTTTTCAGATGTGTGAACATGATTGCACAAAGGTTTTCTAATCATCAATTAGCCTTCTGAGCCAATGAGCAAACACATTGTACCATTAGAACACTGGAGTGATAGTTGCTGGAAATGGGCCTCTGTACACCTATGTAGATATTGCACCAAAAACCAGACATTTGCAGCTAGAATAGTCATTTACCACACTAGCAATGTATAGAGTGTATTTCTTTAAAGTTAAGACTAGTTTAAAGTTATCTTCATTGAAAAGTACAGTGCTTTTCCTTCAAAAATAAGGACATTTCAATGTGACCCCAAACTTTTGAACGGTAGTGTATATCGTTATTGACTTATCGTCCAGCCCTAAGTAAAGGTAAACCTGAGGCAACTGGCCGATACTTATAGGAAACAAATGTATATAGAAATGGTAGAGGTGTAAGTCACCAGCTTTGTCACAATATGGTGTTATATTGATTTGTATGGATGACGATACGATATTTGCCGATATAACAAACTGTTACGATTTCTAATCGATATGATGCAATAATATCTGCCCATCTAACACATTTACATTGATAAGAAAAGATAAGAATTAAGATAGGATACGCTTTATTGATCTCACGTAGGAGAAATTCACTTGTCACATCGGTTCAGTAATCAATCAAAAGAAGGTGCCAAAAGGAGGAAAAGGTGCATCAGGTATATACAGTGTGTCCATATATATACAGTGGATCAAAAAATAATAAAAATAAAAATACAAAAAGGAAATAAAGCAGAGATTTAGGATGTCTTATGTACATTCACGGTGACTATATACAATGTATTGACGTACATTAAAGTGGTAATAACAGCAGAAGTCACTTATTTTCAGGATTATTGCACAGGTTATTGCACATTAGTTGTTACAGTTATAGTTACAGTTATAGTGCAGCATTGTATAGTCTGATATACTCACAAAAAACAAATATGATTTGACCATTTTATTTCTAAGCCCCTAAAGGTATCAGGCATTTAAATAAAAACATTCTTCTCATTTAAAAGAAAAAGTTATCACTTGTTCACTGTAATTTTATGCCTGAATTTCAAAATAAAGGCATATCTTAAAAATTATAAGAATCTATATTTTCAATAGCATCGTTAATCATTGAATCGCTACGTCGTTGTGGATTAATGTATTGTTACACCCCTAATTAACGGAGTAAATGTTTAGCATCTTATTTAGTGGTGTAGCTCCTAGCTTGGAGCTGGAGTCCTCTGACTTAAAGGGCCGGTGCTTTTATATAGATCGGCTCTGTTCGTCAGCAGGCCTATTTGACTAACTGGGAAAGGAATGGATGAATTAGATTTTACCTCTTTGGGTTTAAGAGTTCAAGGAAGGGTTAGATTTTGAAACGCTGTTTCACTGAGCGCTGTTCAGCCTGAGCCATAAAATGTCCCGCTGTGACGCACGGTGCTGGCAGCATCATGCTGTGGGAATTTCAAGCTCAAGAGACGATTGGAAGACCGGATGGATTCACATACGGGGCGCCCCCTGGAGGCGACGCCGTCGAGAGGCTGACAATTTTTCAAAACTGGGACCGAGGCTCGCCTCCCAGCGCGGTGACGACGCTAACACATGGCATCCTGTCCACGTGTTAGCGCGGCCCGCTTAAAGCCCAGACCTCAATCCAGCTGGGAATCTGTGGAAACTGATCCTTACAGATCTTCACTAATTGACTGAGTTTGAGTTCTGTTTGGGTGTTTTTTTAGCAAAGAAGAATTGATGAAAAATTCTCAGTTTTTAGATGCTCAAAGCTGGTAGAGACACACCATCCAAAGTCAATGAAAGACTTTATCGTTTGTGACAGTGTGAAGTGGCAAAATGCTGTTTTAAGATGCTACATAAGGGATCATTTGCTGCTCAAAACTAGACAGTGCAGCACAGGAACTTTTTTTCTCTGTTATGTGCGCTCTTTGTGTGATAAAAGATGAAGCAAAACTAATTGCAGCTAAAGGTTCTTGTTTTTTAAAAGCACAGGCTAGATAAAATCTTGACTGTGGGAGTGGACAGACACAACAGGCTGACATACTCAGTAGATCAGACCAACACCGGTTTCAGTTCCTGCATTTCAGAGTGATCTATTCTCTTTTTCTCCTGTGCAGCAGAGTCCCAGCATGGCGATTGGCCGCTTGCACACTTGAAGCTGTACCCGGGGGAGCTCATTACTTTAAGGCTTGGTGCCTCTGAACGCTGACAGACACCTCCCCCCCCCCCCCCAAGATGGAGGAGCAGTCCAGCTTCCCCAATGTCAGCATACCCTGCCACAATGAGCAGAGGGACAAGAAGAAGCGTTACACAGTGCGTTGCCTCCATTCACACATCTTTTTTTTTTTTTACTTGGCAAATGTCAGAGTGGGTCTTTGAGGTTTAAAGTCTCACAGTTTGGAAACGGCATGATCAAAGTTTGGTGTGACTCTCTGCCACATACTTTTGTTTCCTTCAGGTTTACAAGGTGATGGTGTCCGTTGGACGACACGAGTGGTTCGTCTTCAGGCGATACGCAGAGTTCGATAAACTCTATAACGCAGTGAGTCCAGTTTCGGCTTCACAAATAAATGCAGATTTCATTCTTCAATTTATACGTGTGCATGGCACGATAAGAACAGGGCTGCTGAATGTAGACTTTTTGTTAATTTTTTGTTTAAACCCTTTTACGTTTTTCTTTCTGACTCAGTTAAGAAAACAGTTTCCAACTATGAACTTGAAAATTCCAGCAAAACGGATATTCGGGGACAATTTTGACCCGGGTAGGTGTTTGCCGCTATGCCCGCCAAAGTAAAAGCTCTGATAATTATCACGTTGATGCATTTTGTCCCTGTTCTGTTCAAATATGCATCCAAACTGCAGAATTCATCAAGCAACGAAGAGCGGGGCTACACGAGTTCATTAAGAAGATCGTCTCACATCCTCAGCTTTCCAGCCAGTGAGTGTTGCTGCAAATCCGCTGGAGGAAATGCCAGTTTGATGATAATTATTGTTTCTGTAGGTGGATTTGTTGTGATGCGGAGAGATGGAACACCAGCCAAAAATCCAGAAAAAGAAAAACTTAAAAGGAGAAATGCGTCTCATTAAGGGAAATTCTGAATGGAGTTGATCAATTACAGATTCTCTTGACATTAATTTGTTTCTTTCAGTCCGTCTTCATCACCATCATTGATGGAGTCAAACAGATGAAGAATTACTAGATTTACCCCAGGATAAATCTGCTCATCAGTCGCCGTGTTTACATCGTTTTTTTTATGCACGTTTTGAAATATCGCGTAAGAGGTTGATGGAAAATAATTGTTTTAATTTCGCAAAAGAAAGCTTTTACGGTCGCTCGAGGTGGTTTTTGGATTTTGTGAAAAGACATAGTTAATATGCAAAACAGGAAATGGAAACACGTTTGCAGAATAAGTTCTGACGTAGCGAACATTTATCTCAGCCCCCCGGACGTCTTCCCGGATATTCGCATAAAATCGCATTTCTGTCTCTGTTTCCAGACCACATGTAACATCGCCAATACTATTCGACATGACAGAACAATTAGAACTTGTCCGATAGCAACACATTGCTGAAAACCTCTCCATTTTTCTTTCTTTTTTCTTTTTTTAGATGTGTGGTCCTGCTAGTTTACAACCTCTACTTCCTGTTTATTACAACAACTTCTGACGACATTACGCTTTGCGTAGCCTGGTTTCATTTGTCCCATACCAGTAGATGGGAACACGGCTAATTCACATTTTCTTTTTTGCGTCATTTTAAAAGTTCGGTCAAAATTCACAGTTGGACGGAAACATGGCGAGGAGGTGGCGGCTTTGAGAAAGGAGAAAAAGTTTAAAGGAGTTAGAAAGCTGGTGGATCAGCCCACCCAGCGCTCACTTTTGTTTTACTTTACAGATCATTTAGATTTTACTAATTGGAGACTTTTGTTGTTTGTGTTCTCTATTCCCTGGGTTTGTTTTGTTTGACAGGGTTTTTTTTTCAATTAGAATAAAATGAAGGAAAACAGGCGTAGAGCCAAAATCCCTCATGAGATGTTTGGTGACCAACTACAAAAACCTCTCGTCATCAAAGATTGCTGCGACAAATACTAAATTTTTCTGCAGATATTTATTGCACTAGTTGACATGCAGACTACTTGAATATCATTGTTGGGTGATATTCGCTCTGCACATTAAAATTAATCTACGATGCAAAAAGCTGCAAGTTCAGAGCAAATGTTTCTGTCCTCCCGAGTGGATTTGATTTGAAATCCTTTGATACATTTCTTCAACCAATATTTATTGGTGCTGTAAAAATATTCAGCTCTGCTTTGTCTAAAGATAGTTACTGATGTTTTTCTTGTTTTTCTATGAAACATTACAGTCCAGATGTGAGGAGTTTTCTTCTAATGGAGAAGGCTCACCAACTTTCAGATGCCTCTGAGGATGAGGACGACAAAGTAAGTACGACTCTAAGAACTATTTTTCATTCTTTACTGTTTTTACTGCTGAATGCAGCGTGTGAACAGATGTCTGAAACAGGCCATGTTTGCTGTTTATTACGTCCTGATTAGTCTGGATGTGCTCTAAATGTGCAGCTACCTGCCTCAGCTTTCTTTCGCGGCTAGTTGTGTCCTGGTGGTTAATCTAGATAATGTTTGTCTGGGGTTCAACAGAACAGCTCTACCTCCAGAAACATTAACCTGGGACCCTCTGGAAATCCACAGTATGTTTCCCTTCTTACGTTACTCTTTCTGTCCTGATGTTTATACTAAACATTTAAAGTAGAGACAGACGTTTTCATCTTGCTAACTTTAATGTTGTATCTCTCTCTTTCAGGGCAAAGCCAACAGACTTTGACTTTTTAAGAGTTATAGGAAAGGGGAGTTTTGGAAAGGTATGGGAACCCTGCAGTACTACGACACATGCAGTTCCTCTCATTAGTAGTCACACCCCTTGAACCTTTTTTTTAACAATGTCACACATTGAAACTTAAAACCTCTGTGTGTGTTTTTTATATTGTGGTAGACAAACCCAAATTAAAGTGCTTTAAATTGAACTGGAAGGAATATAATGAATGCATTTTTTTTATTTCTTTACAAACAGAAATATGAAAATTGTGCTTTGCAAATCAGTTCAGTACAATTTATTCTGACACCCCTAAATGTAACCCAGTTGGGCCAATTGCTTTAAGAAGGAGTTACATAATTAGTAAATGCAGCAAATTTAGAAAACAAAAATACTGAAATCTCATATACCCCTAAATAATTCAACCCATTTACTTGAAAAGCCACATAAGTAGTAAACAGATGGTTCACAAGAGTTTTGGGAAAGAAAATCTGAAACACAGCGGTGCCTATACTATACTCCTTTAAAGGCCCATTCATACCTCACGTAAAAGACGGATACGGATACGTGTGGAGTGTTTCATACGTTCTAACCGTCGATTTCGTCCGTACTTTGACACGAAAATTGGGAGCTTACGCTTACGGACGAAACGGATCAATACGGAGCAATACTACCGGAAACGGTGGGGGCGCTATTGAGTTTGTAGTACAAAATGTCAACAAAACCACGAAGAAGGTTGTAATTCTGGGCTTTAAACAATGACGGGATTTGAGGAACGACTTGCGGAGCTTGTCCGCAACTACCCACACATATATGATGTGTCGTGTCCGGGGCACAGGGACAAACAAAAAGTTTACTTAAGGAGCAAATACAACAAAATCACGTCTTGGACCGTCGCCATGTTTGATCAGTGACGAATCATTGGCGCCCAGCACTGCCACCTAGAGGACATATTGGTTATTGCGCACCTCAACGGACGGAGGTATGAAGGAGTCAACGGATAGAACGTACGGACAGAAATACGGACGTGCAGGCCAAACGTAGGGTATGAATGGGCTATTACTCTGAAATCCCTAAATATGGGCTATAGTTACCTTAAGACGTCCCCTAACTAGTAAACAGAATTCAAAAATCTTAGAAATTTGCAACAGCGATTCATTGAAATAACTTAATTTATTGACATGACAACGTCCTAATTACGATTTCATTTTACAAGGTAACAGTATAAACGTGAAAACGGTGTAATTCCCACTCCGCGCCACTAGTAGTGCTCTGTTCTTTGAAACTCAATAAACACATGCGTACTGCCTAAAAGCTGCCACAACTAATCAACCTTCTAGATTTCCTATAGACAAACGATGAAGTTCAACTTCTGCTTAAGGTGACTTTGAATTATAGCCGTGCACAGTCGTGGTTATATTCAGCAGAGTCGGTAGCCAAAACAGTGCCCCGCTATCCGCCACTACTTCTTCTGTGGTTTTTAAAATTGTAGGCAGCTGTAATGTTGTGCCTGTGTGCATTAATTTCTACTGATTTCTGACATACAGCGCATTAGCCTGGGATTCCCTGCTAGGGAGGTTTTCGAACCATTACACTCAGGAAAACTCTCATTTTCAAACTGTGCTGTCGTAAAAACAAACATTTGGCGTTGTTGTGTAAACTAACGGTAAAACGCAACCAAACCGTTCTGTTTTCACCAGAACACGTTGCATAAACGGGGGCGTTATTCAACTTCCCTAACGCTGACACCCCTGAATAAAATCCAGTTAAACTAAAAAAAGTTAACTCAAAACTTAAAAAGTCACCCCATTATTAAACAGAGTGAATTCTAAAGACGGTTGCAGTTTTTTGTTTCTATTTAATAATTTGAAACATGTAGGGTAATATTATATATCAACCCCTTTACTCTGGTACCCCTGAATAACATCCAGAGTTTATCGTTTCAGAGTAAAGGGGGCTGAAAAAAGCAAGATTTTAAAAAAGATTTAATTTTGCTTTCACTTTAGTTGGTCCATCACTTATAATCACAATAAAATACCCTGATAAATGTGGTTTTAACGAGACAACGTGGAAAAGCTCAATAGTTGTTCAACGATACAAACTGCTTTAGTATAAATCTTTGGAGA
Source organism: Fundulus diaphanus (assembly GCA_037039145.1). Taxonomy (NCBI): domain Eukaryota; kingdom Metazoa; phylum Chordata; class Actinopteri; order Cyprinodontiformes; family Fundulidae; genus Fundulus; species Fundulus diaphanus. The sequence continues at coordinate 21,906,502 of CM073137.1, read as the reverse complement.
CGTCGGTGTGTTTTAAGTTGGTTTGAATGAAAGCTGTCTGTGTTTTGTGTGCTAGGGAACAACTTCAGTTTTAGTTCTGCATGTGTTGGCCTTTCCATTCAGGAAGTGAGAGTCTCTTCGGGAATTACTCCGTTTACTTCTCGGCGCAGCTAACACGCTTCGCTTTCTTTCACCACAGGTTTTCCTCGCCAAACGAAAACATGACGGAAAGTATTACGCAGTCAAAGTCTTACAGAAAAAAGTCATTCTCAACAGAAAAGAGGTAACTTTCCAAATCAGGCGACGTCTCGGATCGTATGAGTGTGTCGGTCATGCCGATCTGTGTCGTAACCCTCCTAAATGATTCCTCCAATCAGCAAAAACACATCATGGCCGAGCGCAACGTGCTGCTGAAGAACGTGAAACACCCCTTTCTAGTCGGGCTTCACTATTCCTTTCAGACCACAGACAAGTTGTACTTCGTCTTGGATTTCGTCAACGGAGGAGAAGTGAGTCGTTTCAGTAAGGGTTTGGTGGGGTGGGGGGGGGGGTGCTCACACTGACTCACATGACTCAGCTGTGGAATGAAGTAACACGGGATAGAAATACTCAGCAGCTTTGATTAGAATAACCTCGGGGTGGTGCTTTTGCTGCACCAAACATCTGCGTGTGTGAAATTCCTCTTAGAAATTGCACTATTACTCAGAGCAAAGTGTGACTTCCTCTGGAGGTCGAGTGTGAATCTCAGCCTTCCTATAGCCGCCGACTGTGACTAACGGCAGAATGACTGGCTCTGGCCTACGTCTCTTCACATACCGTATCAAAACGCTGCATTTTTAAATCTAAGTAAAGAAAATGTGCGTGTGCTGCTGCGTCTTCAGAAAAACTCACTGGGACGTTCTCGTTTCAGCTTTTCTTTCACCTCCAAAGAGAACGGACCTTTCCGGAGTCCAGAGCCAAGTTCTACATTGCTGAAATGGCAAGTGCGCTCGGATATCTGCACTCTCTCAACATTGTTTACAGGTACGCTGGACAACGCTGTGTTTACGGTCAAGGTTTTAGTGGCAAAATGACTCGTTGAACGCTTTTACTTTCTGTCGTCTTTCAATAAAAGGCAGGATTTTAGTTCGTTTTTTGGGAGTTTGTGTAAAAGAGCAACGCAAGTTAGTGTTTAGTAGAGTTTTACTAAAAAAAAAAAAATCTGAAAAGTCTAGCACGCATTGGCATTTAGCCCCACTTACTTGGATACATCTAGATAAAAATCTAGTGCAACCAATTGCCTCTTGGTCTAAATCCAGCTGTTTTGTGAAGGCCTCAGAGGTTTGTTCGAGAACATTAGTGAACAAGCGGCAGCATGAAGACCAAGGGACACGGCAGACAGGTTGGGGAGAAAGTTGCGGGGACACTAAAAGCTGGGTTAGGTCATAAAACAATCTACCAAGTTGGGAACGTCTCCCAGCACTGTTCAATTCATCATGTGACCATGCAGACATTATGGCACACTGCAGACCAGGGGAGGAAATGATTAATCAGAGAACCAGCCCCAACTCTGGAGCAGCTGTAGAGCTCCACAGCTGAGGTAGGAAAATCTGTTTACAGCAAGACTATTAGGGCCCCGCTCCCACTGCAGGCAAACGTGGCCCAAATACGATTTTTCTTCCTTATGTGGTCCTGAACCCTATATGTATCTGATCTTTTTAAATGTGACTCCACCCAGGCGGATTTAATGCATCGTTGACGTCACTTCCTGTCGATATTATCACAACGTTTGCCCCAGCAGCAGCTGGAGGGGATAGAAGTTAGGCAGCTGTCTGCCACTGTCTGTCTGTCCCTGCCGGAGGGACAGCGAGATGTTAGACCTCAGGAAAACTTCTACTCAACACGCCTCATATAGAAAGTTTGGATGAGGGACGTAGTGCACGGGCAAACGTGCTACAAGGTTTGTGCACAATCCTGCACACGGAGGACTTTGCAACGCAGAAGAGGTTTTCACTCTTCGCAATCCACTGTATCGCATTTCGACAGGGGGCGGCGCTTGGTAATCTGTCCACGCTGCAAAACGATAAAAATGATTGTGACGAATGTCCTGACTTTGGAGTCGAGATGAGAACCGCTGATGTTATTAAAAGTGTTCTTCGACTTCCTAAAGTTATGAATGAACTCTGTCTCTGTGAAGCTGTTAAAATCCCTGCCCCACCAGTCCTGGCTGCGTCTGTGCAGCCAAAACTTTGTAAAATGCCAGACTTTTGCTTTCTTTTTATTTCCCCCTCAGCGCACGCTGACACGATAAATGGCTTCTGTTGGACACTTTAATCCACAAAACCAGTTTCTTCCATGTTTGCTGGACCAAAGCGGACCGTGTGAAGTCATTCATATTGTTATTTTGCGCATGCGGGTCAGTTTGGAGCCACGATCAGTTCACACTGGAGTCAGATATAGGCAGTATTTTAAAAGTATTGTCAACAACCTCACAAAAAATATCAGAAAAATTGGAATTGAGTGTTAAGACCTGCATTGGGAATGTAACCTTAGTCTTGCATCCTAAAAATCTGGCCTTTATGTTGGACTAGCAACGCTGTTAAATGGCATAAATCAGATATTAGAAACTAGCTCTAAATTTGGTTCACAAAGATTAAAACTGAATCGATGTAAAGAGTTGACCATCTAGTATTTGAAAAATGCACGATGCCCCGCTGGACCAGGGAACACACAAGGGGGAGCGCTGGGCGTGGTTTGGGCTACTAGAACAAGGTAGATAAGTGATAAATAAGCTAACTTAATGCTAAGCTAATATGTTAGCCACATTCGGACCGTCCTCTGTGAGTGACACAAGTCTCAGGAAACGTTACTGCTAATCACAAACGTGCTAATTTGAACAGGCTTGTCTGCAACCCTGTTCAAGTGTTTATGTCTTGTTTTTTTTTTGTTCTGTTTTTTTATTCCAGAGACCTAAAGCCAGAAAATATCCTGCTTGACAATGAGGTGAGCATTCACATTTGTTTAACATTTTCATTTGAACCCTGAATACTCACTGGAACGACGCTCCATCCTGTCCTTCTGTCGGACAACCCAGGTTTGTGGGGATAATTGCACCCGACGTTGTAATGTCCTGTTCCAGCTGGTCGTGATGCATGTGATTGGATTAGGTCTCACTGTGTCCTGCTTGTCCTGTGTGGGAGCGGTGAATTCAGACAGACCGAGCTACATCGCTGCCAGCATTCCTGGCAACAATGGAGGCCCCAGTGTCCGGGGATAATGAGGTGCCTGTGTGGCACGTTCCCTAAAAATGTCCACGTCTTGTCTTTGAAGGGACACATCGTGCTGACCGACTTTGGATTGTGCAAGGAGGGCATTTCCCAGACGGATACCACCTCCACGTTTTGTGGAACTCCTGAGGTAGAATGCCCAGTGTTCGCTACATTCACGGCAGCCTTTATAGAAGCAGAGAGGTGGACTCTATCCATTAAAATGTAGTAAATTAAAGCAAAATATCAAAGTTAATGTTACATTGATGTTTTTGTTCTCCAGTATTTGGCTCCAGAAGTCCTGAGGAAGCAGCCGTACGATAACACCGTGGACTGGTGGTGTCTGGGATCTGTGCTTTATGAAATGCTCTTCGGCTTGGTGAGTTTCCCTCCAGAGCTTTCCATCACTTAAATTTGAAATCCCAAACTTCGCAAACTGCTGAATCATCGCAATGAGTCACAGACAAGCTAAAGCTGTTCGTTTTCTTTTCATGCCCTAGCCGCCATTTTACAGCAGAGACACACATGAGATGTATGACAACATTCTCCACAAACCTCTAGCAACGCGTACTGGAGCCTCCAGCATAGCCTGGTCTCTCCTTCAGGGTCTGCTGGAGAAAGATCGCAGACACAGGCTGGGCTCCAGAGACGACTTTGTGAGTTTGTTACCTACGATTCCTTTTTGTTTAAACTCTTCCACATTTTTTTTTCCATCCTACAACCTCAATCTTCAGTGTATCGTTCTGGTATTTTATGTGATAGATCAACACAAGGTGGGTGGGCCGTTTTTGAAAAAAATTATCTGTGATTTACAGGTTTCCGTCATGCCATGCCGACGCTTTCAGTTCTCTTAAATCTGATACCCCTAAAATAAAACACAATCTTTTACAGTCGCCTATATAAGCAAATACCAGACAGGTCAGACTTAGGGTAAATTACAATATCACAAGCTTAAGCAGAGACGAGAAGGCAACGGCACAACCATCAGCCTACCAAGACGAGACCCTCCACCGTTACTGGCAGGCCCAGTATAAACACTAAAGTTTATTGTTGCTATGTGACCAAAGCTACAGAAAAGTTTAAAGGTTCAATGTTTTTGCAAACCAGCTTTTGTTTAGTTTTAGTCTTTAGCTCCCTCTGCTGGTTGAGCTGGGAACAGGTTTCTTACACAGTTTGAATATATATATTTGATTTAAATCTTTTTACCGGCCTGGATAAGTCTAGAAAATTTAAATAGGGTATAGACATATCTTGGGGATAAAAGTTGGAACCATCCATCCGCCTATCCACCCGTCCTTTTGTCCACCCTCCATCCATCCAACTTCCTTCCTTCCTTTTTTTGGTTCCTATCTTCCTCCTGTCCTTCATTTGGTCCTTATTTTCCGTCCTTCATTCCTTTGTTCCTTCAACCCTCACATCCTTCCCTCCATCATCCGGGCCTTATGATCTTTTATATTTCTACCAAAGAGAATAAAGGGACAGAGAGGTTTGGAGAATCATGGGGCTTTGACAGGATAAACATGTAGGAACCCTTTGGAAATAAAAAAAAAACTTGTGATGTGTTTTTTTTTTTTTTTTTTCAGAATGAGATCAAAACCCACAGTTTCTTCTTATCCATCAACTGGGATGATCTTGAGCAGAAGAAGATCCCTGCCCCATTTAAACCTGTTGTGGTAAATATTTAGTTTCTTCCAGTAATTCAAACCTCTTCATAGCTGCCTTGACTGGCTCCTGTGGTACTTTTATTCAACTTTAAAGGAAAGGACACCTGGTTCCCTCATTTTGCTGCGCTTATAAGTGTAATTTAACACATTATTTAGCGTTTTTTTGTTAATTAATTAAAAGAATGCAATTTTACATTTTGTAAGCTAATAAATATCGTTTTGCTCAATTTTCAAGACACCGTTGTCTGCTATCTTTATGGTTGCAGTTTTAAATGTTAAATGCATTTTTTTCTTATGTTTTGACAGAGCTCATCCTGTGACATCGCAAACTTTGACCCCGAGTTCACAGAGGAGACGGTTCCTAACTCCATCTGCTGGACAACAGAGCAGTCCATCGTCAACGCCAGTGTAATGGAGGCCGACGATGCCTTTCTGGGCTTCTCATACGCCCCGCCTTCTGACGACTCATTCCAATGAAACGCCCCCGCTGGGGGTGGAGGGGGTCCTCTTTTGCCTTAACCGTTGTAACATTTTTGTGACTAAAGGGAAAAAGTTTAAACAAAGGGGTTTATTTGTTCTGTGAAGCCAAAGCAAGCAACGGAGAATGACCGGCACTTAAAACAGATTTTGATTGGAAGAAAGTCTTTATATTTTACCTGTTGTGTATTTATATAAATATGTATAACAGATGCTATATTTTAGAAGTAAGCTAATGTGCTCGCTGGTAATGTGATTTCAGGTCAATTTTTTTTTTTCCTAAAAATGAGCCTTAAAATCATCCCTGAAATAAAATCAAGAGGCAGGCGTTTGAAAACTTGAACAGTTCACTGTGCTCACAAAGACACCATTTTAACTGGTAGACGCTGTCGTGTTTGTCTATGTTCTTATCGTTAAAAAAATAGACACGTTTGTATGTAGGTTCTTCTTGGAAACCAGGGGATTAAGCATCTTGGACCGTAGGTCCTACTAGTTCAGTTGCCTAACAGTCTCATTTTTTTTTCTTTTATACCGGAATATTATTTTTCATATTATTTGCTTCAACACGTTGGTTCATATTAATTAAAGATTCACAATGCTTGTCTTCAACTCACCTGTATTTCTGCTGTAATGATTAAAAAAAAAAACCAAAGGCAGAGAGGTCACACTGTATTCCTTATTTGTATTTTAATTGTTTCCGTTGTAATAATATCTAGTGTGTGAGGTTGCAACTCAGATTTAAAAAGGGTTTACAAAGATGGCAGTTTCCCCATGCTTACTGCTTTTTTACATTTAGGATGTCACTTTTTTCAGTGTAGTGAAAGTGGTGGTTGCTTTGCGGTTTGAGCGGGGCGCATCCTGGTGAGGCTCAAAGTTCCCTGGTTCGAATCCCACAGACTGCCACTCTAGGTACCTGAGCAGGACGCTTATCCCCAGGTGTCACACAGTGGCAGCTCACTGCTCCCAAACACATTAAATTGCAGTTAAATGTAGAGAACGAATTTCATTTTAATGTACAAAGTTCGTCCAACGTCCTCTGCCTATCCAAGATCAGGTTGGACGGTCCATCTTTCCTCCTGCTTCTAGTTTGGCACTTGATTAAAGGGCCGTTTCCTATATGTATATGTAAACCGGGTTTATTATTTGTGAAACCTTTTTAAATTTGTGGGGGTAAAAACATTTAGATAGTGGTAATGACATATTGTAAAAGATGCAGTTTAAGATGTGTGAAACTTTTACCCACTTTATCATCATTTTGAAAGAACTGTTTTAAGGCTTTTTTGCCCCCTGAATACCAGGGAAGGGGTCCAGCTTGAAAACTTTGGCACCCAGATGGCTGAAACCTGGACAGAATTATTGCACACTAATCACACTATAAAACACGGATTCTGATTACTGAAATATTTATCTAATTTGTAAAAACTCAAATGGAAATTTTTTTTATCTTACTTTAGGGTGTTCTTTAGATAAGAGACCACCTGATTCAGGTTGTCTCTTATCTGTTTAGGTGTTATCTGTTTAGGTGTTGTAGTTCAGTGAACTACAACACCTAAACAGTCCCAACTTGGACAGAGTTTTTCCAAGATAATGAAGGTTTGATATTTAGGAAACTTTTGCGCAATTTGTGAAACGTCCAAAAATATTTTATGGTGTTCTCTCTTTAGAGAGAGAGAGAGGGGGGTCCATCTTGAAAACAGCAGTGAAAGAAAATGAAAGCCTCCCCGCTGAGATGGAGGAAAGGTGAGATAAAAACTAACAATCTCTGGAAAGAGGAATCTCAAGTAAATGGAAAAAAGAATGTAATAACTAAATTTTTTTCTTCTGTTGTTGTGAGAGGGGCTTCTAATGGAAATAAGGATAGAAATGGAGAAACCCAGCTGTGAACTTCCAGTTGAAATGCATTAAAAACAAGACACCAAAACCTTTAAATCTAAATGCAAAAACTATAACAAACTCATTAGTTTGGAATTATTTTGTCCAGGTTTGAGCTAATTTGTCTTTTCAAAAACCCAATCAGCCATAATTTCTCCCTGTTCAGTGGCGGATTTCCTCTCCACTCTCGGCACATGCATGCTCCGTAGACACAGGACAACTGTTTCTTAAAACGTAAAATATCCGAACATATTTTTTTTCATCAAATAAAGAGACTATAATTTATGTTTCGTTAACAGGTTACCCAGTCTCAGCAAAAAAATAAATTCCTTATTTTTTGAGGTTTCCCAGATTTCAAACAGCACCTTTTTATAGGCTAGGATAAGACGTTTATGTAAAATAATCCCCGCCTGTTTTTGTCTAAATTATGACGAAAATTAATTACAAATCATATCTCCGTTCATTCAGTGAAGCGCCCCTTTAACTTAGTCAAGCGCCCCGATCTGGAGCCGTTAGTCGGAAGCCAACTTCGTCGTCGTGCTGAACGAAAAACTTTAGCTACTGTTTTATGTCCATCTTTTAGACAAATGGCCGACATTTTATCGTTAAAAGAGTCCGTTCTGATTTATTTAGACAGAAGCGGAGGTCTTCGGCAGCTTGCGGAGGACTGCAGGCCTCTGAACGGTACTGCTTCGCCGTGGCGCGGCTGAACGTGAATGCTAGCAGCACTTCCGGTTGGACCGACCCTAACGTTTTCCTCCTCCTCTCCAGACCCCCGGCAGACCGAGGCCGTCTACAGGTTCAGGGTTCTCGTCAATCCCGCAGATTTACTAGAGGTGGATGCTGGGCTAGGGGACTATGTTCTCCATGACCCCCGCAGAGCGACTGCGCTGTTTCAGTCAGTGAGTGGAAACTTTAAGGGGACCTGCCATAGCTGAAATGAGACTAAATCTAAACATTAAGACTGACTTTATGTCCTCGTCCCTTCATCCAGGTGTGTTTCTTGGCTATAAAGACACTTTCACTTACTGACAAAATACACACAGCCAGCCAGGTAAGGCGTACCTCAAACTGTACGACCAATAGGCGTTGCCTAGTTTACCATTTGAGGTTTTTCCAGGTTAAAACCACATATTTGTTGTTGTTTTTTTTTTGTATGATAAGCCAATAACGGGGTTTTCAAAGATTTAATTTTCAAATAAAAATCTGAAATGCTGGCTGCGGAAACATTTATTCAGCCCCCAGTAATCTCACACCCCTAAATGAAGTTAAGTAAAGCCAGTTACCTTCGGAGTTCACTCAACTGAGTCCAGTAATTTAGTGGCGGTTTCAGGACGGATGTCTTTGAAGACCTCAGAGGTTTGTTAGAGAACATTAGTGAGCAAATACGATGTCCAGGGGACGTATCAGACAGGTTAGGGAGAATCCATCCATCCATTTTCTGACTGTTGGGGTCACAAGGGGTACTGGTGCCTATCTCCAGCTGTCAATGGGCGACAGGCGGGGTGTTAGGCAGAATGTTGTGGAGAAATTTAAAGGTGTCTAATAGTCACTTATTTTGAGGATAAAACCCCCCACAAAAACTCATATATTCATCTTTAAATAAAACAATTTATGCCATCTTTGCACTGGGCGCGATCAGCTGACACAAACATTGTTGTGCCATCTGCCGGGAGTACGGCGGCACTATCAGAAAGCAAGATGGTGAGAACTGATGCAGATACCAGAACCAGCAGACTGTCCTGCAACGCCTCGCAGTAAAGTGACAGCTCAGCGTGGTCGAAGACCAACCCCATCTACATGGTTAGGGTTACTTTACCTCTTTCTTTTCGCGCCCCTGCTGGACGTTGCTGAGTAACTCAGCTCCATTGCCTGTCCTTGTTTACTCATGGCACGCATGCGCAATATCATACTTCCAGTCACGTGGTGTTGTTACGGTAAAAGTACACACAACCGCTTCATTTACTAAATAGAGCAAAAACAAAGTGCAAAACACAGAAATACAATGCAGGAAGCGTGGTAATTTAATCGGAAAAGCTTTGAATGCAACCAGAGTGGGCTACTGGCGTAGAAATTCGTAAAGTCATAGTATGTGACTAGGCTCCTTTAAAGCAGAGTTGGTTTCTAAAACAATATCCCAAACCACTGAGCGTCGTCCGGAGCACAGTTCATCCAAAAACTGAAGGAGGATGGCAGAAATGTATCGATACATGTCCGTCGATGTAAATTGGCGAGGTAGGCAAGGAGTTTATTCCTCTAAGACGCAGCTAGGAGGCAAATGGTAACTCTAGAGGAGCTTCAGAGATTCACAGCTCAGGTGGAGGAAATGTTGATGGGACTATTGACTTTTATACTTTACCCTTATTTAAATGAGCGTGGTGTCGATGGGCACTCTGACTGTTAGGTGTTCATCAGGGAGACAGCCTGGGGGGAAGAAACCATCTCTGTGGCAGCTGGTTCTAGCAAATATTGCTCTGTGGTGCCGACCTGAGGATGAACGTTGCAAGTGTGTGCCGCATTTTCAGGCATTTATTTAAAAAATACTTTTTTCGTCTTTTTTCTTTACAGTTCACTGCTTTTTGTTGAAAGTATTACCTAAAATACCATTAAAAATGCATAGAAATCTTTTACTATAACGTTTAACAAAAGGTGTGAATCTCCAATGGCTATGGATATTTTTAAAAACAAACAGAAAAATCTAGGTGCTTCATTAAGACTTCATTTTTTCTTCCTTCTTGTTCTCATTTGAGGTGAACGTGTCCCTGAATCTCACACACCTTCCTCCATTTCCCGAGTACACGATGGACCTCAGCAGTTTTCACAGAGTGCACGGCCCGATGAGACCCGTCTCCATGGAAGGGGCAGTCATTGCCCTAACGAGGGTCACCAAGTACACCCAGGGGGCGAGGTTCCTGTGCACCGATGACGGCTGCCCCGGCTCTACAGGTAAACTCAACCCCCTCTCCTTATTCATCCTAACTCTGCGTTTCACTTTCTTTGTATTTCATGCAACTCCATTCCACCAAACTTCTTCATGTTTGTCTTTTATCGAAGCAGCCTCAAGCGATCCCCTTTCCCCTTTTTTCCCCCCTCTGGTGTTTTATAGTTTTCTTTTTAATCCAGCATTAAAAAAAAATACACTTAACGTAAAGCCTTGTTAAAGTTACCGCACCCTGTCGATGGTTAAACAGCTCAGTGGACCCCTTAAGCGAACTCCGCTTGTTGCATAGTAGTTTTGAAGGAATGACGCTCGAAACAGAATACTGCACTTTAATATATTTAATCTAACAAGGCAGGGCTTTTTTTACAGCTTCAGTACTGGACTCTCATAAATAAAACAACGCGAGGCGGGTAAAATCCGGATGCGAGAGGGGCAAACCTCTCGTTTACATCAGTTTATGTGGATCAGCAAAGGACTGCTCCAGGATTGGTCGATCCTTCCCATGTTGTCTTTGGGATACGTGTCATTGTTGGCCTGGCTCCAGGGATGTCCATGTGACTCGATCAGGGATTTAATCGGCGGTCTTTTATTATAGCTTTCATTCATCTCACATTTAAGCACGGTTCAACTAATAACTGCACCCATTTTTTTCCCTAGCGTAATATAAAGGAATCAGGGGCTGCCTCCGACGAAGGGTCTCCGCACACGTTGAGCTTGGATTCCCCTTTCCTTGCGTTCATTTTGTCTTCTTAAAGGGTTCCACCACATCCGAGTCCACGCACCCGGAGCCACCGAGTCTGCCACGGTGAGAAACGACTTCAGCTGCACGATCTGCAGCTCCCAGCTGAAGGAGGACGTGAAGTTTCGAGTTCTAGGAGGTGAGAGACTTGTCTCAACAGGGCAGGCTATTTAAGGTTTGCTATGTGTTTTATTGGGGGGGGGGGGGTGAATGTATTTGATTTGTTCCTTTTTTTTGTTTGGAAACAGACAAGCAGCTGGTGGAGCTGATCCACGCTGACGCGCTGGACGGTCTTAGAGGCCACCAGCAGAGCCCGTTCAGATACCAATCTGTCACTCTGTTTGTGAGAGGTAAGAGCGCCCTGCTGTTTTCTGAACCCCCAAAAAAAACCCAAAAATCTAAAAAGTGCAATTTGCTTTAGCATTGAGTGGGTGCTTCTCTTTCTAGTTTTAGATGGTTGATTGAACAGCCTTTAGTTTTATGACCTAACTCCTTCTATTTAACAACCCTCAGAATACACTATCGTTTGTGGTTAAAAGTTAAAAGGGCGTGAGTACTTTTGCTTTAACCGAGTGATTAAATCTCACTGTTCTTGCAATTTTCAGTAAATTAAATGAGAATATAAAATAGTTAAAGAGAGAAAAGAGATAAGGTGCCCTAATAAAGCCTAGTGTGCAGCTGCATGTTCTCCACTTGCATGTGAGGGTTCTCTCCGGGTACCAGGTGGGGTTTAGACAATGGATGGATGGAAACTTTGATAGTGTGTTATTTGTTTGCACAATCAAATTTTCTCCCATTACTCTGGTCCCAGTCACGGCTAACGGGGTCAGGTTTGTTTAAACCCGCGGTCACATGTATTGACGTTAGCCGTTCGATTTCTGTGGCTTTCTAATTGAGCCGCGCGATCGCAGAAGGAGAGAGGGTTATGGTAAATGGATTCTTGTGCAGCCAACCGCGTCTCATGCTGGGATGCGAAGTGTTTCTGCCCCTTCTACTAATATCGTTCCTCCCAGAAACCCGTGGGAGCTCGCCAGATCTCAGCAGCAGGATTAACATAGCCTGTTGACTCAGTCATGTGGAGGAACCCAATACAGGGGGTTCCTGTTACTAAACATATATTTTAATAAGTCCAAGGAGCTCTCATTAGCTAGCTGACAGAGAAATCCTTGTTCTGGGCGCCACACTCTTGTTTCTCTTGGCGGGGGTTGTTGTTAGCACGCATGTCTTTTTAATGATCATAAAGCAGCAGAGAGCAGCCCCCGTTGAGTGTTATCGCTTTGTGTCCCCCTCCTCTTCTCACACAGATGAGCTGTGCCACTCGATGGCAATTGGTCGACGCTACAGGGTGGTGGGCATTCCTGCGCTTGTGCATCAGTGGCCAAGCCTGACCTGGAGCGTGGAGGCAAACCGCGTCCAACCGTGGGAGCTGCAGTGTAAGGCAGAGGGAAGCTCCTGATTAATCCAGAGTCAGAGCGCAAATTACACAGACGTACAGTGATATATTCATAGAAATTGTCATACATGTTGAGCAGGATTACCATGAAACCTGCAGGATTTCTACATTTTATCAGGCTGGTAGTAGTAAGTGCAATTTAAAGTAACTTTTGAACCAACTGTACACCTACAACTAGTTTTACTTCAATATTCAGCTTAATATTCTTTTAAAGTAACATTACTCTTCCTAGAGTACAATTTCTGGTGATTCCACCCCCCCCCCCCCAAGTTTCTTCCCTAAACGACCAAAAAGACACAAGACAGAGACACACACTCGCAGTTTCTCTTGAAAGGAAACTTCTTGTGTCTGCGCACACGAACTTAGCCACTAAAGCTGATTTTGATTCTGATATCAATGTTGCCGCTGGAAGTAATTTGCACTGCTCTAACATGTATGTGCTGTATCCACGACAACAAGTATTTGATTCAAAAGTTTAATGTTTCTGAGAAATATTCAATTTCAATTCAATTTTATTTATATAGCGCCAATTCATGAAACATGTCATCTTGAGGCACGTTACAAAGTCAAATTCAATCATATTATACAGATTGGTCAAAAATGTTCCTATATAAGGGAACCAGTTGATTGCTTCAAAGTCTGACAAGCAGCATTCACTCATGGAGAAGCGTAGAGCCACAGGGAGAGTCGTCTGCATTGTACATGGCTTTGCAGCAATCCCTCATACTGAGCAAGCATGAAGCGACAGCGGAAAGAAAAACCACCCGTTAGCGGGAAGGAAAACCTCCAGCAGAACCGGGCTCAGTATGAACGGTCATCTGCCTCGACCGACTGGGGGTTAGAGAAGACAGAGCAGAGACACAACAAGACAGACAAAAAGCACAGAAGCACACATTGATCCAGTAATCTGTTCTACATTAGATGATAATAGCAGGGAGCCGTCTTCTCTGGATGATTTCACATTTAACAGAACGTCAGACCAGGTGTACCTACTATGAAGATAAAAGAGAGAGAACATAAAGTTAAAAGCTGAAATGACAACGCTGTCATTTCAATGCAATGCAATGCAAAACTGGAGAACAGTAGAAATCAGTAGAGTGAGAAAAATAGACCCTGATGTCCTCCAGTAGCCTAAGCCTATAGCAGCAAAACTATAGAGGTAGCTCAGGATAACATGAGCCACTCTAACTAGCTTTGTCAAAAAGGAATGTTTTAAGATTAGTCTTAAAAGTAGACAGGGTGTCTGCTTCACGGACCAAAACTGGGAGTTGGTTCCACAGGAGAGGAGCCTGATAGCTAAAGGATCTGCCTCCCATTCTACTTTTAGAGACTCTAGGAACCACCAGCAGACCTGCAGTCTGAGAGCGAAGTGCTCTGTTAGGAACATACGGGGTAATCAGAGCTCTGATATATGGAGCTTGATTATTAAGGGCTTTATACGTTAGAAGAAGAATTTTTAATTATATTCTTGATTTAACAGGAAGCCAATGAAGGGAAGCTAGAATTGGGGAAATATGATCCCACTTGTTGATTTTCATCAGAACCCTTGCTGCAGCATTTTGGATCAGCTGAAGACTTTGAACTGCATTTTGTGGACTTCCTGATAGTAAAGAATTACAATAGTCCAGCCTTGAAGTAATAAATGCATGGACTAGTTTTTCAGCATCACTTCTGGACAGAATGTTTCTAATTTTGGCGATATTCCTGAGGTGAAAAAAGGAAACTCTGGAAACCTGTTTAATATGGGATTTAAATGACATGTCTTGGTCAAAAATAACCAAGATTTTTTACTTTATTATTCACTTGGAAACGGGTTTTATTTATTATTTGTGTTCCTTTCTATCTTCGTCTTTAAAATCCCTGAATTACCACAAAACCGTATATTTTTGTCCATCTGTTTACATATTTTTCCAAATTCAATCAAACATTTTGATCAGCTGCTCAGTACTTGAGTCATCCTTTAGACCAAATACTTTTTTACTCCTGCTTAACTAATTTTTAGATGGCTACTTTTTTCTTTTACTCGAGTTAATCCTTCTATTAATTGAGTACAATTTTTGGCCACTCCCCCCGCCTCTGGCTGCAACCCCAAGCAAGTATTGAGTTTCTCAGGCTACGTTCACATCGCAAGGAAATGCCACCCAAAGCTGATCTTTTTGCCCATATGCAACCTGTCATGATTTTTCTTGGATGAACCCAGAAATTACACCACACACACAGAGCTAAAACTGAGAGTTTATTGAAAGGAAGATGAGTAGTGCCAGATGAAACCAGAGAGGCAGGATTGGACTGGAACAGGGGTGTAGATGTGAGCAGGAGCTGACGGCCCGGAGAGAGTCCTAGATGGCAGGATTGCTGGAGCACAGAGGAGGCAAGAAACCCAGCGGCTAGCAGCACAGATGAGGCAGGTAATTCCCATAGCTAGCAGAGGCTAGACGCAGAGAGGTGGCAGTTTAAGTCCAGGAGGTGAAGCACAGGTGAGGCAGGTAAATCCAACAGTTTAGCAGAGGCTTGAAACAGAGAGGTGGCAGAAAAATCCAGCAGCAGGCAGAGACTTAACTTGAGACTCAGAGGTGAGACAGGAAAAATCCAGCAGCAGGCAGAGACTTAACTTGAGACTCAGAGGTGAGACAGGAAAAATCCAGCAGCAGGCAGAGACTTAACTTGAGACTCAGAGGCGGCAGGATTCCAACAGCAAGCAGAGTGGAGTCTGATGACGGACCGGCATGGAAGTGAAGACTGAGGGAGGCTTAAGTAGGGAGGCTGGTAGGTGGAGTGAGTCTCACTAATTAATGTCCAACAGGTGTGACTGACTGCAGAGGGAGAGAAGGGTAAGCTGAGTGAGAGGAGGAGGAGGAGGAACTGAAAACTAACAGTAAAAAAAGCTAGATAAAAAATAAACCCTGACACAACCCATATCCGTCTTTTTCATGGCCCAGTTCCGATCTTTTCAGCTCTCCAAAAAATGCGATTTGTCCCACTTCCATATGTGGTGCTAATTCAGATATTTTTCAGTGTCCGCAGTCTGAACGGTCGTGTTGCATTTTATCGGTCTTTCACGTCACTCTCCTAGATCTCACTACATCCACACACAGTAGCAGCTGTTAGCGCTCCATAAAGAACCAGTGTTAATAGCTGCTGCTTTCTTCTCACATTAGTTCATCTTGCTATGATATGACCTTAATATTGTCGGCTCTTGTTGTGCTACAGCTTTCTAATAATAACAAGGAAGCCGGCGGACGTTTTTTTTAAAAAGTTTTTCGAGTTTTTTTTTTTTAACAGAACTGTATCGAACACTTCTAGAAACAATTACATTCTCCATTACTTCCGTAAACAGCGCGCTGCTGTGTGACGTCTCCTGTTATCCAGCACGCGGGTCGTTTTGCAGTGTGAACGGCCATCTCAAAAAAAAAAAAAAAAAAAATCGATTCCAGCAAAAAAAAAAAAATCAGAATTGAGCATGAGGAAAAAGCATTGAGAAAAAAGTATCCTCACAGCATGATGCTGCCACCACCGTGTATCACAGTGTACACACAGGTTCTCTAACTGAATGTCCTCTGATGACACGTGACAGCGTGTTAAAACATTTAGGGGGTACGAACAGGAACATTACCAAGAACTTTTTAGGTATTTGTCTCGTTTCACACCTCTGCCTACAGGCCGCCATGAAGTCCCCCTCAGATTCCTGGAGCTGTTGGGTTGCCAGGCCTCTTCTCCCTGGGGCTTCCCTGCCGTCGTAGCTCACTGCTTTGGGTCGGGCCTGAGCCCTCCTGGCCTGTACAACACACTCAAACTGTGCCTGCTGCTGAGCTCGGTGCAGAGCAGGACAGACGCACACGACACATTTCACAACCTGGATCTCCTCGTGGTCACGGCTGATACGCTCGTATTAGACAGGTAAAACGATCCTGGTCAACGGGCATTTGTGGATCCGCCGTAACTGCATGAAACAGAGACGAAGCTTGACTCTAACGGCCCTCCCCTCGTCTTTGTGCCAGGCTGATGACGTACGGTTTGGGTTTGGCGTGTCGCGGCGTCAGACATCAGGCCTCTGGGGAGATGTTTGCCTGTCTGTCCCGGGACCAACACGGAGCAGGCACCGCCAACATCCACGCCGGTTCTGCGTTACTCGCCTCCGGGGGCATATGCATGCTGGGAGATCTTGGCGTTTACAGAAAGGACAAACTGGATCACATACAGTCAGGTGTACCACCCTCGCGGTTTTTTAAGAGCAGCAAATTGTCAGATAAATAATCATTTTCTGTGTTTTTAAAGAAGGTTTTGGAGTGCATGTGTTTATTTTGTCAGTTCTGGAGAGCCGCTCCGTGTCTGTGTTCATCCCTGGGAAGAAGTACGGCGAGGAGGCTGACCAGCAGCTTTCCTTCCCAGTGCAGTGCAGCTTCTGGGGCCTCGCAGACTCCTCTCAGCGCTCTGGGAGGACGGACTCTGCTGTGCTGGGAACTGCAGTGAGTGCTGAACACAACCGGATGTGGTAGTGACAGCATGCAACAAGATGTGTTTGGGGAACGTAAACCCTTCGGTTGACTCGGCTGAACTGAGCCAAAGACAAAGAAAAAAAGGCAACTAGAGCAGTTTAGTTGCCTTGGAGGGCGTAGATTTCCAAGCACGGGGTTTCTACACGGTCTTAGAAAGTCTGAAAATATGCACATATCATTTTCCAGGTCTAAGTATGAAACTTTTATGTTTCCAGGCTTTCTTCCTTGTTTAAATTTTTTAAAATACACTCGTTTTTTTGGCACTTTTACTTATATTTAAACTAAATATTTTGCCTTTAATTTTCCACATCAGGCCTAGGGTTTATCATTTTAGCCATCGGCATTTTGTTCGAGTTACAACGCTGGGAAATTCACAGATAAAAGAGCAATTTCCGGGCATCTAAACTACTATATATGTGGGGTGTAAACTAACCTTGGGTTTTGTATATATTGTGAACAAAGGCCTGAAACAGCAATTTTTTTTTAAAACTGTTGCAAACACAATAAAAAGTGTCAAGATCATCGATGCACTTTAGAGATTGTATTTTTAGTTTGGCTAATCAAGTCAAAGTTTAGATTTTTTAATAGATATAATCATAGTTGGTCCACATGCCTAGAAAGTTGTGAAATGCAAAAACATCTGAAACAATTTGTCTGAGGAAGTCTGAAATGAGAAATTAAAGCAGTGCTTTTGAAAAATAAATTTAAGTGTCAGAAAGTGAAGATGGGAAAAGGTGGAATGAAATGTATTATTTAAGTCTGAGTCTAATAATAAAGATCGGCAAGTCTCTCTTTAGATGTAGGAATTTGTTGCCGATCTTTATGCTTTAACAACAGCACTTTGGACACTGATTTTGTTTAATTTTTACTGTGAGCAGGAAATGGGTCCCGTGCAGGCACAGCTTGCTGAAACCTTTGGCCTCGTCATTCAGTGTGGAGACAGGGTGGGAGAGCAGGGCGTGCTCGCCCAGGCTGTCCACACCCTCCAGCAGGCCGTGCAGCCCGGAAGTCAACGCCATCCATCTTCCTGGGAATTTTCCCATGAAGATTACCAGAAGGTGCACCACCAAGTTCTGTTACCACGTCCTTCGCATTGATTTAATGTCTCTTTTATTTGATTTTCTACGCGCTGGGTTTTATTTTCAGCTGGTGGCTCACTGTCGGGGTTTGCAAGCGGAGCTCAGCCCTGAAGCAAAGAAACTGATCCACGGTTACTACATGGCGAGCCGTCGGGCTCGGACGCAGAGTCAGGGAGTCAAGATTTCCTTGGCCTCCATCAAACTGCTGTAAGCCCTCTCCTGCAGAATGCCGGATCCCATTTTCCCAACCAGCGGTGCAGTCCAGTGTCATTTCATCAGCCTCCACTAGATGGCATGCAAACTGAAACCTTTGCTCCCTCATCATTTTTCACTGAATTATGACAACTGTTTACAAATCTCTTCCACTGTGGTGACACTTTTATGTGCAGCTAAAACCTATGAAAATAAATCTGTCTTCAGTAAGAAGGCAGGAGAGAGAAGCCACATTCTGCTCTTAATCTGAGGACATTTACTCCACACAGCCTCTAGCAGCCTTGATTAATTCCTTTCAGTCTCATACTTTTACTCGTTAGCTGTCCACCATCAGCATGAATGCTGTCTTCTGCACTCTCCTCTTACCTCCCGGCCGTTTGGTTGACAGGATCTCTTTGGCCGAGGCCCACTGCAGGTTGTGCCTCAGGACTAAGGTGCTGGAGGAAGATGCAGTGATCGCTGTGCTCCTGTGTGAGAACTCTGTCACTCTCAAGCACGGTAGTAGCTCTTACTTACTACCTCCTCCTAAAGTTAGCAAACTTGCAGTTTTATATTTACGTCGTTATCTAGGCGTTAATTATAGCCAGTGCAGTTGTTGTTGGGAACAGATTAAACACACACACTGTTTAGTTCTGGTTATTTTACAGACTCTATATTATAGTTTAAAAACTAAATTCATCTTTCAAAAGAATATTACAAAAGATCAATGAAAGTATTTTTACGACAGAAATGTAGTACAGTCCAATACCTACGTTTAACAATGTGGACCGGTACCAAGTCCTCCTGGAAAATTAAATCAGAACCTCCATAAAGCTTGTCAGCAGAGGGAAGCGTGAATTGCTCCAAAACTTTCCCAGCAACTCCGACTTTCAACTTAAAAAAAAGACAGGCCATGATTTTACCTTAATTTTAATACCATATAGTAAGTGGGGCCAAAAACACACAGCAACCTTTAAGTCAAAAACAGACTTTATGGGCACATCCATTCATTAAACTGGGCCAAATACAACTAGGGAATTAAAAAGAAAAACTTATTTTTTTCTCAGATTAGACTAACAACATTTTAAATTGACCAACATATATATAGATTAAAAAATTACTCAAAAGGTTAGGAATTGGTAAGCCTTTAGTTTTTTCTTGAGAAAAACATTTCAGACTCCTTTATGTCACCCACAACGCATTATCTTCCACTTTCATCAAAATTCTTTATGTTTCATTTATCGACCAATCAGGAAAGAAATTACAGGTAAAATATTTTTAGCTGGGTATTAATTTTGTATTTTAAGGCAAGTTTATTTATAAAGCATTTTCAGTAACAAGATTATTCAAAGTGCTGTACATGAACAAAAAAAAAGACAAACATTACATTATTTTATATATATATATAAATTGCTTTTGGCCAGCTCTGATTCAGACACCACATTAAGGCTTCGTAGTGTGGAGGCCTTTTTCTTCACTCTGAACAATCAGATTCTTTAGCTAGCAGCCTTTTTGGTTTACCGTCTGTCTGGAGGATTCCAGCTGTACGCAGCCTGCCCCTGATTGTCTGAGACATATCGCCATGTGTCTATCACAAATCCTTTTGTAATATTCTAATTTATTTGAACTGAATTTTGTGCTTTCATTAGCTAATGCTATATGCCTCTAAAAAACATTTCAGGGGGCTCAATGACAAGAACAAAGGTTCACTTTTTGATTTACTGAAATTCACGTTTTCAATCCTATTCTGATTGAGAAGCAACGTAAAGTGAGGATTTATAATCCACCAGGTGTTCGTGTATGTCATCTATATACATCATCAGCCCTTTCTAGCTCATATAGGAGACACGTAAATCTGACATCACCTACGAACTTTTGTGCTTCAAAACCACGAAAAACCTCAGCAAGAGCCGACTCAACATACTTATTCTCACACAGATGTAAACACGTCCAGACCGTCAGAGTACTTATCTTTCACCAGCTAGAACACCTGGAAGCTCATCCTGACTTGTCCACAAGCCCCTTAAAATAAATTGTCTTCATGATCATTTAGCGTATTTCTTAAGTTTTACATTTGACTATATAGTATAAATTTTATCAATTTACAATTAGTCTTAATACAACTTATATTTGTCATTATGCAATTTAAGACTTGTTGAAAAATAAATGACCCTTCACTTTTTGTAAGATTTGAGACCAACAATATTTAATATACTATGATCCATTGTGTATAGGCTTCAGTAGTGACATTTATCAACTCATTTAAATACAATTCAGAAAAAGCTCAGAATTGTTAAACAGGGAATTTTTTTAAGTGGGTCTTCTGATTAAGCCACATACGTTGGTATTTTAGACAAGGGTCAATAAAGACGCCTTCATTTACATTAGAGGGACATGATAGACATGAACACTGGCAGAGACCCCAACCCTTCTAAAGACCAAATTAATAAACAGCTAAGAAAATACAGGCAACATGGAGGCTTTAGATTAGTTATACCCAACTTCCCTCTGGCAAGCCGTACCGTGATCATGATAAATGTTGCATTACCTGGTTTATCTTGTATAAAACCCAATTAAACGTTGACGCTACTACATTGTTGTGCATGACTCCCCCCAGGGGCGTCTGCCCTTGTCGTTCCACCCGACGCCGTCTTTCCTTGCGACCTGGGAGATGCGGATGGTCTACAAAGGAGGGACGCCGTCCTGGACGAGCTCCACCAGAGCATCTTACGCTTCGTCTACACATTCGCCCCGGGAGCAGATGCGTACATTACGGAGGAGTAACGCCTCGATATAATCCATAAGGTAGGAAGAACGAGCGACAAGAATCAAAGTGACACAGACTGCAGTAGGTGAGATTAAAAGTTTATTAGATGTGGTCTAATACACAAAAAGCTTTAGGCAAATGAAAGCAGGCATTTTTACATACATGGTAAAACACATTGAAAAGCATTAAGAGACTGTACAGTAAACATTTACAACATAAAAACCCAATAGATGTTGTAAAATGTGTCCTTTAGGTACATTTAGAGTCCAGCATCAGTAGTCCTAATTACAGAATGAGGCTATAATACCTACCTCCTGACGTCGTGAAACCAGCCAGCTGGTTCCTGACAAAATAAAAACAAAATCGGCCCATAAGTCAAAATGAAGATCACCATTTATGTTAATGTAAAAACAATTTTAGTTCAGGTTGTCACGTTTTCAGCACCCCCTTTTAGGTCTGATGGGTAAACGGCGAAATGTGAAATTCATCATTACAACTCCAAGTACAAAACAAATACGACACAAACTTACCGGCCCTCAGAGATGATGTCCTGAACTGCAGCAACCACAAAAACCTGCACAATCCAGACAATTTTAGAAGTTTTAGGGAAACAAGTTTGGTGAGATGAAAGATGTCACGTTTCTGTCTCCCCCCTCCAAATCAATAAAAACACTAAGACTACAGGTTGAAACCAAAGCCACAGCTGGACATTCAGTCGACACCATCTCACCACTCTAATGTCTGATGGGTAAACGGCAAAAGGGTGAATTCATCACTAATCCAAGCTGCGACTGATGCTACTTTTTTTTTTAAACTTTCAATTAGTTTAAAAACGTTAAGTTAGAGTAAAGGAGGCCTGATGCCAGAAATATCAAGTCTTTATTTCATCTTTGTTGGGATAGTTTTTCTCTCTTTACAACATTTCTAAACGTTGACATTCTCTGATCACTACGTCTCAGTTAATGCTAATCTGATTTATTTAATTGATATTTTGTGATTACCAAAATAAATGTGGAAATATTACTCACCGCGCTCTGGAAGGATTGCACCTCTGATGCATCTAGGCCACCATAAGACATCTAAACAATGAGGAGGGAGAGGGAGGGGCAGAGAGAAATGTATCTATTTAAAAATGACAATGCATCCCCATCCCACATCACTAGCAGGAAATTACTTTGTAATATGCTGGCATTTCAGTTCATCACGTTTTCACCATGGTATTGTCTGACGGGTAAACGGCAAAAAGGTGAAATCATCATTACTGCAGCAAGGGCCTGAATAAGGAGCTGCTATAGGCTCACCTTAGAGCTCCACGTGGTGAAGGCCGACGTTCAGGATCTGAAATAAGAACACCAGAAGGGACAAGGTGAGGGCTCCACGTTTTTCAGCCTGCTAGGCGCGTCCTGTGCTTGGATGCATGAACTTTGGTGACTGGAGTGGCCAATATATTGAGGGCGGATGACTGATCGCCTGAAGGTCGAAGGGTACAGCCTAACACATCTTGGGAGCACAGCTAACATGGCTAATCCGGGGACAGGTTCAACAGCAGGTCACAACCTTTAAAGCGACCTTACCCTCCTCTGTGATGACTCTCTGATCAATGAGTCCTGCTCACATTAAAATATGGACAGCAGGGGACGCGTTTCCCCCTTTCAAGTGTCGAAAACAATGATTTATTGTTGTCCTTCAGGGAAAAGTCCCGTTCTCACCGAAACACTATGCAGCCTACTTGGTTTTTTTGGGGGGGAGGCAATCCTTGATTTTACAGCCGCGATGTCCATTAACGCTTCGAGCTGATGGCGTACATGTTGACCTGATTGACATAACACCTTCTTCAGATCGGAGTCAGCTCTCAACCAAACCACGTGGACTCTGCAGACCAGACTTTTCGTCTCAAATGTATAAAATCAAACCAGATACCTAAAATAAAAATCGACGTACAGCCGTTCTGGTTCCTACACAAACAGGTAAAACACATTTTCACACGTAGAGGCCCGAACAAAGAGGAGAAACTCATGCTGCGCTCCTTTAACCACGTGGCTGGGGTGCTAGCTATGCTAACTAGGCGCTCAGGGCTAACTGTCTGATAAAAGAAAACAGGATGGATTACTACAGTTAAAGCAAATAAGGACACGTACACATAAAACCAACTTCTGCTCACCGTCACAACCGATCAGCAGTAGCGGGTGAAAAAGTGGCAGCGGGAGCGCTCCGCTTCCCTTCTCGGCGTGGAGTGAGACTTCTTCCGCTTTGTCTTCTCCGTCCTGCGCGTCACAGCTGCGCAGTGCGCCGAGACGCACCGCGGAAGGGACTGCGTTCAAACCACGGTATTTAAAGCTGCATTGCGTGTTCTTGCTCCCACGAATGTATTTTCTCTCAAGTTAACACATCAGTAAATAATAGATTATTGCCTCAATATTAAGGATTAATAATAAAATAAATGTAGAAAACATTTGTTGTATTGCACCTATTCGTCTCTAAACCCGCGTTCCCCAAAGTTTAGAAATTATAACCTCACAAAAAATATACTGGACAGTTTGTTCTGTCTGTTAATCTTTTTAAACCAGCATAAACTATAATGCCGAATATATTTTTTAAACTGTTGGTTTTTTTAGGTGTTTCAGTTTTAGATCTTTAGAATAAAGCCGCTTTATTTGACATTTATCCTTTAATCTATTTCTAGTTTATCACTGATGCTATTTGAAACCTTATCATAAAGATGAGCAAACATATATATTTTTTAATATGATCAATAATTTCTCAAAAGCAAGCACCAGAGCTAGCTTTATTAGACTAAATGTAATAATGTTACAGTCTACTGTTAGACATTTTTAAATAACAACAACAACAACAATAATAATAATAAAACATTATGTGTCAAATTAGCCAGCTACACTTTAATTAAATTCTCTGGAGACTTACATTGGAGACTTCTACTTAAATTCTTTACATTCTTTACATTTTCTTGTTATTCACAACAAAAAACCCACATTTACCACCATGCATGTAAAAAGAAGAAACATGAGATAGAGAGCCTCCATTGTCGGCCCCCTGACAGACCACTTCACATGACAGATGCCAAGTTATTCACACATGCATTTAGTGCAAATGTCTCCAGTCGGGAGTGCACGCTCAAGCATGACGGGCTCCACGGAATGTCAGGACATGCGTGGAGCTGCGCAATGCGCACATGCGCTAAACAAGAAAAAAACATGCTTTTTGTTTTGCTACAAAAATTATATACAGTAAAATTCACGTTATATATTAATTTACATCGTCTTAGAGCTGCAGTGGAAGGGACAGTCAGATTTTTTTTCTTTTCTGTTTGGAGCTCATGCAAATGTCACATGGCAACAACCCATTTAGGGACTATTGCGAGGAGGAGGACGGGCCTTGGTTCTCCGAATCGGAAGGATTGTTCAGGAACTGTCCACTTGCTCCGACGTACAATCTGGACCGCATTGGCCATTTCTGTGAAAAGCAATTGCAATTAAATGAAGAGAATTCCCCGTTTTAAGGAGCGATCATACTTCATACTGTTTGACAACAAAACCACAGCCGTGATGCCGGGGCACCGTCACCGTGATGGGGGAACAGCACTGACCTTCACAGGGTGCAGGTATCCTTCACCTTTCAGGGAGTGTAACGCCTCCGTGTGTTTTGTGCTCTCTCCTTCATCTGCGCCTTCCTCCTGCAGTGTCCGAGTCAAATGGGCGATGTAGGTGGTGGCTAGTATCAACACGTCGAGTTTGGACAGCTTGGTATCCGGCGGCACCGACGGTAAAGTCCTCTGGAGCTCCAAGAAGGCGTTCCTCAGGGTCTGCACCCGGCTCCGCTCCCGCGCCGCGTTGGCCGCCGCCGGCCGTCCTCTGCCGCCGAGCGCGCCGCTCTGGAGCGCCCTGGGCCGGTGGAGCTCAGCGCGGCGGTGGCCGTCCGGACTGGAGCTGGGGCTGGGGCTGGACGCCGGGCTGTCATCCACATCCACCACCGAGCAATTGCCGCTGTCCATTTGGAGCGCCGGACTTCCCACCATATGGGTTCTACAGATCTGCGGATTTATCATTGGCATTATAATATTTATTGGTGCCAGTTGTCTGAGGCACATACGTCCACCATATATTGTAGTTTTTTTATTATTTATTTCTGGCACTCGTTATTCTAAAATAAACTTGCTTAAAATGTTGTTTAAGTTTCTCTGATCTTGTTTGTGCACAACTTGAAAACAATTGAAATAGGCCTACGCGCAGACATCCTGCGCTCTGATTGCTCAGCGCCTAAAACCAGCTTTTATTTTAATATATTAGATTTTATTATTTGAACCACAGAGCTGATGAATGTAGATGAATGTGAATTTTACCTCTGGTAATTATCCACTGCGCGGCACTGGTGAACGTCATGAATACAGTCCGAAGCGGCCTTCTGCTTGTCAGATTGCGCCGTCCTCCTGTCCTCCCGACGCGCGCATCCAGCTCCTCACCTGTGTGCGTAAAAGTCTCCGGAGCTCCTCTTAATTTATTGGAAACATGCGACCCAAGTTCTCCCCCCCCCTCCCTCCCCGACGCAATCAATCACCCGGCCCGTAGCCCGGCGCTCCTCCACAGCGGACCAGGAGCCTGCTGATCGCCGGACTTCCCCGCCAGAGGCAGGGCTCTCTCTCCCCTTGGTTTTTAACTCGGACGGCCGTAACCCTCTCTAATTGGCTGCGAACTTGACGCCGCAGGGGTTGGAGGGAGGGAGCCCATCAAAAAAAAAAAAAAAAAGAAAAAGAAAAAGGTCGCAGCGAGATAAAATCTTAGACCATCGCCCCAAAACTAAAAAAAAGGAGCTCATCTTCATTTGCTGTTCATAAAAACAAACACACACGTGTAATATGATATATACATATATATTAAAAAAAAAGTTGTTTTTGACAAATTGCCAGGCTGTCCTGAGTCGCAAGCTCATTGGAACGACTAATAAATAAAGTCCGGCGCTGCAATCAACAGGTCGGCCTTTAGGAAATTCTTTCGAGGCTCATAAATTAATCACTCTGATTTCCAGGGCTCCAAAACGGAGATGTCGGCGAATTAATGAAAGGAATTATTCATATTATGAAAATTCTCAGACTGGCCTCAATAAACCTTGTTTTTCTAAGGATGGAGTAACAGCGCTGCTCCGGGCCACTAATGACGAGGACTTTGAAAAAAAAAAAAAAGGTTAAATAAGCTTGTTCCCCAATTACCCCCGCATCTTACAGGGGTGGCTCCTGAGAGCCCCGTTCAGATGACAATAAATACATCCTCATTGTTTCAGATCATTTATCAGGCTTGTTTGAATAGGAGCATGTGCTGTTTGCTTAGGACTTGTAATAATAGGGCAGGCGGATCATTTAGATTGTGCCACTTTGCATCTCGTGGTTCACTCACTTATCCAAACGCATTGTGAAAGAAAAGAAAGAGGGGTGGGGGAGGAATAACACGCGTGAGTTGTGCAAATGATTTATTTCTGCAGAAAAACAAAATCTAATCAGAGATAAAACAGGCGGGATTAGGAGATGAAGAAGAACCGCTGTTTTGCTCATTACTCTTCTCCAGGGTTATTAATTCAGTTCGCTGTTGAAATCAAATCATTAAGGGGAAATGCCGTCACAATAAATGAATTTGATCCAAAAGGTCAACGTGGCCCTACACTGACTTCAATATTCGCTGATGATGGAGAAAAAAGGCGTTTAGACAAAACAGAAGCGAGCTGTGCGAGAAACTGAAGACATCAGAGATTGTCTGGGCTTCAGGACACCCACCGGACCGGCTTCAGTGTGCCCTGCACATTGAAAAAGGGGGGAAAAATGTGAGGAAGCATACTGATTACTAGAAGAAAAAAAAAGTCCAAATAGAAAAAAAATTTATTCTAATATTTTCTAAGCCCAGAGTGACCAAAGAAATTTTATCAGTCAGAAACAAACATCACTTATTTTGTTTTGTAAAAAAAAAAAAAAAGAGTCTACTTCTAGAGTGTAGCTACATGGATAGCTATAAACGGATCACATCAATAAGGACTATCAAGAATTTACTTATTACCTAATGAAACAAAGTTAAATGCCGGCTTTGATAAAGCGGCACGCTGGACTCAAGAGGCTGCAGTGGCTCCCAGCCCTGCATGTTAGCGGGCCGGTAGACGTGACCAGGATGTGGACCCTGACCCACATCAAAGTCGTCTGCAACATAAACAAAGTCACATACACAAGAGAAACTCTGGCGTGCTCAAACACATGCAGGGCAAGGGAAATTGTGACGAATCAGAGGCTCTCTAACATGCAGCTCTCGTTAGGGACTTTTCATCTGCTGTGTTATCTGCCTCATAAAGGATGTCAACCGTGCGGGTTTAGGGAGATTTTTCAGATTGTCGCCACACAACAAAAGGATTAAATGGGAAACTGTCATACACACACACACACACAAACACACAAAGTGTGATGAATTTTATTGTAGGAAAAGAAACTTAAATTTAACTATAAGTAAATATTCAAAACTAATTAGTGACTCACTTGTTGGATGAGCAGCCAGGGGCCAAGCCAAGATTTGATCGTTGTTTCTCCTCTCTTTGGCTTCTTTTGATGCTTTCCAGTTAATAAGGAACTGCCTGGTTAGCTCGTTAATTTCTCGACCATCAAGAGTCTCTATATAAACAATAGAATAATTTAACAGAAAATAAAATATTTACCTTTTTTTCAATGCTTTTCTTTTTAAAATATATATTTTTTTAAAAACAGCTTAAGCATTTCTGTATTTCTATTGTTCAGAGGAGGGACATTTAAAAACATTTACTTTTATTCAATGTCTTCCTATTTATATATTTTATATATATATATATATATATATATATATATATATATATATATATATATATATATATATATATATATATATACATACACATGTATGTATGTATGTATGTATGTATGTATGTATGTATGCATTTATTAAAAAACAGTTTAAGCCTTTGCGTGTGTATTTCTGCTGTTCACAGGAGGGAAGTTAAAGACATTTACCAAGTCTTTTGCACACGGTTATGAGGCGATCTCTGTACTTTGGTTTTTTGCACACAGGATTTCCACCCAAATCCAACGCGAGCAGCTGAGGCCAGAGCTCCAACACACCCTCCAACTCCTGCAAATACGGCCAACAGAAAGCAAAACATCGGTTGAGCGTGTCATTTTCATTCAAACGGGAGCATCAGGGTTTTTACTGTTGTGCTTTGCACGCTGAAGAGGAAATAATCTTAACTTGACACAATTCACGGCTGCAATATGGTAGCAAATCACGGACAAGCCCCTAAAGAAGAGTGGCAAAAGTGAAGGCTAAGGTGAGGTGCGAGCCAAAAAGCCAGAAAAAGGCATAAACAACACATCAGTCTGTTTTAATAAACAGTGTCGCCGGTGTCGTGTAACTCCCAAGTTTTCTCCTGGGGGCGGCGCGGGGCCGGCTCCTCCAGCGACTTGCCTGCGGTTGTATGTTTATCTAAAGGCACATTAATCCAAGCCTGGAAATATGAATACTCTCTGGACACGCTCTGATTGTTCATTGCCTTCCTGTCTTGGCCAAAGCGCTTCCACTTTTCCAACCTGAGCTGCAATCAGTTCAGAGGGGACCCCTTGAGCACCACGCGCTCCCAGGCTTTGATAAATGATCGTGTCAGGGCCGTCACTCAGAAGGCCCTCGCTGAAGAGGAGCCCAGCGCCAAATTGCCCCCCAACGCGGGGGCGTGTGGAGCAGCGCAGACTGGAGCCTCACTAAGCCCGGCTGGCTCTCCTGACTGAGCTAATGACGGGGGGGGGGGGGGGGGGGGGGGGGGGGCAGTTATGAACCTGCATTTGACCAGCGCTTCGATTCCTCTGTCCTCTCTGCCCCGCGCGCGGCTAACAGCCTCCGAAGAAGCTCCCCATTTGTCACCCTGGCTGACTGGCTGTCATAATCTATTTTAAAAAAATCCATAATGTTTCCTCAGGATTTTCACTAAATGCTGCGGAAAAAGAAATTGATCCTTTAGAGAGCTGTCCTTGTGCAGTCGATAGTGGCAGACGGGTTGTATAAATTATAGGGGATATCAGCTGAGAGTGACACATACACAACAATTACCTCCATCAATAGTAAAAAAAAAGAAGAAAGAAAGAAAGAAAGTTATTTGCATTAGAGAGAAATCAGTCAATCATAAAATCCTTACAAAGTGCTGCCAGAGTTATAGTTTATATACAAAAAAGAACTTTCAGCCTCTTTCGTTTGTAAATCAGTTCAAGACATTCGCATATTAGACAAATCTTCATTAAGTGATATTCTTGTGAGTTCAGGATGTCAAACGCGCGATCCAATGGTAGTGAAGAGAAAAAAAAATCCCAGCCTTTCAAGGAGAGAGAGAGAAACTTGTGCTTGTTAAAAGCTGTCAGTGAGAAACGTCTCCGGGGAGCAGCTTGCTGATTTGCTGCATAATTTCGATCCTCTGCGAGTCGAGCAGACCGGGACCCTCTGGTAGGGTTTTTGCAGGATTCGGTTCCCTACGACCCTGCTCTCCATATCATTTCACACACCGCTGCAGAAAGCTGCACAGCCGCACCAAAGTCAGCCTCATCAGCTAATGGACGCCGTGGTAATTTTATCATATACCACGTCTCCCTAATATGGTTCTCCTTCAGTCCACCAAGCTCTCTGTGCAAAACCAGCTCACGTCTTCCACTACGTTGTGTAGAAGTAGTTACACCCCTTGAGTTTTTTGTAAAAAAGAATGCAAACAATGCATTTTATAACAACACGCCGTGTGGGACAGACCAACACCAAGTTGTGAATGAGGGCGATATGTACCTGTGTTCCTCCCGCTTCCCTCTGATTCCCCCAAATAAAATCAAGTGCAAGCAGTAAAGAAAGTGTGCTTGTTCTTTAATTCAGTACAGATCCAGCTGTTCTGCGAAGGCCCCCGAAGGTTTGCCCGAGAACATTATTGAGTAAACAGCGTCACCAAGGCCAAGGAACACAGCAGACGGGTCCGGGGGAACGTTGCGGAGAAGTTGTGTAACTTACGTGTGAAGAAAGCCAAGCTTGCCACAAGCCAAGTAGGGGATATCTGGGAGAGAAAGGCAAAAGGCTATGTCTCCATCTTAAACGCATGAGCCATAGATGAAACACGGCGGCGGCGGCATCATGCTGTGTGGACGCTTTGCTTCACCGGGGACAGGGTGAGTCGATTTGAAGGTGCGTGGAAAAACTCATTGGAAAAAATGGAACATGTTAAAAACACTATCAGCTGTGTTGGGACGGGCGCGTTTAAAACATTCAGGAATTCTGGAAATCCTTGAGGTAAAAGCTGATATAGGATGGTCATGTGAACAATGACGTAGTCAAATCCGATCTATAATCTGTGGCTAGTCTTGAAAACTGAAGTTCACGGATGCTTTCCATCCAGCTATTTTGCAAAGAAGACTGGGCAAAAATGTCAGTCTCTGCAAAGGCGGTAGAGACAAATCCCCAACCTCCACCCCCACCCAAAATAAATATTAAAACAAATAGCAAAAAGGTGGTTCTACAAATTGTTGCCTCTTGGGGGAAGAAAACAAATGGACGCCATGCTTTTCCAAGTTATCATTGGTTAAAAAAATATAACAAAATGTTGAAGAAATCACGTATTTTTTTCTTCCACACTACATTCACGCATTTCTTTCACGTGACCTCCCAGTAGTCGAGGTGACCAAACGAGAAGACATTAGGCCTTAAATAATTGGATACTTACCTCAATAAAAAGCAATTTGTTCCGAGCAGCAGAAAAATGTTGGAGTTCCTTCAGCACTGACAGCTCTTTGATGTCCTCAATGTTGTTGTTATTAATATTCAGCACACAGAGAGAGTCCTGCGCAAAGAATTCACGTCAATGAGGAGAGAGGAGTTCGTGTTACTGATACGTTAAAGCCCGTTTTTGAAGTCGGACCATCAATGTTACTTCCTAAAGTTATATGAATCACAGAAAGTATGAAAAGTAAGCAGCTAATTGTAGCTGAAGTGCATTTCAAGCGTTTCCTTTTAAAGGAAACACACTGCAGGGCTATTGTTTGTGTTGGAGAAATCACAAGGATTCTTGATCTAGATTTGTTGCCATTTATATATCTGAACTACTGCTGGTGTTAATCAATGCACTTTAGTTTTGGCTTCCAGAGTTTGCAAAGAGTCGCAGCAATTTCTTCAGGCTATCTAAACAAACAGGGGGGGCTGAGAGTCGCGGAGTATTTATCCACGGCTTGGACCGGACACAAAGTAAACCGTCCAAGTTGATTTGGGCAACAGAAGTCTCTCTGACATCACCAGCATTTAAAAACACATTCATGAAAAAAAAGAGAGAGAGCAAACTAGGTGCAGTGTGAAATGCCGGTCATACAGCGAGAGCGAGAAGGGTCCTGGAGTCAAAGAGCAACTGCTCCCCCGGCTCCAACTTTTGATTCTCCAGATGAAGCTCTCTGAGCGAGCGGAGCTCCTCCAAACCCTCCACCATGGCAACCCTGTTCCCGCCCAGATACCTTGAAAAAAAATGTGTGTATACGTATTTATCAGCAGGAGAACCATACACACACACACACACACATCCACAGAATTTGAAACCGTCTGCACTCACAGCTTGGAGAGACTTTGCAGATTGGAGAGATTATCCATGTGAGTGATGTTGTTGTTCTGCAGATACAGATGGGTGAGGTTGGAGGCAAAGTCCAGGCTGCAGATGTTCGTTAAGTGATTGTTATACAGGTAAAGCACGGTGAGGCTCCTGCACATGGACAGATCTCCCTAAAAAAATTAATTTAGAAAGAGAGAGAATACTAACAACGAACATTTGGGAAACAAACAGAAGCACGGGATAAGCAACGACGCTGGTTACTCACAATCTCTTCGATATTCTTGTTGGAAAAGTAAAGATGGGTGAGGGTCTTCAGGTAGTGCAGGAAGGACAGGCCCCTTTTCTTCTTGAAGTGTTTTCTAGAATTAGCTATGAGATCTACTGTCAGGCGTACCATGCTGGCTCCGCTTCTTTTTCAGCAAATTATAGCGCCCGCAGCAGTGACCTGAGCCATTTGTAAGAAAAATACACACATATTAGTCGGATTAATACACAACCAAATATAGAAACTGTCTTTTGAGGGCAGTAACTTCAGCTGAATTACTCTGAATAGGCTCAACATCTTTATTTAACCTCAGATGACTAATTAAAAGTATCTTGTTGAAAATACAAAAAACAAAAAACTTCCACCGTAGTCCAAGAGGTGAACATTTGCAAGGAAGGCAAAAGTTGGGGTGACCTCTCAGTTTGTGTTGCAACCATAGCGACCCCACCCCCTAGGTTGCAGTCTGAGCGGTTTCCTCTCCTGCCTCATGTTTAGGTCCCAGGGGACTTTTTTATGAGCTTGACCTTACACCGAGGTATTAAATTTTGCACTTTGATTTTACATTGCTTGTAGAATAGGCTTTGCTATATATCACCTCTCCACCTGCTAAATAAACAGCTGTCAGCATGGGTAGCTACTGACAGATGACCGTACTGGCCTCCAGGCACATGCCGGAGGGCCCAGAAAAGCCCAGGGAGGTCCCCGTGCCATCAGAGGCATATGATATACTCTATTATTGGACTAAAGAAGAAGAAAATTAAACAAATTAAATGATTATGAACAAATATAATAAATTTTGAAAGAGAATGATGTGAAATAAAAAGGAAAACACAAAACAGCTATATGAACAAGAAAAAAAAGATTTAAAATGAGCTATTAAGAGAAGTGGCCTTGAAGGGATGTAAAAAAAGTAACTTAAAATGATTCATTTTAATATCTATCTATCTCTCTCTCTCTCTCTCTCTCTATATATATATATATATATATATATATATATATATATATATATATAAATAACCCTGCCTCTCGCCCATTGAAATGCTGGAGATAGGCACCAGCACCCCTCGCGACCCCATGAGGGATAAAGCAAGAAAATGGATGGATATATATATATATATATATATATATATATGTATATATATTTATATATCCCGCCTCTAGGCACCAGCACCCCTGACCTCAACAGGGATGTAGCGTGTAGGAAAATGGATGCCTGGAGATGGATGGATATAAAGATATTTTACAATATTAAAAACACTGACACAACATTATTAAAAAGAAGAGATGTAAAAAACAAAATAAAAGGATTCATTTTATATATATTAATATTTTATATATTATATTTATATATATTAAAAAGAGATCTTGGTCTTACTAAGTCTGAAATGGATGGATAACGTGTGACACAACCCCTACTGGAACAGATAAGGGACAAAAAGAAAACAAATGACCTTCAAAATATCCGCAAGATATTTGCAGTGAGTGAATTACCAGCACCGGTCCAGTCCGTGAAGCTGGCAGATAAAACCTAGATGCAGTTGGATTGAATAAAAAACAAAAAACAATGTAGTATAGGGTCCGCCTACAAAAACAGGTGTTAAAGTACTAATATCTCATTCCGGTTGATGTTTTCATTTTAAATTAAAGCCAACAGAGTAGCTCAAAACACTCAGCCCGGCGCAAGCTAGGTTGTGTTGTGCGGTTGCTACGGTAACAACGCAACCACTAGTTACAGAATACGGCGCAGGTAGTCAGATAGAGATAAGCTGTGTCTCAATGCGGTACCGCGCGCGAGCTATTTTTAGAAACACAACGTCACGATGACGTCACATCACGTGGTACGCAGTAGGGCAAACTCCCAAACGCGCCGCTGTTTTGGTGTGGAAGAGACGTGCGTTAGCCTAGGTTTTACTCGGTAAACGACTGCTTTTTCCAACATCTAAGACCATGGTTTATAAACATTGTTGCTATGGGACGTGCAACAGCGACTCGAGGTACGCTGATCGGCCGCATATGAAGGATGTTTTCTTCATTAATTTCCCG
This sequence comes from Fundulus diaphanus, assembly GCA_037039145.1. NCBI lineage: Eukaryota > Metazoa > Chordata > Actinopteri > Cyprinodontiformes > Fundulidae > Fundulus > Fundulus diaphanus. The sequence continues at coordinate 21,872,667 of CM073137.1, read as the reverse complement.
AAACTCAAGAGTGCCAAGGAGAAGTGTGTGCGTTGGGTACACTTGTGCGGGCGGCCTACACAACATTTCAACCCGGAAAAAGTTACCAAATTCACCTACATATGTAGCAAGCATTTTGTCGGTGGAAAGGGCCCAACTGAAGAACATCCTGACCCAATTCCAGCGACATCAAGCAGTGAACAGGTGAGAGTATTTTGGTGTTTTACTGAAGCTTAAATCTGCTCAGGCGTCGAAGAGCTAACGACGAAACGAGCTATCCTTTGTTACACTTTTGTTATGTCTGCGTGTCTATCCTGCCGCGCGATATTGACTTAGGCCCCTAAGTTGACCATAGATATACAGATTCCTGGACGTTGATTGCAAACTAACAAAAAAGGCCGACGTGAACGGAGCACGGTGGAAATCATAACAAAGGCATGAACGCCGAGCAGGGAAAAAAACAAAGCTTACCGTTGAATCAACTCGGCCCGTCTTCCGTTTTTTTTGAGCCCTCGACACTCAAGCCACCGTTTCAGCTGAAGGTTGGTGTGCTCTTCCACAGTGCGACCAGTAAACCGTGCGCCTGGGACATCGTCTTGGGTAAGTTTAATGGCTGCAAAGTCGGTCATATCGCTGGTTCTGTTGCGCTTGTAATGGCTGGTTTGTATGTGCGTTCTACGACTGTTTGCCCTACCGGTGCGGCAAAAGGGGCGTTACTCTTAAGGCCGTGACGTCACGTGCGCGGTACCGCATTCGGCGGCTGCGTCCTTCGAAGGACGCATTTTAAGGCCGGTGACGTCACAACGATGCGCGGAGGCTGTCCCATTTGGCAAAAATTCTGAGGATCCTTAAAATGCAGCCTTCGAATGCGTCCTCCTTTTCCCCGAATTCTGAGGATGCACCGCTACCATCCTTAGTGGCCTCGCCTGGCACAAGATTTCCCGAGGTGCTTTGCACACTTTTTTTTAGTAGTTGAAGAAGAAGAAAGAAGGCGGATTTTGTAATGGAAAGCAGCAGCGCTGGCAGTAGTGCTGAGTACAGCTTTAAATGTAAGTAGTTTGTTTTTATTTTTTTAACTGAACATCTATTAAAATACGTGACGGTAACGGAGCCACCGGAATTTGTAGGACCAGCTGAAGCTAAAGCTTAGAGCTAATCTGTTGATACGAGACGTTCAGCAACATTAAAAGCCTTCATAAAAATGTCACAATTTTTGATTTTAACCTACATCTTATTGTAACTGTGCTGATAGCCGTGTCCCTCACAAATCCGATCAATCTATTCTCATACAGTTTATTACAAATGATTAGAACTGTCAAAGCTTAATGCAGCTGAAGAAAAAACATCAGTCCAGCTGTACTGCGCTGTCAATACTGCAAACGTTTTGTTTGAATACTCAATAATGTATAGTTAATTTACAGTACAGTATAATAAGGTTTAAAGTATAATTCACTTGAAGAACAATACCGCCGTAATTATACAGAAAAGTAATTTTGCCTGTTGACATAACAGAAATATGCTTTACATGTCATTTTGTTCTAGGGAGCAGGGAGCATACAGAGGAGTTGATAAAACTCCGAGGAGCATAAAACTCCGTGGGCAAAATGACCACCTCTTTAACGGGGCCAAAAACACTGCCACAGTCGGATGGAGGTAAGAGTTGAGACATAATTCCATATACATGTTGCATTTGTATGTAAAATTCACACAAGTTCAAAGAAGTCCTGTTCAAACACCAACGTACAAATATAATCTTTTGATCACATCAAATGATGCCCAGATGTCACTTTTTTTTAATCTTATAGTTGTGATAGTAGTGATCCTTGTGTGTTTATCTCTTCTCGTTTCTCTTGTTTAGAACAATCCTGCAAAAAATGGGCCTGGAGGGTGAAGTTGAGCCACAACAGGCCAAAAAAGAGTGGGACAACTTGAAAAAAAAGATCCAGGGACAGGGCAGGGGGTCAGTGGGAAGCCTACTGCTGCCACCGGGCCATGGTTTGTCCTCAGGTTCTGTGTTGCTGTCATTGTTAAATTAAATTATTAAATTGTCTATAAAAGTTATTGTTGTCTGTGTGTTCTTAAAGTCTTTTAACCTTTTACATTATCTGTTTCATCACTTCTTCACAATTTAAGTAAACTTAGAACAACTTTTCAGTGACAACATCAATTTATTTTTAGAGAAACAAGTATTTACAATAAACTATCAAAAACATTTTAACTATTTACATTAGATTTTAAAATTAACTACAACAACTATTTACAGAAGATATAAAATAAATATTACTAAAGAACATATATATATATATATATATATATATATATATATATATACACAATTTTGACTGAGCAGGAGTCCCTGGTGGTGCTGCTGGACTGGATGGGATGCCACACAGATGACCTTGGAGTCCTCTCACTGCGAGTGGGACATCATCTGGGGGGTGGGGGATGCCTCTCTCCACTGTTCACCACATCGTCCATCAGGGTTTGCAGGGCTGACCCAATCGACGGCTGCCATGTTCCTAAAAATGTTTAAGAAGACGCAGAAAATGACTTTACTACAACTGACAACTGTTTTCATAACCCTTACATGAGAAAAGCTAAAAAGTGATTATACGTGCCATCTAAATGTAATCGTGGTCGGGTAGAACCTCCTCCAGGGCAGACACCTCGGCAGACAGCTGGTCCCGCCAGGGAGCACCGCTGACTGCCTCCAACACGTTCTCCCCTCCTCATCCTCTGGCATGTCGTCCTGCACTTCATCGTATGGGGCCATGATGTCACCGGCTCCCAGGCAGATGTTGTGCATTTAAGTTGATGCAGCAGTACATCGGCCTTGTCTGGATAGAGACATGAAGATTAAGAACAACAGGATTAGATGATAGCAATTTCATTTTAGCTGATATAATTCTAGTGAATGTCAACCCCTTAACGCCTGGTGTTGCTAATTTGTGACCAAACAATTCTGGCCTTTACTTATTTTACTTCATCTAGAGCCACTATTTAACTTTTTTTTTACGTTTTTATATTTAGATTTATTTTTCCTGTATTATTTTTTCGTTATATTACAAATAAAATCAAGCAGTAAGGGGATAACAATTTAGACAAATAATGATTTATTTCTCAATATTAGTTTGGCTTCTCAACACAACATTAGTGATAGTGAAAGTAGTGATTTAAGTCAGTTATTTACAGGGTTTGTACACATTTTACTATTCAATTCAAATTACTAAAGTTACAAACATAAGCCTATATCAAGTCTTACAAATAAATATAACATTTTATATTTAAACATATTCGTCAATCTGCTGACAAGCGTTTGTTTAATAACTGGTATATTACGATCATTAGCAGGCCCCTGTGGGTGAAAATAATAGCAGGTAAATGTTACCTCTCCACTGCGCTCCTCCAGCCTGAGAAATATTCGTCGCCGGTTTTACTGCCGCCGAAGCCGTCTAAACCGACTCTCCTCCTCCAATAACAAGTAAATAAAAAATAAATAAATTCAATATCCATTTTTTTGCGTCGTTTATCGGCGCTGGTGCTGTTTTTCGCCGGGCTTGGGGTAGACGTGATGACGTCGTGTCGCAACCAGGAAGTGCTCCAAAGCTAGACCGTCCCATTTACCAACGGTTGAGGATCCTCCGGAGCATCCTCCGATGGCTGGGTCCTCCTAAGGCTGTGTAGGCTGGGTCCTTCGAAGGACGCAGCCGCCGAATTGAGACACAGCTATAGAGTTGTCTTCGCTTTAATTTACGTGCATTTTGAGTTGGTTTAACAGAGCACAAAGCCTTTAAATAATCCCTTTAAACTTTTCACATGACGTTGTCACGTTAATGTAATTTAGAGTGACCAACGCAACGTAGCGACTAAAAGCTGAAAAAGTGGCGAACAATCACTTTGTAGAACCACCCGTTGATGTGATTACAGCTTAAGTCTTTTAGGGTAGATCCAGCTTTGCACACGTAAACACGTTTTTTTGTGTGTTTTTTTTTACCCATTTTTCTCTCCAAAACAGCTCAAGTCCAGACAGATGTGAAAAGCTATTTTTAAGTTACTGTATTTGAACTGGATTCAGGTTCGGGGTTTAACTGCGCCGTTTTTAACACAAAGACGCTCGGATTCAAACAGTGCCTTCATATTTCTAGCTGTACGTTTGGAGTCATTGTACCGCTGGAAGGTGAACCTCCGCCCTAGTCTGGAGTCATCGAGGCAAGGCAAGTTTATTTAGCTACAGCATATTTCAGTGACGAATACAACATAAGAAAAGAAAAAAACATAGTTAAAAATGAAAAGTAAAGAAAAGTATGGCAGCAAACTTAAACGAGATCCATCCTCTAGGTTTTCTTTTCAGATTGGTCCGTATTCAGCTTCACTAATAAATCTGACCAGTTCCCCTGACCCTGCTGAAGAAAAGCATCCCCACACCACGATGCAGCCACAACCATGTTTCACATGTGCATGGTTTGTTCTGGAAGCTTAGGATCAATTTTAGTCTCATCTGACCAGAGCACCCACCTTGCGGCCCCCACACGGGTTGTGTCAAACAGCAGACAGGAGTTGTTGAGGCTTTCTTGCCTCTGTTCTGTAGTAAAAACCAGATTTTTGGAGTGCATGACTTGTATTTGTCCTGTAAACATATTCTCCCACCTGAGCCGTGGATCTCCAGAGCTCCTCCAGAGGTATTGTGGGCCTCTTTGCTGCTTCCCTCTTATTAATGCTCTCCCAGCTCCAGCTAGACACCAATGCTTTGGGACGATTGAAGTAGCGGCATATTCTTTTTGTTTTCAGATGTTGGTTTGCGCAGCGCTCCATGAGATGTTCAAAGCTTGGAAAAACGTTTTATGACACTAAACCTGATTTAAATCCCTGTATCATTCTCCCTGACCTGTCTGCTGTGTTCCTTGGTCTTCACCATGCTGGTTGTTCACTGGTTTTCTCTAACAAACCTCGGAGGCCAGAAACGGATCACATTGTGATTAGGCTACACACAGACGGACTCGGTTGAGCCAATACATTGATAACTGGTTCTCCTGGGTTTTATTTGGGGTTGTCAGGGTTTGGGCAGCTCAAAAAACAAACAAACAACCAATGACAATTTTTATATTAGTCTTTCAAACTTCACACACATCATTTTCCTTTCGTTTAACAGTTATTGTAGTCCTCTTCTATGCCACAAGATTCCAGTGAAATATACCAAAGCGTGTGATTATGATGTAATATGAGAAAAAGTTAAAGGAAAATGGATAATTTGCAAATTATTAATCTGGCAAATGGGGGTTGGACAACAAAGTTATTTTGTATCGATCGGCAAACAAGAAATCTCTCTCTCTCTCTCTCTCTCTCTCTCTATATATATATATATATATATAGGAGAAAACCAAAAATGTATCCTCTTATTTTTAAAATTGATTCACTTTTGATGACAGTTTAGACCCCCCAATCATTACAGAGATAATCTTTCAGTAAAGCACACCCAGCCAGGAACCCACCCCTTGCAGTGACCCCTACATTGTTAATCTACATCGTGCCACGACCTGAGCTTCCTCAGGGAGAGACCTCCCTCTTACTTATGCAGAAGCACACGGTGGGGAGGAAGTGTTGCACCTCCACCTTTCAGGGCTGCGTTCTCCATCTTCACACGTGCCTCTCTGCCTAATTCTTGGCCCAAACTAAACATCTCAAGATCTTACCTGGGTCGTACGAGCAACAGCGCCTGCTTTCGATGCCCGTAGCCGATAGCTACTAATCTCATTAATCATCTGCACTCAAAGCAGTGTCAAGCGTTTAATACGCTCACTCTTTGAAGGAGCGGGGACGTGCCGCGGGGTTCAAATACAAAGAAAATATGCTTAATGGACTTTTGGCTTTTCCTAATGTAATTTTAGTCATGCATACAAATGTCCATCTGGAGATAATCACCGTGTTTACACACTGAACAAGTTCAGTATGTTTCAATGAATCTAAAATAACGATGAATAGGGAATAAGGTGAAACTAGTTTAGAGGTGCATATTTTAAATACTTCATCAGGACCGTGGGCGACATCCATGCAGGTTATTTAAATACCTGGCACAGAAACACGAGCTGATCAGCGGTCTTTGCAGGAGGATTTTACATCCATAATTAAATTTATTATAGGCTCAAACCTGAAGTAGATTTAGACAGCAGCTAAAGAAAATCATTACAAGACGTGGTGCCACGACTCATGTGCATGAGAAACGCCAGGCACCTCCACCGCCCCGGTACATGACGTTACAAATACACATTAAAACCATTACAATACCAGAAAAAACACAAGACACGACACAAACGCAGGCCACAACAGCTGTCAGTGGAAAAAAAACGAGGCAGGCCGGGCGAACGTCTGCCTCGATGAAGAGCAGACCCACGCCGGGGTGAATGGACTTCTGTGTGCCTGGCTTGTGCCTCTGCGCTGCATCAGCGCCTGGACCGCAGCCGGGCCGCTCAGCCGGCACGTCTACCGCCCAGAGCCCAGCAGCGCGGGGGAGAGAGAGCCCGCCGGGACGTCCCACGTCCCGCTGAACCTGTGCAGGAGCTGGACATTGTCATTCTATTATGTAATGCTGGGACAAGCAACACTCAAGTGACTGACCGGTGCAGGGTGGGAGCTAAATGTGACCACGGTGGGTTGTTTAAATGTTTTGCCCTAAAACATGCTTGATTTAGAGGCCAAATTATACTATGTGTATTTGGAATATTTAGTCCACTGTTTCATAGTCTACATGAATCAAATGATCTGGATTACATAAAAAGAGACACAAACACGATGGAGTCTTTAATATTTTATTTTTTTTTGGATGCGTTACTGCATTATACTAAATAACAACAAAAAAACAACAGAAACCCTCTAAAATCAAAAATGATGCTGAACTTGGCAGCCGACATCCCGCTACGCACAAGAAATAATTTCAAGGAACAATCCAGATTGCTTTGTGTTTCACGTTTAATTGGCAGATGTGTTGATTTGATTGAAGAGTTTATCCTTGATGACTTGGGACATCAGGCCGTGAATTGCCTCTATGGTCGTCTTGCAGCTGAAACAAAGCCGGGTGGAAAAAAACATGAAGATCAGCGTTCAACGCGCGGAGCAAAAAGAAAAAAGAGAGAGAGAGAGGCGGATCATCTCCGCGACTATCCGTCCATCAGCAAATATTATCAAGAGTTTTACCAACACACAGCTGCAGAACAAATATATAACGAATAGAACTTATATATTTAAATATTTTAAAAACCAGATGGATGGATCAAATGATTTTGTTTGGAGTCATAGGTGATGGCAGCATGCTTTACCCAAGGCAAAGGACACATGGTTTTCAACATCTTTACAAATAAACATCTGAAAAAGGAGGAGTGCACATGTTTTCAGCTCACTATGCAATGATAAATTCAGTCCACTGCAACTACTTGCTTAAAGATGTCCACTAATTAATGCAACAACACTGAACATCACCCTGAACACAACACCTCCATGCTGAAACATGGTAGTGGCAGCATCATACTGTGGGGACGCTTTTCTTACACTTCCAGCTGTGATTATATATATATATATATATATATATATATATATAGCATTTCAATCAAAGTATTAATTTAGAGGAGCTATTAAATACATGTGTGCCACAAATTTCACAACGTTTGAAAATACTGTTGAAAGCCATGTATCCTTTTTGTTGCCCTTTACAATCATGTGCTACATTGTGTTGGCTGATCACATCCAATCCCAGTAAATTTAAGAATCATAATCATCTTAATAATAAATCATATTGAAGGCTACAATGTGACACGATATGAAAATTATATGGGTATGACTGCTTGCGCAGGGCGGTGTGGGTAATTAATGCAGCTCATGTGTAATTCAAAGCTACGCTCTGAAGTGAATGAGGAAATATCCACCTATCCCGTGTTGCTTTGGCCAGTTTGTCCTCGGATTTCCTGTCGTGCGTGTCCAAGCCGAGCATGAAGCTGCCTCTCCCCAGCTGGGCCTCCGACTGCTCCAGCTTCTCCGACAGGTCGAACACCTGGCCAGTGGTGTAGTCCGAGTTCTGGCCGCCCGGCACACAAACAACCATTTATATACAAAGAAACCAAACCATGCACAATTTGCCAACAAAAAAACTAGACAACAGATTTTTTTCCCAGAGAGAGAACGGCGACTACTCTGTCCGACAAGCTGCTGAAAACACTTGGTGAGCTGCGGTGAATCACTGAAAGTGGTGAAACGTTTGCTTAAGGTGAGGTTATGTTTATAGTGGAGAAGGTAACTTAAACACAATGACTCAGGGGCCCCTGGCTGGAGGGGGGGGTAGAGACAGTGCAGCTAGTGACAAAGCCTGTCACCCGCGCAGCAGCTCCTTCTTGACATCTAGTCAATTCATCTTCATCCAGAACGTCAAAGAGCTCGCTGTTTGGATAGGCCTGATGTCTTTTTGAGGTATTTACACGGGCGCAGGACAGAGTAACGTCGCCGCGATGCAAATCAGCGTGACGGGCTTTCAATATATAGAGCGGACTGCAGGGGCGGGAAGGAATCTCCTCCGACTTTACTGCTAATCCTTATCAAAAAGTTCACTCACAGCTTATTACTAAAGCCAACAAACACGGGGACTTAGCCGATACGCAGTAATAAATCACGACATCACAAGCCGGTGACCACATGTCCAAATGAGTTATAGTCTAATAATTAACCATAAATCAAAATGCCAAACAATTAGCGAGCATTTTGATTCTGGAGGTTGCTTACATACCGTTAGGAGGCTGGAAGAACTTAAGGTATTGACCCAGTATTTATTCCAGAGGAGCTCCAGGAGCTTTCTATCAAGGGAAGACTTGAAGTAAGTCACCTCCAGGGCGTAATACCTACACAGCATACGTCCAGGGGGAAAGAAATATAAGCCACAGCGCTACAATCAGAACGTAAGAGCTACGGTTTAAATACAAACGTACTCACTGTTTGCAGTGCACACCAAAATCTTCTATCTTATTCAGGGGGATTGTCTGATATTCCGACGGTCCCTCATCTGGAGGTTTGTAGCCCTGAAAGGTCAACAGATTGGCTGAGAAATACGTTTAACCTTACTATACAAGCACAAGACAGTTAAGCGTTTACAGGTAATCCTTTACATTTATATATAAAAAAATTTAACTACTGACATAGATACGAGTTTAAATAGGAAGTGATGGAACTAATTAACTAGAAACACAAGAAAACAATCGCTTCATTAAATGCCTTTGCTTTACCTTTGGGTACGTCCTGAAGGCACCGAGGTTGACCTTCCCTGCAGAAATAGTCCGAGTGGGGTCGATCTGCAGAGAGCAGGATACAGTAGAGAGAGGGAAAACAAAGTCAGAGGTCGGACAATGCCCCCTGGGACCGCTCAGACCGGGCCCCCAGGAGCCTTTCCAACTCCGGCTGTCAGTGTGATGGAAGCGCACACTTCATTACGGGCCGCCGCCAGCATTTAAGCGCTGCTGTGCCAAATGAGGTGTAAACAGCGCGCATGTTTGCAGCGAGCGAAAAAATGAATCAGAACAACATGCAGAGCTGCAAGAAAAACAGAAATAAATCTCAGTTACACGTGTGGCTGATGTTTTTCAGGGTTTCGGCAAGTTTCGGGAGCTGAAGGTTAATCCCAACATGATTTAAAATTTAAGACATTGCATAAAGTGCTTGCAATTACATTAATTCTACAATTTATTTAGTCACTTTCTAGTTTATACAGGACTTACTTGGTCACTTTCAGTGAGTCAAATTTATCTTTGCAACACCTACATTTGTGTAGCTGATGGGTATAAAACAAGTTATTAAAACCCCTCTTTTCAAGCCAAGATAGGAATTTTCCTTATGACCGCCGAGGTTGAAGTGGAAAATAACAAGAAAAGTTGGATTTTAATTGCTCAAAAATACAATATACCGGATTGAGCCATAAAACCCGCAGGTTTGCAGGGACGGCTGAGTGTCTGAACTGCTTTGGACAGAGCCGTTTGCTCGCCTGCATCGTGGCGCCTCCTGTACAGCCACGGCTTAATGGGGGAAGCTGTTCAGCTGGAGCTGCAAGGCGCAAAATGAACAAATGCCACCAGCAAAAAACATACAGAAGAAATGATCCAAGAAATGTAGAAATTTAAGACCGGAGTAAATTTATGTCGAGACTTTGTAATGAAAGTTTAAGCATATTTAAGACTTTTATGGTGTAAAGCTAAAAGAATTAAATCCAAGAACTTGCAGATCTATGTTTTTTAGTAAAATAAATAAAAGCTTGTGTTATCTTTCTTACCACGACAGCCACAAAAGGTTCCTGAAACTGCTGGTTGAGCATCTGAGTGCTGACGTCTATGCCTGAGAGCCAGCATCCGTAGCCCGGGTGACTGTGGTACCAGCCAATGGCATTTTCCAGCCGGCCCACCTGAGGGAGCAGATTAGAGGCAGGGTGTCGAGAACTTCAATTTACACAAAAAACGACGGCGAGACAAAGCTAAAACCTGAAGATTTATATCAGACCAAATGAAAAGTTCTATCTTTGCACAGCCATTGGATTTCTGATAGTGATTTCTAACAGATTATCCTATTTTGTTTCTCGGAGAAACGCAGAATATAGAGATACGATGGCATGCATCTTAGGTAAGCTACCTAAAAAAAAAAACTCTTTCAAAGTACAGAAAAAAAATGTCCTTGTCAAAAACATCCATTCAGAGTTTTCTTATGCTGAAACACAATCCAAGAGATGCAAACATCTATAACGTAGATTTATGGTTGATATAATCATCCTTACTGTCAATATTCAAAACAACTATAACTGGTGCTGTATTTTAAACATTAGTCTCTAGTTTTATTGCACTGAAGAAACAACAGTATGAATTAATAAAAACAGTGATTGGATTGTTGATTAAAGGGAAAAAGTAGCAAGGACATAAAAGAGTAGATCAAGCAAAAAAAAAAAGACCAAATCAGTACAGCTACACGATGTATAAAATGGCCTCAATATAAACATGAGCAATAGAACAATCACAAAGGACTGCTTGGATGCTATATTTGGTGGATATTGTATGTTTCAAAAGCAACTTTCAAAAGCAATAATAAGGGTGGTCTTTTGGACGGACATCAATGCCAACATTTGATCCATACTCTGTAGTTTGGACATTAAAGCTCACAAAGAGAGACGGGACATTGTAAGGGAGGATTGATTTGCAGTATTCACCAATAGTATCAAAATGACAAGTTTTACTGATATTATGCACCTTCACTAATATCTAGGCAGGTTTAAAAGGTAAGCTATGAAATTATTGTATTTTTTCTAAAGATATAACAATTAAGAAGCGAGAGATCAAACAACATTTACACTGATGATCTCTGATTGATGATCTACAGGACAGGCACAGACAATTGAATGTTTTTCCCCTTTTCTTTTAGTGCTTCAAAGCTAGAAACAGCCACCATGTTTGGTCTCTGTATGTATCACCCAATAGCATGTCCTTTGATTAAAAACTTTATAGAAGGCCAGGAACATGTGCTTCGATGCATAAATGGAAATATAATATTGCAATTCCCTAATTTTCTGCTGGATATCTGCAGCGTATTTTTGTTATTTTTACAAAATGGGCTGGTTAGACAAAACAACCAGTAACTGGCCACGAAAAGCCTGATCGCTGCAACTGTTATCCTTACAGCATCTTCCACTACTGGCACCCCTGTTAAGACAAGTAAAATCTGTTAAAATAAGCCATTGCTGTGCATCTTGCACTGGAAACAGAGGTCTAACTGTGAGCTTTGGAAATATGTGGATGCTGGCAAGTTTTTGGCAGCTAGTTACCGTCTTCTACCCAACACACATATTTGGCTGATGTGAATGGTATGGTCTCATGTCTTACCTCTTTTGAAGAGTGGCAAGCATAAATGGGCCGCAGTGTCACATAAACTGTGTCCCGCATAGAGACAAGAGGTAATAGATTACCTTTCAAAGGTTTCTAATCAGCTTACAAAAATAAAGTATGAATCAATAATTGTTTAGCTACGTCTATGAAACAGAAACTACTTTGGACAAAATTAATCTTAACACATCCTTAAAATTTAAATTTGGATTTTTCTAAATGTTTCTGTCAGTGAATTTCCTTAAAAGCCCTTCATATATCCTGAGGTACCATTAACTATTGAGAGTACTATATGAGAATATTTAAAAAACCCAAACTTGCCACAGAAAATTGTTGATTTGTCCAAATCATAAATAATTAGCCTGTTAACTAGAAGCATCACAAGTGGGAATCGGATGAAGGACTTAAAGAGTCAGATGAGAGATGCTCAAAAAAAAAAAAAAAAAAGATTAATAACCATTCACAAAGGTTAAATAAGTAAAATAAAGGTGTTAACTGCAGCCCGTTTCCCCTTCTGTCTGGCAAATGAAACACACTGGGCAAACAGACAGTGAACTTATTTTGTTATGCTGCAAGACAGATTAATTTATCACAAGGTTCACCAAAGAAATATCTTATTTTCAAGTTGTAGGTTTTTAGATACCATACCCTCATCTATAAGGTAATTATAAATAAATAAAAAAACTATTTCTTGAAGGATAATGATGACTGGATATAGCACTTCATACACAAATCGCATACGAACAGAAAAATGTTCTAGCAATCCCCAGAAGGTTTTGGTGCACTACTTTTTAAACCTGCATGCGCCTCTGCATAGGTTTTAAGCGGAAGTCCGCTTCTTACCTGCTTGGCGTTTTCAATGTAGGCAGCCATGTATTCGTAGGCCGCAGCCTGGGCGTTGACCCTGGTTTCTGTCCCCTCCACGGGCAAAGCAAAGCTGTCCATTATGTTCATGGTTTCTCCGTCCACCTTCCCCAGCATGAGACCCATCACCTCCAGGTTTCCACCGGAGCGGGCGTGCATCACCATCTTCAGCAGGGCCAGAGCTGAGATCTTGCAGTACTTGAAGTAGTGGTGACTGGGGAGAGAGACATAAACAAGCGTCACATCTCTCTGTGTTTACAGCAGATCTGGAGTCCTGCTCCCATTTTGTGCCCATAATAATTTTTTGGACTCATATCACTTGCTGCATCCGTGTGTTGTTCTTTGTTTATTTTGAAGATAAATTACCATAAAAATCCATAGATCTTATCAATAAAACTATATATTTTAAAAATATATATATATTGCAAAGGTTGAAAAAATTAGTATGACCCTAGATCAAAAAACAAAACAAACAAAAAACAATGGTTACCCCCTGCCTCAGAAGTTAGTCACAATATCACATTTCCTCACAGCATCCTGAGAAATTTATGAACACAAATTCAAGCCATCGATTGTCACAGAGAGTAGGAAACAATCCAGTCTATAAATAAAGGTATGAAACCTAATAATGATGACGTTTGTAAACAAATAAAGAACTGCGGTGGTCTATCAGCCTGTTAGCCTCGATGCTAGCTAAGCTTTAACTTCACCAGAACAGAATCCCAAATGCAGCTGAGCAAATGCTGACCAACAGCAGACAACACGAGCAAACCTACTCCTTGGTCCATGGCTTCGCGGCGAGGATTTCCTGCTGTTGCTTTTTGTCGTATTTGTAAATCTCATCGATGCTCTGCACCTCTTGCATTCTGTTGGACAGCTCCCATGTTTTCTGAGCCGTGCTACTCCCAGCCATGGTCAGTCAAATGTCCGAGTATGATACGAGCCGATATGGAAAACACCAAATTCCGACGATTCCGCTCAGGATAAAAGACGAAACCCGATAATTCTTCCAGGTTTGTTGGGGCCTAAAGTCCACTCGCTCAGGAAGCCATGACAGTTGGACGATACCAACACAATGAGAAGAAAACATAGTGGCTGTTGATCCCAATGTTTCTGAAATATAATAGTGATTTATTAATCAGACATAGTATCATTGACATACAATTTATAAACTATTTATGTGATTTCATTATAAGTCGGAATAACTACTGTTTTTATTACCATCGTTAAGTTACAACACACCCCTAATGGATGGTATCGTCCATGGAAGATCGCAGCTGACTCTTAGCAATACACTGCCATCTAGCGGCTGTTCTTAAAAACATCTGTTCTTGAATTTGTTATGTGTTACTTTACAAATATAGGCCATACATAATATATGCATATACAGACAGACAGGAAAGAGGAACACTGACATGCTAAGTACAGTTATAAATCTAATGGTAGGTCTGTGTATTTATTGACACCTAGTGTGGAAATGACTAAATGATTTAAGAGGATCTTTAACAAGCAGTTAAATGCTTCGCATAGCAACTAGCCTGACCTTCAAACTCATTTCAGCTATGGTTTGTCCCCCATAGAGCATTTGTTTTCCCGTTTATTTATTCTGCATTTTTGCTTTAAATAGTCAAACAAATCTACTTCCTAAAATTAAGCTTCCACAACCCCTGGTGACATCACATTGGGCACGAGACAGTTGACAATACTTATTATTTTCCCCCTGGTAGTTCTTATTCTTCATTCGCACGTTTTTAGCAAGTTCCAAAACAAACAAACAAACAAATAAAAATAAGAATGTAAACAGATTTGTACCAGCTCAGTGTCTAAGATGATCAACTGTTGTGACCATGTGCTAAGGCTTCAACACCCGTCCAACTTGGGGGTCAGAGTGAAACATGCAAGGAATTGAAACATTTTCAAAGTTTGATATTCACAATAAGGTTGCTTTTTGTAAAACCTTCTACTGGAAATGCACACATATGTGTTTATACTGTCATGTCCAACATCTTAATTGTCCCACAGTAGCCTAAATTTGAAGCCCGGGTGCTCATTGAGTCAGAAATTATATTAAAAAACACATTTGCCACTTTTCTCCTACGTTCTTTCTTTCTTTCTTTCTTTCTTTCTTTCTTTGTTATTAATGTATTAATTTATTTAGTTATTATTTTTTTTTTTTAGTCAGGCATTTATTTTTCTAGTCGCGGTTTCGTGTTAACAACTGGCACGAGCCCGTCGGGACGTCGTCGCGTCATGGTTGCCCACAGCAACACGCGACGCTTTGCCCGCCGCGCCTCGGTACAGCGGTTCTGTCCGGTGTTTCCGTCGAGAAAACGGACCGAAAACTTTTCAAAACCAAGAAATTAATTTCAGTCAGCCATTATATCAAGAGCCGCGTTTCTTTAGAGCTGACGTAAACGACAACGGGACTTTCTCCGGGGACCATGACGCAGAGAAGTGTGAGAATATTTCCCATCTGCACAAACAAAGCAGCCACTTTGTAACAGCAATGCTTTGAGATCCAGCAGCGAGCTGTGGATCGTGTTGTTGTGTGATTGTCTCACGCAGGCAAAGACTGCTGTTGTGCAATAAATAAATCTCCAGCATGCCTCCATCCGCCTCAGCAGCACAGGAGACATCCTACAACCTAGACGGAGGTACTGTACAAGTCTCTTCCTGTGTTTCTTGTGGTATTGTCAGGTATAGTTATAGTGCTTTATATGTTTTATTATTTTCCAGATTCAGGTTTATCTGCTCTGGGAAGAGATTACGAAAAGAAGAAGCAGAAGCTGCTGCTGGAGCTGCAGCTGGAGTACAAAGATTATGTTTCCAAGGTCTGGTCATTTTCTTTGAATAAATAAACAAATAAATAAATGAGGGTTTAATACGTTTAAAGTTGATTGTTACTGTTGTTGTTAAGCTAGTGAGGATTCACAGTTCTGTTTCGGCCTTCTTTCTTTCTGCAGAAAAAGGAGAGTAAAGGTCGCGTGTGTGACAGGCAGCACCAGGCTCTCTCCTTACCCGACGTCGAGGAGAAGATATCAATGAAGGTGTGGGATTGTTTGGTATAGTACATTTCAAGAATCTTGTCACAACCACAAACGTCAGTGTAGTTTGTTTGGATTTCATGGGACAGACCAGGGGCTGCAGACTGAGGGTCCGGAGCCGCAGGCAGCATAGATATAATAACAGACGCAGGTTTTTTGCAGTTTTTATTTGGTTTTTCATCTAATATTTGCATATAATTTATTTATTTATAAACAGGATGACACTAAAAGCAACAGTAATATTTTTTTTTAATATTTTTTTCTTGTCGTTGTACACAACACATATTTTTTAAACATTTTCACTATTTTTTTTTTTTTTTTTTACAAATCTCAGCCTCCCATAGTAGAAAATGTACCCATCCTCTTTTTCCAAAAGTTTTATGTTTTTCTTTATTTTGAAACCAAATAAATAAACATAAAATGGTGGTTCTTTAAAAATGATTCTATAGTAGTCTATACTAGATTTTTATCAAAAATTATAAGTTGTGTCACATTTGCGATTCTAAACGTGTAGCTGGAGTGTGACATGCATTGGTTCTTTGCTCCCTCAGCTCAATTACTCCTTCAAACAACATCAATTACCCCATCAATTACTTGCCTTCAATATCGTCCACCTGTAATTTAAACCCCGCTGATCTGTGGAGACAAACGCATCCCCACAGGCTGCAAAAGATTAGAGACTGGGGCTGCTGTTCCCGTTCCAGCACGACAATGACCTTAAACAGGCAGCCGAGGCAGCAGTGGACTGCTTTAGATTAAACCGTATCCCTGCGTTGGATGTCCTACTCCAGATCCAAATCTAACCGAGGAACTCTGTGGAGATTTTAAAAATACCGTGCCATCCAATCTGATTGAGACTGAGGTATTTTGCAAAGGGGAATGGGCAAAAATGTCTGTTTCTAGACGTTAAAGCTGCTAGAGATGTACCCCCCAAAATGGTGCAGTTATAAGTGCAGCTGAAAGTGTTTACTCAGAGGGGCTGAACATCAATAAGGCACTTTTCTCTTGTTTTTATTTCTAAAGCAAAAAAAAAAACAACAACAACAAAAAAACATTAAAAGCTTTAGATTTATTCACTATTTTGTTTTGCTCTATCACCTGCAAATATATTAATATATACTGAAATATGGTGTCTGTAACACAACCAAATGGGAAAAACTGTATGAATACTTTTGCAAAAGCACTGAGTGCTTTTTTTTTTTTGGTCACAGCAAAGACTGAGAGAAGAGAGACAGAAAGAATACAACCTTTTCCTCCAGGAGCAACCTCGAACCAGAAGGGTAACAAGAGGAGCACCTCCTGTTACCTCTAAGGTATAAAACACTGCAACAAGATCTTACTCAGAACTTCAGCGTTACGCGATACTGAAGATACAGATACTAAGATTGTGATGTAAAAAGAAATCTCTCCTCTTTAAGATTTGCTCCCCATAATTTATCATCTTCAGCCAGAAACTCAAGCGCCCGACACCGTAAACATGTCTAGCCCTGACCCTGCTCTGTCCTTCCAGAATACCCAGACGAGCACGCCTCCCCACCAACAGGAGAGCCCTGAATCCAGGAGAAACGCTGCCACTCTGACCGAGGCAGGAGATAACAGAGGGAGCCCGGACTGCCGGGGTCATGGCCCTCGGAGGCGGAGGAGGTGGCAAATTCATCAGCCAAAGAAGACACAGAGCTCCGAGGAGGAGCTGAACACGGATGAAGAGGAGGACTTTGATTTCAGACGCAGAAGGAGGCGAGAGAGAAGCACCTATGAGCGGGAGTACAGAGAGGGACGGGGAACTGCAGAGCGCAAAGGGAGAAGGTGCTTCCTTTTTTCTCTCATCAACAATGACTTTGAACCTAAACAGTTTTTGATCATTTCCACAGAATTAAGGGTTAGGTTTCAGTATCCTGACTCTGTTTTCCGTGGTCTTATGGCAGAGCTTTGCAAAACATGAGGGAGATGGAGGCCCTTTCTATTCGAGACCAAAGCAGCAGTGATGGGACCTGGAAGCCAGGGTAAGCAAGCTCAACAATTTAGCTCTGAATGACTGTTTTAATAAGAATAAAGAAAGCTGCTGCTGGGTAACTGCTTCCTGCTGAACTGCTCCTGCAATGCCCAGATTTGTTTTTCTGACGGTGTGTTTCCCAGCATCGTGGCATCAAAGACATCCTCAGAAACGTTCACAGTCTAAACGAGCCCTGATTTCTGTGTCTTTGCTCAGGATCAGTCCAACGCCCCAGAACGCGAAGACATCGGCAAGATCCACACCTCCAACCAACAAGGAGGAGAAAGAATTAGCAACCGGACTCATGATCGGTACGCCCCCCCCCCCCCTTTATCGGAGAGGGATGTGTAATGTTCCCCGGATTAGTGATGGATTCTCTGTTGCTGACGCAGGGGCAGTGGAGGAACGCAGCACCACGCAAATGAAGAAGGAGCAGTATAAGCAGGAACTGCTTCAGCAAATAGCAGAGCGGCAGAAAAACAAGATAAAGTTGGTATTCAACGAGGGAATCGTAATTTTAATGATGCCAATCATCACTCTGATGGTTTTAAACAGTATCAGACATCAGTCCAACAGGATGTGAGTCAGCGCTAAACAGGATGATTTCAGGACCTGATTTTTCTGACATATAGTCACAGTATTGTGTGAGAGAGGAAGGCAGAAACATTTGCCCTAAATTTAATTTAAAATGACATGAACAGTGAATACAAATAATAATAACATGTCTATATCAAGCTTTAAAGAGACGTTTTGTCTGGTTTTATAAAGCATTTAAGATTAGGCAACGTTTCAGGGAAACGCTGTGTGGTGAAGGAAGTCTCTGAAGGAACGATTTGCTAAAAGCGTAACTGAATCTAATCATGAATAATTTGAAGTTTTTGCACACAAAACTAGTTGTAAATTGTGTTTTCATTCCAAGGGATATTTGCTGTTATATTAAATAATGCACATAAGATTTTTTTTTTGTAGCAGGCAAAGCAGGATCAGCATGTTTGCCTTCCAGAAAGTACATATTAGTGGTACAAATTGAAATGTTTCCAAAATTAATGATTCAGATTTGATTTCACATTCTCCAAGTAAGATCATAAGACAACGGTTCGAAAGCAACAAAATAGCAACAGCATCTTTCAGAGCAATATGACATGACAGTGGAAATCGCGAAACCTGAGCCTGTATTAAATCATGAACGTTACTGCCTTTCAAACCTTTCTCACTTTGTTGTTTCAGAATCTGTTCACAAAGATTTTCCGATGTTTCGCTGCTCTCTAACGGTTCTCTCAAGATCTGGGAATTAATGGTTTTCTCTGCTGTTGGGTACCGTTTTTGCTGCAACATAAGGGAAAACATAATTGAGAGAATGGACCTGATATATATATATATATATATATATATATTTATATATATATTGCTCAAAAAAATAAAGGACACATTAAAGTTACATTGTGTTGTTTAAGTGTTGCCTTTATTTTTTGAGCAGTGTATATGGTTTTATGCAATAAATTGGCCAAAAAGGGATCTATGAATGATGGTACCTGATTTTCCAGCATACTGCGAGCTGTTTAGGCAGTAAATGGATGTAAGCTTCCATAGCACTGTATGACGTGACCCTGAGTGTCAACATGTGACGATTTTGTAAATATCTTTTGCTCTCAGGGAGAAGAAAGCGTTGCTGAAAGTTGATGCTACAGATCCTGGGAAAGAGGTAGATGAACCGCATTTAAAGAAAAAAAAACAAAGGGGATAAAATTGCCTGCAGCCTGACTAATAACTCCAACGTGATGCATTATTTCTCCCAGCCTGAGTGCAAAGAGCAGTTGGGCGCCGCACCTCAGGAGCACGAGAGCCTGACACCGGACGTTTTGGATCCTAAATGTGACAATCGCCCTGAAAGCTCACCACACAGAGCTCCTGGACTGAGCCCCCTGGTTCGCTTCGGTCCAGCCTTCAGTCAGCTGCCAGGGAACCCATTTCCCCTGTCAGGGATGGGACCAGTGCAAATGGTCCCGCCACTGGATTATTACGCTGGCATCACAGGCATGCAGGGGCCGGTGGCCTTCCCATGGTAGCTAACAGTTGCTTTATTTCATTGATTAACTGAACAAAACGGAGGTGAACAGGCTGTAAATCCTGGAATCATGTTTTGCAGGGTCCCTGTTGTTCCTCCTGTGCCTCACAGCGTTTCCAGCCCTGACAGAAGCCGGCATGATGCCGCGTTTTACCAAGAAGGAACCAGAAACCAGGATCCTTCTTCTAACCAAATCCAGAGTAAAGTATCCCACCCACTCATGCATGTGCAGTCTTGTTGGTACGATGTGCCGACTGGTTTGTTTACCAGCCTTCAAAGGCCAGTGTCCTGCAACTTTTAGTTGTGTCCTCGGTGCAACACACCTGAGTCAGTTGACTGCACGACCTGCTCCGCGTTCAGTCCAGTTCTACAGAGTTCTGCTACCACGGTGAATTGCTTCAGGCGTGTTTGAGCAGAGAGGCTCCTGACAGCAGCAGGGCACTGGCCCCTGAGCGCTGGAGTGAGAGACCCCTTACAATGGCTTCCGTTTTCATTCCTTTTATCACAGTATCTTGCAAAGGTATTAATACATTTGGGACTTTTTCCCCTTTTTGTCACATTACAGCCATGAACTTCCTGTGCTTTGTTGAGATTCTATCTGATAGGTTAAACACCATGTTGGGCCCGAAAAGGAAAGTTTGTTGAATTGTTTCAAAGTTTTCTTTCTCACAAATTGAAGTGCCGCGCGTCGCCATATTCTGCTTTAGTCTAACACTAGTCAGATCTTCTCTGGTTGCTTGCTCAGGGTCATTGCTCTGTAGCAGGGACACCATCCTCCTCAGCCTGCGGTCTCTTACAGGCTCCAACAGGTTGTCTTCAACAACGGCCCCGTATTCAGCTCCGTCCTTTGTCCCTGCAACCCTGACCAGCTGCCCTGTCCCTGCTGTCCACAGCAGCACGCTGCCACCACCACGCTTCACCATGGGGACGGTGTGTTCAGTGGGATTTGCATTGTTGGTTTCCCTTCACACAGCACAGAGATCAAACAGTTCAGCTTTGTTTCATTATACCAGATCAGTTTCCTCAGATGGCTTTGTCCTCTACGTGAGTCTGAGTCGATCAGTTTATCACATTTGTGACAAACTGTAAACAGGACTCAGATATTTAGCCCTTTCTAGATTTGTGGCATGCACATTCTTTCCAGGGTCAGAAAGGTTTTAGCGTAAAAGTGGATGAACACCATACGTCTCAGATTTTGGCTCCTCACATTCATCCCTGGCTTCTCCGTTGTGTTCCTTGGTCTTCATGGAAAGGATGGAAACATCCTTTATTGTCCCACAGAGGGGAAATCCAGGTGGACCAGCAGCAAAATAACACAGAAATGATATGAGCGCCATTAAATAAGTGTTCGCTCCTGGAAGCATGCAGATTCACACCACAGAAAATAACATGAAGACAAAGAAAAAAATAAGATTCTGCACAGTAAGGCCAACTGTAATAAATAAGAAAAAAATACTGGACAGTTATTAAAAGTAGCATACTTAGGATTTAAAGAATTGTGCAACTGAGTAGGATCATTTAAAAAATTTTTTTTTTACAAACTGTGCATATGTATTTAAAAAAAAAACATGCAATTTACGTAAAAAACATAAAAACTGCAAAAACAACAGGGATGTAAGCACTTTTCGAGTGTGTTGGGAGCAGCAGTGGTTATAAAGTCTGACAGCTGGGCGTGATCACAACTGCATACTTTACAGATTTTTAAAAAAAACGTTTCAAAACTTTGTATCCATTTCCTTCTACTTCCCCATTATGCACTAATTTATGTCATTCTGTCACATTAAACAAAATACACTGAAGTTTGTGGTTGTAGAATGAAAAACACGAGAAAGATCAGGTGGCGTTAAAAGTTTTGCGGAACACTGCAGGAAGCCATGTTTTAGTTCTGTTTACGTTTCATATATGCAGTAAAAACAGATGGTTCTGACCTTATCTAGCAGGTGCTGTTTAGAAATACAGTAATTCATATTTTTCACTTTCTTATTTCCTTTCGCCAGCCTATTTTATTAAATTCTTGTTTTTTAAATTATCTCTATAGACAGGACTATTGGAGGGGCCCGGCAGGAGGAGACTCCCCCTCCAAGGCCGGCCACTATCAGAGCCATTAAGTAAGTCTACACATCAGTCCCACCATATCACCAATGGATATTCATATTTATTCTGCTGTAAAAGGTCCCAGGTTTTTTTAAATAATGTGTTGCATGACATATCTTTACCTTAAAAGTTAAACGATTAAATCAAATTTTTTTTTTGTAACTTCTGCTTCTAGCGGTTCTCCCTTAGATGTTGAGGCACTTCATGCTGACAGTTCACGGCAAAGGAGGCAGAGGACCCAGAGCTACAGAGAAGCTCTGAGGCAGCAGGTAAATAATAATTGTTGTATGACAAAGGAAAGAAAAACGCCGGCGACTTGGCCACGACGTTGGGGCTTTCAAAAACTAGTCCATGCATTTGTTACTTCAAGGCTGGACTATTGTAATTCTTTACTATCAGGAAGTCCACAAAATTCAGTTCAAAGCCTTCAGCTGATCCAAAATGCTGCAGCAAGAGTTCTGATGAAAATCAACAAGAGGGATCATATTTCTCCAATTTTAGCTTCCCTTCATTGGCTTCCTGTTAAATCAAGAATAGAATTTAAAATTCTTCTTCTAGCGTATAAAGCCCTTAATAATCAAGCTCCATCATATATCAGAGCTCTGATTACCCCGTATGTTCCTAACAGAGCACTTCGCTCTCAGACTGCAGGTCTGCTGGTGGTTCCTAGAGTCTCTAAAAGTAGAATGGGAGGCAGATCCTTTAGCTATCAGGCTCCTCTCCTGTGGAACCAACTCCCAGTTTTGGTCCGTGAGGCAGACACCCTGTCTACTTTTAAGACTAATCTTAAAACTTTCCTTTTTGACAAAGCTTATAACTAGAGTGGCTCATGTTACTCTGAGCTACCTCTGTAGTTATGCTGCTATAGGCTTAGGCTACTGGAGGACATCAGGATCTAATTTTCTCACTCTATAGAGTTCTACTGTTCTTCAATTATGCATTACGTGTTGTCATTTCTGCTTTAACTTTCTGTTCTCTCTCTTTTATCTTCATAGTAGGTACACCTGGTCTGGCGTTCTGTTAACTGTGACATCATCCAAAGAAGACGGCTCACCCGCTATTACCATCTAATGTAGAACAGATTACTAGATCAATGTGTGCTTCTGTGCTTTTCTGTCTCTCTTGTTGTGTCTCTGCTCTGTCTTCTGTAACCCCAGTCGGTCGAGGCAGATGACCGTTCATACTGAGCCCGGTTCTGCCGGAGGTTTTCCTTCCCGTTAATGGGGAGTTTTTCTTTCCACTGTCGCTTAATGCTTGCTCAGTATGAGGGATTGCTGCAAAGCCATGTACAATGCAGACAACTCTCCCTGTGGCTCTACGGTTCTCCAGGAGTGAATGCTGCTTGTCGGGACTTTGAAGCAATCAACTGGTTTCCTTATATAGGAACATTTTTGACCAATCTGTATAATCTGATTGAACTTAACTTTTTAAAGTGCCTTGAGATGACATGTTTCATGAATTGGCGCTATATAAATAAAATTGAACTGAATTAAATTGAATTCTTCATTCAGGTTACAGAAAAAGAAGAGTGCACAAGAAAGGAGAACGAGGAGAAGAGGCGAGATGCTGCCCGGCTGGAGGCTGAGCTGGTGCTGTATGACCCCTGGGGGAAAGGCGGAGGAGGAGCCCCAATTAAAGACAAACATGGAAACCTTGTTAGTAAGTTGGCTTGAAGTTGAAGCTTTGTGTTTAATTTAGATTCAATCAGTCCTCTAACATTTGTCAGCCACTATTAAAGCTTTAGAAAGAAACCCTCATCTCTGTAAATCAAAACGTATCAGAGGACGTATTCTTCCTGAAACTTTCCTCTCTTACTGGTTTTTTAATCCCAAAATGATTTCGGTCTTTCGATTGAATCTCCTCACTGGCTGCAACGGTCTCATTCAAGTGAAAGCTGAGGTGGAAATCTTATCATGAATAGCATGATTAGAATCGGGAAACAGAGGAAATCTCATTTTAGGATTAATGCATCACCTCTATTTGTTTCCTTCAGTTGGAAATCCATCCCTAACCCCTGGTCAGCTTCATAAAAATGGCGAGCTCCAGCTATCAACTCATTTTGGGAAACCTTCAGTTCCATTTGTATGCTACGTCAAATATAAACTGCCTTTGAGCAATTTGTTTTAGGGTTTTGTAAATCAGAACTATTTGCAAACTGACATTCAGGGTAGATTTAGAAATGAGCTATTTGGGCAGTTGCCCAGGGCAGCATTAGAAGAGGGGCGAGGGTGAATTTGTGCTTAGTTGAGCCTTAAATAAGTTTTCTATGAGCTAAACGCACGTGCAGCTAGGGGAGGAGTCGATTCCCCCTGCATGCTGCAGAGGATAGGGAGACTATTTTATGTGCATTGTTGTGTTTCTGCTCTGCATTTTATCCTGCCCCAGGATTTAGATGATTTCCTTCATTTTGATTGGTTAGCAGAAGTTGAAATACTTTGAAAACTTGAAACAATAAAAACAAACAGACTAAACGTTCTGTCTCTGCTTTCAGGCAACCTGTATCACATGCACAGGATCAACAACAACAGAATGACCTCTCTGGGAGCCGAGGCGCCAGTTTCTCAGCAAGGTCTCTGCATATCGGTTCTGTCCACCTTTTTGTGTTTCTGCAGTTTCTTTTGTCACTTTCTTGCTTCTTGTCTAACTTTGCAGAGCCGAGTCGTCAGTCGCCTGTGCAGCAGAACAGGTACAAGGAGGAACTCAAGCAACAGGTAGATTACAGGGGCTTACCTTATTAAACAAAGTGGGGCATGCTGTGTGACCTTATTTTGGTGTCGTTTTAAAAAGTACTGTTTTGGTCTCCTCTTAGCAGCTTGTCACTGTGTTCAAACAGATGGAGGAGAACAGGAGAAAGCAGGCGGAGGAGCGAGAGCGTGTTAGGCTCGCCGAGGAGGAGGAGGAGAAGAGGCTGGCCATGGAGCGGGCCCGAATACAGCAGGAATACGAGGAAGAGCAGAGGAGAGAAAAAAACGTCAGGGTGAGGCCTCCCACAGCGTCCCAGCGACTTCCTTCTCACTTTGCATTAGCTGTCGGGTCACTTTTCCTCCTCTCTGCAGAATAAATGGAAACCGAGCAATCAAGGCGAAACCCGCGAGACCCAAGAGGTTATCAGCAAGAGGCAGAAAAAACAGGTTGCACCTCAGAGTGCCCGTCAAAAGGAGGTACAACAAACCCTCAGAGGATTTCAGGTTTTATTAAACAGATTTGTCAAAGCTGGACCATTTTTTTTTTTTTTTACAGAGATCGCCGTCTCCTCCTATTCCGACCTGTCAGAGCAAGCATTTAAGTAAACCATCAAGGCCTTCCTCTGTTGCGATTCCACTTAAATCAGGGATTGTGAGTCACTTATTAAGGCACTAGACTATTGTCACATTTGCTGTACTGGGGCTTTAAAATAAAACAACAATAATGAAAGCGCACACACATTTTTGCTAGGACTGCACTGGATCTTCCCCAAACACCCAACCAGTCCCGGAGAGGAAGCCTCCAATACCTGGTGAGTCAGATATAAACACCTGGAGACATAATTTTTTGTTCCTTAGAAAATCAATTATATCCACAGAACTTTTCCACATTTTGATACATTATAATCACAAACTTTGAAGGGTTGTTGAGGTTTTATGATGGACCAACATGAATAGTGCAAAACTGGGGGAGTGGACGGAAAAGGATGCGTTGTCAAAATATTTTATAGATAATTTAAAGGATTAGTTTATAAAACACTCAGCCAAACTTTCACCGGCTTCCAGAGCACTGTTCATAGCATCCGAGTACCGTATGTAAAATATGGCAAAACCGCAACCCTACCAAGACATGGCGGTCTTCCTAAACTGACAGGACGGGCAAAGGAGAGCATAAAGCAGATGTACTTTACACCCAAAGGAGACATGGTGACTGTAGAGGAGCTGCAGAGAACTACAGGTCAGGTTTTCGGTTAACAGAACTCCACAAACCTGACCTCGGTTTTTGGCTTACATGAAAAAATGTACGCCTGGCAGCAAATCTCTCCAAAGACACCATCCCCACAGTAAAACACGTAGGCAGCTTCATGTTGTGGCAGTCGGCCATTGAAGATGGGAAGATGGAAGGAGCTGAACACAGAGCAATCCTGGAAGAAAACCTGTTAGAGGAAGCAAAAGACCTGAGACTGGGTGGAGGTTTGACCCTCAGCAGGACAATACTTAACATTCAGTAGGTTTAGCTCAAAGAAGTCATGTTAGAATGGCCTAGTCAAAGTCTACACCTAAATGCAATTGATAATTTTCGGCAAATCTTGAAATTTATGGTCCGCAGACATGCTGCTTTGTGTCGGTCTATGACTCAAGGTCTCATTAAAACACATTCAGAGTTCTTGAGGTAATACGGCAAAATGTGAAACAGCGCAAGGGTCTAAATGTTTTGCACGTCTGCACTTTTTACTTCCACGTTTTGAATCCTCATCCTCCCTCCTTTCCTCAGGGGGTCAACAGGAAGTGATCAGAGAGCTGTCAGCCATCCGTAACTTTCTGAGGAGGGAACAAAGAGAGCTGGAGCTTGAGCTGGGCCAGACGGAGACTCGCCACGCTCACCTGAACAAGTATTAAAGTACGAAAGATGCTGGAAGTTCAGTCCTTCCTAGCCCTGTTAAAATACAATAACATTTTTGCTAGCAGTTTAAAAGAGGCCGTTTCTGTTCTTTGAATGGGAAAAAAAAACACATAAGTCAGAAACTGCCTTCTGAGCTGCTGGTTTCAGCTACTCATCAGTGCAGCACCAGTCCTACATGTTGGAGCGGCTACCTTCTGTTGCTCCAGTCCTGCAAACCATGCAAGTTTTTTTTTCTCCAAATCTAAACAATGAAATCTATTTTACTAACTTGCAGGAGATGATTCAGATCCTGATGCCTTCACATCTCCCAACCAAGAATCCGCTAAAGTGTTAACCATGAATCCTTGCATTGCTGAACAGAAACACCCCATGGAACCAGCTTATATACAGAGGTACTTAGAGATAGATTTACCGCCTTTATACCTGAAATGACTTTCAAGAGCAGCAACTCTGAGCCTCTACTTTTCCATTTACTGCCGTTAGTGCACTAAAATAAGTGGCAATCAACTAAATATCCATGTTGCCACTTACAAAATTGCCTTGATTGTGGTTATTATGCAAGCATGAGGCCTTCCAGAGCCAATTCAGGTTGATGAGCCCCTTTAGCTTAGCGCGTGCTTCCTGTATGAGACCCAACAGTTTAGCAGCCCAATCTATGAATGAAGGGCAAGAAAGAAAATAGCTTTGGGTGGTTTTCAGACGGAGTCACTCCAAGCTGTAAAATGAGTCTGTGAAAGATGCTCTTCACTGGTGCATCTTTCACTTCACCTACAGATGCGCACTGACAAAAAGCACATAGGCGAGTAGTTTGGCAAAACACAGTGAAAAATAACGCTTTTAAAACGCACAGCTGGAGACGAACAAACAGTAACTTGGCTTTGTTTGCATTTCAGCTGGTATTAGTAAATGTCAAAGTGAATAAGCAACGTTTGCCAAATCTGAAGACTCTGAAGCTTTTAGTTGCCAAAACAAACGGCATGTTCTGCTTGTGCCAACTTCAACGGTTACGCTTTTTGCCAACGCAGCGGCACTACATGCAGTCTGCCGATACCTGAACATCTTCCTGACTGCTCAGGCATGGGATGCTTTTCTCTCTTCCTACGTGAATCTTCATGAAGGCTTCACTGCTGCAGATGCATCCATGGAGGGGCCGACTGGCAGGACCGGCTGGCCCCCCCTGCTAAATTTGGTGTGGAACCACTACTGCGTCTTTAAGAAGTAGTTAAAGAGAAGTCTGGTTAATAGCTATAAGGACAAACTGCATCTCAGGGATGCAGTGATTAGTGATAACTTTTACAAACTCTACTAGGAGGCCGAGTCACTGTTCCACTAGAAATGAAAAATGAAAAAGAGGTAAGGACAGAGCTTCAACGGTTTTAATAAAAAAAAAAAAAACTGCAGATGTTTATATTTTCCAAGACACCAGTGGTAGTTACACCATCAGTGTTGCTTTCCCGCCAGATAAACTGGCAGGCAGCAGCTCCTGGTTCCCCTCAGCAGCTGGGGCCAAAACAGGGAGCCTGCTGGCCACGGCAGCTGCAGGCTGGCAATAGCACAGGGCAGGCACTGAAAAATCACTCGTACTTCTACATGTTTTTTCTTTTCTTAAATGGAAGAAAATTAATTTTTCACTTTATTCATGAATTTGCTAAATCCTTTAATCTGAACATTTAACCTTTCATTGTGCAGCACAAGTGATGGACAACGCACGTACTCTGGCGATACAGCGGGGGCTCCGTCTCTTCGACTCGTCTTCCTCACAGCCCTGGCAGCAAACCCGGGTTGAATGTTGGGGGAAGAAAATTACTCCCCATGTGGATAGAGGTTGGCTGCGTCACAAAAACGTCCCGTCATCCAGCTCCCCATGAGCCGGACTCCACAGTGCATTCACACCAAGTGGGGCTTGACAGCTTTATATTTTTAAAGCTGAAGATGAGATTCATGGAGGCCTTTTTTTTTTTTTTAAGAAACCCTCTAGAAACATCCACTTACAGTTTGTTCAGCATGCAGTCTCTTTGGTTTTGCAGGATAATTTAACCCTAAAGCTTCTGTATATGCTAACAGAATTATTTTCATTCATGCATTGAAATAAACGTTTAGAATAAATCTGATTAGTGCGTTTATCCCGACTGATTATTGATGAGATAAAGAGTTAAAACTCACCGATTGTTAATTTCAAATCAACCAAGTTCAAAAACTTTATTGACCTAGAACCTGATTAGAATGCCAGATGATGTATCGTACAGAAAGTTGTACATAATCCTTTAGCAACATAGAAAACTTTACATTGCTGTTTCATATACATTTAGTTTTCTACATCCATGAGCAGGAATGCATCCAATTTACACTTAAAGCACGGCTAACATTTGTCATTTTCTCTATACATATATCCTTCCCAAAACTAAAACAAACAGAAAAAAACTAATATATTATCAAGTTTTTTGATTTTGTACAGTAGAGCGATAACTAATCTCACGTGAAAACAGAAAGTAGGATAGTGACTTCATAAAGCAGCTAGCATCAGTTTGCTTCCTTGTCTTCCAGCTCCAGAAGCCCGGTTATCTTTTGTTAAAAACTTAAGAACATATAAAATGGAAATAATTTAACCCTTCAGTTTCCACAGTCATGTTTAATTACAAATCATACCGTGTTTGGACAGTCTGGAGGAGGTGGTGCAGTCAAATAAATTATCACAAAAGTAAAATCTCCAGTGCATTCAAACAAAAACAAACAAGATCAAAAGTGCAGCAAAAAAATCCAGGAGAAAAATAAAGAAGATCTAGTGTTATTATAAGATTATTTTACACAGCGGCAGATCTGTACATCTAGTTTCATCCAGGAGACTAACCAATGCTAATGTTAGCCGTCTGCAGTGCAGAGATCATCGTCAGCCATGTTGTGAGAGATAAATGTCACGTTTCACAGGTGCTGAATATTTGCATGTAGATGAAATCATTCATCCGTCATTTCTTTTAAACATACAGTAAGAAGCACGCGTGTTGAGATTCAGATCAGAGATACGGATGCATGTCAGTTGTTGATCAGTAGTTTTATCCGGCGGCGCTGCGCCTGGCGCGGGAGATTATCGTTTCAATGACGATCCCGAGGACTCCATCTGTGAAGGTTAAGGGTGCTGGGTTAGCTTTTCAGCCTCGGACCAATCAGGTGTGAGCGTTCGGCGTACAACAGAAGGAAGGGGCCCTGAGGAGGCGCAGCACAACCGCAGGAGTCTGCGGTGTGGTCGGGGTGGGTTGGTTTCTGTGTTTGCGGCGCGGCATCATTGGGCCTCCTCCCCGGCCTCCTCCCCCACCTCCGTGTCCGTTTCCGGCTCTGTGCGCCTCCGCTCGGGTTCCGACTCGGGCAGCTGTGCAATGTTAAAGACGAGGCCGATGCGCAGGTAGAACCTCCTCAGCACGGCGCGCAGCTCAGGGATCAGGTCAAACTGCATGATCTCACACAGCAGGGGGTAGTATCTGGACGCATGAGCCTTGAACTGTCAGGGCGGGAGGCAGACAGAAACGGAGGTCGACATTTCATTAGTCCGTTACGCCGCCATGCTGAAGCATTTATTCCCTCTGAACTTTCTCACATTCTGTCACATTTACAGCCACAGACGTCAGAGCTGCCGTCATATTCAATAAATTAGAACATGTGTCCACATGAGGCTCGTTTGTCTGAGTGAAAGCAGCGTCTGCAAATAAAAACCTTCTAGCAGGTATTAAACATGCTTTTCATTTAGCCCATATTTCTGTTTTTAAAATGTTTTCATTGGTATTTTAATCTTAAACGTCATGTTTTCATCAGCTGTAAGCTGAAAACCATCATAATTAACATCTGTCTGTGTATAATTAATCTTAGTGAATTTAGTTGGTATGTTTATTTATTTATTGATTTATTTGAAAGGGACAGTGTACATTAATTAACACTGCTGCAAATGCACCAGAATTAGCCAAAAGGCTATTTTTCATCTGTTGGCACTGGACAGATGTTAAAATCGTCTACCTAAGAAGCAACAATAAGAAGATTACAGTGCTACAATACAAATAGAAAAAGCAATAAAACATATAAAACTCTTCAAATCCTGTTGATAAACACAGCAGAGACACAAGTGGCAGGACGGTTGGATTGAGGGAAGATTCGTTTGTTCTAATGATGTTTTAATTTATTGAACAAGACTGTAAAGGGCTGTTTAAAGGTTCCTATAAGCCACGCAGATCAAACATCAACCTTAAACAAAAAACACCGGGCAGAAAAAACACCAACATGTAACTTTTGGCCAATATGTAAAACAATATGAGGCAGAAAACTGACTTTGACCCTAAAACCACTATCCCCATGT
This sequence comes from Fundulus diaphanus, assembly GCA_037039145.1. Classification (NCBI taxonomy): domain Eukaryota; kingdom Metazoa; phylum Chordata; class Actinopteri; order Cyprinodontiformes; family Fundulidae; genus Fundulus; species Fundulus diaphanus. Next base: position 21,841,817 of record CM073137.1, on the reverse strand, counting down.
TGACACACGGTGGTGGCTGCATCATCCTGCGGGGACGCTTTTCTTCAGAGATGGAGCGAGTTGGCTGAAAGATGACAAACTACATATGAAGCATCGCTGGAAGAAAATCTGCGAGAAGCTGCGATACTTGGAGACTGGGGCAGAGCTACGATGAGACGATTTAGATCGGGGTAAACCTGTGCGTTAGAATGGCCTCGATTCAGACCTAGATCCAGTTACATCAGCACGTCACATAAACACACTAAACACTTTCCAGATTTCTCTTTGTCAAAGTGTTGAAACCATTAATCCTTTTCTTCCACTTAAGTGAGCCACTCCTTTGTGTTGATCTTTCATGTAAAACCACCACAAAAACACTCAAGTTTGTGGCTGTAACTTGACAAAATATTAAATAAAAGTGTTGATACCTTTTTACCTTTACAACGCTATTAGTAAACTCACTAATAGTCTTTAGGAAAAACTCAGCGGCTGTTTCTTACCCTGTCATCGCTGATCTTCAGCACCTTGGTGAGGAACAGCAGCAACAGGTTGGTCCAGGCCTCTCTGTGGCTTTCTGAGGTCAGAGCCAGGAAGTACGCCACAGCCTCGCTGCAAACGCTAAACAAAGCAGAAAAGTTGCATTTTGAGAAAATGGCCGCTTATCAATTGATCTTTAGTCGTTCGATGAGATCAATCACCTTTAGATTAACTCATTAATTGATAACTTGCATAACCCTAACCCTAAAATCAGCGCTCTACCTAAAACTCAGACATTTGAAGCAGCAGAACAGATTCGTCACTGTGGAGAAGCCCCCTGAGTGGGCGTCCTCCTCAGCTGCACTGAATGTGGTAGAAGTTCAGCAGATGAAGCCGTAATGCCTCTCAGCATGTGTTCCTCACTTGAGCAGTCGTCTCTGGACCTCCTCCCAGGCGTCCCGTCGCCTCTCGTCTGTGTACATGCGAAACAGAATGCGCAGCCCACACGCCAGGCTGCTGGTCTCCTGCTTCAACAGGTTGGGCTTCGACTTTCCTTTGAAACCTTCAAGACGCAGATAGTTAAAGCCGGTTAAACCCCCGCGCCGTCGTCGCCAGCTTTGGCTGAACTTTGCAGACCTTCTCCTACCTGCTTTCCACAGTAAGGTTCTCTGCTCGTTGCTGGAGTTGAACGCCTTGGCAAAGCGATGTGACTCCAGCAGGCAGTCCAGCAGCTTGAAAAGCTGCTCTGAGCTCAGGTAGCGATACATCCCCTGGTCCTGGGTCTCCACTTGGACGTCAGCAGTGCACACAGCATCCCGCTTCAAATCCAAGATTAGAAACCTACCATTACTTAAAGTTTCAGCACCGATCAGGCTCCCCGTCAGGATGATCGCTAAAACTTTGTACCTGAGCAGCGGCGAAGTTTTCTGCGTCCTCCTTCTTACTGGTGGCGGGGAAAAACACGATGTTGTCGATGGTCTGGATCAGCTCCAGCTGCACCACGCACTTTATCAGCAGGGACGTGAATAAGCGCTGCTCCTGGATCTCTGCAGGCCACAGACGGAGACCATCATCAGGAAACAAATGGAGGGGAGACAACCAGGACGACCGGCGTCGCCGTAAAATGGCAGACTCACTCGTTGAGGTCCTGCTCCGCGAGCCGTCCTCAAAGACGCCCGACGCCGAGCTGTGCTGACTCTGCCGGCGGCTCTCCATGGCAGCCCTGTCGCCGCTGCTGATGGAGACCTGGTCGTCAGAGCGGGACTGAATATCCACTGACTTCTGGGATATGGAGTCCTGAGGTCGAAGCACACAGAGTTACTGCTACACGACAAATTCAGATCTTACTCGAACCTGAAATAGAGCCCAGTTGTCAAGAAAAACCTGCATATAAAGATTTAAAGGTGTCCTCACCAGCTGTTTGTCAGTCAGGCTGTGTGCTGCAAAGTGCTCTCCTTCTGCTCCTGCTGGTCTCCACGTTAGCAACCTTGAAATCAACGGAAATTGATAAAAGAAAAACATTAGTTATGAAAATCTAGTTCAAACTGTTTTCATGACAATTGCGTTGATTTAGCTTTTGGCTTTTTTCGTGTTTGTTTTTCTGCCTTTACAAGCAGAAGAGTCTCTCAGCACCGATAAAACATGAGAAGATGTTAGTCGAGTCCTTTTAGGGCGGTCAGCGTTTAAACGCCGAAGCAAATCAGAGAGGGAAGGAGAGGAGGAGTGAGGGAAGAAAGGAATGAGGGACAGGAGTGAAGGAAGGGCAGGAAAGAAGGAGTGAGTTAGTGAGTGAGGGAAGGAGTTACTGGAAGGAAAGAAAGGAAGTAGTTTAGAAGGGAGTGACAAAAAGAGCGATGGAAGGAAGGGAGGAAGAATGGCAGTGAGGGAAGGGAGGAAGGAGTGAAGGAAGGAGTGAGTCAGTGAGGGAAGGGATGGAGAGCAGAAGGGAGGAAGGATGGAATTGTGGAAGGAAAGGAGGGCAAAAGAAAGGAATGAAGGGACTTCTAGGTGTAGAGGATAAAGTCTACTACAACTAGTATTTATCCATATATCCAGACAGAGGAAACGGATAAATCACATCCAGACATTTCTGCGTAGAAACAGTACAGAGCAGAAGAAGAAGGTCAAAGCCTCCCAGTCGAAGCTGTTCTACACGATTTGGTTCCACAAACCAATTTTAGAGCAACTAATTGCCTGTTGAACAAACAAAGTGTGTGTTCAGACGTCCCACAGAGTATTCCTGTTTTTAGGGAGAACTGCCTGGAGACTTAGGAGAGGGGCAGCTTACGCGTGGGGGATTGTTGTCTTGAAGATGTCCAGCATGCAGTTACACGTCTTGTCCCATGTCTCCAGGGAGAACTTCTCCCCGTTGAGGATGACCACGTTCTCCAGACAGTTGGTGCCCGAACGGGCAAGTTGCTCGTTATCTGCAGACGAGGAGGCGGAGGCACAGGAAGTGGAGATTAATTACAAGGGAACAAAACAAGCGCAATGCAATAATTTTCAGTTCAGTGTAACTGCACTGGCTCCGGATGGCAATTAGCCGTTAACCAAACACTTTGAACGTTTCCCATCATTAGCATGAAAAACATCATTTAATCTAGAGCGCAATGCTAATGCAGCAGCCCCAAAACAAGCTCACCTTGCTGCACACACCAGTAGAGCTGAGCCAGGATATCGTCCAACAGGAGACCGTTGAGGGACTCAAAGTATTGGGTGAAGACGTCGCAGATGGCGTAAAGTGCATGGTTGCATGTGGTGGTCATCCACTCTGCTTTCTGAAAGGGTTAAACGACAAAAGCCTCCCCAGTGAGCGTACTTCTCTACACGCGGGAAGAAAAACAACGATGGCCCTCTGATGGCGATGCAGACGGGGATGACAGGCGGGCCGCTTACCTCGGTCTGCTGCTCAGGTAGCTTCATGTTGTCAAAGATCCTGAAGACGATTCTGAACAGGTCCTGCCACCAGTGCTTCTCGAAGGTGTGGCCGTAGGTCTTCATCACTTCAAACATCACCGTGAGTCCCCTGGAAGAGCAACGGAAAACGCAATCATCCTCCACGCAAGAGATTCAACGTTTCCATCCTGAAACCGACATTTCAGTCATTTGTCTTGATTTCAACAAACTGCAAACAGGTTTTGGTGTCTGCTTTAGTTCATACAGTGCCCTGCAAAAGCATTAATACCCCTCAAACCTTTCTACACAGCGGCAACAAACCTCATTGTATTTTATTTGGTTTCTATGAGGAGTTTAATTGTAAAGTGTGCAGAAAAAGCTCAATTTTCTTGCTGAATAAAAAAAGTGTAGCATAAACGTGCATCCAGCTGCCAAATTATGCATAAAATCCCACGTGATCCAAGTACAACCCATTGAAGTTTGTGGTTGTAACGTGAGAAAATGTGAGTTTTTGATTGCAACCTTAAAAGCCCAGCGATCGGAGGTTTAAGCAGAACGCCGCCTACCTGGTCCTGACGTCCAGTTTACACCTGTTGATGATGCAGGACAGCTCAAAGAGGATGGGGAACCAGCCTCGCACCCACACACGGTCCTCAGGGGCTACATTCATGTCGTCACTGGTGTAGTCTTTGAAGGCCTGCCAGGGGCGCAGGGACACAGATATTCTCATTTTTATGGGTAACATTAAGACATTAATTAAGACGGAAAGATTGTTGAGTCTTTGATAACATCTGGACTTATCGGCTGACATTGACCTGGGGCCGCTCTGAGACGTATTTGGCGCAGTGGCGGATGAGGCGGATGGCCTCCATGCTGGTGTCTGGGAAAGAGGCGTTGCAGGCAAACTCTGAGAGACACTTGACGGCGTCCTGGAAGGAGTCGATCGTGGCTGCAAAGTGCTTCTCGAATACATTCGCTGAGGGACATTTTAACGACAAGCACACAAGCAGAAGACAAGAAAAAACCCAACAGAAAATGAGTTCAATAGATCGCTGGAAATCATTAACAGAGGTCGTGCCTGGCTATTAAATCAAACAGCATTTCACAGAGTCTCATCCTATCAGGAGCCAAAACTGCTACAATGCTTCGTTATTACATAAATAATAACATAATAGTTAAAATTCAATTTTTGTTTATTGAAAACCTTAGTGACTGTTTGAGTGGACCATCAAACCTACAATCTGATTGGTTAACCTGCAGAACGAGGTTTAAAATTAATAAAATATTTATTTATATACAAAACAATATGAGTGACAATAATTTTTTGGGACATAATTAAAAAAGGCTTTATTTTTTTATGCCCACCTTACCCATTAAAGTTAGTAGGCGGGGCTACTATTGCTATAGTCATAATAATTGGTCTCAAAATCACATCCTGCTCAGTTTAACCAATCAGATGTTAGGGGCTATTTTACTGAAAATACAGGAACTACAAAATAATCCAATAAATACTACGATAATTATATGATATAATTACATCTTTAACATATAATGAGGTTGAATTTTATTCATGATGTTTAGCTATAATAGTTTAGTTGATAAATGCTGGCTCTTAGATCATTATGGATACATTTATTAAATATATATTCCCCTTTGTTTTATTTAAACTAAGCTGTAGAAATAACTAGTGTGTCGCTGACTTTCACATTTAATTAAACGAGAGATAAATTCCTGAGACTTTAGTCCCAGACCAGAGTCCAGCCCCAAGTATTTAGAGTCTTAGTCAAATCTAATGGGTTTGGTGATGAAAAATGCAACTTTATCAAGTCTGAAACTTTCCATTTCTGCGGGCTGAATAATGGGACAACACCGAATCCGGTGGGAGAGAAGCGCGTGGGACTCACTGACGATATGGCCGGTGGTCTGGAAGGCCAGCTCCACGATGCTCTCGTCTTGGTCGGACGCCGCCAGGTGAAACACGGAGAAGATGTTCTTCCAGCCTGAACGGATGTTGGCCGCCTGGGAGTTTACCATCTGAGCTATGCAGCGCACCACCATGTCTCTGATGGTGGGAGACCTGCAGAGAAACACAGCAGAGAGGAATTAGGGCAACTCGTTTGTTTATTAATGCCGATCAGCTGTTAAGAGCGACCGATTGCATCCCCAGGTTCATTTTAACGTGGTGGTTGTCACAGCTTCGGCTCGGCTGCTTCGCTGCAGCGACTGTTGTGACAGTGAGGAGCGTTTGTTACTGATCAGCGGGCATGAACCAGAGAAGAGCTCTGCCTGCGCTAACCGTGCTAACACACACACACACACACACACACACACACACACACACACACACACACACACACACACACACAGAGCCACTAATGGACTCCTCGCTCTGCCCGGTTTACATGGCCGCCAGCCATCTCCCTCGCTGCTGCAGTCGGTGAGCAGATTCTCGTTCAAACTCCTGGTTGCTGTCAGCGGAAAAGTGTTGCAGTGGAACGGCCGCCGCTTTCAACATGCTGCGCGCAGACGGTTACAAAAGCACCGGCTCAATCAATCCGCCTGGTTTGTAAATGATTGTTTTACCAGTTTGCATTCAAAGACCGACTCAAACCAAAGAGAGATGGAAAGAAAGGGGCCTTTCATGTGAAATCAGTGGAGGAGTAATGCAAGAAGACTGAAATGGGTCAGCTGAAATGTTTGCATGAGTCTAAGTGAAAAAAAACAAACAAATCACTCATGGCTTTAGGGAGGAATGATGGGGAAAAGAGGCAGAGCAGCTTCCTTTTTGTACCTGTTTTTCTTCATGATGTGCTCGAACGGCCTCAAAAAGTCCTTCTGGAAGCGGAAGTTGGCCAGCTCTCCTTTCTCCAGGAACTTCATGGACAGCTGCCGCAGGGAATCCACGGCAAATATCGCTACGTCCTCGTTGGGATTACAGCCGACCTACGGGAAAAAAACAGCATTTCTCACATTTAACATCTCTCTTCTGTCACCATGTAACGTTCAGATTTATCAGAGCAAACTGGGGGAAAGAAGAGAAAATGTTCACTCTGTAAAATATATAAAATTCTTAGGATAATTGTTTAGTAAACTGCAAACCGAGGATGTTTTTATATATATATATTTTTTGCATTTGATTCATTATTGCACAAAATCCCCCCGAAACATATTTAATATGGGCAAGCAAAGACTTTATTACAATTATATACAATTATGTATAAGCCTTAAAACCTTCCTTTTAACCCAGTTTTTTAAACTGTCTTTTTTGAAAGCTTTGTTTTGCTTTTATTTCTATTGCATATTTAATGGCCTCAAAACTTCCACTTGTGTATTTTATTTGCATTTTAATGTCCTTGTTCTTATTTTATCAGCTGTTTTTCTATTGACTATAGCTCTTTGAAATTTGTTGGAAATGTAAAGTCCATTACAAATAAAAATAAATAAAATCTATAATTATGTTCATACTTATTTCAACAGGAAACAATATTTAATTATATTTAGGTTTTAGCTCAAACAACCAAAGCAGTTTAGGTTAAAGTCTTCAAATTTAGAAAACTCAATTTGTGAGATCAGAGGTTTAGGTTCAAATATTTCAATATAATGTCATCTTAGTGTTATAATGTAAATGAACAAATAAAAAGCGAGAGACTAACAGATGGGGCCTTTATTTATGCCTCAGTTTTAATCTGGTTAATAGATCCAGAGAAACATTTCTTTATAAAGACGATTTCAGTCCTATTCGATCTTTGCATTATTGAGCCTTTGAATGATTCAAAATACATAGAAAACCTTTTTTGTCACTTTAACCTGATCTTGTAAAAGGCTTATATCTACAGAAGTAAGGCACCTGTGGTTTATTACGAGGAGTTCACAAATCAGTTGTTTTTTCCCCTCAAAATGCAGAAATGGAAAACAAAGTAATGTTCACTTTTTAATAAAACTAGAGACACACAGTTGAGAGTAAAAAGCAGATGGAAAATGAAACAGCTGAAGCAATAAACTAATATGAGATCCCAGCCTTTAGCTGCACCAGATCACAGTTGAGTTGCTATAACTGCTGAACCACGTAGTTCCCTTTCAGACAAGGTGAACAACTAACCAGATTAGCTATACTCAAACATGAATGTGTTAAACAGTTTTACCCTAAGTTGCATAGTTGCATTTCTAATGTGTTTAGCAAACCTGCTAATAGAAACATTGCGTTATTGCCTGAAAATAAGGAGCCAATAATCCTTTGGTGAGAAGGACTTTACACACATAATGAGTTCAGACCAGTGGCATCTGTAATGGATCGGCTGAGTGGTTGTAATATGTGTGCTATATAACCAAGCAGTGAGTCAGAAATATGACTGAAATATGGGGGATCAAAAAATAAATAAATCTGCAGCGTCAAAACCAGCTTTTTTATTAAAAAAAAAATCCCTCCAAGGTTTTGGTTTAGATTCTGTTTCTCCATATTAATATGAAGCCTGGATACAAATGAGATGGATGATTTCTCTGCAACTGATTTGACTTAATAATAATAATAATAATAATCAGAAAGGGGTCAAGGAACCAAGGAAGGCGAGGAGACAAGGAGAGCAACAACTAAGGAACAAAGTTAAGAAGAAAGGAATCAAGGAAGAAAGGAAAAAGGGCAGAAGGACACATAATCGTACCGAAAACATCCAGTATAGGCCTGTTGGGTCAGTCCACACGTACCGAACAAATACAGCATTGTTTTATACCTGAACACATGCAGAATATTTGCGCTGGACTAAATGCACAAGTTTAAAAAGCAGCACCAAAACAAACCAGAGAGGACTCCCAGCTGTCTGTAATCTCTGCTATTTGGGAACATTAAGGTTTCTCGTTGCAGCGACAGTGGAGAAAGAAAGGTGGACTGAATCAAAACCTTAAGTCAGCGATGGTATTTCTTAACAAGGTATGCAGCTCGCTCTGCTCTGCACTGAATTACTCACCTGAAACAAGCCAAGCTGAACGTTAACATCACAGCCACTGCAGAAAAAACAGCTAAAGCCCAAACGGTTGCCTGTAGCATCCCATCAGCTGAACCTCAGTGCATCGTATGAAACGCAACTTGGAGGAGTCTCCGTTAATGAAACTGGAACATCTGCTCATGCTGCATTCAGGCACAGCTGGGACATTAGCTAGTCGAAATATCAAAGTAACTCTGAAGAGACTTAAACAAGTTTTATTCTCATATATGGGCTTATATAAAAATGTCAAAACATCAATATTAACTAAACTCGTGTGATCATATATTGTATAATCCATGTATCCAGGCACAGACCATGTCAGTACTATAGTTTGCAGGTTTTTAAGCTTTATAGCATAATAAAATCATATCAATTTCAGAAATTGAAAAAGGTTACTTGTTTACTGCTCACCAAGGTAAAAAAACAAACAACCTATTTAGGTAATATTTGACTGAAGTGAATTGAAAATGTTTCAGAGTGTGACTTTAAAACTAGAATATGGACCGAACTGTGATCTTTGTGCGTCGTTACACCCCCGATGAAGAAAGGATGGGAAGAAAGGATTGGAAGGACAAAGGGAGGATGAATAACTAAAGCAAGCTAATAAGGAAGCAAGAAAGGAAATAAGAAAGGAGGTATATAAGGAGCTGAGTACAAAAGGGACGAGGGAAGGAAGAGGGAGAAAAGGGATAAAGCAAGGAAGGAAAGTAGGAATGAACCAAGAATGAAAGGAGCCAAGATAAGAAAAGGACTAAAAGAAGGAAGGAAGAAAGAAACCAAGGAAGAAAGGAAGGAACAAAGTAACCTAGCAAGAAAAAGTAGAAGGCAGGATGTATAGAGGAAAAATAAAAGGACAGCAGTATGGTCTCCATCACACCCACCTTGTTGAAGTGGTCTCCGATCACCTCCCAGATCCTGGACCACTGCAGCCTGATGCGGCCCATGTTGTAGTAGGAGATTTCAACTATCTTTTGCAGGCTGAACATGCGTGGATGTGTGGGAGAGGCCAGCTCATCCATGGACACAGCACACAGCCAGCGCACGAAATCCACTAAGACAGAAAATCAGCCCAATGAGGAAAAAACAAGCGGCTTTAAACAGGAACGTGAGTCACAGCTACACAGAAAACAGCTACAAGGCAAACTGTCCTTGAGGCACGAAGGAGGCAGCCTGACTCACCTATAGCGTTACCATCTAGCCTGGTGGAGCCCGTGAATATCCTAAAAAACATTCAACAATAGTTTGTGAAGCTTTACAAGTTCAGAGCACCAGATTAATGGTTAAATGAGTAGAGACAGTCATACCTGTCCACAGCCACCACCACGCTCTGAGAGCTCGTCTCGCCAATGGACTCCTGAATGCTGGCGATCTGCTTACGGTCCACTGTTCCTCCAACTACAGAGAAAAGCACGCAGGAGTAGTACATCCATTAGATCCTTAGTGCTATCCCTGACGCGTGAAGTATTGTGTGTGTGATGGATCTGAAGGCTCGTTACTGACCTAGACCCAGGTACTCGTCGTTGTTCTGCTCCTTGGTGCTTGTGATGAAGCCCTCTTTGCTGCGTACCGTCCCTGAGATGTAGCGGGCCTTCACCCCCGTACCGATCAGCTGAGCCAGCTCCAGCTGACTGATGCACTTCAGGATCTGGGAGGAGGAAACAACCAGGGGAGACTTAGAGAGGCAGCCAGTAAACAAGGACAGGAACGGCTTTAAGGAAGAGCCGCGCTGAACCGGTCACGTTTCAGCCACAGACGTCAAAGTCTTTTATTGGGATTTTAGCTGATAGAACGACACAAAGTGGGGCTTAGTTGTGAAGTGGAAAGAAATTAATTCACGGTTTTCAAAAATAAAGACCTAAGAGGCTTGTAAGAGAAGATCAACATCAAGAAGACCATGGAAAACAGCATGGAGCGTGCTTAGCCTATAAAACCATATGCCAAGTGGGGGTGGGCGATGTGGACTTAACATTTTATCACGATATATTGTGATAACTATAAAAGTGATGATAAAAGGCTATTCAAAGCTTTTAAGCCCAAATACTGTCCTTAGAAACATTTTAAAATGTAACATATATTAAAACAAAATTTGATACACGTTTCATCGGGACTCTAGTTACATAAGAAAGGGAAGATTTTGATCATCAAACTGCACACAGTAAATTAATTTAGTCATTTTTATTTATTTATTGATATTTATTGGTGCTCTCAATAAACCAACAGTGGCAAAAATAGCAAAAATAACAATCCTGACAATATTGGCTGTTTTGGGGGTTTTCAGACACCACTAGTTGGATTTTAGCGTTGTCAAGATAAATCCACGATAGCGATAAAGAGGCTGGGATGCCTCTCCATGTCAGATTTAGTGGAAAGATAGAGAAGGTTTTAAAGGCCAGAGTTACACTGGAATAACTAAGATCGAAGCAAATTGATGAGTAAAAATGGTCTAGTCAAAGTCCAGACCGAAGAAATTGCTGTCACAACAGCTCTCATTGCAGGACACCGTCTACCATTTGGATAAAAGCCACTGGGAATGTCTGCACAGTAAAACTGTAGTGACAACTACAGCCCATAGTCTTTATTTCACTGTCTATGTGATGTTGATTTTAGCAGCTATGGTAAAAAACTCAACTTAAGATGATGCAAAGTAACCTGCTGAATAGTTCTGAAAACACTAACAAGCTACTAATACGGACCTCATGCCAGGAGTTGCCCAGGTAGTTGCCGTCGGTGTGTGCCACAGTGATCAGGGTCTTGATGGTGTCGATGTTCTTCTGCTTCATTTCTGCGATGCCGGAGCTGGCCGTCAGCAGGGTGAACCTTGCCAGAGCCTGCACGTACGCATCCCTCTCCAGCTGTTAAGAAATGCAAACAAGGCGGCCGGTGAGAAGCACAGAGAATCCCTCACACCAGAGGTTCTTACAACATCCACAGCTTCAAAGTAAACAAATACATTTCCAGATTAAACTTTCTGGGGTTTTCTGTCAGTTTTTTTTTACATTCATTACTCATTTAAGTATGAAACATTTATCTCAAACTCATGAAAATCTGAAACAACACAATCAGGTTGGTCTACAATTTAGCAGTTTGGTAAAGAGCTTGTCTACCATTTTTGGTAATTGAACTCATCTATATCAAAATCTGTAGCATTTTATTTAGATTACATAACACAGAGTTATGATTTTTGAAGATCATGGTCGACAACTAACGAACAACCAAAATGCAGCTTTTCAGCAAACCACAAATTATAAAAGACCAATAAAAAAATAGGTTTTAAAACAGAATTGATGTTATGCAGACAGAGACTGACAATCTACAAGGAGAATGAAGCCACTACAGGTCATAGCTAAATAAGACGAGTGTTGTACGTTGAAAACATGGGAAGAAAAGGTCGAGTGGAAGGAAACATGCAGGAAAAGGTGGACAAAGAACATGGAGTACTGAAGCTTAAGAGTATTGAAGCAAAGGCCGTTTAAGACTTTGGAGAAGATTTATAAGACAGTTTGGTCATAAAAATAAGTATACAGTGGTAATTTATGAAATTTCACCTAAAAAAAAGATCAAAATACACAGAAATAAGCATTATATATATATATATATATATATATATATATATATATATATATATATATATATATAAATAAACAAACACACACATTTCTCTTTCCAAATTGAATTACGGAAATAAGTAAAATTTTCAATAAATACTTTAATTCATTTAGATGAATGTAAAATCTTTATTACAAAGGGTTTCAATACCAAAAGAGGCTGTGAAATTTTTCCAAAATGATTTTTGACTCCATATTTTCTATGTATTATTCTGTAGCTTCTTTGTCAGTATGTAAACAAAATGCTATTGGACCAAATTTTAAAAGGTGTGATATGGCAAATCGAAGAAAAAAGGTTTTAATTTACAATGTAAATCAAAATAAAAAGTGCTTTATATATCCGAAAATGCAATATTTAATTAAAAGAAATTAGGTTTAGAAGCTCAAAGATGTCTCCAAATTCAATTTAATCTTTTGTCCTATTTTCTTTAATCCAGATTTGGAAAACGATTCAATCCAATTTGATTCATTTCCAGACTGTGCAGGAGGCCTGTAACGCTTGGATTCTGGGTGTCGTACCTGTATGGAGAAGATGCACGCTATCCTGATGGCGCAGCGTATTCCTTCCAGGCACAGCGACGCCACTTCGGTGTCGTCGCAGTCCTGCAGGCCCACGCTGAAGGCGGCCAGGAAGGGCGTCCATGCCAGCTGACAAACGTCACACACAGGTGAGGTTTCCACATTGCGTTTAGCTCTAAGCACATTCCCAGCCGTGTGTGAGGATTCTCAGGCGATGTACCTTGAACATGGGCCGGACGTGCTCCAGGTGCGTGGCGCTGGTGAAGGGAGCCTGGACGTGGCTGACGGCCTCCATCAGAGCCTTGGCCGTCTTGGCCATCTGCTCCATTTCTACGTTGTAGAGCAGACGCCTCTGCTTCTCGCTGGCCACACCTGCATACAGGTAAACTCCAGAGAGTCATAAAGGCAGCTCAGGTGAGATAACATGATTGGCCTTGACTATCAAAGGTGGCTGCATTTGATATGGACCATATAGGTCAACGTCAGAAAGGGGCACACAATGCCACATAAATAACATAATTTATCGCACCATTATTTGCACCGATAACGTTGCTGAACTTTTATAATCAATTCAAATTTAAAAGTACACAACTGAACGTTTACTGCATTTTTGCACCATTATCTTAGCACTATAAACATGGTTGAACATTCTTCTGCTCACTGTTTTCTCCTGCACTGTACATTCTTATCACTGCTGCACTTTTGTAATGTTATTTTATTTCAATTGCAATCTCATTACATTGCCGTAAACTGTATGCAACGAAATTTCATTTTACAAAATGACAATAAAGTTTGTCTAAGTCTATACCTCAGCTGTGCTTTGAACAGTTTATCCAAAGCTTTTAGACATGTCTAGTCTCTGGAAAGCTGCTGCTGAGGACAGGGAAACTAATTTATGTGCGTTGTTTGGGCCTGCAGTGCATTTAAACCTGCCCCAGATTATAGATTATTTCCTGCATTGTGATTGGTCCAGAGGGTGGCTCAAGACATCGTTCATGCAAGAACCGCCACCGGTTACCACTCACTTTGCTTGTTGGACTTTATAGTGAGCTCTTTCGTTTCCTTCATGGCAATCTTCTTCCCTGCGATCTCATCGTAAATGGCGGACAGATACTCCTCCGGCAGGTCTTTGCTGTCATTGATGCCACGGTTCATCTTGATGTATTGCTCTTTTGTCATTTTATTCTTTACCTTTGCAGATTACCACAATGGAAAATGTCAAAAACGGTTCATGCACGACATGTTTTACTGATATTTAAAGGGGCAGCTGTTGTCAAAACAATAAAACCGAGGTGGGCTTCTTACCTGTGGGCTGTGAAGGTCTGTTGTCAACATGATGATTGAGTAGGCGAGAACGTATGCTGTGTCTGCACTGGCAAAGAGAGTTTGTCTGAAGCATTGGAAACAAAACGAGAATAACGGGTGAGCAGAATAAACCACCTGTAAAGGTCTCCAAACCCTTAAAGTTTCCCCACCTTTTTATCAAAAAACAAATTAAACTCACCCCTGGTTGCATTCCAGGTATCTTGCAGCGAATTTCTCCATGAGCCGGTCGATCTTTTGGGCCTCGCCAGGAAGCCGAAAGCCCTCCAGGAACATCCTGAGAGCGGAAACAAAGTCCTTGCCCTGGAAGTCCATTTGATCCACGTAGGCGTACATCACCTCTTTATTGAAACGGTCGTTATCCCCGAGAAATTCACCCACCTGAGTCTGAGCAGAGCAACATACAGAGGTCAGGCTGCATGTGGCATTACTCATCTACATCTACTGTCACAGTGAATTAAATACAAGCTATCTAAATGGTTAGTAGACACTGTAAAGGCTGTCAAAACAGGGTAGATGGCTTTTATTTAATGTACTTTTTAATGCAGTAACTAATGCTGCATTGACTAAGTTTTTATTATGGCACCAAATAAAGTTTCTGTGCTATAAAAACAAAAAACAGACAACATTAAATTACATCAGATTCATATAATTCTGATTAAATTCGATTGTGATACATATAAATACAATCACTAGTTAATTAACTTAATTTCAATGCAAATCTATCGATTAATCTAATTTAATTTTTGCTGCCTAAGGGAATAGGCAGCACCTGATGAGAGATAAATTGTAATTTATCAAGGATCCAAACAATGATGCAGCAATTATTTATATTCAGCTTTAATCACAGTGATTACTGTATTATTACAATTTTCATTACTATATTTCTTTTGATAAAAACTCAGGTTTACAAAAATAACTTGCTATTATTTCACTTTTTTAACCAGATTAACTCATCTTTTCATGTCAGAAAAATCTAATGTTTCCCTTTTGAAACCCCCCCCCCCAAAACAACAGAAATTGTTGTTGATTTGTCATTAACATTAACAGGTAAATGTAATATACTAATTTAACTTTTAGGGACATTCTGGTGGAGAATTTAGCGTTTTAACAGCAGTGAGAATTCAACACTTTTTGCTGCTTGCTGAACAAAATCAATAAATCCAGGGATATTGTAAAAATATGAGTTTGTACTCATAGTTAGTTTTCTTTGACAGGGTTTCCCTTCTGGACCTTAAAACCCGTTAAGCCCTATGGGGTTTTAGAAGTAGTTTGTCTGAAAATACACAACAAAATAAATCAAGAACAGCTCCACAGTTTAAAAAGGTCTAAAGCAAACTTTTGGTACCCGTGTAAAGGTAAAGCATAAAAGAATATTTCTCAAGAGGAACCATTATCACAACTGTTACTGTGCTTGATTTAAACCAATAAAAAATTCAAAATGTTCAGCCTTGCCATTTTGTTTTTCTAAATAAACCGTGCAAAGCACTAAAAATGTGTGAAAACCCAGCAATAGCCTCAGATTTTATAGATCCACACCTTGACAGTAACTGTAGCAAAGTAGAACTCAATCAATTGAAGCATATTTGCACCACAAATGTTTTGAGTGGCCAGTGTGCCAAGTAGAGCTGTGATTTTGGCACAATTTAGCCAAATGTACCCAAAACTGTGCCAAATGTGTTTTTACCTCATAAAAGGGAATCTGAGTAAATAAAAGTGCTGATTTAAGCAAGAAGATAGTGAAAAAAACACTAGAAGGACCTTTAAATGTCCTCATAGGGATGGGTACCTTTCTCATTTGAACCGATACTCAGAATCTGGGATTTGGTACCAGTACTTATTTTCTGTACTTTTGTGTGTTTAATAATAAAATCTGTGAATTTTTCAATTGAACATATTTGTTTCTCAACATATAAACTTGTTTGGATCTACAAATGAACCTTATGAAATTATTTACGAATTTTTATACATTGCCTGACATAAAACCAATTTTTCCCAAAACAACAGTTATTAGAGGCAGACTGAACAAGGTGAATAAATGATTGAAGCTGTGTGAATAAAATTCAGGGAATTGTTTTAGTACAACAGTTTCAGAGAAAATAAAAACTATACAAAAAACATTTTATTCCAATTTGTAATCCAGGGTGGGATACATTTGCAATGAAGGAACGGAGAGGCTCTCCTCTCTGCTCTGACTGCAGGAGGGTTTCAGGATGAGGCAGCAGCTGTCTGTCTATGAGAGAAAGCGCTAAGAGAAGTGTGAAGGACTCACAGCAGCACTCACCGCTCCCTCAAGACAATAACTGCAGAACGATTGGTTCTTTCACAGTAAGTCACCAATTCAATAACAGGAGAAGGTTGCTAGATTTTTCACTTGTCGCTTTTTTGAAAAAAGGTCGCTGGATGGGTCTGAAAAGTCACTAAATATAGTGAGAAATTCGCTAAATTGGCAGCAGTGACCAGGTCTTTCCTCAGATTAGAAGTATTCCCCCACTTGTCTTCCATTTCACGTCAGATATCGCAGTGAGCAGAATCTGCAGCGCGTTTTAAAAAGTGGAGCCATACTTTCCAGCGCTTTCTATCAGCCATGCTGGCTTTTTTACTGGACCAGCAGCTAATGACGTCATTACGCTCTTATGCATAAAATGCTGTGTTTATGTTCGGCATGAAAAATCACCCACCCTTCCACTCCCACAGTGTCACAATGATGCGTTTAGGTACCGAAATACCTATAAAAGAACCGATTTCAGTTCCCATCCCTATCATCACATGTGTTTAGTAAGCTCAAAAACTCTAAGTATTTGTGCAAAACCCATTTGGCGACTTATTTTGGGAACACAAACACTTCCTCTTGCAAGTGATTTAAACCCCCCCCCCCCCCCCCCAAAAAAAACTAAGTTGTTTGATCTACATTAAAAGACAGTTAAACCATAACCCAATCATTGAGGAACGGATGTCAATGGATGTATGGCTCATTTCTCAGCTGAAATATGTTTTTCAAGGTTTGCCTCAATTATTAAATTAATTTTAGGAGCAAATTGTTTAATCATGAAAGAATTCTCGTCTCAACTTTTCTTTTTATCTTTACTTCTTATTTTTAACTAAAGCAAAACTCATTTATTACCGAGTCAAGCCTCTCCTCCTGGTGCAAAAACTGTGCAAGGTCCTCCGGGGTTGTACCCAGCATGCCTTGCTCTTGAAGGTACTGGATTCCTCTCTTTGGTTTCTTGTTGAACCTAAACAAAACACAATCATGTAAAACCAAATTTAGCTCTGGTCATCTCAGTGTTAACCAGGATCAAGGGATATTTTCACTGTGCGCTTACAGGTCAATGCCCTGCTCAATGATCTCCTTCTGCTGTTTGAGAACTTCAAACTGTTCAGGGTTGTCGGTGCCGGACATCTGTGTGCTGTAGCTACCGATGCCAGACGAGGCCGTGGAGTCCAGGGAGTTAATGCTGCCATAGCGGTTTATTGTCTCTGGGGCCTTGGTCTCCGTGCTGTCCTGCTCTAAAGGTTTCTCCTGGCCTGAGGAGCAAAAAGAAGCAAAATCAATAATTAACAGAACAATAATGCTACTGTTTTGTTGAGAAATGGACCCTAAAACCATCAGAAAACTATCTTTGAGTCTGACCCTGAGTTAGGAGGTTAAAAAAAACGGACTAACTGGACTGGGGATGCAAAAAATAAGAATATCTGGAAATCATAAAAAGGTGAATTTGAGGCCTTTTGGATGAATGCAGACTGATGAAGGACAAACTGATGTCTGAAGGGATGGAGGGACAAACAAACGAATGCATGTCTGGAAGGGAACAAAGTCTGTAAATATAAATATTTATTCATGTACTATTTTGCTTTTCCTTACATATTCAGACTCAAAAACATACATAAATTTACTCTCTACTTTTCCCGACAGTGTAGGAACCCCGGACACATGACTACAGCCTAATGACTGCCAGTAACACACATCTACCCGAACAGACACAGAAAAGGTGTAATGCAGAGCAGAATTGGGACTTTTATGTGCTGGGTGTAATCTACAACACTGCAGGCCGTAAAAACGGGAAGAAACATGAGCTGAAGGTCAAGAGGGTCGGTTTATTAAGCCATGTGAGAGGAGCTCAAGGATCCGTTGCTGTTGCTGGAACAGGTCCACCCCGTAACCCAGGCTGGGTCCAAGTGAGGCGTCCGATTACCCAACGGAAACTCTTTAAAACATTCAGGAGCCTCGCAGATGTGTTGGCAAGCCCCAATGTTTCATATTCTTAAAACACAGGGAACAAAGGCTACTGACAAGACAACTAAATACTCAGCAAGTGTTTCTATCAATATTTGCATCTATTCAGACCTGACAGAATGTAAAACCACACTGAATGTGTCCCTTTTTACAAGTCACTTCTGGTCTCAAAAGGTTTTAAGTCAGACCAAACATGGTTCTGGTTACATTGTACGGGTGTAACACCAAACCTACAACACAAATTAACAGACTCCGGGATGGGCTGGTTTCTGGTTTCAGTGTTTACCGTGGTTTTAAAGAAATCCCCTTTTTCAGATAGCTAATGTAGGGCTCAAAAAGATTATAGGAACACCTTTTAGACAGAGTATAAAATTAAGTTAGTTAAACCCCTGGAGCATTGATCTGATCAGCTCAGTAGTAGAGGGGCTTGCTCATCAGGGTCAGCTGTGCTGGTGTTAATGAAATTAACAGCAGGTTCACTCAAGGGGCAACAATGAGGCGACATGAATCCTGTAGGTGAAGGCCACAGACATTTTCCCCTCATTTCCTAAACTGCTTTTTAGTAGTTTTGCATTTGACCAGGGTCAGAAACACTACTGGAAGCATGGGGCGATACCTGGACCCTACAGAGGTCAGTCCAACTCCACCAGGGTGGCACACCAATGCGTGGCTCAACAAAGAACACCAAATACGCAGGTTCGGCTCTGGCGTCCTGTACTTTTCACAGAGCAGAGCAGGTTGACTCTGAGCTCATGTGACTGACAAGGATCTGGAGAAGCTGCTGTGAACGTTATGCCGCCTGCAACATTGTGCAGTATGATCGGTGTGGTGGGTCAGTGCTGGTCTGTGGAAGCATATCCATGGAGGGACGCACAGACCTGTAGAGCAGCGGCCCTCAAACTGGGGTCCCTGGACCCTCGGGGGTCCGCGACCCATGGGTTGGGGGTCAGTGAAACGCATGTTGTCGGGCCTGAGGAGGCACTGCTGAGGATACGTCGGGGTTGAGCTAAGTAACACACTGGACAAATATTTAAGTCCGTCCATGTCATCAAGTAAGGTAAAAAGCAAATCAGCTAAAATTAGGAAGTATGACTAAAGTTAGATCGAGTTTGGCTTTATCGAGAATGAGGATCTAATATCCACCAAATCTCTAATATTAGGTGTATTTATATATTTATATTTAAAAACATACATAATTCCTAATGTATTTAACAGTACAAAAGGCTGTTTAAAAATACTAGCAGGGGTCTAAAGGGTCTTTGAAAAAATGTTACCGCTGCTAAGAGGTCCCTGGCCACGAAACGTTTGAGAACCCCTGCTTTAGAGAATGTACGAAGGCATTTCCATTAGGTATCGGGAGGAAATCCTTAGACCCATTGTTAGACACTTCACTGGTGCAGTGGGTCCAGGGTACCTGGAGTATGAGGGATTGCTGCAAAGCCATGGACAATGCAGACGACTCTCCCTGTAGCTCTACGCTTCTCCAGGAGTGAATGCTGCTTGTCGGGACTTTGAAGCAATCAACTGGTTCCCTTATATAGGATTTTTTTTAACCAATCTGTATAATATGATTGATTTTGACTTTTTAAAGTGCCTCGAGATGACATGTTTCATGAATTGGCGCTATATAAATAAATAAAATTGAATTGAAAAATTAGTAAAATTTGTATGGGTTCATTTGTAACATATGGGTTCATTTGTAACATATAACAATAATTTCTGACAACTACAATGTTTCAACATTGCCACACGCTTTTAACTATATAATATTAACAACAATATAAATAGCTTTTAGCCCGACTCGTATTTGCAGTAAACCTTTAACTAGCTATGAACCTCATGACAAAAAATCATATCAAGCCATTAATATTAAAGACAAACTTCAGTTACATTAAGATTTGTACTTTTTTAGAAGTTTATTAATAGTGTTCATCATTCTACTGACCGCAGGTACAGACCAAACAGCAGGGGGCGCTGTTGACAAATAACTCTAAGCGACCTCCTGCTTCAAGACATTATTTACTGGAGACATTAAACCAAATCTTTGTATAATACATACAAGCACATTAAGTTTTTGAATTAAATACGGAGCAGAAGTGTGCAACACAGATGTCTGCAGTTTGTTCTGGCATGCAGCATGAGATCTTGAAGCTTGTACAAACCCCACAGCAGCTGAGAACAGGAGCAAAGTTTTCTCTGGTCAGGACATTTCATGCTTTATAAGAGCTCAGAGGCAGAGCAGCTAGGAAGCTCTCATAGGTCCCTCCCTCTGCAGCTTATATCCGTTTAGTACACAAACCCACTTCAAATTTCTGTCCAATCACACCGTTTTTGTCAGATACAACCCAAAGAAAAGGAGCAATATGCACAGAGAAGAAGCTGCAGGAAAATCCAAAATCAGGCTTGCAAGCAGGAATTTAAAGCTTTAGTTGGTAATCCTGTTCAGAAATACTTTGTTATACTGGGTGCAATTGTTCTTTCATCCTGACAGTAGTAAACACATTATGTATTTAGAAAAGGAGGTTAAAAAAAGAGATCTCTGTGAGCTGCATGCCTGTAATAACTGACCAATCCTGCCATTAGCACAGAAGGGCACGATTGGTCAGAAGTTTGGTCCTCCCTTCATCCCCTCTCTCCCTCCAGTTTCATCTATTGGTTGTCCCACATGCCAATCATTCTGACGCACTCACGTAATGCCAGTGTGCGCACTCTTTCCTTGCTAGTTTCCGCTTGCTGGCTACGCATGCGCACTTCTAGTGTCTATGTATCCAGTTAGCTTCAACGTTAGCCGTCCATTATAGCTCCGCTGCTCTCACCGTACACTTTGAACATGGCCAAGGGAAGCAAGAAGCAAAACGTGTTCATGTTTATGAGAAGAAAAGGAAGGCCTCAGTAGAAAGAAATAAGACCAGAGTGGATTTGGGAGATTTTTTTTAACACGATCTCCTTGAGGAGCAGAAGAGCGAGGTAAGACGGTGTTGCGCATGCAGAGTTATTTAAAAAGGGACTTGGGAAAACCTCTGGAAAAATCACTGACTCTACCTTTAATGCAGAAAACCTACCAAAACAACAAAAAACTACCTGAACTACAGTCACAAAAAGGTTTAATAACTGGCTATTTTCACACACATTCTACTATCTACTCACTACTGTACCCAGTTTTACCTGTTCTTGCTTTGAGGTTATTCAGAAAGAAGAGGATAAAGACAATAAAGCATTAAAAGAAAAGACCTGGTATGCTGTTGTAATAGGGTTCAGTTTGAAATGTAACATTTTCTCCCCTCTAACAGTCCTGCACATCCGGGTCGCATCCAGCACGGCAAACTCCACACTCAGGATTTTAATGTGAGCTGCTGCTTGTATACTAATGAGCCGTCATGGGTTTTGGCAGGGTAATATCCCTGACAGTCAACAAAGCTGCCTCTGCGTCTTGGCTCCGACAGCTTAGCCTGAGGCTGGCCTGTGGATACTTCCAGAGGCTTAAGGGATATCTTTTCAGTCCTTTCTCAAAGTTTCAGCTTCATTTTAGTTTGGGTTCCTCCTTCAGCTAACGTCAGAAATCCTCTACTGTGCACAAGACCCAGCCACCCGTCTCAGAGAGAGGATATGCTCCACGTGTCAGAGATTGGTGTTTCATCTCAGTTCACTGTAAGGTATTGCCCTTTTTTGGAGTCTGAACCTCCTGGATTAGCCTCTATGAGCTGGAGCATTTCCTCACCGCCTCCTGTGGCTGGAACAGAGCCGCTGAGTGCTCGCTTTCCCCTACATCCCTTCTTCTTCTTCCCAGTGGTCAATCCCACAGCTGACTGCGGTCATGCTGATGGGTACAAGCCTTATCGCGAACTCCTATTAACCTCAGAGGGGAACCGAGACCGATCCAGATAGATTAGGGCCAAAATCTGCTTTTAACCTTCCCTGTTTTACAGAATAATGCAGGAAAGGCAACAATATGGAGGGTTCTGTTCAATGCGAGATAAGCATAACATTACAGAGAGCGTGTTTCCATCGTTTTAAGTCAAAATTAACCATGTGTTCCTGTCCACAAAAACACTATCACTTTTACTGTGTTACACCTGCATTTAGCTTCAGTTTCACCGATAATTTCCCCCAGTTCCTCCTGTGGGAACACTCTGCAGCAACTTGACAGCTGGAGGAACAGCCTGCATTTCCGGTAGACCTTGTGGTAGTCATGTGATCAATTGGTCCCTATATTTGTCACGGGTAAAAAGAGAAAGATGCAGTAACTCCATGCTAAATAATCCTGCTCTCCTCACCTGGAAGTGGTTGCTTCCATGTCTGCTATGTGTATCGTTGGAGCTGAAATGCTACAGGCATTCTGGAGCCATTATAAAAGCAGAAAGAGAGAGAGAGCGATAGGACCTGCAGCTCAGCTTTAAAAACAAAGTAGCATTTCAGCCAGGGCTGCATAATAAACTCAAACATATAATCACTGCGATATCAGTGTGTGAAATGTAAATGTGACAAGTCATTATTTCAAATGCATCAACAAGCTGATGATTAAAATGACCAAAAGAAAGATATAGTCCCACAATCTGCCTCATGCTTTGGATTTCACTGCAGCCAGCGTCTCATAAATGACTCACCTAGGCTGGTCTGGGAGTTAGGGTTGACGTACTGGTCTTTGCTCCATTCTACCATACATTTCAGGATGGACACTAGACATTCAAGGCCTTTCTTTCTCAGCGTCAGCTCCTGGAGAAAGATATAAAGAAACGTAAAGAAGTGATCAGTAAAACCTTTTAAAGCTACATTTATCCTAGTGGGATGGTTCAGGTTTTTTTCAGGATGGTTCAGGATTAAATTGTAGTCATGCTAAAAGGTTGTAAGTAGTTAATATCTTATTTGATGTAGGTAACACTTTTGGTGTCTTCATTTTGTATAAATCCAAATTAGTTGTTCCTGGACGTTGAAGCTAAAGGGCTAGTCTGAGTAGGACTAAAACCTAAGAAACCTCGGAGGTCTATCCGAACTCTATTTTATGAACCAATATTCCACCGTCTTGTTTACACTGGGCAGGAGTTTACAGGAAAACTGATCAGGGCAGTCAAACTTTTTTACAGTAGCAGGCCACACACTATCAGGTAGGAGGGTGCACTTATGCCAGTGCCCGAGCCCCGGAGGGGAGAATTTTGAAAAATAGAGTCTCCCTGATGTATTTTGGAAGCTTTCAAGACAGGTGAATATTTAAACAATAGAGTCAGAGTGCATGTTTTAAATTGAATAAAAGGCAAAAAAAGAAGTGAATGATCAATTCTTCAAAAACAACCTTTGTTTTTTTTTTATTATTATTCTTAAAACATTATTTTTTCACATGATGTTATCATGTTTTAACAAGGTAAGGTAATCTCCATTTGCATAAAATTTGTTTAATTTGAATTACTAGCACCATATAAACCAGATCAGATTAGGTGAGGTCTAGTCATCTTATTATTATTCACAGTTCTGTTCTAAAAACGATCGTAACATTTCTTCACGAACAAAGTCTAATTTTAATGATAAAAATACAGGGTTGGAATTTGAAATTGAATTTACATGTTGAATTTATTTCAGTCATATAGCTCTTTCGAAATCTCTTATCTCAGTTTAATTTCACTTGCACTCATAACACCCGATATCATTTCATTGGCGAGGATTCTAGAGACGAACACAAAATGCATCCCCTGAAAAACTTTGATAATTTGCTGCTGTAATATTATATTATATGTAATATTAGAGATTTTTCAGAATAAAAAGCTAATAGATGTGCATAATCAAAAAATATCAGAAATACAATTATAGAGCATTCAGTATTGTAAGAAAGCCCACACTGTTTCTGGATAAATACATTACTGTATGAGTTAAGTTCTATTCCGTTTTATGCCTCTTTCCTTGTAAGTTTGAAATGTCCCATGCTCCTGAATGCACCATAGCTTTCTGACGCTAGCGAATGCATCCCACTGGTCTATGAACGCGGTGCTGTGTAGATGCACGGTTGATCTTCCGCTTAGGACAAAGCTTTGCAGTTTCAAAACTCACGTCGGCTCTCACGGTTTATTGTTGTGTGTGAATGACAAGAGACCACAACAAATAAATCAGCCGTATCTCGGATAAAAACTTTGGATTTAATGTTGTTCATAACACCTGTAATTTTGTAAACGAATCTGCCAAATAACATTTTTTTTTCCCACAAGAGGTATATTAAAACGTTTTGATATCATTAATTTAAGAACAAGTAACTGCGTTGGTCAAATTTTAATCCGTTTTCTTCGCCGATATTCAGTTGTACAGAGCGAGGCGCACTCCCGCGACAGGGGATGCATATCTCGGCAGGCATTCACTTTTCGGCATAACACCGGTCTGTGTTTTGATCGGAAAAGTAGCATCTCGGTTGGAACAAGGAACCCAATCACTCGTTAATATTGCTCTCAGTGGAGACAGATGCTAAGGTGATTTTTGGGATGTATAATCGGGGAAATGTAGGCGGCGGCAAGAGCTGCTATAGACGGCGATTTGCCGCCGTTGACCGGCTACTTTTGACTGCCCTGACTGACACTGGAAACAAAGGAAACGTACTAAGAATCAAAGATGTAAACCCTTTCACGTCAATAAATACCTGATACAAAAAGTACAACGGGGTATAAATCAGTAAAACTGTGTTCACATAAACTGTTGTAATATTTTATTTTGGTTTATATCAAACACTAGCTCTTAGCTTAAACTTTACATGTTTTGTTCTCACTCTGTGATTCACAGGGCAAGTCTAAACGCTTTCAACTTCTAATTACCGTTTAAATAATTTTCAACTTCTGAATACCTCAGGCTACATTCGCACTGCAGGCAAATGCGACCCAAATCCGATCTTTTTGCCCGTATGCGAGACATATTCAACTTTTTCATGGCAGTGTGAAAACAGGACAATTGCGATCTTTTTACCCCAAAAAATCCGAATTGTGCCACTTCCATATGTGGTACTAATTTGGATACGTAGAGGATAGTTTTCAGAGCGTTCGCAGTCTGACCGGTCATTTCACATATCGTCTGTCTTTACGTCACTGTCCTGGCTCTCACTACGCATCCACACAGACTTCTCTACAGCAGTAGCAGTCACGGCTCCACTAAAGATCATCGTTAATAGCTGTGCTGTTTTTTTATTACCTTTCTTCTTCTTGTTACGATGTGGTCTTAATATTATTGCCTTTCATTGCTCAACAACTTCGTAATAACACAGACACGACAGTATCAACTATAAGGTTTTTCTTTTTGGGACTAAGCTTTATTGAAAGCTTCTAGTAACAATTACATCCGTTATTACATACGTAAAAAGAGCCCTGCTGTGTGATAGCTACTTTCTCCTTCGCTGCATCTGGGTTGCGAATCGTTCACTCAGAAGTCTGATGGCTGTTGTATTTAATTAGTAGAATGAATGACCAGGCACACAAAATTGGATTCAAGCAAAAAAATCAGAATTGAGCCTCAAGACCTGCAGTGTGAACATAGCCTTACTGCCCGATGGAGACATGATGAAGTTTTAAAGGTTCATAATACAGCGTTTGAATAAACCGCCTTGATGTTTTTTAGTATTTGTAGAAATCCATATTGGTCTTGGCTTCTCTCTAGTTAGTCAGCTTTACTCCCCGACACCAACTAATCCGGATTTATAATAAATCAGTCCTGAACGATTCCTTTATAGCAAGCTCAGAATGAAAGAAGAACATGAGAAAATTAAAAGAAGAGTCACCTGTTGGGGAGTTGTGCCGAGCTCGTGGCCTCCGCGGCCCTGGGCTATTTTTGACAGGTCGTTGACCAAGCGTTCAAAGATGTTAGCAGCATTCAAGTCACAGTCGTAGTTCACGTAGATGTCCACAACGCTCTGGGCATCTGAACAAGAAAAAAATGGAGAGTTTGGTCACACTTGTTTCATAAAGCCAGCCAAAACCATCAAAATAACTCCTTATATGGAGTTTGCTCACAAGACGACAACATTTGAAACAGTTTTTGTTTCAAAACTCAAAAAAAAAATATTTCTGTCACCCCTTTTGAATCGTTTAAATTTCTTTAAAAAGGAGATCTCCGGCTGTATGCCAAACAAGGCAAGCTTATTTATAAAGCACTTTTCAGTACAATTCAAAGTGCTGGAGTATCTAGTAACAGAGTGCCGCCCCTCCCCCACCTGTTGCTGCCCATTGCTATTCAGTTGGCAAAAAAAAGGGTACCAGACTTTCCCTAATAAGAAAAACTGGGCTTCTATATTTTTATTTATATAAGTACATATCAAAATAAAAAAAAATATTAAATAAATGATATATAAATAGGAGTCGTATTAATCAACAGCTTATTTTATTTTCACAGTAGCAGAAAAATGTGTTTCTTTTTCACCATAAATAAAAGAAATTTGACCATGTGACTGATTTCAGCTTAATTTTTTTGTGTGAATACAGGGTATTTTTATGCAAATAATTGTACAATGATAATCTCATACAAGCATAAGAATTAGGTATTCTTTCATGAATACCCAATTCTAATCAATAAATTAGAGTGCATTTGATAAAAGGATTAATTTATAAAGTTCTTACATATAAAGTATTTATTATTGAACTAATATTTACTAGTGATGTAGCAGTAGAAAAATAAAGCAAAGAAAAAAAGAAGAGGAGCAAACCTGCACATATTCTGGTGAGTGTTTGTATGACCATCCACTTATGGTCATAAGAGCTTGTGGACGTCTCAAGTATATACAGGAAAATCTCTTTGAAGAAGACCTGCAGAAAGAGAGAGAAAGTCAACATAGCATTTTAAAAACGGCAGCCCAAGAAAAGGAGCTGTCGCAACTCGTCATTGCAAAACAAGGTATTCAGTATTAGGGCCATTGTAGATATAATTTGGCCACGGAGGAATAAAAGTCTGCCGAAAACGTCAGTGATTTCAAATATTTAGGAGCCAAAACTTGATAAGCTGCAAATTTGCAAGAAACCCTCCCCCCCCCAATTTTTTCCCCCATGATTAAAGGTGAACATTTAAAATATTAAAACCAGGGCAATTTCTGACATTGGAAAATCAAAAATTTGCAAGATAGAACCTCTTAAATTAATCAGATAAAGACTCGGAAGTCCACTGAGATTATAAAGTCAGACATTTTCAACAATAAAAATGCCAGAAGTCATTTAAATTTAAAATGGTGACTTTATGAGACGCACATCTGGATATATCCAAAGTGTACGTGGTAGATCTGGGATCTTCCTGCATCAAAATGTCATCTCCTGGATGCGCACTCGCCATGAACGCCTCGAATGAGATCAACTGAGACGGCTAGGAAGAAGCTGCAACATGGCTGCATGGAGGAGAGATGCTGCCCCCAGGAGATGTTGTTCTGATGCAGGAAGAGAGCTTGGACTGACCACCCTACACTTATCCAATATCCAAATGCACAACATGCAAATTTATCACTTAAACATTAGAGGAATTGTAGCATTTTTGTTGCAAATGTTTGACTTTTTAATGTTTGTTCTGACTTTACAATGTCAAACATCTGAGTTTATACACTGTAAATGTATGCCTTTAATTATGGAAAATTATCCATATGTTCTTGAAAATTCTGGGCTTTTGGACATTAAACAAAAATGCAATTTTTCTTAAATATATGAAATTAATTTAGACATCTCTGAATTTTTTGGTGAAAATTTACTCCTCCATGGCCACATTATTTTTTTCCGTCTGTCTACTAGGGCCCAAACAGTCGATTGTAGCTGAAGGCTACATTTTTCAATAATGTGAGCTGATTGGCTGAGATGGAAGAGCAACCGCCTCACCAAGGACTGCTTGTGTCATGTCCCAGATGCTTTTAGAAATACTGCCAAAATCATAATAGAGGTGGTGTTTTTTTATATTACGCTTAATAACTACTCAATTTCTCTCAACACATCCAACAACTAAGAATTAAAGCAACTGAATGATGCCTTTTCTCCCCTTTTTGCAGAAAATGAGCAATATACTTATCCTTTTTTGTTCCAACAAAATCTTTTTAAATCATAAGCTTATACTTCAATGAACTAAAACGATCGTAGCACATCAAGAACCTTGCATCGACTTTTCAAGGTTTTATGATTTAACAGAAGGTACAAAAGGCCTGAAATTTAATAATATACATCTTTTTGGACAGATTTTTCTTTTTAGGTGTTAAATTTGTACATTTATTAAGTAAATGCTTATTTTGTTTCCTTTAGTTAAGTTTTTAGAATCTATATGAAATTTTGTACATAGAATATCATACAAATGCCTAATTTAGGATTTAGTATTTCCGGAACCATTGAGTTAGCTTGACTTCAAAGCTTTTCACTGTGAGCCCCATAAATTCAAACTTAACATTCCTAGTTTAGGAAATGTAAACTTGATTAGATTTTCCATAGATTGATTGTATCTTACAGACCAAATCACTTGGCTATCTGAGCTGTCAGCAGAAGTTGCAATAAACAGAAAGCAAATGAGCAAAAGCAAACATATTACCTCGATTTGCATCTTGAGGTGGGTCTTAAAGTGGGAGAGAAGAGTGAGGAAGATGGAGAGAGAAAGCTCGAAGACTTCAGGCACAGAGGAGACGCCGTTCTTGGACAGCGCCACGCACAAATACTGCTTGATGGCGTTGATGAACATCTCATTGGTCTTGAAGATGGGCCCGGCGTTCTGCAGGATGGACAGCAGAAGCTGGAGAGACAACACCTTCGACCGCAGCTCGTGGGACCTGAGGCAGCCAGAAGATGAGTTTTGTTAGTAACTTTATTTATGAGAAGGATTCGGACATTTAAAAAGGTTAAAACATTCAAATAAATGCTAAAAAGGAGATAATAAAGAGCAACTCTGAAATTAGTTTACACAAATGTGATATCTGTCTGCTACAATCTCTTTGAAAGTCACTGATGATTTGACTGATTCAACGCTTCTGTCTTTCTTTCTTTTTTTTTACAGAACAAAAACCTAAAATAAAGTGCCCTGCGTTTGGATTCTGCCCCCAAAATGTGGCAAAACCTGCTGTCACTGCAGCTGCAAGGATTCTTCATGTCAGAATAGCTCAAGTTCATCCAGACTTGATGAGGAGCAGGTGTGAAAACTAATTTTCAAGAGGTTTCATAGATTCACACTCATATTTAGAACTGGAAGCTGACCGGGGCATTTTAACACATGACTATGCTTTGGCCTAAACTTTTCCCCTACAGCTCTGGCTGCATGTTTATAATCTGCTGGAAGGTGAACCTCCACCCACATCTCAAGTCTTTTGCAGCCTTCAACAGGTTCCTGTCAAGGATTTTCTATTTAATTTTATTTATATAGCGCCAATTCACAACACATGTCATCTCAAGGCGCTTTACAAAGTCAAATTCAATTAAATCATACAGACAGATTGGTCAAAAAGTTTCATATCAAAGGAAACCCAGTAGATTGCATCAAGTCTTGACAAGCAGCATTCACTCCTCCTGAAAGAGCGTAGAGCCACAGGGACAGTCGTCTGCATTGTTGATGGTTTTGCAGCAATCCCTCATACTGAGCATGCACAAAGCGACAGTGGAGAGGAAAACCTCCAGCAGAGCCAGGCTCAGTGTGAACGATCATCTGCCACTACCGACTGGGGGTTAGAATCCTTTCTATGTTATATGGTAATAGCAAATGATCTGCCCCTCACGATGGCCCTGTATTTAGCTCCATCCGTCTTCCCTCAACTCTGACCGACTTCCCTGCCCCTGCTGATAAAACGCATTCCCACAGCATGATGCGACCTCCACCGTATCCCACTATGGGGGTGCTATGCAGTCTCATCGTTTTGTCCCAGATGCCCTTTTACCAGCTGGTCAGAAAGTTCAATTTTCCAAAGTCTTGCTGTGACCACTACATGGTTTCTCTCTGCCTTTCTTCCAAGGTCAGATTTATGGAGGACATGACTTGTAGTTTTCCTCTGGGCAAATTCCCTTAGTTGTGAGGCGTTTTCTCTTGCCTGCTTAAGGCTTCTCCTTGCCCTGTCAGCTTTAGTGAACGGCCAGTAGGTTTTCATCTGTCACGTTCTTGTTCTGTTTTCAGCGGTGCTGCCTGAGATGTCCAAAGCTTGGGATTATTGTTTTATAACCTAACCCTGATTTATAGTCCACAGCTTTATCCCAGATGTATCTTCTGTGTTCCTTGCTCTTTATAACTGAAAACAATGTCCCTGAAGGGGATTTACAACTAACTACATTGTGACGGCGCATTAAGATTTGTGTCCACAGCAGAGAGAAAATGTTCAGGAGTCATGATCAAGGAGCCTCTGCCTCCATTTGTCTGCTTTTTCTCTAGCATAAGTGGCAGGGAAAGAAACAACTGCATTTTTAATAAATAGCTTAAACTCAACGACTTTAAATGCAGAGTTTAACTGCTTCGTTGCAATGCTTTACCTTCTTTTTCCTCTGTTTATAGGAAACATGAGGCTTAAAATACAAAAACAACAACATCCTTTAACTTTAAGTGATTTGTTAGATGAGAGCCAATTCCAGTTCAAGATTACATACAATTTCATTCAGGTTTCTACACTTGGTACTAGGAAAGAAACAAATAGCAAACAGCAATTGTATGTGAGGAAAAAAAATCCCTTCTGTGGCGGTGATGAGGACCATAAGAAGTGAAGCAGTTTGGACTGAAATGTTACAAAAAGAGGCTTTTGACAGCATTTATGTGGGTATGTGGTAATGGAAACATCTGAAGCATTAGAAAATACAGATGCAACCTTCACATTTTCTGTATGTATGTCATCACCAACCACCCTTGAAAGTGAAAATCCATTTGAACAGACAAAGCAGAAAAGCTGAAAATAAAGAAAAAAGGCAATGACTAAGAATAAATCGGATGAACTCTTAGAGAAAACTAGTGCAACATTTAGACGAGAAGACAGAAGCTCAGATGTGTCAGCTGTGATCGCAGACACCAATCCAGATTAATTGGCTGCAGACACTGCATCTGTAAAGCACTGTGCGTCATGTCGTTCAGGTGTGACAAAGTGAGATATCTGGCCAATAAACCTTATTAGAAGAGTAAAGTTTTCTGTCTGATACAGACAGAACATCAGCCTTCAAGGCCACCCACACACACACACACGCAGTTTATGCGCCCCATTACAACTGAGAAGTGAGCTACAGCTGTTCAGAAACCAGCTTGGATTCTATTTATTTGATATAAATTTACAGAAATTAAGATTCAAGTAGTTTAAAAAAAAAAACGAATAAAAAGGGAAAAGTCAGAATGGAGTTTTAGGTACAAGCTAGAGGCAGTCTGTACAATCATATTTCCCCTGAGAGACGGAAGGTCAGAAGAAACACTAAATCGGAGCAAAAATCATTCATTTTGTGTTTGAGGTGGTTTGAAAAAAAAAAGGAGGAAGGATTAAAAGGGCTCCTGTGCTTTGTGAAAGAAGGAAGTGATTCAGAAAATGCTGATTGACGTCTCATCGCCTCCATAAGCAAATGAGAAAACACTACAATAAGAGCAATCCTTGTTTTAAATCGCGACTCACAATGTCCGCAGTCAAACCTGCAGCTTAGAGAATAAAAACCGAGGCTTTTTCATGCAGCCTCTGCTAGGAATAAAATCACAAACGAGTCCGAGCAATTCCTGCAAGTAAGATTTTAACTCTCAGATTTGAAGCAGTTTATAATAAAAGCTGGTAAGATGATAGATCCACCAGCTAAATGAACTAGAGGTCACTATTGGATGCTGATTAACAATTCAATTTTATTTATATAGCGCCAATTCATGAAACATGTCATCTCAAGGCACTTTACAAAGTCAAACTCAACAATGAGTTACACAAACCAGGAAAAAATAAAAAAACAAATTCAACACAATAAAATTACACTTTTTACTTATGATTTGGGTATAATAAATATATTTTGCCAGGCAAGTCTTTAACAACGATTTTTTTCTCCTTCTTAAATTGTATTAAAAAAAATTAAAATCTTACTTTGGATCAGGCGGTCCGTCTGACAGCGGCTTCATCGACAGCTTGCAGAGAGAGCGAAAGACGAGAAACGCGTCCTTCTGGAGGATGTGGGAGAACTTTGCGCCTGGTGGCTGGCCGGCTGCTGCTCCCGATTCCTACAGGAATACAAAAAAAAAAAAAAAACTTCTTGTGTCAGAGCTTTGATCTTCTAGACTATTTAACACCATCAGTATGTAACTGAAGACCTACAGATCAATAGGATTTTTTTTTTAATCATGATCAGAGATCTGAGCAATTACGCTGACCTGCAAAGGTCACATAGAGCTGGATGAAGAGGGGGATTGCTTAATAGGATAACAGGTAAACATGTGTTACCTTTAAAAGGTGTTTTTTTTTTTTTACCTCTTGAACCATTTCCACATCGTGTGTCGATAAACCATTCAAAGACCATTCTAATGGCCGATTCTGCTTCGATTTAAATTTTTCCTTTATAGCTCCGGCTGTGTTCAGGGTCCTTGTTCTACGGCAGGTCACCAACATGGGGGCCGCGGGCACCAAGTAGCCCCTGAGGACAACATGTGGCGCCCACGAGCCTGTTCTAAAAACAGCCAGTAAGCTGTGTCTAAAACTTTATTTCATTCTGTTCCTTTTCCTGTTTATTCACACTTGCATTTATATAGATTTAAAATAACATATATAACAAACCGTGAAAACTAAGTTTATTATACATAAAGTTCAAATGAGCTCTGACTCTTCTAGTTCAAAGGTCAGTACAGGTAGCCCTTCGTATGACACAACAACAAGGAAGTAGCTCTCAGTTTTGCTCTATGGGAAGGAAAACCTGGGTTACCCCTGAATTTAACTCCATCTGTCTTCCCATCAACTCTGACCTGACCTTCCACATGTTTGCCATGACCTCTACATGGCTTCTAGAAAACTACAAACAGAATTTCTTATGGTTTTCTTTTAACAGTTCCTTCTACAATAAACGCTGAATTTTAGGACCACTGTCCTGCAAACAGATTCTTCCATTAATGCTCTCCTTGCCCAGCCTGTCAGTTCAGGTTGATGGCCAGGCCTCCGTAGGTTTGCAGCTCTGTCACAGTCCAGTTCCAGATGGATTAAACAAAAATCTGAGAGATGACCAAAGCTGGGGATACCATTTCATAACCTAAACCTGCTTTAAACTTCTCCACAGCTTTCTCCCTGCCCTGACCGCTGTGTTCCTTGGTCTTCATGGTGGCCATCAGAGGAGTTCACAGAACTTTATTCATATTGAGCTTCAATTACAAACAGGTGGACTCTGTTAAGAAATTAGGCATCCCCTAAAGGCCATTGGATGCACTGAATTTTATATAGGAACATCAAGGTACTGGGAGCTAAACAAAAATGCAATATATATATATATTTCTCTAAGTAAAATGTTGAAAACCGTGAATTATTTTCTTTTCATTTCAGAATTATGCCCCAACTTATACCTTGTGTTGATCTATAACAAACTCTAGGTGAAATACAGCAGATTTTAGCGGTCTAGATGGCTGTAGAGTGACTAAATGTTAAAAGGTTAAAAAAATCTAAGAGTATATTAAATATTTTACAGTCTTTAACAATTGACTTATTCATTTTCTTTAACAGATGCTATGCGGCCATTTAACTTTTAAGGAATTATTCAGAAATGTGTGAAAGGAGTATTTAATCATTTGCATGAGATTTGACTGGTAATCAACAATTACAGGTAATTCAGATGTTTATACAGATGTTCTATTACTGTAACATCTCATATTAAAGCAGAAATATGTGAAAATTTAAATTCCCGAAGAAACGCATTGTACTTGGGAGGATCTAATCGTACTGTAACAATGTAGTTGATATAAACTGATACAAAATATGTTTTCCTGGATTTAATATTCTCATCACATCTCGTTAAACCAGCAAAATTCCCACTGAGCGCCCATCCACAGAGAACGATGTTACAGAACATCCCAGCGCATGATAGCAGGAAAACTCACGACAGCTAAAGTTCAGTCGCAGTGCAAATGTTTTTTTAAAAGTTATTTTATTTTATTCATTCAGAAACTTGCAGGAGGACGGCTCAGGCAGCTCAGTTATTTATTCATTAACCAGGCGCATCGGATTTCTCTGATTAGCTAACAGAGAAATTAGCAGATGGCAGCAACACACGCTTGTTTGGCACTGCCCAAAAAAAAAAAAAAGTCCAGAGTCCGACTTTGTTGAACGTGAAATAATTCACTGTGGCTGAACTTTGACTTCACAACAGCTTATGGAAAAGCACCAGAGAGGATTTCAGACCCGTTCAGGTGTTGAAGATTAAAGGAAGTTTCAGGAAGTTAAGCACAACTTAAGACCAATGAGAATTACACCAGTAACTTTACAAAGTAAACCTCATAATATACTTATTACCTTGATTTTAACTCAATAACTAAAGCAGGCAATGTTTCCCTTTACTTATTTAAGGTGTGTTTCAGCTCCTGCATGTGACTCCGATGCTTTTACACATATAGGTTCCAAACAACACACTCCAAGCTTCATTACCACTGGTTTCAGCCAACGATTTAAAAAAATATTAACTTTATGACAAAGGAGATCCTAGCTAATAACTAACATGAACGTTTATTTTTCTAAACAAAGTAGAAAGGCCAGTTTTTTGTTTTTGGAGAACACTTCACGGTTTAAAGGGTCTCTTAGATGCCGAGGACCAACAGTGCTACAATGTAAGAAATAAATGAAAAGAATAATACGATCGCTGGAACATAAACTGTATAGTTTTGTCAGAACATAAGGGGTTGATGGAATAAGAAACATGAAGAAATTTCCAAATTTAGGACTTAGCTAGAGAGATTTTAACACCTAGTATAGATTTTCTAAGGCCTAACAATCAGTCTAATCAAACTAATTCAGACCCTCGGAAACCGGTTCTGAAACACCACTCTGCTGTCTTACTTCCTCACCTGAGTGTCGGTGGAGGAGACGGACAGTCTGTCGTCAGGCAACGAGGGCGTAAAGCTAGCAGAAATAGGCGTGCCGGGAATGCCGTTTGCGTGGACGTGCTCGCTGTCGCTCCCCACCGTTCCCTCATCCTCCATCGAGCTCTGGGTGCCCTCAGTCGCTGCCTCGGCCGGCGGCGACTCTGCTGGCTCGCCCTCGCCGGTCGACTCCTTGGTATCGGAGCAGAGGTTTGTTGGGTCCAGGCAGTGGCCTGCAGTCACAATAAGTGGAGGAGGAGATGGTTAATAGTATTATCTTTAAAAATGTTTTAGAAGACAGTAGCGTGACGCAACCTGGACAAAACAGACTTAGCCAAGCCGAAACGCAGCGCCATTATCTAAGAATTATAATAGTGATGTTTTTCTTAATATTCTACTGCTATTGTTATGATTACATGTGTTTAAAATCTCTTTAATCGGCAAACAAACAGCGTTTTAGTTCAATAGCAAAAAATATTCCTAGCAGGGCTGGACGATACAGAAAAAAAGACTATCGATAAAATAGAAATCATATCGATCGATATTGATAATTATCAACAAATTCAAAATATACATTATTAGTACAGGCCTGGTCATTTTATGCTGCAGCATTGAAGAAGCTGCCGTGAACATGGAGCAGCCTGGGCGCACGTCTCACCTCCAGCCACGGTGTTGACCACCTCCTGCAGAATGCTCTGGACAATTTCCTGGGCTTTCTCCTCATAGTTTGGGCCTTCCTCGTCCTCTTCCTCGCCTGCTGCTTCATGCTGTTTGGCCGCTGCATCTGAGCAAATCACACAAACACAGTTAGGAATTTTTCATCTGGTCTTTATAAGCGTTTATGTGAAGTGACGGTAAGAAGTCTCACTTTGTACTGCGGCGGTGGCTTGGTCTGCCTCGGTCTGCTCGTTCTCAGCCGTGCAGAACTCAGAGCCGTTCTCGGGATCCGGGTTCTCGTCGGGGGCCGGCTGCTCTCCCTGCTCCTCCCGCTCCCTGGACACAGACCTGTCGTTGGACTCCGGGGCCGGCGTCGAAGGGGTGGACGGGGTGGAGGGGGAGGCGATGCTGGGGGTCGCAGGGCTGATGGGGCCATTGGCCTCCTGGGTCGGACCCTTGCCAGGTGGGTGAACTTGACTCTGGAGCTGGGGGGATTCTGGCTCGGTGTGCTGGGTGACAGGGGAGTGTTGCCGGTGCCGCTCTCTCTCCAGCTGTTTGGCTTCCTGCAGCTGACAGACAGGACAGCAGGCCAGAAAATAAAGGAAAAATAAAGAAGGACACAAATGGACAGAAAAATCTTTATTAGAAAGCAACATGGATTAGAAACATCAGTAGGAAAATGTTACTCAAGATCAACCTGTCTGTCTTTCCCGTGACACTGAGCTCACAGCAGAGTCCCTCCCCCCCCCCCCCCCATACACTTAGCGTGTCAGCATACATCTGCTGTGTGTCCGCATGGGAATGCACAAAAATATGCTGAGAGAAAAAACAGCATGCTACTCAAGCAGCAATGAGACAAACAAAGTGAATCACTTCATGCTGGCCTGTGTGTGTCGGGTCCATTTAAGTTCTCTGCTGGCAGAAAGCCGTTCTGTAGGGGAAAAAATGACACGCCTGGTTCTCACAGAGCAGACGGCCTGCTGGACTTGGTTACATTTGGCTTTTTTGGGACTATTTTTCAAAACTGCTGAACTTGAGCCCAGAAAATAGCCCTGATGGATTACAGCTTAAAGTAGTTCTTTACAATTACCAACTGGTTTGTTCTGACTGAAGGTAATAGTAATGTTTTGGACTGGGGATGGGGCGATATGGGCTTTAATCGTGATATTTTGAAGTACTTTTAGGGATAATGATAGTCACAATAAGTCACGCTAAAAGTATTAAAAATAATAACATTTTTGGCTATAAGGCTTTACTATCAGAGCCCCATTAACACATATATTACTCAAATAGAAGGTACACATTATAAATTAGCCCTCCTCCATACGACAGATGAACTAGTGTAATTGTATCTTAAAATAAAATCCAATGATACCAGCAGTAACCGCCATATGTTGATATTTAGATGTTCTTATTAAACCAGCATATATTTTTTATTTTATCGTTATGTTGTTTTTACAATCCTAGCCATATAGCCATTTTGGTTTTTTTTCATACATCAGAGATTTGTGGTATCATAATAAATCGCTATTCTTAATTGCAAAAATCCTTATTTCTTGGTTACAATAAATTATACAATTCCGAAATCAGACTGGAGCTATAGATTAGGGTGATGGCAAGGAGGCTTTCCAAACTCAAAACACTTGGAGCTCATCACCAGAGATACATTTTAAAAATACCAGTGAAAATTTGGAAAAAAAAGGCTGGCCAGCAATTGTAAGAAGGGTTCAATTGCTGTAATGCTGATAATTTTCCATTGATTATGATAAAATAAAGCATTTTTTGATTAATCTAAAACAAAGAAGGATAAACATATGTTTTTTTTTTGTAAACTGATGCTACTTTTCCCATGTTTTATTATCTTTTGAGAGATGCCAGAGTCATTACCCATCAGAAACTAGCCTCTTCTTTGAATGACAATAATATCAACTCTACATCTGTCAAGGGTGTGGATAACTTTGGGCTTAACCGCATCTGTGCAACTAGACAACATTTTGATACAAAAAACAACTTTTAATACAGTGAAAAGAACATTAACAAGCAGTGCAAATCTCAACAAACTTAAAATACTCGCTTAGCAATCCATGTGCATTTGTAGATTTGCAAAGACTACTAAGATAAAAAAGGAAAAAAGAAATCACACAAGCAGAGTTGACTGAGTCAGGAAGCTGGGAGAGACTTTTGAAAATGTAGATAAAGTGACACGTTCACAAATTCACACTGAAATGGCAAGATTTAAGGATCCAGTGAGACATTTACATACACTCACCATGGGCATTTCTTATTGTCTAAAGCCACGTTTCAAACTGTGCAATTATTTTACATATTGGGCAAAATCTCAATTTTCAAAGAGTTGACGGGAAAACCAGCTGATGATCTCAAGCAATGTCAGAAGCGTCTAGAGGAAATAATACAGTATTTCAGCCATGAGGTCTTCCACAGCTGCTTCCATCCCTTCCTCTCCAGTATGGAGGCGGTAAAATGACCCTGCTGTCCATTCACTGTGGCACCAACATCTCCATTAGATCTTTCCGACGTGATTCTGCCGCGGGAACAAGACCTTCTCCGTCGTACAGAGACCGGCTGCTTTCAACATTTTATATTGAGCTGGCACAGCGTGACGTGTTCAAACTTGAAAGATACTCGACAGTGCATGCAGGGCTTTATTTTGTTCGTTTTTTGGCCTTCAAGGACACATTCGATCTGTTCTTTTTTTAGGGTGGGATGATATGTTAAACTTCAATGAATTCATTGCTCTTGGGAAAACGTGTTTAATTATCCTTCACATGTTATGTTATAGGCTGCATCATTCTACTTTTTATGCTAACCAACGATAACAAGTTTATATCTTATGGGGGTTTTCTGTAGTTCCAACATGCTCAAAGCCGTACACGCAGAGTGAAATGCTGTATACACAATCTCCTCAGACGGTAGACCAGATAATTGGTCTGAAGCGCCTCACCCACAGGGTATTTGTAATTATCACCAAGCTTCTGGCAAAATCCTGCCTGGAGAACTGACCACTTCTCTTGGCATATTTGGTTAGATTTATTTAAAATGTTTTTTTATGGATTTTAAGTTTAGTCCGTAAATCAAGCTGAGATCACATCATTAGGAAAACAAGAAATTTTTGTAGTTGAACATTGTAATTAGGGCTGGGCAATATATTGAGACTTTGAAAATATGGACATTTTCTAAAAATTAGATACAAGATCAGACTATATCGTTTATATCGAGATGACCTATGTTGTGTTGTAATTATACTTTTATTTATTCCAGAAGGTTAATTTTCAGCTGTTTCTCATATTTAGCTACAGCTTTTATAATTACTGTATGAAAAGAAAAACAGCTAAATTTTGGTATTCAGCCTAAAAATACAGCGATATTATTTTTGGTCCATTTCGCCCAACCCTAATTGCAATCATGATATCGATTTCGATTCACCAATTGTTATTTAACTCTTTTTTTTTTTAATTCAGTGATTATCAGAATATTTCCACCTTGGACAACCGACAGTATATCCAAGTGGCCGAATATTTTAATGCATTTTGCAACATTGCACACTTTGAAACTTTATACGTAATTTTTTTATTCAATTTATTGTGTTTTTAGAACAACCACTTCAGTTAAACTTTCAAACCATCTACAACTTTCTGTTTCGACAACCATTCAACTCAAGAATTATCCAACATATGATAAAAGCCTAAAGTTAAATCAACATTCATGCCCATGATAAGTGTAAGCAAACGTCTGACCAGAATTTTACGTAATGAAACCTAGAAATCAGAGGATCTAGTGGGGAAACAAAGACTGAGTGAAAGAATGAATGTTGCTTCTTTTGATTTATCGCAACAAAATCTCAGAAAAGCTGCACACAAGATCATCTCCTACTTTTGCTAATGCTTTTTTTTTTTTTTTAGTTTGGACACCAAACCCCTACCAGAAGCTGTTCCGTTTTTAATTAAACAGAACTGACGCTACTGTCACATTGAAACCAGACCTAATTAATTCAACAATGGCTTTCTAAATAAGCGATTAGTATCGAACAGGAGCGGTGAACGGAGCAGACAGACGTACCGCAGGGGACAGACGAGGCAGCGCAAACAAACTAAGCTCATTATTTAAATGCCACCTCAGTCGGATAGTGAAGGCTGTGTGAGACAGACACTGCCTGTGTGTGTGTGTGTGTGTGTGTGTGTGTGAGATCACACCATGCTGAGCTGCAGCCAGAGGGATGTATCTACACACAGATACAGAAAGTTGATCTCCTGTGCTGCACTACAGGGTCAGTGACAAGACCTGAAGTCTGCCTTATCTCTCCATGTCTGCTTTTACTACTCTACTTTTTAACTCATTACTAGTCAAATATGCGGCACCTAAAAACTAAAAAAAAAAGAAAAAAAAAGAAGACATTTGCCACTTTCTGGTGCAATTAAAAACTAATGTGTAAAAGCAAGATGAGCAAGAGAGGCCAGAGCAAGCAGCAAGAGTGTGCAACATTCGTGTGCATTGTTGGAGCAAAGAAAGAGAACAAATGAGTCACGGATGGATGAGGGAGGGGGACAAAAAAAAAAAAAGAAGAAGAAGCTGAATGCGCAAACACAGATGCACAGGGAAGAGTTGAAAGTGTTCTGATCAGGCAATGTCACGGGCAGTCCTGCACGCTTTTACCTGGCGGTCACGCTTTCTGGAGGCCAGAGACCAAGATAGCTTGTGATTTGTAAGCTATGTGTCCAAAAAGGGGGGGAGGAGGGAGGGAGGCAGGTGAGGAGGGGGAGAAGTGTCATTCAAAAAGAAAAAGATGAGATTAGAGTAAGCTTTTTTGTTGTTGTTTTGTTGATATGATAATACTGGTGCATCTCTAAACATTAGAATACCATCAAAATGTAAATTAACTTCACTAATTAAAAGAGAACCAGATGTTTCACTCAGAGTGATACATGTCGAGTGTTTATTCCTGCTAATGTTGATATTTATGGTTTATAGCTAATGAAACCTCAAATTCAGACCAATAAAAAAATTATTAAAATGTGGGCCTACAGCTAAAAAGTATGTCCATGTACTGAACAGTTAAAATACTGCGTATCTGGTCGGGCCTCCATTCGCTTGAATTACAGCATCAATGAGGCGTGGTGTGGATGGGACGAGCCAGCTTGCTTTGATGGTCCCATTCAGCTCCTCTGCGTCTTTAGTCTGATGTCTCTCAGCTTCCTCTTTATGACGATCCAAAGATTCAAACAAGCCCAGCGGTGCAATGCTATTTAAGGCAAGTGCTGAAAAGCAGACAGAAGCATGACGTGCTCCTAAAGGTTCCTGGTAGATTCCTGATATTGTGTCTGGTTCGGGAGTGGCTTTACACAATGATAGAGGCTGTAGCTCATGTCCTGGACGAGTCTGTGTCTGGTGGATTTTGAAGCTCTGACTCCAGCCACAGTCCAAACCTTGTGGTCCTCCCCTAAAGTCTTAAATAAGCTTTGCTTCACATTCCCTGCAAGACTGAAGCTTACAATGTTGCTTGTGCCCTTTTCCCACTGCACTTCTTCCTTCCACTCAATTTTCCATCAATATTCTTCCATAAAACACTCTGAACAGCTTTTCTAGCAATGACCTTTTGTGGCTTACCCTCCTTGTGGAGCGTCTCAATGACTGTGGGCTGGACAACTGCCAAGTGGGCAGTCTTCCCCATAACATATCGGTTAATTAAACAACTATATCAACTATATGAGTTTTACAAATAAATAAAAAAATAAATGTACATAGCAATGATATTCTGATTAACTGAGATGCACCTGTATTATGATCCAAACCGATGCTTTCTTAAAATGCTAATATAGCATGGCATCTTTAAAAAGCTGATTGTCCTACCCTATAAATAATCTTTACTCATTTTAACATCAACTAGCTTGCAGATGTCAGAGACTGTGGCTCAAGAGAGAAGCTGCGCTTATAAATAAACAACTGCAAGGAGTTTTTAGAGCATTTGGACGTACTGCCTGATTCTCCATGCGTGCGAAGATGACGTTGAGCATCTGCGTGAGCGTGGCCTTCGCTGTGGTCTGGTTGATGAGGTTCTTGCTCGCCAGGTAGATGTTGTAACAGGTGCGGACGGCTTGCAGAATGGTACCTTCGTGGATTTCTATGTGTTGGGAGGTCACTGCTGTCAGCAGAGCCTAAAGAGAAGGACAAACGGGAGGTGTGAGATGAACGCAATCTTAATAGACTGTCTGCTATTTTATTTCACACTGATAAAAAAACAAAAATAAACAGGCACTCCTCAGGGTGAAAAGAGTGTTATGCTGCAGGTAGACACATCAAATTGCAGATGCAGCAGCTAGGCTTTTTAAAAATGACACGATAAAACACCTTTCATATGATTTTAAAGCTGTTCTATTTGTTTAACCACGTTGTCCTAAAACCACATGATGCATTTGAGCGGATTTGAGATCTCAGAACTTGTCCCAAGTCAAAATTCATCTATTTTCAAGCATGTTCTTTCCACCACCTGAGTTTAACAGGTTCTTATTTATACAGTGCAGCAGCTACATCGATGATTATCATTTCACTTCTGAATCTCAGATGGTATTTTGTTTTCTGTGACCAATAATTTAAGTTCATCCAAAGAGTTCGAGAAAAAAACAAGATAAATAAAAGAAATAAACCAAAAATTAAAACACTTAAGACACTTAAAACACAAAAAGAGACACTGAAGGAGCATGTCAACTCATACTGGGCCAAAGGACATTGGGAAAGATATATTTCAAATAAATATTAGAAATTAAATATATTAAAGATCTAAAGAATTGGAGAGATGTCCTCATGTCTTTGCGTACTGTCAAGCAGCAGCATTTTGAATAAGATGAAGATGTGAAAGGGAGGCTTGACTGACCCCCAACATAAAGTGCTTTGCAATAGTGAAAATGATTTGAGATAAAAGCATGTATTATTTTCTCCTGGTCACGACTCGACAAAAGTGGCTTAAGTTTCACTATTTGCCTTGAATGGAAGAAACTCAGTTAGCACAAGATGTAAAGCTAGACACGTTGAGTATCTTCATAGTGAAAGGAGATAACTGAGAAGGGAAAAACAGATAAAACCTTAATAATCTGCAGCTGGACGCCCTCGTCGGTCTGCGGTCCTTGAAAACAAGCACAGATGGTTTCGATAATCCTGTCGATCAGCTTCTTGCCTGGTGCTGTGCTGTCCGGAGCGCTGCCCGTCAGGTGGCCATACGCTATCAGCTTCTGCAAGTCACATAAATATGATGATACGTAAAAACATACGAGCAGCACAACTTAAAAAACCCCAGAGCACTACCAGCGAAACTTGCTTTGACTTGTTCTGGAAGGAATACAAAAAAACCCCACCTGCATTATTTTCTCTGTACCTCAGTAGGACTCAGAGCTTCCAGATATACCGTTACATACTCTCATCATTAATTTGGGGCTTTTAATGATCCATCTGAATCGTTTATTCTGGTTGTAAAGTGATAGTACATAAAACACCTTCAATGAATTTTAAAAACAAGAATCCAGGCCAAGAATGTGATTGTGGATTTTCTATAATTTGCAAAAAGGTTTAAATTTACATACTGATTCAGGTTATATGTATATGGTCCACTTAACACTTAGCCAAATCTTCATTAGCAAATCAAAGACAAACTATAAAATCTATGCAATCAAACAGATTTTGGCATTAAAATCAATTAAATGTCCAATAGTTGTGGAGGTCGAGGTCTTTCCAGAAGCTTAACATAGTCTCCAACATTGGACCTGGTATCTTTTATTTTCCAATGCAACAAAATATCAGAATACAGAATAGATGCAGAAACCGTTGTCATCCATTGCTTTTCGTTAATTTCCTCCAAATCATGAAATGATTTTCCCCTTCCTCTTTCTCCCAGATGGCTTTTATATAAATTGCTTCATTTAAAACTCTCTACTTCCACACACAGTTTTGAAATCAGCTTCAAACTAAAGTCCGATTCATTTTTTAGGTCCAGATCCAACCCCCTGTTTCCCCGCTTAGTGATTTGCTCCACTAGTGACTCAGCTCAAGGTAGCTATAAAAGCCAATTGGTCCTTCAATTCTTGGACACTACTGCTTCCTTTCCCATTATGCAGCTCCAAGAGTCTGTACGGACCCCTTTCCAGAGCAGAAATTGTCCATTGTATTTGTCCGAAAATCAGAACTGTATGCTATCCATCGCAAAACCCTGCATGAATGATCCAGGTTTTATTTTACAACTAACTCAAACATTCAAGAGAAACACCCAACTGGGGACTTTTATCCATTTTCAAGTGAAATCCTGGTTTAGTGATGGCTTCTACATAAACACCATGTATGTAGACTTCAGATCCAAACCATAAATGCAAACATTTTGGAGGATATTCGCCCAAGTCCTCCTACCACTGACCTGTAAACAGTCGAGTGAGGTGATGACGATGCGAGGACATTTGGATTGACATGCCAGCTCGAACGGCAAGAAGTACTTGTCGGCCTCGATGAAGTTCGTCTTTGATTTGATCGGCGGCAACGTGCTGGAGCCAGATTTGCCGTC
This sequence comes from Fundulus diaphanus, assembly GCA_037039145.1. Lineage (NCBI taxonomy): Eukaryota > Metazoa > Chordata > Actinopteri > Cyprinodontiformes > Fundulidae > Fundulus > Fundulus diaphanus. The sequence goes on along the minus strand of CM073137.1, from coordinate 21,797,654 downwards.
TCCACTCGGCGGACTGGGAGGGGAAGATGCAGGGAAGAAAAGAAAGTGGGTAAATATGGGGGGGGGGGAGAAAACACAGATCACAGAGTTCAATCTGTCAACTTGAGAAAAGAAGAAGGGCTCAAAATCCGTCTGACACACTCGCACTTCTCCTGACATGCACGCATGGCTAACAGAGCATGAAAAATTAAGTGCCAGGGATGTTATGTTTCACCATAGAGAAGAACTGCTTCTTGTTGCAAAGCAGGAGAAAGGCATTAAGCAGGCTAAGCCCATCTGGCCATTTTGATTCTGATTGTCACCGCGGGTTTATAGCGGCAAAGCTCGTCCTGGACAAATGTTTTTGTGTCTGAAATTTCTCTGAAAAGAGGAGCGGCACGGACATAAAAAAAAAAAAAACGTAGGCCGCTGGTTCCCTAGACACTGCCGCCACACCCACTGCACGAGCTGGGATAAGAGGAGAGCAGAGAACGGGTGGGAGCTGCAGAGGGAGGCAGACAGATACAGGGAGGAGGCTGCTTTGTTTATGTCTTGGCAATGAAAAGAGGTGACTTCAGCCGGTTTCAGAGGGACCACCTCACAGAGTACAGCAGGGCATAATCACAGAGGGCAGTAAAACAGAAGGAGAAGGGGAAGTGAGGATGAGGTGGAAATTATAACGAGAGCAGCAAGATGGAACGAAAATAGAGATCCAGAGAGGAGAGCACTGATCCTGGACAGGTTTCCAGTCCGTCACGGTAACAAAGACACAGAGGACAAAAGGCCAGGCACACTCCCATGTATTTATGCATGTATGTATGGACGGGTGGACGAATGAATGGACGGACGGGTGGGTGATCTGCTGATCACAGATTATGAAGTATTAGAAAATGTTGACAAACTGCCACAGCAGAGAGATCATGAGATTGTCTATGAGGGACAGTCTATGCAATGCAGTTCTACGCTCTTGTCTGTGTTTTAAAATAGGTTTTAATGTTTCTAGGAGCTTCAGAGTGCAAGGTGCAACAATAAGTGTATCTGCTTTTCTGCTAACACAACTATTTATAATGTTTTTGTACCTGGCTAAGATTCAGTCCAGCATACATTAGCCAACAACGCATCAATCGTCCGTAAAAAGGTTCGTGTTCTGCATCAACTTCAACAAACAAACACGCCTCATTCTGGCTAATAAGAGGTTTAATTGCTCCTGTTGGTGAACCTTTTCTCATCTTTAGACAAAGCTGGTGATAAAGTTTCCCCCAAATCTAGTCGTCGTGCCAGGCTGAGTAAACTGGACTGTGGGAAGTTATTGATCCGCTCCTCTAAATTTAGACAAGGTGCATTTTGTGCTTGTTTTAAGTGAAGAAACGATAGAAAACCTTCCAGTTCAGGACTTATGGAGTTACTGGATAAAACGTGAATAATAAACTTAAATAGTGATTCAAAGGATCTGAGAGGAAATGTCCTTTTGGGACTATTTTCACAATTCAGAACATGCAACATCTGACAGGAGACAGACCTTAATGGGTAGGTAATTATTGTACAGTTTACAACTAGAGAAAAAGTTGGTATTAGAATAAGTCATTTTGTAATGACAATAAACCACAATTGAAAGTAAAGTTGCTTTTAGAGTTATCCATCAAACCTTTCCTTTAAAGAATCAATAAATGCTGCTTTTAGATTTTCCAAAGCAATTATTGGCGCTCATCTTACAGTTGTGCCACGGACAGTAACTATTTTAGCGACGGGGTCGAGCAAGTGTTAGTTTAGAGCAGAATATGTATTGTATGAGGGTCTGGCTGCACACAAGGATTGATTTGAAATGTTACATATTGTTGTGGTAATATTTTAAGTGCATTTTTCCCGTCTCTACTTTGAAATATGCATTAGCACGTCTTGATGTCCGATTGCTCTGGAGGAAAGGCTGAAAACAAAAGAGCCTTAGCTGATCAGCCGTTTCTGCAGAGTTCATTATTTAATGCTATAAACAGCTGATTTTTATTATTTACACAACAATTCAACTAATTTTAATCACATTGTATTTTATTGTGTTTTAGTTCATTTGATGTTTTTATAGGTTTATGTTTAGATAATTTATTCATTAAGATTATTAGGGTTAGGGTTAATTATTCTATTTTGCATTGACGTTTTATTCTTTGTCTCATTTTTCATTGTTCATATGCTTTATTTTTCTTGTTGTTCTTTAGGATTTCTACCCCAGAGGTACTGTATAAACCTTACTAATGTAAATTTTTGCCTATAAACCTTCATATAGCAGTGAAGAGCCATTTGCTTCATAAGGATCCAGTTAGTCATTCCAACGTCTTTCCCTCTTTGTGATTTAATCCAAGCAGCAGCTCTGATCTGTGGTCTGTCTTCTGCAAAGCGTTCTTCAGGTTCTCAGCGTTCAGGCCAGTGCAGCTGTACGGCGAGGACGTTTTAACGCTGGGAACCCGTCCTTAAAGAGAGCAATAAGGCCAGACCAAGCCAGCTCTGGCTTTCCAGTAACAGAGATCTGTAATCTCATTTGAGAGGTCTTGCATCATCTGGTTGTTCTGTATGGCTTCAGTATATAGTTACAAAATGGAGGCATAGAGTACTTCAAACTTAGTGAAAAAAGCCAAAGCATGATTGATGCATTGAAATCTCAAGGGTAAACACAAAAGGTAGAATCTTTAGTGTTTTCTTAAAATAGTTTATTTCCTTAAAATTTCAGTCCAACAACCAAGTGCGTTCATTTATTAATGTTCACTCTACCCTGTCTCTACAGATCTACATTTAATTTATAGCAGCTAAGCCCAGATATCTGCATCAATGTATATAAAAGGTTTTATTAAAGTTGCCTTTTTAAAACGGTACTGTTTAGAGACCTCTAAATTTATGCCAGAGGATAGATTTTCTCTGGCATATAAGGAGCACAGAGCAACAGTACCACCCCTCCCACACTTGTTGCTGCATGCTGCTTTTCAGCTGGCTGAAAACAAAGTTAACAACACTTTTTCCATCGCCACAAAGATTATTCTGACTATTTGCATATACCTCCGGTCTTGAAAAACCAGGACAGTCATGCATTTAAACATGGCAATGAGCAGCATGTTGGTTAAACTGCAGGCTGGCGATGAGCAGATAGACCAGCTAATCTGAGCTGCTTGTACTTGTGTTACTCTATAAAGAGCTAAAAGGTATAACACTCTACACTTTGATACTTTCACAACATTCGGTAGCTGCCTATTCTTTATTTTTGCTTAAGAACATATGAATCAAGAATAATGTTATTTATCAAATTATTATAACTATAATATTTTGCAACAGTGGTTGCTTTAGTGTTTTAAAGCAACGCAAATTATTCATACTAAACATTTCAGTTTTCTATTTCTGTGTAAATACATTGATACTGTAAAACATTGTATTTCAATGACATGCAACTTACGAGTAATTTTTCTTTTCATTCAGCTGACAAATATAATATTATAATTATCCACTCAAGGTTTTAGATGAGTTTCAGTCATCAACAACCTTATGTGCAACAGGAGAGCAGAAACAGAAGAACTTTCAATACCAAGTTATCAAAAAAATCATTAACATCAAAAACAGTACGTGCAAAAAAACAAACAAATGTAATTTCTTATAAAAAAAGAACATCATATAAGACAAACATTGATGGGATATTTTTACTTAAGTAAATGCTATACTATTGTTATGTCCCACATAACAATGGGGTAAACTAAGCAACAAAGCTGTAGAGGTTGGGTGATGACAGATAGGTGGAAAGTTGAGTGGAAGGAAAAAGTGTGGCAAAGATGGTGGACAAGCAAAAAGGATAACAGCAGCCTTGAGAGGATTGTGAAACAGAGAGATTCATGACTGGACTGTTGAGTGTTTTTAGAATAAAGAATAAAAAATAAAACTAGATAAGTGGGCCCTAAAGCCTAAAGATTGGAAAGGCACAGAAACAGAGCTGCTTGAGGTCTAGTAAGAATGTGAAGATTTGGGGAACCACGCTGTCTGCTAGTGTTGGTCACCGGGGTTTTATCAAGTTCCAAGTCAGAGCTGCCGCCTACCAGGAAATTAAGGAGCACTTCATGCTTCCCTCGGCTGACGAGCTTCATTAAGATGCTTGATTTCATTTTCCAGCAGGACTTGGCGCCTGCCCACACGGCCAAAAGAACCAATACCGCCTTTAATGACCAGAGCATCACTGTTGCAGCAAACTGGCCGAACCCAAAATCCACAGAAAACACTGCTCACAGGAAGATGATAGACACGAGAACATCAAAAATCTTTTTTCAGTCCTACATAAAGATTTTCTGAGAACCTTAATTTTGGGTTTTCACACAGAATCATAATAATTAACAGAAAAACAACTATATCAACACCCGCCGTGTAATGAATCTATATAACATTCAGTCACTTTTTGAAGTGGATTACTTTGAATTAACTTTAATGACATTCTAATGTATTGAGATGCACCAAGAAAAGAGACGTGAACCACCTGGACCGGGCCCAAAAGCAGCAGCAGCCCTGAGGCTGTGTGCATGTTTATTTCATCTGACTTTAACTGTGAAATTTGGGTGAAACTGAAGGATTAGTCAATGACACGGAGAGTGCTGAGGGGAAAATTGAAGGAGAGTGTGAGCGAAGGGAGAAAAATTCAAAGGTAGAGGGAAAAAAGCACTTGGCAGGGAGAACAAAGTAGGGGGGGGGGGGGGGGGGTGCTACATTACATTCCAGAGGCCACGGTTCCTGGCAATTCCTTTCAGGGGCAAACCACAAACAAACATACAGCGAGACAAAAGAGACCAGCAACAGGCAGGGGTTCATAAAGGAAACTATTAATGATCACACTCAGGGGTTTTGAGGGGAAAAAAGCTCAGAGAAAGGAACCAAAAACAAGCTGGATGCAGAGCAACAAACGCCTGGTCACACACACACACGGCTTTATGATCCCCTTTATGAACGCTGGAGAACAGCAACACAGAGAGGCCTGGAACTGAGCGCCTCAGCATGCACAAAGACACGTAAAAGCCACCAAATGATCAATGGCTTACCTTAACTTTTCTGATTCCGCCTTAATTTCCTCTGGAAGAGAAGAGAAGAAAAGGTAGAACTGATTAATTCTGGACTATTCTACTCAGAAACATTACTTTTCTTTCACTTATTTATGGGAAACAACAACTTGTTGCTCAGTAGTTGAAACACACCGTGATGCTTACATTAAAAATAGTCTTTAGCATAAGTGCCATTTAGCTGTGAGGATGTCTCATTTACAGCACAACGACAGGCAGAAAAAACCCCAAGAACCTTGTTAATATATTGCCACAGCAGCTGAACGGTGCTGAAAATGCAACCATTATTCACTCTGCACCCTGTCTGCGCTCTGGGCCAACGCTGCGTTTATTTCACAGACCGTCAGGCAGGAAAGGAATTGAATGAACTCACCGAAAACTGTGAAAACAGATATAGAGGAGCGGGAAAAAAAAAAAGAAACGACAAATGACGGGAAGGATGAGAGGGAGAGAGAGAGAGAGAGAGGCGGAGACAAAAATAGGAGGCTGATTGGCACTAGACATTAATGAGGGCCCTCAGTGATTGAGTGTTTAAAAGCACAGAGACAATTGGCAGCGTCCTCACAGAGCTGCACCTGCCTGCGGTTGTTGGGAAAAACCTCAGAAACGCTCAATTATTTCAGCGCTGCGAGGCTGAGTGTCGTTTCAGAGACGCCCATTTAGAGACAATATTTAGCTCTTAACACTCTGTGGAAATGAATTAATGTTGGTTTCAAATATTTCCTCTTTTTTTTTTTTTTCTTTTCTACACAGCAATTACCTTTTTGAGTTTGTGGGTCAAGCCATAAAAAGAAGAGGTAGGGAACTGGAACAACTGTGTGGGACTCGGGGCAAATTCATGACATGCACACAATCATTATGTGGACCAGGACGGGCACAGAATGAGACAGAGACTCTTCAATCAATCAATGTTTATTTATATGATACTTTTCAACTATCCATATGGTGCACAAAGTGCCTTACAAGCTAAAATACAAACAGATCAAAATAGATCAAATATAAAAATGTATAGGAAAATAATAAAATAAAAAAAACTGCAAAAGTGCTTAATAGCGCAATTCAAAACAGTTTTAAGCGCTAACTTATATAGCAAAATAAAACTCCAAAATAAACAAAAGCAGACGTTATCCACAGCTGAACAGCTAGGAGTGAACGGTCTGTCTGAACAGATGTGTTTTTAGCTGCGATTTAAAGACTCCAAGCTCACAGGGTCTGATTTATCCGTTTTTCTTTTGCAGTGTTACTTGTGATGAATCAGTGGTGGAGCTTGTTCCAGTGAAACTAAAGAAATCTCGTCAAGGATTTACTTGGCTTGTTCTTATTACAATAAAACAAAATAAGTTATTCTAGTTGTAGCTTTAGAAAAATTTAATACAATTACTTTAGATCAGAAACCCCCAAGGATTTGCTTAGTTTATTTCTTATTATGAATAGAAACAATCAAGTACTGTGATTTTATACTTTCTGTACGCTTGTTAATGTATGAATAGAAACAATTAAGTTTTAAATGTTAGTGATGAAGCTTTTTCCAGTTAAACTAAAGAAGTCTAGTCATGGATTTGATTGTTCCTGTGTTAATATAATGTTTTTTTTCCCCATGTAATATTTACCTCTAATGTTTTTCTGTACATGTACAGCGCTTTGAATTGTCTTGCTACTGAAAAGTGCTATATAAATAAACTTGCCTTGTGTATCCTACAATTACGCCCCCTTCCCCCCCCCACACATGAAAATTTAATTCAATCTCGGAAAAAGCTTATCCACTGATTCAATAAACAACAGATACGCTTGAAAAAGTGTCTAAATAAAACAAATACTAGACACCAAAGCTTCAGATAACACTTCAAAGAAATTATGTGTAGAGTGGTTTAAAGATACTTAAATATTAAAAAAAATAACATGGCTTTAAACCTGTGGGACAAAATTGCGATAAGAGTGCAAAAAGAGCTTGAATTTAAGCAGGATTTTCTGACCACACTGAGGTGCCTTTAGCAACAGCACCGTTTCAGAGGAAGCTGGCAAAGCAACCGGGACTCTATCAGTCGACCCTGAGCCCAGTCACCTCGGTGGGACTGAATAATCCTCTGGATCAGTTGGGAAACTTCAATAAAAGCACCATCCCAAAATGTATTTGTTTAAACCAACGGGGAAGTATTTTTATTCAATTAATGTGCAAATTATGCACCGATGCATTTACCCAGCGTTGTGACAAGGTGGCCTACTTCAACACACGACTGTAAGGAGCACACTAGCCTTATGGGAGCGTCTCCAACTCACATTTCATGAAGTTAAGATTTTTGATAAAATCAGGATGTTTATGCGTCGCATTTTCTCAATTCAGGCGTTCGCCTTTAAGGAACTCCACCTAAGGGTCTATACGTGGGTGTTCCTCCTGTGATGGTAGGAATCCAGCTGATGAAGGCATATACTCCCAGGTTTAAAACATTAGATGGGTAAATATGATAAAGTTTTGCCCCTTAACATTAACTGCTGCTAAAGTACAAGAGAAGGCAGCATGTGAATCAAAACAAATGACTTCCTCTAAAGCTGACAGACTATTTGAGTCGATGTTTATGAGGCCTAATGGAGACAAATCAGAGCAGTGAGATGAGAGATACAAATGTGCAGATGGAGAGATTTAGAAGCGGATGTGCTGAATCCTTACAGGCACAGCGAATTACCCTGTTTGGACTTTCTAATGCTATCTTCTGTAAAACACAATAGGTGCGGCTGCTTTAAAATACGTTTTTACTGCTTGGCCTAAATATGCAAATAAAGCCAGTGTGTCAGACAAAAGATACTCATAACATTTGTTTTCATAGGATTGAGCAACACAGTCCAATGAGCTGTGCAGGTCTAAGGAAGGTGATCAAACAGGAAGTTAGCGTGAAATAAAAACAAAAGAAAATAGCAAAACCCCTGTCTACTTATTGTTCCCGTTTACATATAAACCAGGATTAAAGCTGCAGCACAGATAGCTGCTAAAGAGAGATAACAAAAAAAGCAAAACTCACATGATGGGATCGTTTTAAAACGTTGTAGGGTCTGTTTTTTGTCCGTTACCAAACAGTTATGCAGAGTTTAGACTTTAGTGGCCGAGCCCAGTATTTTTCCATACTGGTGTTGCCAAGGACCTCAACTCAATATTGGTTGAGGTCACTTTATAGTAATAGTAATATCATCTTTATTGTCATTGAAACATACATTGAAACATACATTACAACGAAATTTGTTCTCTGCATTTAACCCATCACCCTTGGGGAGCAGTGGGCTGCCATATGTGGCGCCCGGGGAGCAATCTGGGGTTAAGGGTCTTGCTCAGGGACCCAGAGTGCAGGCGCTGGGGATCGAACCAGGTACTTGCATCCTTCTCTGAGTGTAAGCGCGCTGCTCTAACCACTCGGCCACGACCCCCCCTTATCTGTGACCATAATAACGTTCCTCCAGGAATGTAATATATGCTGAATAAAAACCAGCGCTGCTTTAGTAGCTGTTGGCTTTACAACTTCTCCCTGATTCTCTAAACATTAGTTCATTATGGCTGTAGAGGTCTCCAGTGAAAGATGACATATGCAAAATCTACTTTTTTAACCCTTAAATATATTCTGTCTCTAGGAGTGCAGAAAAGTTGAATGTAGTCTGTCTAGGTGTTACGTGGATGTTTTTATCTACGCGACATGGAAGCCTCTTATGTACTAATAAAGAAAAGCTGACTGGTTGATATTGCTGTTAGGTGGTAAAAGGCCATTCTTATATAGGTATTTCAAGGTGTTAAAAATATTGTTTCAAAACCAACAGAATTGCCAGAGTGAGCAGCCGTACGCAGCAACAAAGTAGCTCGTCTCCTAAAGGAACAACAGATTCAGCTTTTTTTTTTTTTTAAGTTTCATTTCAGATATATAAATCTGAAAAAAAAACAAAAAGGGCTGGAGGAAATAATACACTATCAAATTTGCTTCAATAAAAAGAAATTAAAGAAAAAACTTAGACTTTAAAAACAAACCGAGCATAATGGTTATAACAAGTTATAACATTTAAAGATTGAAATTGAAATATCAATTTCTGCCTAACATTTTGATCAGTCATTGAATAAATCTTTTATGTTGTTGCATTTAAAGGCACAATAATGAATTTGCTCAGCAATATATTAGACGAGTAGGTGGCAGGCAGGATTGGTCCTTCATAAACACGACGAGCCGAGAACTAAAAAATGTCATTTGATGATGAGACATAACGGCTTTCTGAGGAGGAAAACATTAGAGCTACTCCTTTACTCTGGCTGGGATTTGTCAGCTGAAAACCCACCTGCTTCCCTGAGCGGCAAACCTTTATGCCATCTAACTTACTGGAGCTCGAGCGACACTTCAATAGAAAACCTTTCAGAGCTCCACGAGGTACGAGTGCAGCCATTAAACCTTGACTCCTCTCGTTATTTTTGCTGCTTCACTGTACGGTCCCATTTTACCCCGACTGAAGCAGATTATAACACTGGATCATAGTGAGACGTTAAAATAAGTGCCGACGTCAGCGCAGCAAACGCACCCCCTTAAACGGGGAGTCGTTTTAGGCTTTTCCTCCATCATCAGGGGGGCGACCACATACGGTTAGCCCCCATTTTCGAGCTGCGTTTCAATGGCGAGAGGCGAGGCTTGTATTAAGCAGCAGTTTCCACACAATCCTCACCGGCCAAATCCAATCCACACACTTTAGTGGGAGAGCCTATATGCCTTTAGGTTGTCATCTATCTAAGTACGCCGCTAAAGCCGTCTCATGCTGCCTGCGCTCTCGTTGTGGATTCGATGCAATTTCGAGGCAAGGCGGGCAGTAAAGAGGGGAACAAGAAGGGCATCTAATTGCTAGGAAGACTAGAAAACAATCACACACTTTGGTCGGCTGCTTTCCCATCTGTTACACCTAGAATATTAACAGCCTGCCGATGGGGAAACAAAAAGCTTCCTGAATGTTAGCGGCTCATCTCCATCAGCTGTCTCACTTACAGCTGCATCTAAATAACTGAACCTGTCTGTGCTTATTATAGTGGCAGGTGTATTAAAGCAAAAACAACAGCCCTGCGTCCCCCAGACGCTAAACACAGAGTCTGACATATGAGCCTGAAACCTCAGGAGCTTCGGATTGAAAAATACATGAACTGCAGCTCAACCTGAAGTCGGCTAAAATAACCAAATGTTGGCTGCGCCAGGATGACTGAGCATGGCTGCAATATTGAATTTAATTGGAAATAAATAATTGTAAGATGCATGCATTTGTTGATGAATTGATAAGAGAAACTCCATTATAAGGCGAACAATAGTGAGTAACAAAAGCAGCAACTCCCCAGCTTCGACATACGACTGAGACGCAACGGCAACACTTGAACACCTCTTGAACGGAGGGGAAACAGCACCTCACGCTCATCTTCTCAACCCCACGGTTAGCCTAGGGCTGGGCGATAATTCAATAACGATATACATCGATCCATAGACGTGTGGTTCAACAGAAAAAAAGAGGTTCAATAAAAACTTCAATAGAACAGTTTTCCCTCCTTTTGCATTCACGCCTATCATGTAGGTTAATATTACAGTCATTACATCCTCCCAACCAATCACAAACGCAGACCTAGATAAGCTCCGTCACCAAGCTTCAAAGATTTCAGAGAGCATGTTTTCTTTTTTCCTTTTTCAAGATTCACAGTTTTGGTAAAAATTTGGTTGAATAAAGGGCTGAGTTTGAATTCAGTGTTTGCTATTTCAAAATAGGTCATTAAGCAACATAATGAAATGGCCAGTCCTACACTTAAAATATATTTTTTGAACGTTTTGATAATTAGCAATATCGATCAATCTGATTTCTATTTTATTGATATGCTTTTTTTCTATACTGTCCAGCCTTAGGTCGGCCATGACAGGTTTCTGCCTGGTTGTGTGTAATACGCGCTTCAATGGGGGCTTATGGGTGATCCCCTTTAAACACGCTTACGGTGAGCTAAAAGCTGATCAGGTTCTTAGATATCAGCAGCACAAATGCACAGTCAGCCTTATAGCATGCAAGCAGGCGCCTATAATAGAGAAAGGTGGTGAATTAGCAGGAACATGGAGCCGGAGGTCAAAAGCTGGACTGCAGCAGCATCAGTGATTAAAAACCCGACAATCTAAAAATTAAGCTGATTTCTTATTTATTTTAATCAATGTTTAAATTATCGACACTTGTTTGTGTCAGTGAGTGTCTGTAAACAAAGAAAATGTGGGCACTAACATCCATGGACTCTTCCTCGAATATATAAAACACAAAACCGCAGAGCCTGCCAAGTATTTTGTCACTTTACATGAACAAACTTCCATTTATTTCAAATTCATTTGAGCAGGGACACGTTGTAAAACAATGTTACATTTAAAAGAAAAGGTTGTCTAGTCTTTATGCCCTCTAGCCACAGGCTAATTCGGAGGCCCAGTCCCAAGGTCCATGTGTTTTATTGGGACTCTAAGCAACCGATCAGGGCCGCACGATTTCAGATATATTTGCAGCTCTGATACTGTTTGTCAGGGGTGGGCCAAACGTACTTTTAATTTTATCACGATATATTGTGTTATTATTGTGATAATGACAAACGTGATGATAAAATACTATTTAAAGTCTTTTTAGGTCACTGTATGGCTGTGACTGCATAATTATAGCCCCCATAAACAAATGCTGTGCTTTAAAATATATTTAATAATGTAACATATAAAAGCAAAATTCAAAGTAACTACAAATAATTAGATTTTTGAATTTATTTATATTTATTACTGCTCTCAAGGAACCAACGAGCAAAAATTTGTAAAAATTACAATACTGATGGTTTTTGGATTTTTCAGACGCCACTAATTGGAATTCATCACCGTCACAATAAAGCTAAATTCTTTGAACTTTTTTTTAGCATCGCAGCCATCAAAGCTGTACATCAGGCGGCATAATAGAGATTATGATCTGTTATACTAGAATAGATCTAAACAGAGTAGTGTTAAATTGTGGAGTGGAAGGTAAATGATACGTAGTCTTCCACATTTTATTACAAATAAAAACCTGAAAAGTGTGGCATGCATTTATATTCAACCCCTTTTACCCCTAAATAGAAATATCCAATGCAACCAACTGCCTTCAGACATCCGACTGAGTAAATTATCCTCATTATAAAGTTCAGTGGACAGCTGCTCTGTGAAAGCCCCAGAGGTTTGTTAAAGAACATCAGGGAAACAAACAGCACCATGAGGTTTGAGGAACACAAGAATAAATAAAGGGACATCTTTTTGGAGAAGATCACGGCAAACTTAAGTTATAAAACTATTTACCAAGCACACTGATCAGGGCTAAGGTCCATTACCCAGAACTGATAAGAGTATGGCACAACTGCAACCCCACCAGGACAAGGCTGTCGATCCAATCGGGTAGGCTGGCCGAGGAGAATATCGTCCAGAGAAGCAGCCATGGCCTCATATCAACTCTGGAGGAGCTGCAGAGTTTCACAGCTCATGTGAAAGAATCTGTTGCACTCTACAAATCTGGCCTTTATGGGCGTGTGGCGAGAAGAAAGCCACAAGAAATCCCGCCAATAGTTGTCTCTACAGCTAATAAATGCAAGATGGTGCTTCGGTCAGATGAGGCCTCATATCATTAGATTTTTTTAACAACATGCAAAACGTTGTGTGGTGGAAAACTAATGCTTTATTGCAACAGGTGCAGGGAAGCTTGGAGGATGCCTTGTATTTAGGAAGCTAAATATAAGTGGCTTGGATCAAAAGCACCTTGTGTTGGTCTATTACATACAATATACTGGAGCTGTAGTAGTTTGTAGTTGCAAACGTGACTAAAAGTTGCGAAAACATCCCATGGTTATTAATACTTTTGCAAAGCACTGTAGCAGTACATCATTTCCGATAACAGTTTTGGCTCCGCGTTTTTTTCCAAGTACCACAGCCTCCAATACAAGAAGAAAGGCAGCCAGCTTTCATCATGCATCACATCAAAGTGCTCCGAGTGTCCCGCTGCAGCAGTGAGCAGTTTGAAGATCTACCCGGGTCTCCCTCCTCCTGAGCCCCACCCTGCCGGACTGCTGTGACGAAGCATTCTTCAGCCTGCAGCAGCAGAGAAGCCTGCAGGGAGTGTCTGCCATGGCTACAACTTGGCACAACCACTGACGGCTGAATTACTGGTCCCACTCACTCCCCAGGCCTGTTTGAGTCCATGGGAGGCGTGTTGCGTAACATCAGATTATTCAAATGTGATCCCGCCTGACCGTGTGCAGCATCCACGTCAGGTTTGTATAAAGAAAACAGATTGATATGTAAGGTTCTCTTTAAAAAAATTGAAGCAAAATTGGTTAGCAAGGTTCGGGGCTTGGCTGTGAGGTTAAAAAACTTTTCAAGAGGATCAATAATCAACTGGCAGTGAAAGGGAGGAGGCTTCAGCAGGTGGTAAAGCATTAATTACACAGATGAAATGCTGGCCTAGAATTACAAAAATCATCCCTTTTTAAACAAAATGAACTGCTGCAGCACTGGCTCAGCTTGACAGTATGTAAATTAAGGAGAAGTAATTTCTCCTGTAAATAAATCTACAGCGATAAACCTAAACTCTTATTAAATACATCCAATGTTGATAAGATCTTCTTGCTGGTTTAATAGCTATGAAAAAGAAACAGCCAAAGATGAAACTAATCATTATTATTTTTAAATAAAAGAGTGAAACTACTGATATCCGATGGAAAATATTGTTTTCAAGCATGAACGACTTATCTAGAAGTTTTACCGGGTTTAACGGTCACTGGGTTAGAATGTCAGGCGATTAACATTATGGTTCTTAAATTATATTATTAAAACTGCATCTCACACGTTTCATTGCAGATTCAAGCAGAAAGCAGTGGATAGACCACCTGATGTAGCCGTAATTAGACTTTACAGCTGAGCAACAAAGGATTTTTGTAGAGGGTTTTATCTTCACTTGCGGAGAGAAACAAGGATAGCTTAGGGTAACATTTAGCTGGACATGTGTGGCCTTCAGACTGGTCTGGTTTGTCTTTACTTGCTAGCAGCTGATCAAATTGCTTGATCGATCAGCATTCTAGCTGAGGGTCTGTTTATACTCGAATGGACAGCAAAAATAATTATATAAGACTTTTTGCCTGAGGCAGTTCGATGAACATTAAACCCATCAAAGCAGCAGAGAGAAAACGTCCTGAAAACCTTCAAAATAAAAGCCTTATTGCATTGTGTTCATTTTCTCTGCCTGCAGGATGCACATGATTGATATCCTTTAATTAAGGGCTGTTGTCAAAACCACATTATCATGCAAGAAAAGTGAAATATGCATGGGGTGATATCAGGTTCTGAAGCGTGGGCTTCATTGCACACCCTTTACCTGATTGTGCACGGGGCATTTAATCCTGCGACAGCCATACAAACAATGGCTTTGTGTGGCTAACCCAAAGCCGTTTACTTAATGAGCTTTAGTGTTTGTTGTGTGTGGTTTGGAAGAGGAAGTTGCAAAAACACACAAGAACTGAATAAAAACCAGAGATTCACAGACTTTGTTAAAGCTCTGCAGATATGAATTTTAGCAGACTATTACACTGCAGAATTAGGCATTAAAAACAAGATACCTTTTTTAACTGTTTTCCTAAAATTAAAAAAGACGTACTTTAAAATGTCTGACATTCCCCGTTAAAAATTATGTTTATAATATATTTACATCCCGCTTTGTAATCTAATGGAGGCTTCGCTCATGCTTGACTAATTTTAAATGGGGAACTGACTTCAAGCTGAGTTTGCTGCAGCAGCACAGCGGCGCTGACTGACTGACCGCCTGTCAGAGCTTACAAAGCGGGAGGGGCTCACAGCTGATGGTTTGCTGGAGAGACCGTAAACTCAGAGCAATCAGTGCTTTCACTTGTTGCCAAAGTCTCAAACAACATGGCAAAAACACACAAAAAAAACGCTAGATCCATTGCTTGTCACTTTTGAATAAAAAAAGTCACTAGAGCGGTCTGGAAAGATGCTAAATAGTTGGCAGCAGTCAGTGTTGATGAAAGTGAGGCGAACATGTGACAGCAGATTGTTAGCTCCTCTCATTAGTCCCCTCGTGTGTGTGTTTCTTAAGGTGGATAAGAACAGCAAAACAATGTTGTTTCGGTTAGTCTCCCTGAAAAACTGAATACGACCTTAACAATACCGTTAAGAGGACTGATAAGGCTGAAGCTTGTCGTGGCCCCAAACCTGTTTTGATACCATGTTTCGCTACCCATGACAAAACAATTATTAGAGAGACGAGGTGAATAAGAAGGTTGAAGCTGTGTGTGAATAGAATTCAAGGAATTGTGTTAGTGCACGTTTCCCTGAAGAAAAAAAAAAAACCTTTTTCTGAAACTTAAAAAAAAAATTACAAATTTTCTTTGTAATTCAGGTTGGGATACAGTCGCAACGAGGGAACAGAGAGACTCTCCTCTCTGCACTCTGACCACAGGCGAGTTAGACAGCATTTGTAGGAAGAGGCTCACCGCAGCATTCGCCGCTCTCTCAAGACAATAACTGCAGAACGATTGGTTCTTTCACAGTAAGTCACCAATAACAGAAGAAAGCTGGTAGATTTTTCGCTGGTCACTTTTTTGAAAAAAGGTCGCTGGATGGGTCTGAAAAGTTGCTAAATATAGTGAGAAATTCTCTAAATTGGCAGCAGTGACCAGGTGCTTCCTCAGATTAGGAGTATTCCCGCCGCCTGCCTTGCATTTCACGTTGGATGTCGCAGCAATATTTTGTGTGACTTCACCTTTACTACTAGAGCAACTGGCAGACGCACAAACTGGAATACAGACATGAGCTAGAAAAATGTCTCTCATAGTTTTAGCTCTTTAATCATCTTTCTCCATATATTTTCGACCAGTTCTAAGAGGAAATTAAGGCCCCTTTTAACAATGTTGAGACGTTCTCATAAAGCAATCATGACTTTATAGAAATCGACATTTCCATCCTGGAATATCTGCGAAGAGCTCGCCTGCGGGTCAGTTAGACTAAACTAAGCCATTAAGGGAGCTTACCGTCTGATGAACAGCATCATCATTTAGTAAGAACCACAACTGTGTGTGCAGCAGGTAAAACGACAAAGCCACACTCAGCAGGACACAGATTCTTGCTGACTTAAGCTGTTAGATGAACATTAACTCAGTAACCAGATGTTCTGCCAACAACATACCCATCACACAGTATCACCGTCACAGTAACAAATATTCTGCAAGAGCACAAATACACACAGATCTCCGGAGAGCTGTACCATTTCATCAGTTATGACACAACAGAGGATGCACGGGGATGTTTAGCTGGAGGGAGGCAACCAGATAAACAGACTCCTCCCTGGAGATGCTCTTCAACACATAACAGCTCGCAGAGAGGGGACAACGAGTTCAGACAGAGTGAGGACAGTAAAAGAGAGATGGAGACAAGCACCAGACTGGCCTCTGGGAAAAAATAAAATAAAAATCTGGTCCGTGTACCTTTCCCTGTGATCTTTGCTCATGAGAAAAATGAGCATGTGTTCACATGTTGCAAAGGCAAAAGCGACGGACAGTATTCTCTGTGAACATACAGATACATTTTAAGATTATCTTTAAGTGCATCTTAAAAGGGTAAAATCTTACCAAACAGTCCATTTATTTTAGGGTTTCATCCCACTCAGAGTGATGTTTTTTCAGTATTCATTTTTGGTAATTGTGTCGATTACAACAAATGAAAACCCATTATTCAGTTTTTCAGATTATGTGAATGTTGCATAACACCAATAAAAAGATGATTATACAAATAGAAATGTGAGACTACTGAAAAGCTTATCCACATACTGCACAATCTATGCAGTTAATATTTTGTCGAGGATCCCATGCATGAATTACTGCATCAATGCAGCTTGGCATGGAGGCACTGGGCCCATGTTGCTTTATTACCACTGTTCAGCTTATCTGCATTATTGGATCTCATGTCTAAGCTGTTTATATAGCCACTCTATGAGGTTTTGGAGGTTCTCAGGTGAGTTTGCTCGACAATCAAGCACAGTGAAACCATTGTCATTTAAGCAGGCATTGGTAGTTTGATCAGTGAGGGCAGGTGCCAAAGTCAGCTGGAATCTCTCTCAAGCTTATCAGTAGTTGGAAGTATGAGACGCTCTATAATTTCCTGGCCACTTCTGAATGTTACTGATGTTCAGACGAGGCTTAACACAAGGAATGCGACAGCAGTAGCCCGTGTCCTGGACACATCTAATCCCAGACGTAGTCCCCGCCTTGTGAATCTCTCCTCAACTCTTGAATGGACATTACGTCACAATCCTCTCAAAGCTGCAATTATCCCCGTTGCCTTTTTAAAAACAACCCTTCTTTCTTCCACTCAACTTTCCATTACTAGGCTTGGGTACAGCTGCATGTGAAAAGCCAGCTGCTTTAGCAATAGCCTTTTATATCTTACCCTGTTTAGGCCACAACATGGCCATATGTAATACTATAATTTTCTGAGAAAATGCATTATGAATGTTCATTATCTGTCATTCATAATCATAATTCCAAATGAACAGAAATCAATGCAATCACCCTGTGCATCATGAATCTATGTAATGCTTGAGTAATATTCAGAACAGCAGTTTGACTGTCATGCAGAGGAAGCCAAATTTACAGCAGACAAAATAAGTACACAACACGTCAGAGTTTTCCTCGGTTTATACGTTTCTAATCGGGCCATTGGCATGAAATCCACACCAGATCTCAGCCATAACCAAATCAATCCATACGTATGGACACCAAAACAAATTATTTAACAAATGAAGTTGTGTAAAAAAATCTGGAATGGAAATATGTATCGAACATATGGAGACAAGGATGTGCAAAAAGGCATAGAAAGCCAAGAAACCAGCTGAAATCTGTCAGGATTTAGAAAGCTTTCCTGATGCTGATGCAAATCAATATCAGCTGCTTTAAGACTAACTGATGGCCTAGAAAAAGGTATATCATCAACAAGGTGGTACAATTGGTGAAACCAAAGAGACCTTCACAGAAAGACTGCTCTAAAACACACCGATGGCAATGGTTACAGCTGCATTTCTAAAGGTTTCATTGTTCCAGTAATTGTTGTTGAAGCCATAATGTGGAAGTGGAAAGAACATTGCTTCACTATAAATGATTCATCTGGCCAGGGGTTCCCTGTAAGACTTCTGACAAGAATAATAAACAAAAATTGTCTGAGAGCAAAGGGGGACTCAGAGACAACTTCAGAAAGATCTGGAGACAGCAGGTATGGTGTTTCCTATGAAAACAATAAGCAACGCACTAAATGCAATGGCCTCCATCCACATCACTGCAAAAGCCTCCACTACTGAAGAACAAAACATGTTCAATCTTCTTTTAAGAAAGGCAGTAAAATACTAGGAGAATATAATCTGGTGAAATGAGGTCAATGCTAAACTTTTTAGATGTCATTGCAGAAACCATGTTTAAAAAAGAAAAAAAAAAGAAAACATTCTGCACATACCCTAAAAATCACTGTGCCAAAAATCAAAGTTGTCTGGTGGAAACACCATGGAGTGGGCTCTCATACAACATATGGTACTGGCTGATTTTATTTTATTGAAAGAAGGATGACAGATACACTAATAAAGACCACCAAGCCTCTTCAATTAGCTTTTGGGATGATGAACGTCAATGTTTCCACCTCCACTCTCTAACAAACATATAAATATACAGCAGCTGCAATTATAGGGAGCTTGATTAAAATCCGACCGAGACATTTCCATTGTCCGGGATGAAAGGAAAGGTTGCACAACTCTAATTAAATTTGGTGTGGAAGAAGGAAGTGGTGTCAAAAGGTTGTTAGGGCTGACTAATCGCATGTGCACGCGTTTATGCATGCGTGCGTGCAAGTGCGATCTGCATGTGTGTATCTGAATCTTTGCATATGCGTGTTCCACCAATCCGCCACCCTCACTCTCGCTTGCGTAAGCCCTCCTCTAATCACTAGTCTCAGTCCTGTGGCTGAACCAAGGCTCTCATTTTCAAGCCTAAAAGTCCCAAAGCACTTCGCCTCCACATGGCCTTGATTACTCAGCTGTTGGTTTTGTTACTGAAATCAATTCAGTTTAATGATTCCACTCTGGTCAAATGATTTAGCACTTTCTGCTCAAAGGGTATGGTGTACCCTTTCTGTGCTGTTACAGGAAGGTATTATACTTATCGCACTGACTGGAGACAAATATCCAGTCAAGTGAAGATAAAATCAGTGTGTTTGGTGTTAGATGAACCTTTCCTAGCTCATTCAGCCAAAATAAACTTTTCTAATCCAACATCCTTCAGAAGAAAGCCATAGAAGAGTATAAATTTTACCCAAACACTCCCGTCATTTGGACTGTTAATGCAGTGTATGGAATATCTAGTTTAAACTGCATCCAGCTAATGAGACTAGATGATACAAAGCAATTGGCTTAAAGAAACAAAACTTTGCAGCACGTTTTGGAAAGCTAAGAATACCCATTATTTGCTTTCACAAATAGAGTAAGGTTTTACAACCCCACACTGTTTTATAGGACATGTAATTGAGTATTTGTGATCCAGGTTGGTTAGTCCATATATTGCAGTTTTTTTGCCTGTACAATTCAACAGCTGTCCTAATCAGGGGTGGAATTTAGCACCCATCTCTAGCCAAATGCATCAATCTACAAACCCCCAGGGGCGTGAATTTTGAACAAGATAACAGCATTTAGTTGTACAACTGACCTGTTGGGAAACCATTGTGCCTGATATGGTCGTCTCAGATAGGACAATAATCAAAGCCATTTGGTAGATGCTGTTATAGCATTAGAAGCATCATACTTATAGCAAAGCATTTTTCTGAAGCAGAAAACTTACAGGCAAATTTGTTTTTATCGGCACAAGATTTAGAATGGCCAAAAAAACATGTTCTGAGCTACATTATTTAGAAAGACATGAAGCAGAGAGGAGGTGAGCTAGCGTCTCTGTTGCAGCCGTTTCTACAAAAATAAGTAAAAAATTTAAGTATTTCTGAATAAAAATAAGGCTCATACAATCAAAAGGACAGAAAAAAAACAGCTTACACCCAGTGGGTACCACAAGCAAGCAATCCACCATGTTTAGATGTGCTCCGATGAGAAGTGTTAAAAATTTGGTAGAAATCTGATGTTCCTGTTGGAAGCTGTGGTCACTTCCTGTTTTGGTGGTGAAGGACTAATAAAGACTTCCTGTCATGTTTTGAAAATGTCGGCTTAAATTATCTGATGTTGGTTAATATTTGAAACAGATAAACAATGTCAATGAGAGCAATCAGCAATCACCCACTCAGATAGTCATTCACGGTCAAGCACACTAAATGTGGGGAAGATCCAATGATGTATCAGGGAGATACAGCCTTGTAAGTTTCCTCGGGGGCGCCATTGATGCAAATTCGAATGTAATCAAATGGTTGGTAGGTTGACGAAGATCATTCATATGCAGTTTGAAGCAAATCGCATAATGCGTGTGTGATTTAGAGCAAAACTTATGCAAACGGCATGCTATGGAAATTCACCGCTCAGCCATGCCAACGCCATCAAGTCAGCTGTTACTGTTCAGAACAGGATTCAGCATCAACATGTTTTGTTAGATCACACTTTGCTTGAAAGTTGGAAGCTTTTAAAATAAGGAAATCCACTGGAGAAACTGGCAACTTCCTGTTTTAAGTGGGGTGGCTAAAGTGATGTAATCAAATGAGCACACAACTGTAGTGAGTACTTATGTGAGATGACTCACAGAAAGTCTGGTGCTAATGTGAAGTTACTACAGTTTCTGTGATCTGTGTTAAAGTTATTACAGTTTCTGTGATCTGTGTTAAAGTTATTACAGTTTCGTCTTTCATGGCGAGTAGTCAGATTTTGAGGCTTGGCCCCGCCCACATACTATCATGCAGCAAGTTGATAACTTTAGATCCCCAATGGGTGTTGACTATCCTGGGAGATTTTGAAGTGTGTAACTCAAAATCTGTAGGAGGAGTTCGCTCAAATATAACACGAGTGAAAGGCACAAAAAGGCGGCTTTGATTCAAAATGGCCCACTTGCTGTAGGGTTTGGACCATTGCTCCAAGAGACATTTTTGTAGGTGTTGATTCTTTTAGTGAGCTAGGGTGCTGTGGAGGAGATAGGCCACACCCACCTAATGTTGGGGTGGATTCCTGTGTGGGGCTGGACTAGGGTCGATCAGATTGATTTTGCTGCAGATCTGATGATCTATGTGGAAATTAGAGCCAAACGTATGGCCATGGCATGACACCGCACTTCGCCACGCTGCCATGACCACACCCTCCTCACAAAAGTCACAGTACTGGAGATCATGTTAGACCATCTTGTTATCTATCACTGGGGAGAGTTTCATTTTGATTAGGTGAAGATGATCAAATACGGGCCTTCAAATGTAAAACATTATACTTCCTGTTCTCAGGGGGCGGGGTTTTGATAACATCATCAGCATTCACCCCTTCAGCATTCACGAAAACTCGTTATTTTGATAACTTTAGATCCGCCATCCTTTCTGAGCAAACTGATCCCTATTTCAAGCCAATCGATCAAAATCTCTAGGAGGAGTTTAATCAACTATAAACGGCATAAAAATGGGGTCAAAAGTTGAAAATAAATCCAAGATGGCCGAGTTCCTGTTTGTTAAAGAACATTGGTGCAAGAGAGTTTTAGGTAGGTCTTGGGAAGTTCTACAAGTGTACCGAATTTCATCACTCTACGACAAAGTAAAGTCAATGCGGAGGGTGTCTTGAAAATTTCAGGGGGGCGCTGTTGAGCCATTTGTTGTGTGACTTTTGCAAATCCCATAAAATACATAATTCTCCACCAGGCTTGAGGTGTGTGCAAGATTTTGTGAGTTTTTGAAAACGTTTAGGCCTCCAAAAAGCCAATTCATTTGTCAGCAGAATAATAAGAAACATCTGAATTACAATTAGCCTTTGCAGGGCTTAGCTGCTTGGGCCTAATTATTGATCAAAAAGTAATTTAGATAAAATACAAAAACTACCAAACTGGCACAAAAAACTAAAGCAGGCCAGAAACTGGGGTTTCTCTTCATCTAATCTGCTGGCAACATCTTTAATTCATCACCGTTCTCACGACGGAAAGCTGCATCAGTGGAGAGATATCATGTATTATGGATGAAGGTATCGTTGTAGGGCAAAGAGTGTAAGAAAACCTACTAATACTTCCAACTCAGTTCGAATGAAGTTTGGTTCTGAAAAAAGTGGAGCTATACCAAAGAGTCAGCCAGAGATGGGCCAATTTTCCCTTGATCTGCTCAGACTGCTGATCAGAAGATCAAATGGTGAAAATGTTCATTTTTCTCCCTTTCGTTAAAGAAATTAAAAGAATTCCAGCTATTTTAGCTCAAAATAAATTCCATCTACAAGCAGTACGCACTTTTAAGTTAAGTAAAATCGGATAAAGGTTGCAGACATAACCATCAGGAAGGTTTCACTGCACAGTTTTCATTGCACAGTTCTGCATATTAAGCTGTTAAGTATATTAGATTTACTGCAGGCTTTACATGTTACAATATCATTACTATGAATACATACTTCTCTCACACACTCTTAACAATCAGGAATGTTTTATTGCACAGTGCTGCATATCAGGTTTAAGAACATTGCACAAGATTCACCACAAGCCTGAATGCATCATCAAAGAAGCTTCAAGTGACTGATTCATCCAACATATTGGATCATGTTTAGGTGGGACTGACAAAAAAACATGTATATATTGTTATAACCTGCACTCATTGCTTATTGTGTGTTGTGTGTCCTAAGCCGGAATATGTCCTGAAATAAATTCACCACAGTAACACGCGGTGACAATAAAACTTCTTGATTTCTCTGTTATTTTCACTAATATATTAAATATCCTGCAACATATTTTTTCTCTTGTGTGTCAGTGTCCCTAGATAAAAAAAGATAATTGGTCCAAATCAGAAAACTGGAAATCGGCATCTATCAGGAAAAGTCTGATCAGTGAATCTCTAATAAATGAAAAAAAAAAACTATTTTTTGAGTAATAACTCACCATAATTAATTTCTCATTATCATTAAGAAATATGAACTGCTCAAATTAGTCCTTACAGCACACTTAAATTATGAAACCACCCCTCGAAAACTCCTTTAGTGCTTGACTTTTACAGCGCTCTGACAAATAAAAAGGAACATAAAAAGGTCACTGAATGTGGCCGTCGTTCTTTTCCCTTTTTACTCCTTTGTTCCTATCTATGCCTACCAGTCTCTACCAGGTGTGCTGCTGCACACAAATGACTCCATTTCTGTCAGGAATAAGATGCGCATTGGAGTGAGGTTGTCGGTTTCACAGATCAGTGAACAATTTTATTCTGTCGGTGCTCAAACGGACAAGGCTCGCTTCCGACAGCAGCGCTTTCATCACTGCGTTTCCCCTTTTAGGGAGGTTGTGTCCGGTCTTTGGAAAGTCACGGTCAAAACCTCAATTAACAACAGGATCATTTATAACCCAGCGCTTATCGTGGGCGAACAGACGGCGGCCGCAGAGAAGCTCGGAGCATGCTATCACCATTCCTGATGATCAGAGGTGTGTTTGTTGTACCGGCCTCTCTGCCAACTACCAGGATGGGGGTGCAGACACTGGCCTTGTGTTTTGTCGAAAAGCACAGCTTGCAAGCTCTTGCTGATTTTGTATTTGTTTGCAGCTCTAATTCAAGGATGGGGAATTTCTTTTCCAGCAGAACAGAGAGGCAGCGGTGCGATGCAAACCGTCACAGAAATGTGAAGGGGGCTTTTTTTTCCCCTCTAAAGGAGATTTTACAGCACAGCTAAATATAATTTAGAACAAAAGCATTTCAGATGTATTAAAATATAACTTCCAATTGATGGTCAAGAATGTGTAAAGAATCCGGCTTCATTCTGAATTTTATACAGATGGTACAGACGAGGGAGGGTTGTATCATGCAAAGAAAACTGGCGGATGTTCAGCTTTACCAGCTACAGTGAAAGCACCACAGCCAAGCCTTTTACCAATTTTTGCATCATTCATTTACAGATGGAAAAGCTGTCTTGTCCTTACATTTTTTTTTTTTTAAATTCATATTATGTTTAGAGACGCACTGATCAGAGTTTAGTTTGAGACTTACGATGTTTGCAAAGCTTCAACTTCCTGCTACCAGTTTTGGGCATTTCTGATTTTTCTGCCTAAAACCTGTAGAACACTCACAGTTTTCCTGCTTTCCTACTGAGAGCAGTACTGCTTGGCAGTGACATGGCAGACAAGAGGGCCGTGCAGAGGATGGTTAGAGGAGCCAATCTATAATCACTGGAGGTTCTGGAACGTACAAACCCTCCATCCAGGCTCTTTTTCTAAATTGCTGCAGGAACAAGGCTCTGGTGTCCATTCAGGACATTCAATTTAATATTTATATACATAGTGCCAAGTCCAAATAAATATAATATAAAACAAAATGACGTAATTCAAATACAGACAGACTCCAAGTCAATAACATCCATTTCAAAAAATCCTAGTTTTCAAGCAATATAGTCCAGATTTAAGTCTATTATTCAAATTATTCAGACTTTTCTATCTAAGGAACGCCAACAGATTGCATCGACTCACAGACTTGCAGCACTTACTCCTCCCGTACGAGCGTGTAGCAACAGTGGACAGTCACTTGCATTGTGCTGTTTGGAACAAATGTATTTAATTCATTATCAATCTTCATCCCTGGCCATTTTAAAATCTCTTTTAAAACCCATCTTTTCTCTATATTAGTGGGGTGTTGGTTTTATATTGATCATCTGTTTTTGTTAATTGTATGTTTGTGTATTTTATCTCAAACCACATAGGTACTGTGTGTGTTTTTAAGCACGCTAAAATGAATAAAGCTTGGATTGACTTTTTCTGCAACACAAACTTTGATGCTTTAAAAAGGACAGAGCAAGAGCAAGAGAGAGAAAAGACATGTAACCGATGGGGTTTGGTGTAAAACTTTGGTTTAAAAGCAAATGTTTCACTGTGAACAAAGTATTACTCCCAAAAAACATTAATAATCTTATTATCTATAGTGTTTATCACGTAAAAAGAAAATCAGAACAGCCCAAAATGGGAACTGACAAGTCAGAGAGTTACAAACTAAAAAACTGACCTACAAAACAGGATCGCTGCATTTCAACTGTACGGTGCAAAACCAGCACAAATGTTGCAGGAAAGAAAATATGTGCCAATTTCTGCTCGGCCTAGATGTAACAACTGTCCGCTCTCCCTGCATACACAGAGTATTCAAAGAGATCACAGCAACGTCCTCTTCTCAGGTTGTTTCCTGAACAGTAAAACAGGCTCAGCGGTAAATTACCTCTAGGTTACAAACCTGTTATTATACATTATACCAGATATTTGGTTTTATCAAATAGTAGATTTATATCAAACGCTAAACAGAAATGAGAAAATGTATGATGAGCTGCTGGATAGTATATCAGAGGTGAAATCAGGTGTGCAGGAAAAGCAATTTATGAGTGAAATGATTAAGAAAGGTGAGTAAAAAGTAAAGGTAAAACAAAAACTAACAGAGGGGGAATCGTTTCCTGGTATTAGGCTCAATAACAGGCAAGCAATCCCTGCTTTCAGGACTTTATTCAAAAGACAACTGATGCCCTGGAATCAGCGTCTGTCAGTCTGTTCTGTATTTTTTAGGCGTCTCTCTGCTCCAACACATCAGCATTAATTACCTTCTAAGCAGGTCATCAAATCCACCAGAAGCCTGGTAATGACCCTTCAATTTAAAATCAGGTTCCCTGAAGCAGGTTAGCTTTTAAGGCAGGGCACTAGGCCTCCACAACGAGAGGTGAACCAGATATAAGTAACGAGGTTTTGGAGTAGCGGACCTTTCCTAAACCGGAGTTTCTATCGGCTTTGTAAATAAAAGTGAAAGCAAAAAGCTTGCTGGAGGAAGTAGGCTTGGAAGGAGATGTACACAAGATAAAGGCAGTTCTGTGCAGCCCATTAGTGAGGGAACCATGCTTGTATAATATTCCAATATACATCTAAGGGTTACAGCTCGAAAAGAGTCAGAGCTATCTAAATCTTTATGCAAATTTCAAGACTTGCAAAAATATGTACGTATTTTATTACTTAAAATAGCAGTCTTGGTGAAGATGCGTTCAAATAAAGAGAAATAAGCATCTATATTGCGTCTTATTTATACACCAGGAAAAACATAAATGTCGTGGATTCCTAATTAAAAGATCCCAGGCACCCTGGCCAATTTAAAAAAAGAAAAAAGGACCTTCTAGTAGGTCCTAAGATGGAGTAGTAAGTGATGTGTTTGGCTCCATACCCCAGTTTTAATCTCTAAACTCTACATTAAAGCTTGTTAAGTTTGGTGCTCACCATTATATGTTGTCTTATTTGCACCAACATTTCAATTAAAATTACTTTATTGGGTTACAAATAAAGTGCTTTGTACAAAGTTACAAAGCACTGTATAACATGGGTTTTATTGAAGTTATACGTACAATAAAAACAAAGATCACAGCATAAACGTCTGGTAGAACAAAAAGATTTTTATAAAAGTGTCTGGCAAAGCAAAGTTGCAGCGGCAAGCTGTTCCACAATTTAGGGGCCACAGACTGAAAAGCCCAAACTCCCTTAGTTTTTAGCCTTTTACAAGGAACAACCAGGAGATTCTCGGGTTTGGATCGAAGGCCATGAGCTGCAGTGTTTGGTTAAAGGCTGACACAAATAATCAGCAGCCTGATCATTTGGATCCCTGTAGGTGACTTCAAAACCCAACTCTTTAATCTATTGGGAGCCAGAGTAGGAGTATAAAACCAGGGTGATATGAGGGTATTTACTTGGTTTAGTAAGAAGTCTGCCTGCTGCGTTCTGAATAGCTTGCAGGCATGAAATTGATGCTTTTTCCAGACCAGAAAGAAGATAATTGCAGTAGTAAATGCGATGACACCAAAGCATTGATAATGTTTCTTAAATGAAAGAGACAGAAACGAGAAATAGATTTGATGTGAGAGTCAAAGCCCTATGAGGAGTCAAATGCAGCTCCAAGATTTTTCACATCGGATTTGGTTACTGGGCAAAAAGAAGCAACTAGCTGATTGAGTTTAGAACACAGGTGAGTAGGAGCCATTATCAAGGTCTCCAACTTTGCTGAAAACCAGAAAATTGCTGGACAGCCACTCAATGAGCCGAGATAAACTTGGATGAGGGTTGAAAGCCTATCCAGCGGGTGCAGTTAAAAAGATACATACAATTGGATGTCATCAGCATAGATGTGAAACAGACAACAGAAAACAGACCGAATAATGGCAGCTAATGGAAGAAGATAAAAAGAAAATAATGGGCCCTGAACTGACCCTTGTGGGAAAAAAAAATTAAGCGATTCGATCAAGTGAAAAATCTTTACAATTTTTATGTTAACACTGAGGCTGGACAATATATCACCGACGCAATATCAACTATATTATTCAATGCAAAAGAATGCATGGAGTGCAATAACTGTTGTCCAATATATTCCGAGTGTTATGATCTTGCATTTTACATCCTATGGTAACATTCAGCCAGTTGGACAGAATCTGATGTCAGTAGATGCGTACACCGAACACAAATATGACATTGCCCAAAATGCTAAAGGTCAAAGGGTGTAGGAAGCACAGATAAGAAAGAAGAAAACAGGCATATCTAACAACTGACATCATCACCACAATATTTACAGATATTATTGCCTCTGCGAGATTTTCTAATATCATGCAGCCCGAGGCAATCCCAGGACACCATTTTCAGGGTTATCATCCCATCTCGGCCCAGGCCTTGACAACTAACCTGGAAGGAAATACTCAACCTTTTATTTTTTTGCATGTTCAGCAAATGATTTGTAAATTGAGGCGTAAATCCATACATCCTCTCCATTTTAGCTTGAGCATAGAAGCAGTGTCGATCAGCCACATCTGTAAACATTTTAAACCGTATTTGTGTGACGACAACGGACCAAAGCCTGAACCCACTTAATAAAGGAAAAAGTGATGACCAAATACAGCCAGAGGGCCTTTGATATTTTGAGTTAACTGTCAGTCTTACCCCATTTCTGTTCTCTCCTATCAGACCGCTCCGCACTGAGGAGCCGGCTGACTGATCCGAAGATAAAAGGACCCCTGTTGCTGCTGTAGCTCGGAGAGTGTTGGAAACTAAGATAATATACTTCTTGTGAAAGCACAGAGTGACATTTTGAAAATCAAGGAGAAAGGTCGGTGTCGGTGCTAGACTGTCTGGCAAAAAGGTGAAGCTTCTCAGATCAGCCCCTTGTTCTGTGGGAGTGAACTATCACGCAAAAGCTAGTTTTCACACTGAGGCAATCTCCAACTGGAAGACTTTTAGACAGCAAAGAGGAGACCGACAAAGACACTCTCTTTGAGATGTCTCGGGAGCAGGAGGGGGTTATGTAGGTCACTCAGTATACTGGGTCACCCAGTTGTTTGGGATGTACAGGATTACTATGCCGCCGCAAACGCTCAGTGCAGAGGTTCTCATTTTGCACAATCTGAGTGTCTGAGCTCCATGTAACAGGTCCCCCCCCCCCCCCCCACTTTGTACCTTGGATACACCTTTGATATGAGAATTCTGCTGCTACTATTACCTGCAATAAATCTCTGCTTTTTGAGTCAAATAAATGCACTAAATGCATTTTCCAAGCAGCCCGAAAACAACATCGCTTACTCATGTCAATTAAGATGTTTATGCTCAGTAAAAGTCTGGAAGGTCACAAATCGGAGGAGCAGCACTATGCAAAGCCCACACTTTAAGCACAAGTTAAACACAAACAACTCTCAAGGACGCTGTCTTTCTGTAGCCGCACGGACAGTGAGGAGTTGTGATGAATGTACGTTTGTGTGGGTGGGTCGGTCGGTGCAGCAAAACAGAGCAAGTCTGAGCGAACATAAATGGAGCATTTAACCTTCCAGGCCAATACAAATTCTTGCACCACTGGGCCTGACAATAACGGCATCATTGTCAGAACAGGTAGGATGTTTGGTTACTCCATAACATGGGCTCTTTGTTTCTCCAACGGTGTCAGGTTACTGACAGCACTGAAACCAAAAAAAAATAAAAGGAAGCACGGGCTACTTCCAGGCAACAGAGCAGATAAAGAGCCTAAGATTTAGGTGTTCTATCTAGGATATGTGATCCTGCCAGAGGTAAAAAGTGCATCTTATAGTGTATTTTACCGGGGGTGGGGTATGTATATTTTGTCAAATGTCTATAAAGCCTTTAGAAGCAAAAGGAAGTGTATGTGCCAGACATGTTTATCGTTATTTAGGGCTTCCCCTTCTGCTAGCCAATTTGAAATGTCAACTGAGCTGTTACAATATGAAGATATGTACTTTGTATCTGTCTAAAGTCCCATCGTGGAAATACAGTGTTTTAAAATACTTGGTACATTTCTGCATTTTGTCCTGTGGCAACAAGCTTCAATGTATTTTATTGGAATTTTAAGAGACAAATAAAGACAAAAATAGTGGATAATTATGAGGTAGAAGGAAAACGATACATAGTTTTGAACATGATTTGTATCAAAGAGTCCAAGGAGAGTGGTATGCTCTTGTAGTCAGCACATCTGACTCAAGTGCAGAACCTAAACTGTACTTTGGGACAAATTGTTGTTAGAGTCGGGTCTTGACTTTGACTACACCATTCTAACATATGACTACTGCTTTTATACTAAACCACTCCATTAGCTACTCTGCCAGTAGGTTCAGGACTGTTGTCCTTCTGATGAACCTCTGTGTGAATCTTAAGTCTTTTGCCACCTCTTGCAAAATTGCTTCTGATATTGCCCCGTATTTCGTGCCATTCAGCTTCCTGTTAAATTCAAGATTATGTTTTCCTGTCCCTGCAGAAGAAAAGCATCCCCACTGCTGCTAACCCCTATGTTTCACAGTGGGGTTGCTGTGTTTACGGTGATGTGCAGTGTTAGTTTCCCTCCACAGAGTGGTTTTAGATTTAGACCAAAAAGTTAGATTTTGGTCTCATCTGACTAGAGCACCTACTTCTACGTGGGTGTGCGTTACGTGGCTCGTAAAAAAAAAAAGTCCCAAACAGGACTCCATCTAGCTCTTTTTAAAAAGGACAGTTTTGTAAAATTAGGTGAAAAATATTTTCTAAAAGCTTCTCCACCTAAGCTGCGGATCTTTAGGTTATGTGCCACGCTCTTTTCATTTCAATGTGATGTTGTTTCAGAAGCTAATCCTGCTTTAAACCTTTCCACGTCGTTCTCCCTGGTCTGTCTGCTGTGTCGTCATGTTGCAATTTGCTCACAAATGTTATCTAACAAACAAAACACAAAAAACAAACATTTTCAAAAATAAATAAATAAACTCAATGGGGAGTTCTGAAGGCAATTGGTTGACCAGGACTTTATTTAGGCGTAACAGAGTAAAAGGGGTTGTTTAAAATTACACTACACAATTTTCTGATATTTTCTTTTTGGGAATTTTGAAAACAAAGTACCCCTTTCTCTTGACTTTACAATATCCTTAGTTGGTCTATCACATATTAGTTAGTTAGTTGTTATGATAACAGTCCAATAAGATCCACAAAAGTTTATTTTTGCTAGCCACTATACACCATTTTTAAGGACCATAAAGCCGGGACAGATCGAAAACAGCATCACCCTATCGGCTTCAAATGCTTTGAGCTGCGGGATTATTTTTGATTATAGTTTCGCTTAACTGAAACAAACTACTGATCGCACAAAATCCCTCTTCAAGTCTCGGCAAACAGTTCGTTAAACACACATGCTAACAAACAGCTTCATGAAGCTAGCAAACGCAGCCTCTATCAAACCGGATGTAACCGGCGCTTGCTTCAAAATAAAAGCGCGACTCATGAGTCGTACTTTCTATTTTTTATAAGCGCTTTATCAGTAAACGCACATTATGAGCCTTATTGTTACGAGTCAAACCCTGCACACACAATACTAGTTTCTTTTAACGCTGTAGTTGACATTGCGTGTTGTTATCGCATATTTTTATTGCGTCTATAACCGGAAGTCCACATCGGGCTTCCGACACTTGACACGGCACCGACAGAAGAACGGTGCCACCGTGAACAGAGTATTCCTTCACGTTTCTTGCCCCTTACACATCACGTAGCAACACATCAGAGGCCGGGGAGAGCCCTGTGCGATAGGCGACTCGAGAGCTAATCGAGCAATGGGCGCAGTGAAGGACAAAGACACCTGCTCACGGTGTTCCAGGAAGACACGGGGGGGACAGTCTCACCTTTGGGGAGACAAACATAATCAATTAGGTTCGTTTTACCAACAACTTGTCAGTGTTTGCACTCTCTCTCGCTCTACTTTGTTTCTGAGCGATGTTTCTGGCCTGCTCTACCCATCGCAGCAAACACCCACCAGTCCTCCTTGCTGCTGCATTTCCGTGTTCCGTACGGAATCATTTCCACACCACGTCGGAAAATAACACTGATTTCCCCTCCTCCGCTCCCCAATAATACAACACAACAAGCCGCCCCACCTCACTGGGAGCAGCGGGCCGCTGCTGCTGCTGGTGGTGGTGGGCAAACACTGCGACATTGTTCCGGGATAAATAACAAGTGAAAGGGCTGCGTGACGTGTCGAAATCAATGGGGTCCAAGTCGGGACCGTGGTGATGCTAAAGCGGCGGAACTTACCGAGTGCCACCTCGCAGGCTTTGCGCAGCTGCGAGTGGTGAGCCTTCTTCACCTCCTTGTCGGCCAGTATCTTTTCCAAAGCTCGTGTGAGGAACATGTTTTTCGTCTTTTTGCCCTCATACATGTCGCACCGGAATCTGGAGCGAGGTGTGCCTGGTCCCAAGGAGACGGGGAGGGAGGGAGGGAATGGAGGAAGGTGGAGGCCTGCAGCCGCCTCGAACGGAGATGTATCCCTTCGCTAATTGTCAGCCGCGGGAGCCCTTAGCAGACACGCATACATAAACGCGGAAGGTTGGGGCAAATCCCTCAGACTGCCGTCAACGACCTGCCTCCTGCGCCATGTTGGAGAGAGGAAGCGACGTCACGTAACGTTACGGAGCGGCCGCGGTGAGGCAGCACGGAGCGGCTTTCCTCCGCTGAGACGTTCAGGGACCCGATTAAAGAAACCGTGGGCCCATGTTCACCTGAAATACGGCGCCGAACCAGTAAATACTAAGTTTGTCAGCAGGACTGTGTTTGATTCTGTTGTGGGTTAGTGCACGTTTAGTCAACATTAAAGAAAAACAAAACAAAGTTATGAGACTTTCGTTTTAACCTCTGAACTGTCAACCCCCAAAATGGCAAAACACGCACAAAAAAGCATACCCAAATTCAATTAGATGCTGTTCTTGAACCTTTTCGAATAGATGCAAAAGCTTAGTGTCTTAGTGTAAAGGTAACACTATTTTTTTCTAAAACTGAGCAGTCGAATTAGTTGCACTGATAACCAGTTTTTAGGAGAGTTTAAATTGGAACAAATAAATTATGCATTTTCTGCTCTCGTTTTTTGATGTTTCTTTGTCATCCAGCTAATATTTTCTGTATTAAAAATATAAGCAGCTCTTATATTCCGAGGAACAGACGTTTTGTTAAAAACATGAAACCATCGCAACCCCCCAACCCCCAAAAAACCTTTTTAATTTGATTTATATTCTGACACCTTGCACACCGACCACATATTTCTTTATTGGATTTCAGAACAGATTCTCCCACCTGAGCTGTGGGTTTCTGCAGCCTCTCCAGAGTTACCAGGAGCCTCTTCTCTGAGTGCTCTGCTGTTTACATCATGTAGTTATTGGATCATTGGTCTGTTACATATATGGGAATAAAGGTAAACCAGGCATCGCCATTACAAATATAGGAGAACCCAAGTCCATGGTATTTTAGGCCACTGCATGGACACAGGTTGCAACCCCTAGTTCAATTGTTATTGCTAATAATAATAATAACAATATAACTAGTGATTTGTAAAGGGATTTATGGTACACAATAAAACTACTTAAAAACCATTAAGCTGAATATTTTTCTTACTCTACATGACTATGCATAATAGTGCTCACACTATAGATATCACTCTAAAACTTTAGAGCTCAGATTTAGCTGTTTCCTATTTTTGTTTGTACCCTGGTAAAGAGTGAAGGGATGGGATCTTGCATGAGAATGCACTGAGAAGTAGAAATGATTTCTAAACATGTTAATTCTGTCACCACTCATCAGTCATAACTTGAATGTTTCAGGTGCAATACACCTCAGAACTGAGACTTTAAATGTTACACCAGCCAACAAAACCAAAGCATTTTCTTAGAGCAATGGAACAGAATCCATTTTTTGTATCTCAATAAACTGAATTGAATTAAATCACTCAATTGGGTGAAGCTGGCAGAAACAAATTCATAAATTCCTACATTGGACTTTGTATTTGTTATCTAATATCAGCCTTTTGTTGTAGACTTTATGACTTTATTAAAATTTGACATTTGGTTATATGCTAATTGTGCAGCTTGAACAGATATTGCCTAACTAAACATCATCAGTTAGTTGAATTAGTTTGTGGTTATTATATAAGCACTACTAGGGTGTTCCCCTGTTCAACCCAACACAGATAAGCAAGTACAGTGAATGAATGGATTTTATACTCAAATTTGTGAAATAGTAGTTTTCCACAACAGAAAAATATGCAACATGCAGTGGATGTTTAATAGCAGCTCTCTCTTGCAGTCTTCAGTGACATTTATCTGAGTCCAACAGCAAATACATGTAGAAAATCTGGCAATGTGACAACCCAGATTTGGTCATCGTAGGCGGCGTATAGTTTGCTTATGCTTAGGACCGTCTTATGAGTCAGCTCCATCTTTTTCTGAGTCTATAAATAAGAGATGAGCTGAAGAATCTGCAGCTAGAAGTTGTCATTCAAAGGCACGGTCATGGAAACATTTAGGACACCCCATGAAATAGTTCTTCATTAAGAAACATTCACATTTTGATGTCCAAATTTGTTTTAATTCATCTCTGGAAACCATATTGATTTATTTGCAGGTGAACCAGAAAAATAGACTTTGTTTTGCCCTTTAAATTAAATATATTAACAAAAAGAAATATTCAGGGGAAAATGTTTGGACACCCTACTCTAATAGCTAGAGTTATCCTCTTTGGCTGAAAAAAAATTCATCCCAGACAGAACTACCTTTTTTACAAACATCCTCTACAACATGGTAGAATTCACGGTAGATATCTTAATAATAGCCTGGAAAGACCCTCCTGCAGCAAAACCTGAAACCTCCCCCTCCATGCTTCACAGCTAGAATGCTGTTGTTTCGCACTCAACACCGCCCTCCATACTGGTGTCCAAATAATTATATTTTAAACGGTAGCAAGAATCTGCAGTAGGTCCTGTGACAACATTTCAGCATTTTTGGAGACTTCTTTTAGTTTCTTGCGGTCTGCTGTCAGAGTAAAGCTGCTCAGACAACCAGATCTGGGGAGTTTGGCAGCTGCTGGGAATGTCCTCCACTTGTAGGTTGATTCCTTACAGATGAATTAATTATTCAAAATTCTCTGTTTAAAATCCCTTGCCAGACTTACGAGCTCTCACAACCTTCTTTCTGAAGGCCTCTGCTGAGTAATGATGCCCTATTCTTGTGCAGCTGATCTGTAACTCTTCAGTGTGATTGTAACTATTATGAATGAGAATGAATGTGGGTTTGTCCAAATTCATTCCTCAAAATACAGATGCACATAATGTTTTAAAATAGATTTTTTTCTGTTTTCAATATTTCACTGTATTACTTGAATTTCACTGTATTTCACTGTTACTTTCAATATTAAATATCCACTTGTCCAAAGTGTCAAGAAGACACTCTGGCTTTTAATAGGTTGTCCTATTTTTATAAAGGACTTTAAAAGTAAGATTATAAAGATTTAGTGCATGTGGTATTCTTCGTAATTCCATCCATCCATTCTCAGACCCGCTTAATCCCTCATGGGGTCGCAGGGGGTGCTGGTGCCTATCTCCAGGTGAGAGGCAGGGTACTGCCTGGACAGGTTGCCGGTCTGTTGCAGGGCAACATAGAGACAAACAACCATTCACACACACACACCTAAGGACAATTTAGAGAAGCCAATTAACCTAACAGTCATGTTTTTGGACTGTGGGAGGAAGCCAGAGTGCCCGGAAAGAACCCATGCATGCACAGGGAGAACATGCAAACTCCATGCAGAAAGACCCAGGGTTGGATTTGAACCCTGAACCTTCTTGCTGCAAGGCAACAGTGCTACCCACTGCTTCACTGTGCAGCCCATAAATTCAATTCAATTCAATTCAATTTTATTTATATAGCGCCAAATCATGAAACATGTCATCTCAAGGCACTTTACAAAATCAAGTTCAATCATATTATACAGATTGGGTCAGATTATACAGATTGGTCAAAATGTCCTATATAAGGAATCCAGTTGATTGCATCAAAGTCCCGACAAGCAGCATTCACTCCTGGGGGACCGTAGAGCCACAGGGAGAGTCGTCTGCATTGTACATGGCTTTGCTGCAATCCCTCATACTGAGCAAGCATGAAGCGACAGTGGGAAGAAAAACCACCCATTAACGGGAAAAAAAAACCTCCGGCAGAACCGGGCTCAGTATGAACGGTCATCTGCCTCGACCGACTGGGGTTACAGAAGACAGAGCAGAGACACAACAAGAGAGACAAAAAAGCACAGAAGCACACATTGATCTAGTAATCTGTTCTACATTAGATGGTAATAGTCGGTGATCTGTCCTCCCTGGATGATTTCACAGTCAACAGAACGTCAGACCAGGTGTGCCTACTATGAAGAAAAAAGAGAGAGAACAAAAAGTTAAAAGCTGAAATGACAACAGTCATTTCAATGTAATGCAATGCAAATCTGGAGAACAGTAGACTGGAGAACAGTAAAAATCAGTAGAGTGAGAAAAGTAGGCCCTGATGTCCTCCAGTAGCCTAAGCCTATAGCAGCAAAACTATAAAGGTAGCTCAGAGTAACATGAGCCACTCTAGTTATAAGCTTTGTCAAAAAGGAAAGTTTTAAGATTAGTCTTAAAAGTAGACAGGGTGTCTGCTTCACGGACCAAAACTGGGAGTTGGTTCCACAGGAGAGGAGCCTGATAGCTAAAGGATCTGCCTCCCATTCTACTTTTAGAGACTCTAGGAACCACCAGCAGACCTGCAGTCTGAGAGCGAAGTGCTCTGTTAGGAACATACGGAGTAATCAGAGCTCTGATATATGATGGAGCTTGATTATTAAGGGCTTTATACGTTAGAAGAAGAATTTTAAATTCTATTCTTGATTTAACAGGAAGCCAATGAAGGGAAGCTAAAATTGGAGAAATATGATCCCTCTTGTTGATTTTCATCAGAACTCTTGCTGCAGCATTTTGGATAAGCTGAAGACTTTGAATTGCATTTTGTGGACTTCCTGATAGTAAAGAATTACAATAGTCCAGCCTTGAAGTAACAAATGCATGGACTAGTTTTTCAGCATCACTCCTGGACAGAATGTTTCTAATTTTGGCGATATTCCGGAGGTGAAAAAAGGAAACTCTGGAAACCTGTTTAATATGGGATTTAAATGACATGTCTTGGTCAAAAATAACACCAAGGTTTTTTACTTTATTACCAGAGGCCAAGTTAATGTCATCCAGATTAAGTGATTGGTTAAGAAGTTTATTTTTTGAGGACTCTGGCCCAAAGATTACAACTTCGGTCTTGTCAGAATTTAGATGCAGGAAATTTAAAGTCATCCAGCTTTTGATGTCATCAAGACATGACTGCAGTCGAAGTAATTGATTGGATTCATCAGGATTTATGGATAGATATAGCTGAGTGTCATCAGCATAACAGTGGAAATTAATCCCATGCTGTCTGATAATTTTGCCGATCGGAAGCATATATATAGTAAAGAGAATTGGTCCAAGGACTGAACCCTGTGGTACTCCACAGGTGACCCTAGAGTTTGAGGAAGATTTATTATTAACATGAACAAACTGGAATCTGTCCGACAGATAAGATTTAAACCAGCCTAATGCTTTCCCCTTAATCCCTACAGTATGTTCAAGTCTTTGTAGGAGAATATTGTGATCAACTGTATCAAATGCAGCACTAAGATCTAACAGGACAAGTACAGACACAAGTCCATTATCTGAGGCCATGAGAATATCATTAGTGACCTTCACCAGAGCCGTTTCAGTGCTATGATGAGCTCTGAAGCCTGACTGAAACTCCTCAAGTAGGTCATTGCTTTGTAAATGTTCACAAAGTTGATTAGCAACTACTTTCTCAAGAATTTTAGATAAGAAAAGAAGATTAGATATAGGTCTGTAGTTTACTAGCTCATCTTGATCAAGAGAAGGTTTCTTAAGTAAAGGTTTAATAACAGCTACTTTAAAAACCTGTGGTACATATCCATTTACTAAGGATAGATTAATCATGTCTAAAATAGGACCACTGATCAAAGGGAATACCTCCTTAAACAACTTGGTTGGGATTGGGTCTAACATACAGGTAGAATGTTTAGATGAAGCTAAGATTTTAGATAGCTCAGAAAGCTCTACTGCTTCTAAACAGTTCAGACACAGCGCAGGTTCTAAAGATTCCTCCAATGCTGCGTTACTTACTGGGGATGAGGTAATCATGTTTGGGAGGATGCCAATTATTTTATTTTTAATGGCATCAATTTTATTTATGAAGAATCCCATAAAATCATTACTACTAAGAGCTAAGGGAATGGTTGAATCAACAGAGCTGCAGCTCTGAGTAAGTTTGGCAACTGTACTAAAGAGAAATCTAGGATTATTTTTATTCTCTTCAATTAATGATGAAAAATATGCTGCTCTAACTCTGCGAAGGGTCTTGTTATACAACAATAGACTGTCCCTCCAGATTAAGTAGGATTCCTCTTGGTGTGTAGAGCGCCATTTTCTCTCCAATTTCCTAACATTGTGCTTCAAGGAACGCAGCTCTGAATTAAACCAGGGAGCCAGCTTCCTGTGAATTATCACCTTCTTTTTCAAGGGAGCTACATTATCTAATGCAGAACGCAATGAGGAAGTCACACTGTTAGCAAATGTATCTATTTGTGAATGGGAAGAAACAGCATTGCTGCCATCTACAGGGCATTTCTGCAATACTGAGGATATTAAGAGGGGGACAGACTCTTTAAGTTTTGATACAGCATTATCCGATAAAGATCTACTATAATGGAACCCTCTTTTGGGGGTGGAGAAATCGGTTAGATTAAACTCAAATGTTATTAAAAAATGATCAGATAGGACAGGGTTGTGAGAGAATACTGTTAATTCTTCACAATCAATGCCATATGTCAGCACAAGGTCCAAAATATGGAGCCGAGAGTGCGTTGGCTTATGCACATTTTGAGCAAAACCAATTGAATCTAGGATAGTTTTAAAGGCTACACTAAGGTTATCACATTCAGTGTCAACATGGATGTTAAAATCACCCACTATAATAACCTTGTCAGTATTTAACACCAAATCAGATAAGAAGTCTGACAGTTGATCCAAAAACTGAGTGTAAGGGCCTGGTGGACGATACAAAACAATAAACAGAAGAGGTTTTATTGCTTTGCAGTTTGGATGAGGGAAACTGAGGGTTAAATGTTCAAAAGAA
Organism: Fundulus diaphanus; assembly: GCA_037039145.1. Classification (NCBI taxonomy): domain Eukaryota; kingdom Metazoa; phylum Chordata; class Actinopteri; order Cyprinodontiformes; family Fundulidae; genus Fundulus; species Fundulus diaphanus. Next base: position 21,758,883 of record CM073137.1, on the reverse strand, counting down.
CTGTAATTATTAATTGGCCTGGGACTAATTAATAAATCAGACTGAAAGATGGTTGCCACTCCTCCTCCTCTTCCCACAGATCTGGGAATGTGGAAATTTGAATAACTGGAGGGAGTTGACTCATTTATACTAACGTAGTCCTCTTGTAGCCAGGTTTCTGTGAGACAAAACAAATCAATCTGATTATCAGAAATCAATTCATTAACTAACAAAGTCTTTGGAGGGAGAGACCTTATATTTAATAGACCACATTTAATTCTTTTATTTTTTGGTTCAAAGTGATCCGTATGGATTTTTATTAGATTTTTATGATTTGTTCCCTTTAGATCAGTTTTTGATCTGTTAAGTTTTGGCCGTGGGAAAGACACCGTCTCAATAGGATAATGGGTGGGTAACAGTACAGAAGCTGCAGAGAGGTGTGTTAAACTACGGCTCTGCTTCCTGGTCTGGACCCTGGGTTGTCAGCATTTAGGAGAACTAATAAATCCGGCCAGATTCCTAGAAAGAAGAGCTGCACCATCCAAAGTGGGATGAATGCCGTCTCTCCTGATCAGACCAGGTTTTCCCCAGAAAGTTTGCCAGTTATCAATGTAGCCCACGTCGTTTTCTGGACACCACCTAGACAACCAGCGGTTGAATGATGACATGCGGCTAAACTTGTCATCACTGGTCAGATCAGGCAGGGGACCAGAGAAAATTACAGAGTCCGATATTGTTTTAGCAAACTCACACACCGAAGCAACACCAACTTTGGTGACCTCTGATCGGCGTGACCGGGTGTCATTACCGCCAGCGTGAATAACAATTTTGCGGTATTTACGCTTATCCTTAGCCAGCAGTTTTAGGTAGGATTCTATGTCGCCCGTTCTGGCCCCTGGTAGGCATTTAACTATGGTTCCTGGTTTCTTTAGTGCCACGTTTCTTATTACAGAGCTGCCAATAATTAAGGTCGGCTCCTCGGCGAGACTGTCGCTCAGAGGGGAAAATTTATTAGAAACGCAGATGGGTTGGTGGTGATCTGGGGGCTGAAATCTAGAGCTATGCTTACTACGAACCGTCACCCAGCCGGCCTGCTTAACCGGCTGTTCGAGTGCGGCTGTTTGTTCGCTACGTGAAGTTACTCTTTGTGAAGTTACTCTTTGTGGCTCCGCGCTAGCAAAGGAGCGGCTATCAGCTGGTTTTTCAACAGCACGGAGCCGGGTCTCCAGTTCTGACACCCTCGCCTCCAAAGCTACAAAAATACTACATTTATTACATGTACCATTATCACTAAAGGAGGCAGAGGAATAACTGAACATCTGACACAGAGAGCAGTAGATAGGAGACTTAGTCAGAGACGGAGAAGCCATTATGAGGCTAAGGCTTGGCTAGCGCTAGGCTAATGCTAGGCTAAAGCCAGGCTAGCGCCCTGTTATCACGCCAAAGAACAAACCGTGTGAAACACGAGGAGTTCCCAAACGTGATGAGCAGCCACAGAAAATGTTTTAAAAGTGCTTATGTTTGGAAACAGGTGTTACAACAAAGAGGTTTAAAGATAAAAAGCGAGAGAGCCTGGAGCAAAAATCCGTCGTTCACACAGCAACAACAGGAAGTGACACAATACGCCTTACCGCAAACAGGAAGTCAGGAAGCGTCCCCAATCACACGATTTATGTGTGATTGGGGACATGCAATGTGACTTGTTGCATGTAATGTTTACTATCAAACATGATGTGTGTTCAAAACATGAAACACAAGTATGCCCACCCCCCCACCCCAAAATACATCTAATATTTTCCTTCCAACTTAAATCTTAGCAAGAAAACTACTAAGGTAAATTATTTCTTATGATATAACCATTGTAACAGTTGAAAATACATTTAACTGTGTTATAATAGAAAAAAGCAGCAATAACAGATGATTTGTAAGTGATAGTTTCAGAGGTTCTCTGATGACTGTTGGTCTCATCACAGAAGAGGATGAGTCAGAGTACAGACAGTGGATAGAAAGCGTAGTAGCCAGCAGAACCCCCAGCAGAACCACCTCAGGTTAAATGCAGGGAAAACAAAGGATCTGGTGGTGGACATTTGCAGGCACAAACCCACCTTACTGACACAGGTGTCATCCAAGGACCCCTGGACCCAGAGCAGTTTGTGGGAGACAAAAGAAGTGGAAGAAAAATAACATCACTGATGGACAATGTCTCCCAGCCCATGCATGGAGCTGTTGCAGAGCTGGAGAGCTCTTTTAGCGACGGACTGCTGCATCCCAGAGGCTCTAAGGAGCGCTTCCACAGGTCCTTCATCCCAGCTGCTGTTAGACTTTATAATCTCTGCTGCTCACAACAGATTCAATAAGTGTTTACAACATGGAAATGGTTGCATGGGTTCTGATCTGATCATGAATCATTTATACTGTCTCTCAGATGCAGACGTTTATTTTTTGCTACCCTTTGCTCCTTGTACAATCATGCATATTGCATATTTTTGTCACATCGTTGTTTAAATCGGCTGATGTCTTTACTCTGTTTAACTTGAATATTTCATTTTTTTTACCTGAATATGCCATAGTATTATATTATCAAGAACTTTGCAATGCTTACTCTGGTTGTATTTTTTTTAACTTTTATCTTAGCCTTTCTGGTAATTTTAGATTAGATTAGCTGATTAGCTGTTATTTATGACTGTAATGTGTAACTTTTTTGCCAGGTTCACGCCTAAATTTTGTGTTACAATAAAGGAGTTTCTTATATTACAATTTGAGATGTCAATTGTGCTGCCTTTGGAAAATTTGGAGAAAGACAAAAACTCACGGGGTTGTGGAGGTAGGTACCTCCCTCCCCAGGCTGAACGCAGTGCTGTCTCTACATTTTGAGTGCTTTCAGGACATAAGAATAACTCATGATCTATAAACAGACTTGCATTTATATAAGCAATGTTACAAAACAGTGAAGTTCTTACCACACATTTAAAGCACTGGATTCTGATGCATGAGTAAAGGAGTACAAAAACAGGGATGGATACTACATGTGCATAATCATGTATAAGAGCAGAAGATCAGATTTATAATTGAAAAATTAAGCATTTCATACATATTTCATATATTGTAAAACCATTGGTGTCACTGTAGCCAAAAAACGTTTTAAGTCTTAAACATTTTTAAAGGCACCCACTTTCCTGATGTTCCACAAATCCAACACCTACAATCCCATAAGCTATTTTTGTGCTTAGTGTTACTCCATCACTGGTAATCAGAACCAACAAAGTGGCCAGACAGGAACAGCAGTAAAACGTTTGCATTGTTTTCATCTGTTAAAACTTAACAATGAAATTCAGGATGAGACTAAGTGAGAAACAAAAACACAACAGAGGCCAAGCTTAGTGACTGTCTGTTTTTTATGTTCCCATCAGTCAGGCTGAGTACTTTAGGGGAAGTCCTAAAGGCAAGACCAGTTTCCATATAAGGCAGAGACTGGACCTCTGGGCTCAACACTGGTCAATTTACTGCAGTTAATAGTGCATCATGAACATCATGCTTAACTCACATATAATTAATTTCACTCTTATGAGGAAGGGGAATAAGCTAACTTCTAGTTTGAATTTCAAACACAATTGTGATGTTCAGTTTGATGCATACTGCTGTAGCTTGTCTGATGACATTTTCAATTCTTTTCAGCATGCAGACAATAAAAAAGGTATACAGTATCGTCTAGTTTGATGCGTTCTAGTGTTTTACCCAAGTTAAAAGTAAATATGACATGAATATAAAACATTTTGACATGTTTAGTATACTTGAGGTCAGGTCAATCATTGATATGCTTCAAATATAATTGTAAGACACAGAACACAATAGAATAAAATAGAATAGAAATACATTTTTGTCCCATAGTGGGAAAAGTTGTCTACAATTGTCAAACAATAGTTCTGGTCACATGCACTCATTTTGGCCACAGATGGCACATTTAGTTTGGCCTTTTAAGAATGCATTTGAACTGTACTCATTTCAGGTTGAATAGGTGGAAAAACCCAGATCAACACACCTCTGGCTTGACTCTGATATCTTGTCTTGGCAGAATTAGCAGAGCTCATTTAACTACGGTATACTGACAGGCATACTGTCAGGGTTTCCAAAGATGCCAGTATGGTAACACGGTCCTGATGAAACACCCAGTTGTTTAAGCCGCTGTTACATTGAGATTGAGAGAAGCGTCCATCACAAATCTGAAAAATTCAGGGTAACAAACTTTACATTATGTGGCACAACAATCCAGCACTAACAACATATAATTTTATACCTGATTATCGCCTTCACCCATCCAGAGCCTAGCAAAGTCATATGTTTTATAAGGATTTTATTTTATAGAACACCATAAATGAACATATAATAGATTGTGAAGAAAAATTAAACATGCTTTTTTCATATACAAACTAAAATCTGCAAGGTTTGGTGTGCATTTATATGTTGCCCCCAAATAATAAGCATTCTGTCATCCAAAGCACAGGGTGCTAGTGACTCGCTCTTAATAGGAAGGAACCTCCAGTGGAAGCAGGGTCAGTGTGGGCAGCCCTCTGCCTCGACTGGCCAAAGGATGAGATGACAGGAAGCTGCATTACTGAAGTTCCACGCTGAAGACAAAACATGATGTAGAATTCCCTCTGGTTGAGTGATTTTTTTCAGAGTAATACTTGTCCAAGCTGGGGGCCTTAATTATCCAACAGAATAATTGTGAGTTAATACTGAATGTGTTTGTTACATACATGAATCTGGAGGCAGGTACAGCACATTTATATGCTGCTTACTGATGAGGATTGGAGTTAGGTGTTCAGTACAGGGCAGTGGGTTAATACCACTGATCTCTATTATACACTGGATTGCTAATAGCCCGCTGTTAGAACGAGTCGCTTTGAAGCCACCAGCCGCCATATTGGTACTCCCTATTTTCCTCCAGTAACTAGGGAATATGTGCGCTACAGCATCGAATAACGATGATTTTCTCATGTTCAGGGGGGGCTTAAAACTTTTAAAATGTCAAATGCCATATACTTTTATGCTATGTACTAAAACTATCAAGTACTGAGAAAGTCATGTGCTGAAATATTTTGCATGTTATTTATTTATATAAATAACATTTATAAATACATAAATAACAATATACAAAAACATATATTTGCATATATGTATACATATATATATATACATATATACATATACACATATTTATATATACATATATATATATATTTAATATGAATAACATGTCAAATGTTTCAGCACATAATTTCCTAGTAGTTGATAGTGTTAGTACATCCACTGACTGTAGAATTACCTGTGAAACGTTTTCACTCAGCCAGAAAACTGCTTGTTGTTGCAACCAAATCCTATGGGATTCTGTGAGAGTAGGGAGTAGCAAGATGGCGGCCAGTGACTTCAGTTTTTCGGCAAAATCAGCACTCCAGTGTATTATATAGCTCAGTGGTAGTGACAAGGTCTGTGCTCCTTACACTTCCTTGTTAGTCAAACACAGGTCAAGGTTAATGTGTACAAGCGTTGAACAGAGAGGACACACTGACCTCTAGTGAGCTAAATTTGTTACTACATCATAAATGCTGTGGATTAGGTTAAATAATAATGAAATAGTAATGAACTTATATATATATATATACACATATATATATATACACGGTACATTCATTTAGTTAAGTACAGGAAATACATAGCGAGTAAGGCATATAAAACATACAAATCACATCTTAATAACCTTTGAGTTTTATTTTCGTGGTTTAAGGTGAACAGTGAAAATAAACTTTGACCAGTCTTTGTTTCTGTCCTTGGATTTGTTTGTTCAGTGAAATATAGTTTACAGCTACTAGTTCTACCCTACAACCAAACCTGGAAAGCATTTAAGCCCAATACCAGGAACCGTTTGAAGCTCCTCTCAATGTAAAGTGGAAACACCTTCCGGTCTGCATCCAGTGTCCCTACAGTATAAATATGTTCAAAACTCAACCGATGTCCAGCTGCATTTCAGACAAACTGAAGCTTTTGTTTCAGACGACAGATGTCGTCATCAGAATGGATAACCATATGGGAGAACGATCAGATGCAAGGCCTGCCACTGAGGAAATTCGTAAGCTCTGTGATCTTGTGAAATTCATTCACTTCAGTGATTCTTTAAAACTTTACAGACGTACACTTTGATTCTGTTTATATTTTGCAATAAAATAATAGGGAGTTTGTCCTGTAACCGACGGGTTGCTGGTTACAGGACATCCTGGGCACGACACTTCACCTGCATTGTTCGCTGGCTGTGGTCAAAGGGCCCAGTAGTGCCAATGTATGGCAGCCTCACTTGTGTCAGTCTGCCCCAGGGCAGCTACAGTGTAGCTTATCACCATCAAGGTGTGAATGTTCGCATGAATGAATGAATGTTGGGAAAATGCCTTGGTGTCGTCGGACAAAGCACTATACCTGTACAGGCCATTTACCAATCTTCAGGTGTAGCTTGAAGTGACTGGTAAATGTGTCAAAAAAAAACAAACAGGGAGAAATTATTTGAAGTCGAAGCATTGTCTTGCTGGGAAAAAGAAAACCAAATGCATCACTATCAATTGTATCCTCTGGTACGTTTGTCATCAACTCTTTTTTTGTTTAAATCAGCCACATAACAGGTTTTTTTTCCCTGTTTCTGCTTATGTGTCAAAATAATTTGCAGTTTATTATGAATTTGATATGTTTTGCCCTGGCTTTAGTTTGCTTTGATTAACAACAAACAAGAAGTATGGGAAGAATTGATCCCCACATGCATAACACATTATTTAAAGGTTGGCAATCTGCTGTGCACTTTTCCAGGACTGGTTATTTGGGTCTGATGACGCCAACGTCAGGAAAACGTCACATTACTTCAGATCATGTGAACATTTTTCACATGATTGAAAATTTCACATGATTACATTGCTGTTGTTTTAAAAATTGTCCACTGTTGGATATAATCAAAATTGAGAGTTTGACATGATTTACTGAAAGGATTTTCAGAGATATTTGATACACACTCACTGCTGCCTAAAAGACATGGATGCAACACTGCTAGTGAATGCATTGACACCTGTTAATTGCTTCTAAATAATGTTAAATAAAATCAGAGTTTCCTTCACTTTGATTTAGTATCTGATTGAAGGCACAATCTTCTGCTTCCTGCAGAGAAATGCTTCAAACTCCACAAAATTCCTGCTGATCATTTCCTCTACTGTGGTCTTCACCTGTGTAGAAATGAAACAAGTTGTACTTAAAGGTCAAAAATGCCACGCGTAGAAGTTGTGCAGGAATACAAGGGAGGCTTGTAGCTCATTTGAACACAGATCTCCTGAACCTCCTTCATGGCGTAGTGTTGACCTCCTGGAAGAGACATCCTAATGTTATCTGCTGGTCTGAAGAGGAGATAAAGCATCTGCTGTCAGTCTGAACTGCTCAACATCTGCTGAGTTGGAACCTATTTATCCAGAAGCTACTCTGGATAAAGACAGGAAGGTCCACTTCAGAACAGGTGGGCGGCCCACATTTTATTGTGGTTAATTTCTTACTTGGGAGTAAAACCTTTCAGAAGAACCTTAAGTGGCTCAGATCCTTGACAGTAAGACTGAACATATAAGCATCAATAAATCACAAATTGCTTAACTACAGATAGTAGGAGAGACCAATATTTTTAGGCTACAAAATTGTATTTGAATCAATTAGCAGATCAGATTTTAACTCAATGAATTTCACAGAGAAATCCGAAAATAATAACTTTATCTTATTTATCATGTTAAAGGCGTTCTCTGTAAATAACTCAAATGTGTTCCATAAATTTCAGGTCTCATTAGTTCTGATCTATGAAAATCTTGCAAAAATCTTTCAAAAGTTACTCCCTGAAAACCAATAAGTAAATCTTTATAAAGTTGTGGAAAGATTAATTTTGACATGTGCATAAGTAAAAAAAAATCTGTAACCTTACTCGTCGCTCTATTCTTTCGCAACCAAACTTCCTTCAGTTGTAAAGATGTGACTGATACCAGACGTGAGTGCTGACAGATCATGAGTCAGATTTTCTGTTTTTCACAGGTGCAAGGTTTGTCACTGTAAAATCTCTGAAAAATCCTTTCAAGAAATCCTTTCCCACTGAACTTTGAGCTGACAAATATGAAAAAATGGTAACTTAATTATGTAAAAGAGGCTTGCAGTTCTAACATGATCTGAAGTGAAGTTCTTCTGATTTTGCTGAATAATCATGTCATAGTCCTCATCAGACCCAAATAATCAATCTTGAATCTCTTCTTCTCATAAACTTGTACGCAGTTTGCTACTTGTGTCACAGGCCGGCTCAATGCCCATGACAAAAAGGAGGGGAGACAAAACGGTTTAGGCCAATCAATAGTTTATCGTAACCTATAAGTAACTTTAAATAAATAAAACAGGGATGAGATGTGAGTCTGTAAGAATGTTTAGTGTGTGCAGTGTATGAGTGGGTGAACATGTATGTGAGAATGTGTCTGAATGTTAACCAAAACCAAACTGAACCAACCAACAAAGTGAGTACCTGGAGGAGCAGAGAGAGAGAGAGAGTGTTAAAGGAGAAGTCCGGTCAAAATCAGAATTCAAACTGCTGAAAGTACTTTAAATATAAAACTACTACATACTGTGCAAAAAATTATAAGTTTTTTTAATTAATAATAATTCTCATTTAATCATGTTTATGTGGAGGAATCCATCTTGGTCAAGAATAGTACTGTCACCTCCCATTTTTTGACGTCACTCGGCGGACCCGCTGTTGAGCAAGTTTCAACGCTCTGTTTGTCACGGCGCACTATTTTCCAAGATCAGTCTCAGTCGGGTCCTACAGTATATATCTATACACGTGTGTGTGTGTGTGTATATATCTATACACACACACACACAGCGGAGGAGAGATCGCTGAAGTGACTTAAGTTAGCTGATTATTATAGTATAAGTATTAAAATATAAGAGCATTCCAGCACATGCTGGGCTGAGCATGGCTTTGCACCGGCGCTGCAGCTGAGCGCGCGCGCGCACACACACACACACACACACAGCGGAGGAGAGATCGCTGAAGTGACTGTGTTGAAATAAGCAATGTTTTTTCCTCTTTTACCAGTTGTGTTGGAACATCCGATGGCCATGCACGTGGGCATTGTTGCTTCAGCAATAGCTCTTGGGAATGTCAGCGGTGAAGTCCTCTGGAAATCCGAAATAATTATTGATGATCGCAGCTGTGTAGAACGGCTCCTATTGACTGCATGGAAAGCGGAGAGAAATGCTGTCGCCGCTTCCGCTCTTCCACGTCGCAGGATGTGATGTCAAACGCCCCTTACTGCCCATATTTGGGCAGTCATGTCAGCCCCCATACACAGTGATTCAGACGACAATTTATGTTTTTATTTTCTTATTGATTAAAGATAAGTTCATTAAATAACCACAAATGTATTAGTTTTAGTTATAGCTAATGATACCCTGATTTTTCCTTGTTGACCGGACTTCCCCTTTAATGGAGCCCAACTTATATAGTGAGCCCAAGTGGCTCCAATTAATAAGACCCGCCTCTGCCTGCAGGAGGAACCGCCCGTGCAGGTCAGAGGAAAGGGCCGTGACACCCCCTTCCTTAAAATGAGGGTTCCACCCTTAACCCAAAATTTGGCCCACATTAAAACCAATTCAAAATGTTCCCCAAAATACAAATAGCTACCAGTCCCAGCTCTAGTCGTTGCTCTGCATCCCTGACCAACTGTCCATCCCTCCATTTCAGCAGCCCTGGTACCTGGGGAGCAGTTTAAGAGAAGGAGGAAGAGACAGCCAGCAGGGGAAAACAGAGAAACAAATAAAGTTAGTTCAATGGAGCACGGGACAAAGCGTCAGCTATAATGTTACTTTTACCACTGATGTGTCTAATGTCAAGGTTATATATATATATATATATATATATATATATATATATATATATATATATATATATATATATATATCAGGGATTGGACAATGAAACTGAAACACCTCTCATTTTAGTGTGGGAGGTTTCATGGCTAAATTGGACCAGCCTGGTGGCCATTCTTCATAATTGCACATTGAACCAATAAGAGCAGAGTGTGAAGGACCAATTAGCAGGGTAAGAGCACAGTTTTTCTCAAAATATTGCAATGCACACAACATTATGGGTGACATACCAGAGTTCAAAAGAGGACAAATTGTTGGTGCACGTTTCGCTGGCGCATCTGTGACCAAGACAGCAAGTCTTTGTGATGTATCAAGAGCCACGGTATCCAGGGTAATGTCAACATACCACCAAGAAGGATGAACCACATCCAACAGGATTAACTGTGGATGCAAGAGGAAGCTGTCTGGAAGGGATGTTCGGGTGCTAACCCAGATTGTATCCAAAAAACATGAAACCACGGCTCCCCAAATCACGGCAGAATTAAATGTGTACCTCAACTCTCCTGTTTCCACCAAAACTGTCCGTCGGGAGCTCCACAGGGTCAATATACACGGCCGGGCTGCTATAGCCAAACCTTTGGTCACTCGTGCCAATGCCAAACGTCAGTTTCAATGGTGCAAGGAGCGCAAATCTTGGGCTGTGAACAATGTGAAACATCTATTGTTCTCTGATGAGTCCACCTTTACTGTTTTCCCCACATCCGGGAGAGTTACGGTGTGGAGAAGCCCCAAAGAAGCGTACCACCCAGACTGTTGCATGTCCAGAGTGAAGCATGGGGGTGGATCAGTGATGGTTTGGGCTGCCATATCATGGCATTCCCTTGGCCCCATACATAGATGGTGGCGTCACTGCCAAGGACTACCGAACCATTCTGGAGGACCATGTGCATCCAATGGTTCAAACATTGTATCCTGAAGGAGCTGCTGTGTATCAGGATGACAATGCACCAATACACACAGCAAGACTGGTAAAAGATTAGTTTGATGAACATGAAAGTGAAGTTGAACATCTCCCATGGCCTGCACAGTCACCAGATCTAAATATTATTGAGCCACTTTGGGGTGTTTTGGAGGAGCGAGTCAGGAAACATTTTCCTCCACCAGCATCACGTCGTGACCTGGCCACTATCCTGCAAGAAGAATGGCTTAAAATCCCTCTGACCACTGTGCATGTAATGTATTTGGATGGACCCAAGAAATACCCGAAAACGAGTAAGTAAAACTTTAACAGTTTATTAAAGTTGGTGGCGACGCGGACCCCCCGGTTTGTGCGGCAGCACACAGCCTCTGGCGGTTCCTGGAGGCAGAGTGGTGGGTTAGTGACCAGCGGGGACAGAGGGAATATTACTAGAAGCTGAGTCACTAACCTGGGGCACGAGGACGGTTGGTTTGGCAGCGTCCGGCTTACAGGAAGCAGCGGGGTCCGTGAAGGGATAATCCAGTTCTTTGTCAAGGTCCAGTCCGGGTCTTGGGCAGGGAGGAGATCCGTTAAATCCAGCAGAGGTATCCAAGGGAGAATCCAGAGACAGGTCCAGGTCCAGGTCCAAATCCAAATCCAAAAGCACAACAGTCAAAAGGGGCAAGCAATCTCCGTAACTTACAGGCTGGCAGGGTCTGAAACACAGGAAGGCAGTCCAAATCTCTGAGGCTGAAGAACAGGACTCAGGCGGGCAGACAAATCCAAAAGGGTTCAGGCTGGCTCAAAAGACAGGGGCAAAAAACAGGTCGACAGGCAGACAGGCAGACAGATACTCAGGAAGATGGCTGGAAGTTCTCACCGTGAGGCTCGAGACGTTCTGGCACTGGAGACTGCGAGGAGCAGAGCTTAATAGCAGATAGGGCGGAGGCAACGCAGGTGCGCTGATTGCAATTAGCAGCTCCAGTGCCAGAAACGTTACAGAGCCCCCCCCTCAAGGGCGGATTCCAGACGCCCTAGGCTGGTCCGGGTGGGCTCTGTGGAAATGCCTAATGAGGGATTTGTCCAGAATGTGGCGGGACGGGACCCACTGCCGTTCTTTAGGCCCATAACCCTCCCAGTCAATGAGGTACTGGGTGCCTCGACCCCACTTACGGGACTTCAGAATCTTCTTGACGGTGCAGACCGGGGAAACATCAACCAGATGGGTGGGAGGTGGGGGTGTGACGGTGGGAACCAGACTGGAGGTCTTAACAGGCTTGATACGGGAAACGTGAAAGACTGGGTGAACCTTCATGGCAGAAGGCAGACGGAGGCGGACCGCCACCGGGTTAACCACCTTGGTGATAGAGAAGGGCCCGATGAACCGTGGTGCCAACTTCTTACTATCAGTCTTCAATGGAAGGTCCCTGGTGGACAGCCAGACCCTGTCTCCTACCTGGTAAGGAGGAGCAGGAATGCGCCGGCGATTAGCTGCGCGGGCCTGATTCTGGGAGGCTGTGAGTATGGCCCTCTTGGCCCTCCTCCAGGCACGCCGACATCTCAAGGCCGAGAGGCGGGCAGACGGAACTCTGGACTCTACCTCCTCAGTGGTGAAGACAGGCGGTTGGAACCCATAGACCACGTAGAAGGGGGAGAGCCCAGTAGAGCTAGATGGTGTCGCATTGATAGCGTGCTCAACCCAGGGTAAATTCTGGGCCCATTTGGAGGGATCGGACTGGCAGAAGAGGCGGATCTTAGTCTCAACCTCCTGATTCATCCTCTCGGACTGGCCATCGGTTTGGGGGTGGAAGCCGGAGGAAAGGTTGACGGAGATGCCGAGCATGGCGCAAAACTCCTGCCAATAACGGGCCACAAACTGGGGACCCCGATCTGACACAATGTCAGAAGGCAGACCGTGCAACCTAAAAACCTCCTTAGCTAGGATAAACTCCATTTCCTTGGCTGAGGGGAGCTTGAGTAAGGGGACCAGATGAACCATTTTTGAGAACCGGTCCACAATAGTGAGGATAACCGTGAAACCATCTGAGGAGGGGAGACCAGTGATGAAGTCCATTGAAAGGCTGGACCAAGGCCGAGAGGGGACAGGCAGAGGACGGAGCAAACCTGAAGGGGGGCGACGGGAAACCTAAGCCTGGTTACAAGGGGAACAGGCTGCAACAAACTCCCCAACGTCCTGGACCAGAGTGGGCCACCAAAACTGGGACTTGATGGTCCGAAGGGTCTTATTAATGCCGGGATGGGCATAAAGGCGGGAACTGTGACAAAGTTCAATCACTCTGGACCTGAGTTGAGGAGGGACGAAGAGCCTGTCCTTAGGACAATTATCGGGTATCTGAACGGAACCAAGGGACTCCCTTACCTCCCTTTCGAGTCCAAGGCGGGAGACAGCACATCTGACTGTGTCAGGCAAAATGAACCCCCTTTCTTGATCCGGATCCTCTTCTTTGGCTTCGAAAACCCTTGATAAGGCGTCGGGTTTGGCGTTCTTGGACCCAGGCCTGTAGGAAAGGGTAAAGTTGAACCGACTAAAAAATAAAGCCCACCTGGCCTGTCTGGGATTGAGTCTCTTGGCCGTCTTAAGATACTCCAAGTTGCGGTGGTCAGTCCAGACCAAAAAAGGTGTCTTGGAACCCTCGAGCCAATGTCTCCTCTCTTCGAGGGCCAATTTAACGGCCAGGAGCTCTCGGTTGCCAACATCGTAATTCTGCTCAGACTTAGACAACTTCCTGGAAAAGAAAGCACAGGGATGAATGCGGCCATCAACAGACTCCTGACTGAGGACAGCCCCAACCCCAGAACTAGAGGCATCCACCTCCACGATGAACTGTCTCTCGGGATCGGGAGAAATCAGGTCGGTGCTGAGGTAAAGAGTTCTTTGAGGTGCTTAAAGGCCTTGTCTGCCTGTTCTGTCCAAACAAACTTGGTCTTGCACGAGGTGAGAGCGTGGAGTGGGGATGCAACCTGACTGTAGTTGCTTATAAACCTCCTGTAAAAATTAGCGAACCCCAGAAACCTCTGGAGTTGCTTACGGTCCACTGGGACGGGCCATTCCGTAACAGCACGAACCTTGGCTGGATCCATAGCAGTCTGACCAGGAGACAAAACAAAACCGAGGAAGGAGGTTGAAGTGGTGTGGAACTCGCATTTCTCTGCCTTTACATACAACTGGTTCTGTAGGAGACGGAGAAGGACGGAACGAACGTGCTGCTTGTGAAGGGAGAGATTCCTGGAGTAGATGAGGATGTCGTCCAGATAAACAAACACATAGCGGCCAATCAGTGTTGGGTAAGTTACTTTAAAAATGTAATCCGTTACAGTTACAAGTTACTTTGTTTAAAATGTAATTGTAGTGTAACTTTTTCGATTACTTTTAAAAAGTAATGTAACTAATTACTTTGATTACTTTTTGATTACTTTAAGGTTTTAATGAGTATTGACCCATGTTCAACGTTTAATTTTTGAGAACTGAATGTGAACCTTAAAAAAGCGGAATTGGGAATTGACACTTGTATGACTCTATTCCTGTATATCCATCAGTAGTTAAAGGACAAGAGTCAGCAAATGCAAATTCTGCCCTGTAAAACAATGACAGCACAATTGTTTCTGTATGATCTGAAGCCCCATTTGGAGCTTTTAAACAGACTTTGAAAAACTTTGATAATTTGCTGCTGTAATATTATAGATTTTTTAGAATAAAAAGCTAGCAGATGTGCATAATGAAAAATAACAGAAATACAATTATAGAGCATTCAGTATTGTAAGAAAGCCCACACTGTTTCTGGATAAATGCATTATTGTATGAGTTAAGTTCTGTTCCGTTTTCTGTCTTTTTCGTTGTAAAACTGAAATGTCCCATGCTCCTGAATGCACCATAGCTTTCCGATGCTCACGAATGCAACACTGTGAACGCTGAGCTGCGTAGACAGTTTTGCAGTTTCCAACACACGTCGGCTCTCACGGTTTATTGTTGTGTGTGAATAACAAGAGGTTGCTTGAAGACTTGAAGGCTGTCATTTTTGATGCGCTGCTTGAGCTGAAATAAAAACATGAAACGTCCGCTCACTTGCTGTTCTTTCACAAGGCTCCAGCAGCACAGGATGGATCATCAGAGTGATAGAGAGAAGGAGCCGTAGCGGGAAACGGCGATACAGGGCGCGAAGCAATAAAACTATCATTACATATTTCGCAAAAGGTTTTTCTTTATATTTTTAAAAAAATGTAACTAAATTTGTAATTCTTAATATTTTCGGAAGTAACTGTAACTGAATTACATATTTTCTCATTGTAACTGTAACGAATTACAGTTACTCTTTTTTTGTAATTAAATTACGTAACGTCGTTACATGTAATCCGTTACTCCCCAACACTGCGGCCAATCATATCCCTAAGAACTTCGTTAACTAGGTTCTGAAATATAGCTGGGGCGTTTGTAAGACCAAATGGCATGACCAGGTATTCAAAATGGCCGGTGGGGGTGTTAAACGCGGTCTTCCATTCATCATCTTCCTTAATACGGACCAAATGGTAAGCGTTGCGAAGGTCCAACTTGGTGAAAACCTGAGCTCCTTGGACCTGGTCGAACGCAGTGTTCATTAGGGGAATAGGATACCGGTTCTTAACCGAAATATTATTGAGCCCCCTATAATCAATGCATGGACGGAGGGAGCCATCCTTTTTCCCCACAAAGAAAAAGCCTGCCCCTGCTGGCGAGGAAGAGGGGCGAATAATGCCTGCCCTTAGACTGTCGTTTATGTAATCCTGCATGGCCTGGGACTCTGGAGGGGATAAGGAATAGAGACGGCCCCTAGGAGGGGTGGTGCCCGGCAACAAATCAATAGCACAATCATAAGGGCGATGAGGAGGTAAACTTGTAGCCTTGGCTTTGTTAAAAACCTCCTTTAAATCATGATAGACGGACGGGACTTTAGACAGATCCGGGTAGAATTCATCAATCTTACCCTTAGAAGAGTGAGGTGGCTGGGCGGAAGACAAACAAAACTCAGAACAGGATGAAGCCCAACCTGTAACCTCGACCCGCCGCCAGTCAATCTGGGGGTTGTGTTTGCGGAGCCAGGTAGCGCCCAAGATAACTGGAACCTGTGGGGAATCAATAATCATAAAGGTAAGTTTTTCCTTATGATTACCTCCCATAGTTAATTCCACTGGCTCGGAGACGAGGCGTGACTGATTGAGTTCGTGCCCATCCAGGGCAAGAACACTACGGGCAGCAGAGCCATTGTGCAGTGGGATGTTTAACCTCCTGGCCAGGCCTTCATCCAAAAACTCTGTGTCGGCCCCTGAATCTATGAAAACAGAAACACTGTGAGATTGTGAGGCAAAGGTTAAAGTTGCAGGAAGTAGACGATCGGAGGGGACAGCAAGCTTGGTGTAGCTCAGTAAGGATGTCCCACCCCCTACTGAGCTTGGCCTTTTACTGGACAATTTCGGACCTGATGACCCGACCCCCCGCAATAGAGGCAGAGTCCCTGTTGCTGTCTGCGCTGGTATTCCTCCTTTGACAGACCCAGCTTGCCCAACTGCATAGGCTCAGGCTCAGATGGTTTCAGTGAGGCCGGCAAGGTGACGGGAGGAGGAGCCGAAACTCGAGAATGGGTTGAGGGGTTAGAACGACGCTCCCTTCGTCGCTCCATGAGACGGAGATCCACTCTAGTAGCCAGCTCCTCAAGCTGCTTGAGGGACTTAGGATACTCTCGGGTGGCAAGCTCATCCTTAATCTTATCGTTGAGCCCATGAATAAAAACGTCCATAAGGGCAAACTCGTTCCACAAGCTCTCCGCAGATAATAAATGAAAATCAATAATGTGATCGGCCACAGACCTATCCCCCTGTCTCAGGGAAAGAAGCCCTCTAGAAGACTCCCGACAGGGCAACACGGGACTGAACACTCTCACGAGCTCCTTGGAGAAGGCATCATATGAGTGGCAAATGCGTGAGTCATTCTGCCACTCGGAAGTTCCCCATAACCTGGCTTTACCGGCCAAACAAGAGATCACGTAGGTGACTTTAGACCGGTCAGTAGGGAATGAGGAAGGTTGTAGCTCGAAATGTATTTCACACTGCGTGAGAAAAGCCCTACAGTGCTCTGGATCACCAGAAAACAGTCCCGGCGGAGCGAGACGGGGCTCTGACAAGGGCGACGTCACCGGAAGTGACGGAGGGTTCGAGGAAGCTGTTTGCGGAAGTGAAGGTTGCGGGCTAGTCTGGCTTCGGAGATGATTTAAGGCCCGTTTACACTACATCTAAAAACCGAGCCATGCCGAGACCAGTCCGAGCTTGGTTCAGTTATCCAAGACAAGCCGACCCGTTTACACACAAAGCTTATCTCGGTTCCTTGGTTGCTCCTCGCCCCCTAGTGGCGATCTACGGTACTACCGCTCTCTGGGATTGAAGGCGGAAGCAGCGAAACACACACAGCTGCGCCCGTAACATTCAGGAAGTTATGCTTGATATTGTGATATTTCGGTGTTTGCAGAGAGTCAGGGGAAGAAGGCAACCATTGGTGAATTTACTTGAGAAAGTTGGCTTTTTGGGAAGTGGATGAGACAAACGAATGTCTAATAAGGATTTACAGATGCAGGAAACAACGACAGACGCTGAGGTTCATTGCGCTGCTAAGCAGAATCATCACTGGAAACCGTGTGGCACGGTAAGGAAGCTAGTATTATTATGAATGTCTGAAATTTGTCTGAATGGAGTATGAATCGGGACGTGCAGCCAGACACGCCGGAAAACCCGCTGACAGTCAGCTGACTGTAAGGGCATGACGCGGTCTGCTCATGCGCTCTTCGTTATCAGAAACCGGGATAAAATAGAACCAGGCCGAGACCTACCCAAGAGCTGGTCTGCAGTTAGCGCGGTCCGGTTATGGTTAGCGCGGTCTGGTTCAGTCTGCTGACCGTTTACACACAAGAGTTATCTCGGTTACCGAGCTCGGACTGGTCTCGGCTCGGTTAAAAAAGTGTAGTGTAAACGGGCCTTTAGGATCTCCGAAACACCGACTTCTAATTCCGAAATGGATTTTTCTACTCCCGCGCGCCACTGGGTTTCAGGTACAGGGTCCATGTTTCTTTTGGCCAGAACGTACTGTAATGTATTTGGATGGACCCAAGAAATACCCGAAAACGAGTAAGTAAAACTTTAACAGTTTATTAAAGTTGGTGGCGACGCGGACCCCCCGGTTTGTGCGGCAGCACACAGCCTCTGGCGGTTCCTGAAGGCAGAGTGGTGGGTTAGTGACCAGCGGGGACAGAGGGAATATTACTAGAAGCTGAGTCATTAACCTGGGGCACGAGGACGGTTGGTTTGGCAGCGTCCGGCTTACAGGAAGCAGCGGGGTCCGTGAAGGGATAATCCAGTTCTTTGTCAAGGTCCAGTCCGGGTCTTGGGCAGGGAGGAGATCCGTTAAATCCAGCAGAGGTATCCAAGGGAGAATCCAGAGACAGGTCCAGGTCCAGGTCCAAATCCAAATCCAAAAGCACAACAGTCAAAAGGGGCAAGCAATCTCCGTAACTTACAGGCTGGCAGGGTCCGAAACAAAGGAAGGCAGTCCAAATCTCTGAGGCTGAAGAACAGGACTCAGGCGGGCAGACAAATCCAAAAGGGTTCAGGCTGGCTCAAAAGACAGGGGCAAAAAACAGGTCGACAGGCAGACAGGCAGACAGATACTCAGGAAGGTTGCTGGAAGTTCTCACCGTGAGGCTCGAGACGTTCTGGCACTGGAGACTGCGAGGAGCAGAGCTTAATAGCAGATAGGGCGGAGGCAACGCAGGTGCGCTGATTGCAATTAGCAGCTCCAGTGCCAGAAACGTTACAGTGCAGTACTTGTATATGTCATTCCCAAGACGAATTGACGCTGTATTGGCAGCAAAAGTTGGCCGTACACCATACTAATAAATTATTGTGGTCTAAAACCAGGTGTTTCAGTTTCATAGTCCAACCCCTGTATATACATATACAGTGAACCCTCGCTATATCGCAGTTCACCTTTTACGGTCTTTCTGCTTAACGGATTTGCATTGATGAACCGTTCATTACAATTCTCAAACGTAATCGATGGTGGCATGTCCGTTTATAAGAATGTTTTTGCCCGGAAGAAAAAAGAGCGACAACAAGTACCGATAACTATGTTCTTCTCCCGAAAAAAAAAACACACCTGCACCGCGGGCTTTAGAAGAAAAAACACTACAGAGCGGAGTCAGGATGCAGCACCTCAGTCAGAAGAGCAGTGAAATAGACGTGAGTCATTGTTTGTCCTACTGTACTTTCTATTTTTTTTCATAATCATTGTTCATTTTCTCCCGTTCTAATCAAATGACTCGGGTCGCGGTGAGGCGGTGTTGATCTCAGCAATTTGAAGCCTTCAGTTCGTATTGATGATTATAATTATTATTTTACAGCACAGTAGTTATTTGTAAAAAATAATTTTTTTTTAACAAATCAATGTAAGGCAAGGCAAGGCAAGGCAAAATTATTTATATAGCACAATTCAATACAGAGACAATGCAAAGTGCTTTACATGATTAAAATATAGGGAAATAAAACAGAATAAAAGCAAGTAGTGATAGAATGTAGAAACAAAAAAGAACATTAAAAACAGTAGAACAGTTTAACTAGAACAGTCAAAGGCAATTTTAAACAAATGTGTTTTTAATCTTGATTTAAAAGAACTCAGGCTTTCCGCACTTTTACAGTTTTCTGGAAGTTTGTTCCAGATAATTGGAGCATAGGAACTAAATGCTGCTTCTCCGTGTTTGGTTCGTGTTCTAGATATGCAGAGCAGGCTAGAGCTAGAAGACCTTAGTGGTCTGGAGGGTTGATACACTGATAACAAGTCTGTAATGTATTTAGGTGCTAAGCCATTTAGGGATTTATAGACTAACAGAAGTATTTTAAAGTCTATTCTCTGAGATACAGGGAGACAGTGTAAGGACTTTAGAACTGGGGTGATGTGCTCTACTTTCTTAGTATTAGTGAGGACGCGGGCAGCAGCGTTCTGGATCAGCTGCAGCTGTCTGATCCACTTTTTAGGCAGACTTGTGAAAACACCGTTGCAGTAATCAATTCTACTAAATATAAACGCATGGATTAGTCTTTCCAGATCCTTCTAAGACATTAGTCCTTTAACCCTGGAAATGTTCCTCAGGTGATAGAAAGCCGACCTTGTAATTGTCTTTAGATGCTTTTGAAGGTTCAGGTCTGAGTCCATCACTACACCCAGGTCTCGGGCCTGATCAGTGGTTCCTAGCTGAAGCAGATGAAGCTGTGTGCTAACTTTAGATCTCTCCTCTATTGGTCCAAATATTATTACTTCAGTTTTGTTTTTATTCATTTGAAGAAAATTATGGCACATCCAGGCATTAATTTCTTCTAAACATTTACTCAATGCCTGAACTGGTTCATAGTCACCTGGTGACATGGTGATGTAGAGCTGTGTGTCGTCTGAATAGGTATGGTAGCTGATGTTGTTATTTTTTTATTATCTGAGCTAGAGGGAGCATGTAGATATTGAAGAGGAGGGGCCCAGGATGGACCCTTGGGGAACCTCACATGTGATTTTTGTCATCTTTGATGTAAAGTTAACTACTGATACAAAAAAGTCCCTGTCCTTTAAGTAGGATTTAAACCAGTTGAGAGCTGTACCAGAGAGGCCGACCCAGTTCTCCAGGCATTCAAACAGGATGGAGTGATCGACAGTATCAAATACTGCACTGAGATCCAATAGTACCAGCACGGTGGACCTTCCACAGTCTGTATTTATATGGATGTCATTAAACACCTTGATAAGGGCGGTCTCTGTACTATGGTGAGTACGGAAGCCAGACTGGAAAACATCAAAGCGGCTGGTCGTTGTTAAGAAGGTGTTTAATTGTTGAAACACAGCTTTTTAAATAATCTTACTGATAAAGGGGAGGTTTGAGATGGGCCTGTAGTTCTGGAGTAAAAGTTTGTCTAAATTGTTCTTTTTCAGCAGTGGTTTGATAATTGCTGTTTTCAGGGACTGGGGGAAAACACCTGACAGAAGGGACATGTTTATTATCTGAGTCAAATCAGACGCTATGACTGGTAAAACTTTCTTAAAGAAAGCTGTGGGTAGAACATCAAGGCAGCAGGAGGAGGAACTTAGCTGCTGAATGATCTGCTCTAAGCTTTTGTGGTTTATTTGGCTGAATTGGGACATTTTGTCAGAAATAGTTCCAGCTGAATACAGTATTGATTCTGGTGTTGATATGGTAGTACAAAGTGATCCACTAATTTTTAGGATTTTCTCAGTAAAGAAGTTAGCAAATTCATTGCAGGCCCTGGTGGAGTGGAGTTCAGAAGTCACGGACACAGGAGAATTTGTTAACCTGTCGACTGTGGCAAATAAGCCAGAAGCATTATTAATGTTCTTGTTTATGATCTCAGGGAAGAAAGATTCTCTTGCATTTTCAATTGTAAGTTGTATCTGTAAAGTCTCTCTTTATAGATGTCATAGTGAACCTGGAGTTTAGTCTTTCCCCACCTGCGTTCAGCTTTTCGACACTCCCTTTTTTCACCTCTAACTGCTGGAGCATTTCTCCAAGGAGATTTTTTCTTCCCGGAAAGAACTTTCACTTTAACTGGAGCAATACAGTCAATGATGTCTGAGACTTTAGAATGAAAGTTATTTACTAGCTCATCTACTGAGTTGCAGCCCAAGGTTGAAGTAGCAGAGTAAGCTTGAATAAAAGTTTCCGTGGCATTGTCCTTAAAGGTGCGTTTTCTTTCGATGTTCCTTTGGCTAAATGAGTCACTGGAAATGATGCTTTCAAAGGTAACAGAAAAGTGATCGGATAAGGCAACATCAGTTACATTGACTTTAGAAATCTTTAAACCTTTAGTGATGATCAAGTCTAAAATATGTCCCTGTTTGTGTGTTGGCTGTTTAACATGTTGAGTTAAACCAAAGTTTCTAAGTGTGTCACACAGTTCTTTTGCACTTCTGTCTTCAGGGTTGTCAACGTGAAAGTTGAAGTCTCCCACAATAATTAAACAGTCATAATCAACACATATCACAGAAAGGAGGTCACTAAAATCCTTAAAAAAGTTTGATGTGGACTTAGGAGGCCTGTAAACATTCAGAAACGTAGTTCGAACCGGGCTCTTTACCTGGAGAGCCAAATGTTCAAAAGAGTCGAATTTTCCCAAAAACACTTTTTTACACTTTAGTGAATCATTAAACAATGTTTCTACTCCTCCACCTTTCCTTTGCTGTCTGCTCTCACAAAGAAAATTGTAGCTGGGAGGAGTCGACTCCAACAGAATAACTTCTTCATTAGATTCATGTAACCATGTTTCTGTTAAAAACATTACATCAAGATTATTGTCAATAATGAAGTCATTAATTAAAAGGGATTTTCCTGACAGAGATCTAATGTTTAATAAACCCAGTTTATATGACTTAGTGGTTGATGATGTCTCTGTGACAGGTTGCATCTGACAGTTTATGACTTTTAAGTATTTGTTCCTGTTTATCCTTTTGTTTTTCTAATTTCTGCCCCGTATCATCACAGATATTCCATAATCTCCGGCAAAAAGCCCAAGATGATGCTGGAAACTGTCATGTCTGATAAACGTGCGGCCAAGGCCCGATCTGTATCACAGCAAAGTAATTTGGAGTTCCTCAGTACCAGAATGTTCTGTGATACGTAGAGGAGGGGGATCTGAGGCTCTGAGGCCTTTGGAAAATGCTGGTTTAGTCACAGCAGAGTGGCTATGTGCAGAGGGTGTCTTCTGTAGGCCAATCTTAAATACTTTGTTCATGTTGTGAGAAAATTCCAGAAAGGGAACTTCTGTGGAGAAGAAGGGGAGGTGGGTCCAGTCTGGACTGGTCTTCGTGACGATGGAGGTTTTTGGTCCTCTCTTTGTCCTGCTGAGATCTGGGATGAATCCTCCTGTAGTTCTGACATAGCCTCTTTCTGTGTCATCTTTCTGGTCTGATCTTTCTGGTTGAGCTTTGTTTTGGAACAAAGCTGATGGTGCGTGGTTCACAGAATAGAAAATGTTTGAAATCAGCCGTTTTGCACCTGACCTATTTAGATGGAAACCATTGTCGCTGAACAGATGTCTCTTCTCCTAAAAGATGTCAAAGTTGTCTATGAAGGTTACAGTTGTTTGTTTGCATGTTTCTTCCAGCCATTTGTTTAGCATCAGAATTCTGGAAAAAATCTCATCTCCGTAATTAACGGGTGCACGAGGGCCGCTGAGAAATACCTTGACATTAAGGCCATCAACTAAGTTCAACAGACGAATGTAATCCTCTTTCAATACTTCTGACTTTCTTATCCGGGTGACGTCGCCCAGGGCTTCAGCTTGTTTTATGAGTTTTTCCAAGGTCGGGCGTTCTTTCAAGATCCTTGGAAGGATGTCTGAAACATCAGACACCAGGCAACAGTTCCTATTGTTATAAATCAACTCCTCTGTGTTTTTCTTGTTACAGAAATGTTTAATCCCACTTACAGATCCATTGCATAATATCAGGGTCCTCGGCCCTGTGGCATGTCTTTTCTCTGATGTCTTAGAACGAAAATCGTTGACGTACCTCTGATTGATGTCAAGATCCTCCTGGGTCACATTTTGGAGCGGAGCGAATCTGTTTAGTAATGGAATTCCCGCATTTCCAGCAGGTTTACTCCTATCATTTGTTGTGAGAACAGCCCGCTGTTGTTTCACTTGTCTTGGGACATCTCTCTGTAGTCTCGGCCAGTTTTCTTTGTCTAGGTGTGGGGTTCGTTGATCCTTTGGTCTTGCACCCAGAGTGGTCCAGGGATTCTCATTTTCCTCAGGGAACTGTTTGTTTGCTGAGTCGCTGGGCTGGTAGTCACCGTTCGGAATCACAGGCAGGGATGTTTAATTTCCATGCACAGCGTTTACGTCATAATTCACTTCGAGTTGACAGATTTTCAGTTCCATAACAGCTATCATCTGTAAAAGCTTGTCAAAGTCCATTGTGGTGAAGGTAGGCATCTTTTCAAAATCAAAATAAAAAAATAAGTAAAATAAAATAAATAAAATAACTAAATCCAACTTTCTGTGGTTTTGATTAAGAGATATAACGGAGATAAAAAGTAAGAGGCAGGAAAATGCAAGCAATCAGGAAGCAGAGACAAAAGCGTCCCAACAGGCAGAGAGGCGGAGAATCCAAAAGTACTGTACAAAGAAATGCTTGGGCCTGTAAAAAACTTTTCTTCATTGGTTTCAATGTACAATGGAGTATTGCATTGTATAATAATTGTAATAATTAGTTACTACTTCGCGGAGTTCACCTATGACGGGTTCTTTTTGGAACATATATATATGTAAACATACATGCGTACATGTACAAATGTGTTTGTTTATATAGTAATAAAAAACTTGTGGCTGTATTTTGAAACGCATACATCCTGTCAAAATATTCTATTACTTTTAACCCCACTAAGATTATTTAAATGCACTCGACCATTTGTTATAACACCTATAGTTTTAAAGTTTTATGAAAAAAAAAAAACGTGAAAATTAGTTCAATATTCAACAAGTTATAGTTGATTGATTCTGCACCTGTTCAACACATTACATTGAGCTGAGCTGTCGACCACCCCAAAATGGTGCCCCCAAATCCCGTCAACGCATATAGGCAAAAAGGGTTGATGCAGCGTCTACTCTTATATTATGTATATGGGCAGTACTGTTCTTCTCCAAGATGGCTGCCCCCAAAAAAGGACCTTCAAATGAAAATTACTCTTAATTAAAAAAGCTTATCATTTATTGAACAGTATGTAATACTTTAAAGCAGGGGTTTTCAAATTCATGTAAGGTGAGCCTCCCCTTGGAATAGGTAAAGATAACCCCCCCCCCCCCCCAAACACAAACCTACCACACGCAGGTCTCTGCAGTAAATGCATCTTTCTTTTGTGTTCCTGGAAAGCTGTGTTTCAAAAACAATTGATAGACCAACACATGTTTTTTTATTGTATTTCTTTTAACAAAGTACATTTATAAAAAAGGCCTATTCATAAAATATCCATCCAAATATTTCCATTTTACATGCTACTTTTACTGAAACACCACGGACAAAGGGCTTAGTTTTAAAATTGAGCTGTCATTAGAGCAAATTCATAAACGATTGTTTTCAATAGCAGACAAACTGAACTAGACAGACGCCAATGTCAAACTGATCTCACGTCAACAGGAGAGGTCAACTGAAATAATAATAAAAAAAATATAACCTGAATTTAACAGACTTCAACATATTCCATATTCCACACATATTATACACAATTTAGACCGTCCGTCCGTCCGTCTTCTTCCGCTTATCCGGGGTCGGGTTGCGGGGATAGCAGCTTCAGTAGGGAGGCCCAGACGTCCCTCTCCCCAGTCACTTGGGCCAGCTCCTCAGGAGGAATCCCAAGGCGTTCCCAGGCCAGCCGGGAGACATAGTCCCTCCAGCGTGTCCTGGGTCTTCCCCTGGGCCTCCTCCCGGTGGGACGTGCCCGGAACACCTCTCCAGGGAGGCGTCCAGGAGGCATCCTGACCAGATGCCCGAGCATGATGATACTTGAACTCCTCCACTAGGGGCAGCACATCCTCCCCAACCCGGAGAAGGCACTCTACCCTTTTCCGGTTCAAGACCATGGTCTCGGATTTGGAGGCACTGATTTTCATCCCGGCCGCTTCGCACTCGGCTGCGAACCGCTCCAGTGAGAGCTGTAGATCACGCCCTGATGAAGCCAATAGGACCACGTCATCCGCGAATAGCAGAGACGCAATCCTAAGGCCACCAAAACGGATCCCCTCAACACCTTGGCTGCGCCTAGAAATTCTGTCCATAAAAGTTATGAACAGAATCGGTGACAAAGGGCAGCCTTGGCGGAGTCCAACTCTCACCGGAAACGAGTCCGACTTACTGCCGGCAATGCAGACCAGACTCTGACACCGGTCATACAGAGACCTGACAGCCCTTATTAAAGGGCCCGGTACTCCATACTCCCAGAGTACCCCCCACAGGATCCCCCGGGGGACACGGTCGAATGCCTTCTCCAGATCCACAAAGCACATGTAGACTGGTTGGGCAAACTCCCATGCCCCCT
Source organism: Fundulus diaphanus (assembly GCA_037039145.1). NCBI lineage: Eukaryota > Metazoa > Chordata > Actinopteri > Cyprinodontiformes > Fundulidae > Fundulus > Fundulus diaphanus. The sequence goes on along the minus strand of CM073137.1, from coordinate 21,732,900 downwards.
CAAGAATCCTGCTGAGGGTAAAGAGCTGGTCCAGTGTTCCACGGCCAGGACGAAAACCACACTGCTCTTCCTGAATCCGAGATTCGACTATCCGACGGACCCTCCTTTCCAGAACCCCTGAATAGACCTTACCAGGGAGGCTTAAGAGTGTGATTCCTCTGTAGTTGGAACACACCCTCCGGTCCCCCTTTTTAAATAGGGGGACCACCACCCCAGTCTGCCAATCCAGGGGAACTGCCCCCGATGTCCACACAATGCTGCAGAGCCGCGTTAACCAACACAGCCCCACAACATCCAGAGCCTTAAGGCACTCAGGGCGAATCTCATCCACCCCCGGGGCCTTGCCACCGAGGAGCTTTTTAACAACCTCGGTGACCTCAGCACCAGAGATGGGAGAACCCGACCCAGTGTCCTCAGGCTCTGCTTCCTCAATGGAAGATGTGTTGGTGGGATTAAGGAGGTCTTCGAAGTATTCCGCCCACCGACGCACAACGTCCCGAGTCGAGGTCAGCAGCACACCACCCCCACTGTAAACAGTGTTGGTACTGCACTGCTTCCCCCTCCTGAGACGCTGGATAGTGGACCAGAATCGCTTCGAAGCCGTACGGAAGTCTTTCTCCATGGCCTCTCCGAACTCTTCCCACGCCCGAGTTTTTGCCTCGGCGACCAGTCGAGCCGCCTGCCGCTTCGACTGCCGGTACACATCAGCTGCTTCCGGAGTCCCACAGGCCAAAAAAGCCCGGTAGGACTCCTTCTTCAGCTTGACGGCTTCCCTCACCGCTGGTGTCCACCAGCGGGTTCGAGGGTTTCCGCCGCGACATGCACTGACGACCTTGCGGCCACAGCTCCGACTAGTCGCCTCAACAATAGAGGCGTGGAACATGGTCCATTCAGACTCAATGTCCCCCGCCTCCCTCGGGACGTGTTTAAAGTTCTCCCGGAGGTGGGAGTTAAAGCAACAAAGTCGATCATTGAACTGCGACCTAGGGTGTCCTGGTGCCAAGAGCACATATGGACACCCTTATGCTTGAACATGGTGTTTGTGATGGACAATCCATGACGAGCACAGAAGTCCAACAACAAAACACCACTCGAGTTCAGATCAGGTGGGCCATTCCTCCCAACCACGCCCCTCCAGGTCCCACTGTCATTGCCCACGTGAGCGTTGAAGTCCCCCAGCAAAACGAGGGAGTCCCCAGGAGGGGCACTCTCCAGTACCCCTTCGAAGCCGTACGGAAGTCTTTCTCCATGGCCTCTCCGCACTCTTCCCATGCCCGAGTTTTTGCCTCGGCGACCAGTCGAGCAGCCTGCCGCTTCGACTGCCGGTACACATCAGCTGCTTCCGGAATCCCACAGGCCAAAAAAGCCCGGTAGGACTCCTTCTTCAGCTTGACGGCTTCCCTCAGTACCCCTTCCAAGGACTCCAAAAAGGGTGGGTAATCTGAACTGCTGTTTGGCGCAGACAAAGCTGCACCATGCAAGTTTTATCACAGCCTTGGATACCTTAAGCTTCTCTGCCCGTATCCTAAGTGTGTCTCAAAGCTTACACGTTCGTACCTTCCGGCTCCAAGCGGGGGCCGGACCAACCTTTTTTTCTAAGTTTCCTTGAGACATTGAGTCTGCTGAGAACATCTGTTTGCTGACCTTTGACCGTTAAATGTAATCTATTTTCCTAGCTTGGTTCCTGGGAGTTAACTGGAACAATAGTAAAACCTTGGGACAAGCATTTTTAAAAGCGTTATCTGCTCACAAGACTGTCATATCTCTCTTTGCTGCATCCGTGCCTGGTACATGCTTACTGAAGTCTGAATTCACCCTTTGTTCTGCATACATCCTCATCTATTTAGGTTACTGGGTTAAAGTTAACATCTGTATTACTTTAAACTACACTATTATATATAAGTGATTATATTTCCATAACAGGGGCTAGAGTCTCTAACACAAAACAAAAAACAACCCACCAAGGGTGAGTGGAGGGAGGCGCTGGACTGAGGGCAAGAGTCTTTAACAAAAATCTACCTCAACGGGGCGAACAAAGGGAGGCTTGGGGCGGCTAGTGACCAGGAGGGAGCTCGGCCGATGACTGATGACCAGGAGGGGGCTCCGGAGGAAGACCGCGGCGGGGGGTCAGAAGAGCAAGGGGCGGGTGTCGCGAAGGGCGACCCCGGCGACGAACCAGCAGAGTCAGAGGTGGCCGGCAGCAAAGCAGCAGTCAGGTGTAAAATGGAGTCTGCTCAACACGTCTTTTGTAACATCTGTTGCGGATAATACCAGCCATCTGAACTGCATATGTCCATAAATTTTTAGGCAGATTACTCTCAATTAACATGCATCTTGCGATTTCAAAAATAGTTCTCCATGTTCTCTCAGCTTTCCCATTCTGATGGGGAGAATAAGGGGCTGAAGTTTCATGTCATTTTGACTAAGCAGTGATTGGAACTCTTTGGATATAAATTCAGTTCCATTATCGGATCTTATACATTTGATCTTCCCATACGGTGCCACATCTGCAATAAACTTCTCTGTCCCTTTAACAGTATCACTCTTAGCTTTCAGAAAATAGGTAAAAATAGCACCTGAATAATCATCTGTAAAAGCTAGGGTATATCTAAACCCATCTTTAGCAGCTGGTTCTATTGGTCCAGCTAGATCTGCATGTACGAGATCTAAGGCACCTTTAGCTTTTTGATCAGGATCTCTACTCCTGGTCTGAGCAAATTTACCTTGTATGCACACTTCACATTTCAGATCAGGTTTTTCAGTTTTCCCTCTAATCTTCATTCTCTCTGCAACATTTTCCAACTTTGACACATCATCATAAATACAGTGACCTAAAATTTCATGGCACGTTTGGATGTCATAGCAGGCATTGCACTCATCAACCTCACCTGTAAGAGTATTTAAATAAAACAGTCTGTCATGAACATCAATATCAAAAGCCGTACCATTTTTATGGATGAGCCGGTTCTGTCCATCTTTGAAGATGACTGTCGCTCCTTGGGCAGTTGCAGCTTTAACCGAAAAGATGTCCTGGGAATATGACGGCACGTATAAGGTGTCCATTAACATCATCTCCACAATTCAGCCGTCGCTGTCTCTCAAGCAAACCCTGGCAGTGCCTTTCTTCAGTGCGATGCCACTGGTCCTCACGCCATCAGCCAACTGCAAAATATGGCTCTGAGGCTTAAAAGTCGAGTTAAAATCCTTGAATTTTGCAGCGTTTGTCACAATGTATTTTGTTGCACCCGAGTCGACCATGAGGCCCTTCACCTTCGTGCCATAGATCTGGGCATCGTCACTCTGCTTCACCTTGAAAGCGAACGTATGGTCCTCCTCATCCATTGCTTGCTTGACCTTGTCTCGCCTTTTCCGCCGACAGTTTGCATCCTTATGTGTGGCGCTCTTGCAGAAACTACACCACTGTTTCAGCTCACTGCGCTCGCCCGAGGTTGAAGGACAATCCAGGGCTTTGTGCCCTCTCTGGCCACAGTTGTAACAGGTGAGTTTTATGCTCCAACTGTCTCTTCCTTTAACTTTCATCACGCAATCTTCAGCTGAGCCAGCAACACACAACTTCTCTGTGCTCTCATAGCTTCTCAGCTTTGTTTTAAATTGGGCATTAGTTAACTCTTCATCACTCTGTGTAACATAAACAGAGAATGGTTTGAACTCATCATTGCCATCAGCAGGCCATCACTTAAAACTTCTCCCACATTACGCAGCACTGTAATTGCAGATTTTGCTCGGATAATGTAGTCAGTCACGTTCTCATTGACATCTTTCTGAAGAGACGTCAGCTCCGTATACAAACTAATCACTCGTGGCTTACCCGAACAAGCATAGCGATCTCTGAGGATCTTTAAGGCTTTTCTGCCATCATCCGCAGCATCTCTCATCACAAGGGAAAGACTCTTATCGTCCAACACTTGAATTAATTCTGCATATGCCTCTTCATTTTTAGCCGCGTCTTCTTCCACGTCATCGGGTTCACCCTTCAGTAATATGGTATTCTTCAGCTCAAGCAAATGTAAGTGGGCCAAAAATCTAATGACGTTCCCAGTGCCGGCTCGAGCCTCTTGGGGGCCCTAATCTGTGATCTTTGTCAAATGTACTCTCAGAGGAAAACACAAAGTGTTTAAAGTTAAATAAATACATTTTTACCTCTCAGATTTTGATTTATAGTAATTGTATTGAAATTATAAAAGGGGTTAAAAAGGAGACACTAGCAATTCTATATATATAAAATTTTAAAGCAGTTTAGCCGACAGTTTTTATGTGAGCCCCTAGTGTGGCTTTGTTTCCCATAAATTGAGTTGTTTTAGTTCACCCAAAACTAACACATTGTGTTTTGCTTCCTGCATTGAATTCCAGTAGAATTTCTCGATAAGACAGAACACGTCTGGTGTTGCCTCAGTCCAAGATTTACAAAAGAACAACTAGAAGTCACACCTTAGCTTTTCTCTGAAAATGTTTTAACAAAAACAACATAACTGACACTTTTTATGAAAGAATGTTGTTACGCATTTATGAAAAAACTGGCTACAGGCCATTAGGCAATAATCCAAATGAAAAAATTTGAAAAACATCTTTTGATAAGGCCCTGTGTTTAATGGATTTCTTGGACAGAAAATATTTAGATTTTTATACAAAGATTGAGCTTTAGATAATACCAGTTGCACTGGCAGCCTGTCTAGCATATATGATGAGGTATTGTATAAAATTACAGTGTTTGGAATTTTTTGGTGAGGTCAACTTCGAAACCTGTCACTACCTGATCCGTACCGGTAGCACGATCCGTTCCAGCAGCTCTTTTGCGCATGCACGAACAGAATAACTTCCAGGTAGGCAATATTCCGGTTTTCCTTACTTTTTTATTGTTTTGTCTTTTTTCGGGCGGGGGTTCCTTTTTGTATATCTTTGTGTGACAATAGGGGATAAGGCACACAGGTTTGTAAACTGACAGGCAAAAGACAGTCCAGCTCAAATTAACAACTTTATTTTACAAGGTCAATCTTAAAATCACGTTCACATAAAACATAGCCGGGCAAAGAGTTGTCAACCGAGGAGCAGTGGAAGCAACTGGAGGGAAGCTAAGATATAGAAACACACAACACCAGGAAGCAATCAATGCACCTCAAGCCAAGAAGAAACCACCACCAAGGGATCCACCACCACAGTCGTGACAATCAGCTCCTAGAAAACACAGCACAAGTTAAAATACAGAGTGAACAATACAAAAGCAAGAAAAACATCAACAAAATGTTCATTGAGCAATATTAATATGGCCTTTCAGTGGCAGCTGTGATCAATCTTCAGGGAAATCACACCAAGCAGTAGGACAGTTACATGCCCACAACAACCAAAGCAGCAGGTAACAGCAACAATTCAAAATAAGCAGGGCAGAACAGCAGAATCACTGCAAGTACACTAAAACACAAAAGCAAAAAATTAACACTTTAGATCTTAAAGCAATAACATGCAGAACAGACACTACTCACCACTTTGAGCTGGACTACAGCTCTTTGGAGGGGAAGCCTCTGGACCTTTGCCCAAGTCTCCTATTTCAAGACAGGAAGCCATGTTAGCACCAGGCTAAGCTAGATAAAATCAGTGCTCGCGCTTACCGTCACTTATGACTGGTGCTGATCTGATGGTTTGGTATGTAACTATCCGTGCTGCCGTAAGGCACAGAAAACAGAAATAAACAGCCAGTGACAACCAATGCCTGAAGTCAGAGGGGGCCCACATCTTCTTCTTCTTTAATTTTATTGGCGGTTAGCAAAAAACGTTTAGGTGAGCATTACCGCCACCAACTGATATGGAGTGTGGATGACAAAAAACAAAAAAAACAAAAACAAAAAAAACTATATCCTATTATACAACCTACTGTGTTTCAAAAATTCAAATATGACCTGGTATCCTCTGCTTCCTGATCCCTTTTAAATAAATCAACAATATCAAGTTTAATTTTCATGTTACTAAGTTTACTTGTCAACCTCTTTCTCTGAATCCAATATTTATTACAATTCAAAATGACACGTTCCACAGTCTCATCTTCCCCACAGTCACATTTCCCTGTCTGATGTTTACCTATCAAAAATAATGATCTATTCAATCCAGTGTGTCCCATTCTAAGCCGTGAAATAATTATCTTTTCTCTCCTGTTCCTTTCTGTTATTCTCATTTGTCCAATTCTCTTTTGTATTTTATAAAGCCACCTTCCTTTCTTTTCTTCATCCCATAACTTTTGCCACCTATCTTTGGCTTTTTGTTTAATTATACCCTTTATTTCTGGTATACCAAAACTAACATTAATATCTAACCTTACCTTATTGGTACTCTCCTTAGCCATCCTGTCTGCCATTTAATTTCCTTTAATCTTGTTATGTGCCGGAACCCAAACAAAATGTACTACTAGCCCCATCATATTTATTCTGTAAAGCGTTTGTTGTATTTCAATTAATATATCTGGTCTACTGTCTGACTGATTATTTTGCAAACTGACTAATGATCAGTGTTGGGCACGTTACTTTGAAAAAGTAATTAGTTATAGTTACTAGTTAGTTCTCCCAAAAAGTAACTGAGTTACTAACTGAGTTACTCCACTATAAAAGTAACTAGTTACCAGTAAAAGTAACTATTGCGTTACTTTTTCGTTTCTGGCTTTTAATTTATTTTTTTACAAATTTTTTGCTGCCATGTCCATTCAATGCACCCCCCCCCCCCACACACACACACACATACTCCCCCTTTTGTGTTTAACAGTGAAGTGTTGTGAAAGCAGCTTTAATTCTCCATGACATAACTTTCATATCGCGCATGCATTGACTTTTTCAACAATTTTCTCTTGCGGTTTTCAGCAGCAACGGCATTGTTTCTTATGGTTTAATATTGTCCATATGACTTCTTTAATCATTTCTAATTCTACTTGCAGGACATGCGCAAATCCAAACTTATTTCCTGTCATTGTCATGGTGAATCACGTTATTTGCGTTCCAGTGATCGGGCTTTTTTCATGCTCACGTTCAATGGTTGATCTGGTGCTGTGTTTAGTTACCTGACTAATATCATCTGTTCTGAAATCGGACATGCTGAGAATGACAAAGGGAGGAAGAACTGCTCAGAGTAGCAGCTTTCTACTCAGTGTAGATCAGCCGTTCTTTCTGAAACGACGCTCAGAACAAAGACGCACAGCGCAACCTGCCCAACCATAAAGCCGTCTGCCCAACCCATCAATCAGTGGTGCGCTCCGATCAGCACCTGGCACTCACAGAGCGGGGCCGTGGTACACCATCACACCAGAGTTGCAAAATGGTTAAAAAAACTTGGTTTATTATTATTTTGTTTACATTTCAGCTTGGATTTTATTTACTGTGCAGCATAGCTTTGCTGTGCGCGCTGAATCTAGATGCTGCGCGCGAATGCACAGGCGCGCAGTTTAGAAGGAACAGAAACAGTTTGGCGCGTCAGTCAGTTCGAAACTGTTCCTGTATCGGTCACGTAGCGCATACGCGCATCGACACAGGTTTTGCTCTACGAGCTCGACTCATGCGCCGACGCATCGGTGTTGCCGGACCCATCACTACTGAGAGGTTATCTCTTCCTCCCTTCTCTCATGAAAACATGCGCACGAGTCCTATCATGAAGTGGAAAAAAAGTTCATTGTGCGACTTGAGTAACGTGCAGTAACGGGGTGTCGGCAATGATAATGGCGTTATAGTGTCAGTCAAAGTAATTAGTTAGATTACTCGTTACTGAAAAAAGTAACGGCGTTAGTAACGCCGTTTATTTCAACGCCGTTATTCCCATCACTGCTAATGAACTAGAATCTGAGCAAATGATAGATTTTAATGGTCTTACCTCCTCTACCCATTGAACTGCTAAAAGCAAAGCTATCATTTCTCCTGTATATACTGAAACTCCATCACTAATCCTTTTTCCTACCTTAATATGAAACTGTGGTATGATAAACGCTATCCCTAGCCTATTAGCTGTATTTTTTTATGCATCTGTATATATTTGTATATAATTATAATATTTATTTACAGTTTTTTTGGATTGCTTGAGCAATCAAAACAGGGCCCGTGTTTTCAAAACACTACACACAATTAGCACAACCACACACCCAATTAGCAAAACACTACAGATCCTTTGCATAATTAAACACTCTTGTAAAAACTATACACTTCTGTTTAAAAACCACACTTTGTTACCATATGAAACACACACGTTTCACATTACTATACTCTGTTTCCACGATTTACACTCTGCTGTGATAAACCTAAAACACTTTTAGCACTTCTACTTCCCTATGATTAGAGTTGGCTACCATCAACAAAGTACAAATATAATGTAACTTCACCAAACACTACAAAAGACCAATGTTGCAGACTGAAGAAACTCATTTATTTCTCAACACGCCCAAAATGTTGACATGGAGATTCATAATACTGTAACAAAATGTCACTTTACGTATTGTACTGTAAGTTTACTGTAAAAAAACTAGACATTGTCTCTTCGCCTAGCTGGATCTGGCCAGAGAATTTCATCAACATCGCAGGCAATGTTGTCATTAGCAAGACACCTTGGAAAGAAACGTCTTGAATGACGAATCCATCCTTGCATTGCTGCTACCTCCATCTGGTCACAGGCCTCCTCCATGGCTTGGATGAGGGGTACCTCAGCCTGGAGACGGAGATTATATACCTTCCACCGCCATGCCGAGAAAAACTCTTCTATAGGGTTGAGAAATGGAGAGTATGGTGGAAGATATAGGACGGTGAAATGCGGATGTTGCTGAAACCAGTTCTGAACCAGAGCAGAGCGGTAGAAAGACACATTGTCCCAGACAACAATGTATTGCATATGATCGATTTGATTTGCTGCTGTTATGTTGTGCAATTGGTCCAAGAATGTAAGTATGAGTGCTGTGTTGTAAGGGCCCATATGGGCATGGCGGTGGAGGACCCCATTCTGTGTAATGGCTGCACAGAGTGTTATATTACCCCCACATTGCCCTGGGACATTGACTATAGCCCTGTGGCCAATGATGTTTCCTCCCCTCCTTCGTGTTCTCGTCAGGTTGAACCCAGCCTCATCTACGTAAATGAACTCATGCTGGATCTCCTCTCCATCCATTTGTAAAACTCTCTGAAGAACAGTGTCAGGCAAAATTGTGTTCAGTGTAGATCGAGTATACATATTACAGTACAGTAAAAGATTATGAGACAGTATGCAAGATCACAATGCTTAGGTGAATACATACTTCTGCATAATCATGCCGCAGTCATTTCACCCTTTCGGAATTGTGCTCGAAAAGCACTCGATAAATTTTCTTAATTTGAATATGGTTTTTTACAGTTTTTATTGATTGCTTTGACCTGTTTGACGAAACTGGCAACCTCTAAGTTTTCATCATCACCATCTCAGCAGAGCAAAAGACACCTCTTGCAAATGAGTTAACCCATTTTCATTGGTTTGACACATTTTCCCCGCCCTTTTGCAAAACAGTTAACGCAGATGTCATTAATGCAGTCCAAACTCCATTGCTTTAGCTGTGGTAGCAAAACAGAAACCATATGTTCTAAGCTCTTAGAAACTTCTTGATCAGAATGAAATCACAGAAACACCTGATTGACACTTCTTTACACAATTTTTCAATTTGCAATCAGTTTGCAGGTTTTACGGAAAAGGTGCCATGCTGTGTGTTGTTCTTTGCAGTCATTGGATGGTCTAAGGCAGATGAGAGTCAGAGTAAGAGGTAGATGGGTCAGGGGAAGAAGATTATGAGGCAGAGGAATCCGTGTGCGAGGTGGCAGTGTAGCTGGAAGGGCTCAAGTTACAGATGAAATTCAGGCAACTATGATTGATCATGTGGTAAATCATGGCCTTTCACTTAGAGGGGCGGGACAAAGAGTCCAACCTTTTCTCAATAGAAACACGGTTGCATCCATTGTAAGAGTTTTTCGACGGGAGAGCAGGTATTGCTGCTATACAGTATATACATCTCTTTTCCTATAGATGAGCAGATGCCCTTGCTCAATGCAATGACTGCTGCTGCCCATAATATAGATGCAGAGGCATGTCAAGGAGGGATCAGGCATGCAAGAAGATTTCTCCCTAGGTGCATCGCAAGGGAAAATATTGAGTGTGATGAAGATGAGGCCATGTGGCCTATTCGTCAAGAGAGAAGAGACTAGGAGAGACAGACAGCTCTAGTATCTTCTGTTGGAATATTTCATTTGTAGCCACAATTTACTGTAAAAAAAAATGAATAATCAATAAAATTTAGATCACAGCATATCTGATTCTGGATCCATTTTTTGCAAGAAGGCATATTTGACTACAAATGACACTGACATGTAAGCTGCGTACAGTCTTTGGCTACAATGAACCAGCAATGTTGCACTGATTCACATTGAGTGTGGTATTTTGTATTTTGTTGCCCCTTGTGTAACGAATGATTGGAAGGGCTCAAACATTTGTGTGCAAGTTGTGTTGTTTGAGGGCAAAATTTGCTTTTGGTTCATATTTTAAATGTTTTGGCAGAGTTGGAGCCTTTTGCAAACAAAATGTGTAATTTTGACCATTGTTGCCACTGTTTAGGCCTCTGCGTTAACTGTTTTGAAAAATGTGGGTTTTGAGTTGACTGCTGCGTCAAAGCAATCTATAAAAACTGTATTAGGATGCGTGCCAGTGTTGATGTTGAGACCTGATGGATATTGTTGAAACCGACGTGGTTATTGACAATGTTAGCTTGGAGCTGATTGAGGGTTATAGCATTGTTGGCCAAAACCATGTTTACTATCTCCCTCTCTTGCTGTTCTGTGAACATAGGAGGCCTTCCCCCTCGTCGTTCCTGACCCTCAATCTTATGTAGAAAAAAAAAAAAACAATAGGACAGTAATTTCACAGGAAAAGGTAACAGAAGTGCTGATAGTGCATAGAATACAGTACTGTAAGCAGTTGCTGAAACCGTGCAGATGTTTTTGATATGATGATATTTTTACAATACCTATTTTCCAGTCGAAATGTTCTTATCACACTTGCCACTGTGTATCGGCTTAGATTTGGCTGTACTCGCAGTCCAGCCTCCCTCAGCGTCAGGCCGTGGTTGACAACGTGGTCAACCAGTGTTGCGCGGATCTCATTTGTCAGATTCGGTCCTCTTTGAGCACGTTCTTGTCTTCCTCTTCCTCTTCCTCTACCTCCAGCATGGCCTCCATCTCTTCCTCTTCCGTTGATTCCTCCTTTGTTGATTCCTCTTCCTCCCCTTCCTCCTCTTCCTCTTTGTCCTTCTCCTCCTCCTTGTCGTCCTCCTCCTTGTCCTCCTCCTTCTCCTCCACCTCGTCCTCCACCTCGTCCTCCACCTCGTCTTTCCATTGTGCTTGAAGACCGATGAACTCACCTGCTGCTTTTTATAGTGCTTATACACCTGATTGATGTGTCTACAATTAAGCAAACAAGTGTTTGCACACCTGATGACTGTGTTGAATCAATTGGTTGGAAGGTGCGGTAATTTGACAGTCAGTGCTTTGGTATTGCAAGGAAGTGACTTCATAATAGATTTGTGTGTGTAAAGTATGTTAAGTGTGTTTAGTGTTTTGCAAATCACTGTGTGTAGAGTTTTGCAACAAGTGTGAGGTTGACAATGTGCTTATAGTTGTGCAAATATGGGCTGATGTTTTGCTTCTTGAGTGTAAGGTTTTGCTAATAGTGTACTACTTTTAACTTTAGTGTGTAAGCAATCCAAAAACACTGTAAGTGTTCTTGTACTATATATATATTCATAATTTGATATTTATGTTTTTCCTTCTTTTCTAATAATGAAAGATCAACTTTAGCATCAGGAAGTATCCAAGGTGGTATTGCTGTTAACGGAACTGTCTGACCAGAGGGCCACATCAGCAGAACAGAGGCTTTTTATAGGAAACCAGCTGATGTAAGGGACCAATCAAAAGCAAGCTCTTGATTGAAAATCTACCTCCCACTCTATACTGCCACATTTGTATTTGCGTAAATATTGCATATTGTAAAAATGAAAAAACAGAAATACATAAAAAAAATAGTAAAATGGCTTTTTGACCTTTACTTTCTTCAAAAACTTGTAAGACATTTTGCTTCTTGCAACTTGCCGCCATTTTCAACGTATAGGGTGAGAGCAGCAGAGCTACAATAAACTAAAACTGAAGCTCACTGGATTCATAAACACTAAAAGCGCACATGCGCAGTAATTGGAAACAAGCAAGTAATGCACATACATTGGCATTAGGTGAGAACATCAGAGTGATTTGCATGTGGGCAAACCAGTAGATAAGATGATCCCCCTGGAACACAAACGTCAATATCCCATCAATTTATAAAACCCTTGTGGAGATAACGTTTGTTATTGCCATAAAAACACACTCGAATTACATCGGCAATGGATGGTTCGAAGAATTCTAGCGAGAGCTACCCTGTAAGCTCTATGTGTTTCAGAAACACTGAAAATCCGGAAAACGCATTAAGTAACTTTCTAAATAACCCATTTAACGTTCCCTGTTATTTCTCTGCCAAACCTGTCAGTGCCTCTGAGTTGGTTCAGTTCACTTTGGGCATCCAAGGTAAACCAATACTCCAGGAAAAGCAGCGGGCATGTGGCTCTGCGGCTAGCCAAAATTGTGGTCGGAGCAGGCTGCTCCGAGGTCCTACATGCAGTCGAGTTCCCAGGATGCAGTGTTGTATAGTAACAAAGTAAAAATACTTCACTACTGTACTTAAGTATATTTTGAAGTACTTTATACTTTCCTCGAGTATAATTTTTTTTGATGAATTTTACTTTTATTTCACTATATTTTCAAACCTAATTACATACTTTTGACTGCCGTGCTTGCTTTTCCCTTCTGAAGAAAAGATAAACTAGTGCACTAAATTCAATAGATGGGTTGAAAATATCCAATATAAAATACAGAGATTTCCAGGGCATGAAGTATACAGTTAAGTTGACTTTTTTTTTTGGTTTGTGTGTGTGTGTGTGTGTGTGTGTGTGTGTGTGTGTGTGTGTGTGTGTGTGTGTGTGTGTGTGTGTGTGTGGTGGCGGCAAGTGTAGAGGGGGGCCCAAAAAGACTGTGTTGTCCCGGGCCCTAGCAAAGCTGTCAGCTTTTAAAGTGCATAGCACTGACCTTAGTTGAAGAAGGAAAACTGAAAACTTACATAAAGGTTGTGTTTTCTGTCTAAACTTGGTCTAAATTTCTTCTGCACTTGGTTGTTTATATTATTTTAAGTGCATTTGACCTTCAAAGTTGACCAAAATCTAGAAAATGTAATTCAAGCTGCATTTGCTTTGTTTCACTTTTTACTTATACTTTTCATTACATTACTTGGGTACCTCTATTTTTTCAGTAATGTTTATACTTAAGTACAAGACATTTCAGATACTATAAGACTTTTACTCAAGTAGCATTTCAGTCAGTGACTTGGACTTTTACCAAAGTCATATTTTGGAGAGGTACCTATACTTTTACTTGACTCCGAGATTTCAGTACTTTATACAACATTGCCGGCATGGAAATCTCAGCCCTGAAGCTGGCGACTCCTGATCAGCCCCTCGTCTCAGCTTGATCTGGTGTTGAAAGGAGACCGCTCCGCGCCGTCTCGCGTCAGCTTTCCTGCAACAGCTGACAAAAACAAACAAAACTGGTTTTGGAATGGATAGATTCTTTACACCAGCATCTGACACAGAAGTTAAGACAGCAAACTTAACTCTGATTCAGCCGGCAGTTCTCCGATGCCAATCAGGTCCTCTGCTCTGCAGAGGACAACAGGAATTCCCCCTTTGTCGCTCCATTAAAGTGACGGGAAATGAGTTTCACAGAAAGCACATTTTAACCATCTTATAAGTATTTGAGCCCCATGAGGCCTGCATGGCTGGATAGTCCCCCAGCGGGGACCCTCTCCTTGAGACTCCAAAAGCAAGAAGCAAAGATCAGTGATGTGGAGCCTGGCTCCATAGCAGGGCACCCTGCAGAGAGAGGCTGTGGATTTGTGAAATTCCTTTGCATACAACCTATTTTAATTTCTCCTCGGGTAACATGCTGTTCCCAATTCAATCTGATTTTTGCCCATGGCCTGATGGCACAACTCTGCAAGGTTCTGGGTTCCAATCCCATAGACTTCCACTATGGGTCCTTGAGCAAGACCATTAGCTCCACAATGCTGCTCCCTAAGGGATGGGTTAAAGGCAGAGGATGAATTTTGTTGGAATTTATGTTGCAATTTTAAATAAAGATGATGATTATTAGTATTTTTTACTGTCAATTTCATAGCAGTTCCTGAGCAAATCCTTGTTTAGTTTGAGAGCAAAAACATGTTGAAGATCTACCAGAATGATTCTAATGGAAATGTTTTTAGATTTTAATATGAAAGATTAATTAGATAAAATTTTGAAAAGGGATAAACTGTCACTTTTCTATGGCATAGTTACTGCAGTAAGGTAACAAATGTAAATATATATTTTGTCATACTGTCACCCCTGAAATATATTTTTATTTAACAGAATACATTTAAGTAAATGTGTTAAACTGAGAAATGTGTTTCTGATAGAAAAAGAGACACTAGTATCTCTAGAAGATTGCAAAAACAACAATGCAAAAGCAGTTAATCCAACAGATTTTTTTCCTAACCTCCCTTCCATCCCAGAGTGACTTTATTTCATCTAAAATTTTGAATTAGATTACACAAAACTGAACACATAACATTTATTGTTGATACAGTCAGACTTTTGTAAGCACTTAACACTTTTACAAAACACCAATAGGACTAATAGGTCAGGTGTCAATATTTTGCCCTATTCTAATTGTTGCAACAGAAAACTGGAGTTCATTCCACTGCCTTGTGTTCGGGGAATTTTCCAGACAGAAAATATTTTAATTTTTATATGAAAGCTGTAAAATGGAGAAGTCAAAACGTGAATAATGTCTGTTGGACTGGCAGTCTATGGCAAGCAGCCACAAGCCTCCTCTCTACCTGCCACCACACAGATAAGCTGGTATAAACAATTATTTGAGGGAACAATGCTTCTTACTCAAATTAGAGGTAACCACATACATTTCTTTTTAATCTTACCTGAACATCAGAATGACCAACAATCAAGAATCTAATATTGTCACCGCATGTTACTGTGGGGAAATTTTTTTCGACATAGACAAAGCTTAGGATCCACACAGACAAACAATACACTCACCAGACACTTTATTAGGTACAGCTGTCCAACTGCTCATTGATGCAAATTTCTAATCAGCCAATCACATGGCAGCAACTCAATGCATTTAGGCATGTAGACATGATCAAAACAATCGGCTGCAGTTCAAACCGAGCATCAAAAGGGGTTAGACAGGTAATTTACCGTATTTTCCCGACTATAGAGCTCATCTCTATAGTCGGGAAAATACGGTAAGTGATTTTGAACAAAGCATAGTTTTGGTGCCAGAGGGGCTGATCTGAATATTTTAGAGACTGCTAATCTAATTGGATTTTCACGCACAACCATCTCTAGGATTTACAGAGAGTTGTCCAGTGAAGAGAGAGTATCCAATAAGCGGCAGTTCTGTGGGCATGAATGCCTTGTTGATGACAGAGGTCAGAGGAGAATTGTCAGACTGGTTCGACTTGATAGAAAGAAAACAGTAATTTGATCAATGCAAGAAAAAAACCCCTCTGGTCAACCACATTCACTAAGAAGCCCAAGCAAGCAAAACAGTCTTCAGAATGTGCGAGGACTCGTACAGAGTTCCAAAAGTCAGTCCTTTTTATATACAGTTTATATGAATTATTCACTTAAAGCTTCTTTTATGATACATTCATGCCAGCAGTAAATTCTGTGCAATATTCTTAAACCTGCGGTTTACAAGTAGCTGATGCACGTGAGCTTTATGTTGCTCTCAAACATCCGTGTTGGACTGTTAACTTAGCAAATAGCACTGTTACGCTCACGGTCTAATTTAGGCGTAATTATTACGACTTTCAGCGTAACAAGCAATGATGCTAAAATGCGCTGGATAAAACCTTGCTGTTTGGAGTTGCTAATTTACTCCATTCATCCTCCCAGGTGTGTTCCACATATTCCAGCCGGTTGTAGATGCAGCTGTATGATTTAATAAATTGGCTCACCAGATTAAATGTCAGTTTTTATTCTTGGATTGTGTGAAATAAATGTCTAAAATAATGTGTATAGTCTGGTGTGACATATAGTCCAGTGCAATTTATATATGTTTTTTCCTCCTCTTTTTTTGACTGATGCGACATACACTCACCGGCCACTTTATTAGGTACACCTGTCCAACTGCTCGTTAACACTTAATTTCTAAGCAGCCAATCACATGGCGGCAACTCAGTGCATTTAGGCATGTAGACATGGTCAAGAGAATCTCCTGCAGTTCAAACCGAGCATCAGTATGGGGAAGAAAGGTGATTTGAGTGACTTTGAACGTGGCATGATTGTTGGTGCCAGAAGGGCTGGTCTGAGTATTTCAGAAACTGCTAATCTACTGGGATTTTCACGCACAACCATCTCTAGGGTTTACAGAGAATGGTCCGAAAAAGAAAAAACATCCAGTGAGCGGCAGTTCTGTGGGCGGAAATGCCTTGTTGATGCCAGAGGTCAGAGGAGAATGGCCAGACTGGTTCGAGCTGATAGAAGGGCAACAGTGACTCAAATAACCACCCGTTACAACCAAGGTGGGAAGAAGAGCATCTCTGAACGCACAGTACGTCGAACTTTGAGGCAGATGGGCTACAGCAGCAGAAGACCACATCGGGTGCCACTCCTTTCAGCTAAGAACAGGAAACTGAGGCTACAATTTGCACAAGCTCATCGAAATTGGACAATAGAAGATTGGAAAAACGTTGCCTGGTCTGATGAGTCTCGGTTTCTGCTGCGACAGTCGGATGGTAGGGTCAGAATTTGGCGTCTACAACATGAAAGCATGGATCCATCCTGTCTTGTATCAACGGTTCAGGCTGGTGGTGGTGGTGTCATGGTGTGGGGAATATTTTCTTGGCACTCTTTGGGCCCCTTGGTACCAATTGAGCATCGTTGCAACGCCACAGCCTACCTGAGTATTGTTGCTGACCATGTCCATCCCTTTATGACCACAATGTACCCAACCCATGATGGCTACTTTCAGCAGGATAATGCGCCATGTCATAAAGCTGGAATCATCTCAGATTGGTTTCTTGAACATGACAATGAGTTCGCTGTACTCAAACGGCCTCCACAGTCACCAGATCTCAATCCAATAAAGCATCTTTGGGATGTGGTGGAACGGGAGATTCGCATCATGGATGTGCAGCCGACAAATCTGCGGCAACTGTGTGATGCCATCATGTCAATATGGACCAAACTCCCTGAGGAATGCTTCTACTATTGCAGAATCAAAAGGAAAGTACAAAACGTGGAAAATGTATTTATTTTATTTTTTTAAACATTTAGGGCATTTGATAAAAATATTCCCCTGGGGCAATCATGCCTGGGCTCAAATACATGGCAGTCAGTAGATGAAGGTATTCCTCTCCTCCCACATGAACCTACAGTGAGAAGAGAAATCGCACTCAAATTTATAATAAAAACTGTTTTAGAAATATAAACAATTCAACATTTTTCAGTCTACACTCTCATCCTTAATCTCTTTGAAGTGGACTGGTAAGGAAAAATATCCGTCCGTCCGTCTTCTTCCGCTATCATATATCAGAGCTCTGGTTACCCCTTATGTTCCTAACAGAGCACTTCACTCTCAGACTGCAGGTCTGCTGGTGGTTCCTAAAATCTCTAAAAGCAGAATGGGAGGCAGATCCTTTAGCTATCAGGCTCCTCTCCTGTGGAACCAACTCCCAGTTTTGTTCCGTGAGGCAGACACCCTGTCAACTTTTAAGACTAATCTTAAAACTTTCCTTTTTCCATCCATCCATCCATCGTCTTCCGCTTATCCGGGGTCGGGTCGCGGGGGTAGCAGCTTCAGTAGGGAGGCCCAGACGTCCCTCTCCCCAGCCACTTGGGCCAGCTCCTCCGGAGGAATCCCAAGGCGTTCCCAGGCCAGCCGAGAGACATAGTCCCTCCAGCGTGTCCTGGGTCTTCCCCTGGGCCTCCTCCCGGTGGGACGTGCCCGGAACACCTCACCAGGGAGGCTTTCAGGAGGCATCCTGACCAGATGCCCGAGCCACCTCTACTGGCTCCTCTCGACATGGAGGAGCAGCGGCTCTACTCTGAGTCCTCCCTGGATGACTGATCTCCTCACCCTATCTCTAAGGGAGAGCCCAGACACACTACGGAGAAAACTCATTTCAGCCGCTTGTATCCGGGATCCCGTTCTTTCGGTCACGACCCAAAGCTCGTGACCATAGATGAGGGTAGGAACGTAGATCGACCGGTAAATCGAGAGCTTCACCTTTTGGCTCAGGAAAAATATATATTGTTTTATTCTGTTCTTACCTTGATGAGGTATTCAAATGCTTGATCCCTGTAGTTGGACAGAATTCCTTATAGGTTTTCTTCGTCCTCTCTTCAACATTGCGCTGCACCTGTGCATAAATTACTTGAAGACTACACTGAAGAATAGAAAGTTTGCATGTAGAGAATAAGGGTAAACTGAATTTTACCTCAGAGCAAATCTTCTGAATTGCTGCAGTAGCAGGCTTTGGCGGTGACCAACCTTCCACTTTCTGAGCCACTTTGATGGCGACTGCAGATTTTTTAACAGTGAATGTGTCTGTAGTTATTTGTGTCTAATGCTCAACATCAGTTTGACTTCAAACGTTTTATATACTATAGGAATTTTGTTTTCTTACTGATAGGTGGTTCCTCTGCATGATGGGTGGAGTCAACAGCACTCACATAATTGCACTCACAAACTCTTGAAATGATCAGATTCTCAGATTAAAAAGTCAGCTCTTGTATGGTCCTACTTTAACTTCAAAGCAGCTTTAATGTCCATTTTAGAAAGATTGATTAATAAGAGAAGGGTTTATAAAGTAGAAAACATGAGAGCACATGGAAATGTTTTTTCCTACACCGAGACGTCTGTTTTAGGAGGGACTTAGATTATTGCCTGAAACATCTGCTGAGGTTTAGTGTTAATGTCAGTGCACCAACCTTCAGAGAAACAGGCAGGCACATACACTCATCAGCCACTTTATGAGGTACATCTGTTCAATTGCTTTTTAACACAAATAGTGACTCAGCCAGTGACTTGACAGCAACTCAATTCATTTAAGCAAAGACAGAATAAACAAGGTAAAGACATCTTTTATGAAGTTCAAACTGTGCATTAGAATGTAAGAGCAGTGAATTTACGTCACTTTATGAAGTTTGTTTTAGAAACTGCTAATGTTCTGGGATTTTGATGCACAACCATCTGTAAAAGTTATGTAAAGAGAAAAATTGCAGTTGTGAGAATGAAAGGCTCTTGTTCACACATTATGTAAATGAAAAGTGGATGGACTGGTTTTAAATGACAGAAAGTAGGTGTGTAATACTAGCAAAAAAAGGGGGAGGGGACCCTACAGCACATACTTTAGTTATAAGTCACAATTTTATATGTTTTAATTAGATCCCAGACAAGAGAACAAGAATAAATATTTCAATTTTTTAGAGGTCTGCAGTGTAGAGGGTGACCTGCACAGTTCCCTGTGGTCCCCTTACTGCAGACCAGCCTGTCGAAGACACAGCACTGTTTCCTTACTGTTGGAGGAGAGTGAGATAGACCAGTATCCAGTGGCGAAGGTGGTGGTCCACATCTGACTACTAAAAGATAATGATCCTCATAGTGCTTCCCGGCTTTTCTAGCTGGCTCAAAGCTTGGGGCATGAGGTAGATGATGGAATCATCCACTAGATCCAATGAAGACCTCTAATGAGAGAGCAAAGATAAATAAATTACTAAAGACAGAAAAAAGAGCATAGACTGTAATAGAAAAGGTGAAAATTGGCCTATACATTTACTTAAAAATTAAGGAGAAAAGGGTTTTGGATTCATATTTTTCTGCTGTTTATTTTCATCTAGACACAATTAAATCCAGAGTATCGGAATGTAATAAACTTTTTATACACATTTCTCTAAATGCTTTACACATATATAAGAAAACAGACGTACTGTTTCACGTGTCTCATCACAATGTTTTCTAACTGAACCCAGATTTATTTAAAATGTTTTGGTTCCTTCCTGATTACGTGATGCTTTCAGAGAAAGGGCAGGTCTGGCATCAAGTTATTTAGACGTTGAGATTACATGCTGTATAAAGTTACAGATCACCTGTCAGAGTTATCGTTCTTTCACAAACAACAAAAGTTTCAACAGCTTTCAGCGGTGTTGATAGTAGTCTTGTTGTACCTGGGGAGCAGGTTCTGATCAAATCTTAAGAAATCTCAGGTTAGTTTTGAGCAGATGTATTTTTCATTTCTCCCAAAATGAAGCAATGGAAAAGGTTTTACTGTAAATAAGAAGAAAAACTCTAACTATGTTGAATTTTTTTTTTCCAATTATTGAAGAAGAGTAACAACTGAAAAGTAATTTATGTCATTTTACATAACTTTACATAAACGGAATGGTTGATGTAAATATGGATGGAAGCCAGTGGTAAATTCAAACAATAACCCTTGAATCTTTGCTAAATAAATCCTTTTGGCCATAACATTATGCAATCTTTCCTCCCCGCCTCATAATCCTGGAGGCATACACTTCCTGAAGAGAAAAAACATATCTATGGAACACCAAAGTGCTAAAAAATAAATAAATTCAATTCAATTCAACTTTATTTATATAGCGCCAATTCATGAAACATGTCATCTCGAGGCACTTTACAAAGTCAAAATCAGTCAGATTATACAGATTGGTCAAAAATGTTCCTATATAAGGGAACCAGTTGATTGCTTCAAAGTCCCGACAAGCAGCATTCACTCCTGGAGAAGCGTAGAGCCACAGGGAGAGTCGTCTGCATTGTCCATGGCTTTGCAGCAATCCCTCATACTGAGCAAGCATGAAGTGACAGTGGAAAGAAAAACCATCCATTAGCGGGAAGGAAAAACCTCCGGCAGAACCAGGCTCAGTATGAACGGTCATCTGCCTCGACCGACTGGGGGTTACAGAAGACAGAGCAGAGACACAACAATATAGACACAACAAATAAAACAGAATGAAATAATTATATACCAGACTAAATATGAGATAAAAATACAAAGTAGCAATGAAATTGTGAAATAACTGAAAGCCTATGAAGTTCCTTCAAAGGCCATATTTGTAAGCCGATTGTATCACAGCCGGCGATGAAGGCTGTAAATGCGGGCGACAAACGTGTCATGTTGAAAATAGTTTTTTAAGCGGAAACAGCAATAGCAGAGAGGAGTGAAAAGCTGTGAATAAAGTTGGATATATTACGCTTTCTGTGACATAAAAGTAACTTTTAAGAACTTTTAGGTGAGAAGTTAGCCATACTAACCCGAAACATGCTCGGTTTGTTGACGTATCGCTTGATTTTAAAAATGCTCAGACAGGCTGGGACCGCAGCTAGCTTGCCTCGTTGGCTTCCAGCTGGCCAGGCTTAGCATGACGAGAGAGAACACTTCTCTCTCAGCCACTGATTTTCAGACTCCCGGTGGCTTCCAGCTGACCATGTGCCGGTTGCAGCTCATTATGCTGAGACTAAATGCTTAATAGCCTGTATTTGTACAGCACTTAAAGTAGTTAAACGACCCCAAAGTGCTTTACACTACAGTCAGTCGTTCACCCATTCAAACAACATTCACACCCTGATGATGGTGAGCTATGTTAGTGGAAGAGCTGCCTTGGGGCAGACTGGCAGAGTTGAGGCTGCCATACATCGTCGCCACTAGGCCATCTGACCATCGGCAGCACTCAATGGGGCTGATGTGTCTTGACGGTACTTGGCTCACGTTAGTCGGCATCTCTCATCCAATAGGGTTCGTCCCCTCTCCATTCTCACATTGAACGGTTTTTCAATGTTACACCTCCTCACAATGAACCGAGCCAATCAACTTTCCAGCTCACAATGTAAGTCGGCCAATCACTGTGACTGGATATGAGCCAAATAACTTCCAAGCTAACAATGGAGGTCAGTTTATCAAGCTAAAACCATGTTGGAATTCAATTTAACAAACAAATCAAAGCTGGTTATTTTGGTTTGAAAATAACCGTTGGAAGTTTGGAAGATTATAAAAGTAATCTGTCAATAACCTGGCTTCATCACAAAATATTTTTTCCATTGATTATCTTTGCCAACCAAAAAAAGCAATCATATTGTAAGTATCCATGAATACTGTTTCTCGTATCCTTCCGTTAAAACAAAACTCAAATTTTTAGCATTCGCATCAGCTAAAAATAATATATTATGGATCAAATAAATTAGTGGTATAATGATGTCACGCTCTGAAGGACGCTGTATTAACAACCCACACACCCCACCCCAACCCCAACCAAAAAAACCTGACCCGCAAAGTTTTGCACAACACGTGCAAAAAATGTGTCCAGTCAATGAGACAGGACAAAACCAACATAGAGGGACAATTTACTGTCACTCTGGTGAAACCCTAATTAAAGAGCAGCGTCTGGAATAAATAAATAAATAAATAAATAAATAAATATGTATCCCATTATGTCATTTTTAAAACATCGCTTTCATCAACATTTTATTGCATTTTATTTCACAGAGGGTTATACAGGTCTTTATAGTTATTGTCATTGTGTACAGAAGTTAAGCTGTTTACAATCATAAACCTAAAACAAACCATAAAATACAAAGATTCAAGACATCAGAAAACAAAGTTTTTGTTTAACGAAAAGAAATGGGAGACAAATGGAAATTTGTCGAAAATGAGAGCTAAGATTGTGAACAGATTCATGAATTTTATATTCTTGAGTAATTGATGTGAATACTTTTGACACCTCTGGTAGTTGATGACAATCGCTCAGTCAAAACCTTAAATACACTGAAATGCTTGATATTAATCTAAGTGAGAACTTCTACAGAAATTCTTCAAGTAAAGAGATGTTTCCACATCAAGCCCCACCCTACCTGTTCTCTTCCAGAGCACCTAAGGTATAAATATGCTTGAAAACCAGCTCATGTTAAGCTTTTGAGCCTGATAACAGCAGACAATTTATTTCTCTCTTAAAAGCAGCAGACAGAAACAGGATGAGCCTTGGAGGATGGTCAGCCACGATGGCTGCACATGGGGATGTTTGCATGCTTTCTAGTTGGGTGAGCTTCATTTATTCTTTGTTTTCTACAAATTTTGTCCTGCAAAATTTCTTTTCTGACATATTCTTTGATGTAATTCTCACACAGATGCAGAGCATTTCAGAGGCCAAAACAGACAGAAAGTATGAGGCATTCACTGCAGTTGAATACCGGTCACAGGTTGTGGCAGGGGCTAACTATCTCATCAAGGTAATGTAGATGGATTTTACATTTTCCATATTATTTAAAAGTATTCAATGTGAACAAATATTTCTAGGCTAAATATATTTTGTAATAATTACAACTTTCATTGATAGCGTAAAGTGTATTTGCTTAATACAAGTCACCTTTATTTGTGCAGTACTGTTATTGAACAAGGTAATTCAAAGAGTGGCTTAAAAATAATTTCTGTATGACTTCATCGTCCAATAGATGAAATGTATTATAAACTGCAATTCTAAAATGCGATCAAATAAAACAACATTAAAACAAAAATGTTTACAGAAATTATCCCATGTTCAGCCTGTTGCATCTGTTCTAATTCACTCTGAGATTTACTCTGAGAAACAATGTTTAAGTCTGTTAATCTAAAATGATACTGAGAAGTTCTACAGACCTTTAGGATTTTTGCTTTTGATGAGCTCCTCCTAATGACTCTTCCTCAATCCAAACTTGTCATGATCACATGGGTCAGTTCCACATGGGACACCACAAAGCATTTGTGCTTAGGGCACCTAATGGCTAATACTGCCCCTGCTTACAGATGACTAAAATGCAGCTAAAATTAAGTTAAACAGCACTATCAAGATGAAAACTGTTTCTCAGGGAAAACCGGGAATACTCCAAATTTAAACGCAATAAACTTAATTCATAAACAAATTCCAGTTTTTACAGGAAAACTTGCAAAAACAGCACATTTCCACTTCTGTTCACAAGAGGATTTCTGCTCTCCTCTATCTGCAGGTTCATGTTGGACAAAATGATTACGTCCATCTGATGATCTTCCAGAGCCCTCTGCTGGGGGACACAATTACAACAAGATTTCTAGGAGTGCAGGGTGGCTACAAACGAAAAGATCCTCTTGAACCATTCATAAACGTCTAGCTTAAGTGAAAACACATCCTGTTTCAGCTGCCTACTGATGAAGGCTTTAAAGAAAAATGTCTTTGGATTGTTATGAGCAAGCTTCACACAACAGTACTCAGTCATGAGACGGGCTGCATTAAATCTCTGTATCACTGCAAGCTGTAACAGAAATATAAAATGTCATAAAACACATCAATAAAAAAGAATTGAGGATTACTTTTGTCTCTGATGTTTGAAAAACCCAAGCCTGCAACCTTTATGTTCTGTTACTACTTTGAAAAGTAAAAAAAAAAAAAGGAATTAAGGCATGGCTTATAACGACTCTGATGATCCAGCTTTCAAGCAGCACTTGCAGACAGCACTTTTGAAGAAGATAAATTGTTTCTGCGTTCATGCCTGGAAATCTGGTAACAGCAGAAAGCTGTTTGAGACTGAGGCCTGCAATATTTGTGAGGTTGAAGGTAAAAATTTGTCATTAAAATGTCCTTTCTGACTTGGACACGCAGTTGCAATTATCCTGACTTGCACACAAAACACTGCTCACATTTATAGGTGATGTTTTATACACGTGTAATGGTTCCAACACTTATTTACTGTCAACCTCTAGAATTGGACCTGCTGTAGCAAGGGGGAGCAATGTGTTAATCTAAAGGACCATTTTATGTATTTAGCTTTATTCGGAATGAATGCTGTGATTTTCACTGATCCAAGCACCAGATCATTTTCGCATTTTGATGCAAATCAAGCTAGACGCTCCCAGAGAGTCTTCCAGTTGGGGTTTATCCTAGCCAGAGTTTTCAGGTCTAACTATAGCTCAAAGTCAGTGTGATTGTCATTTGCAAAAAAACCAGAGGGGGGGATCATTTCAAAAGTTAGCTAGCAGGTGCTCTTTCAGGTAGCTAGCTAGGTCCAGTAGGTTAGACTATTGTTTTTAAACTTGCGCCATCTACTGTCGGGACTCGGGAGTGGGTATTAGTTTACTTTAACCGCTTTGAGCAGAAAAGGTAATAATACTCTTTAAAAACAAACAAAAAAAATTAATTTACAAATGTGAAGGACACAAGACATGTATTAATATAAATCCATAATATTCAGGGGTTAAAGCAAAAATAATCAACTTTCTCTGGTCTCACACAGTTAGAACCCGTTCTCCAGTCCATGTCGTAGCTGTAGTTTATTTGTTTATTTTTGATGTAGTTTCCTTAATAATCTGTATGCATCAAAATCCTTGTCATTTTATTTAACGAGTGTCGTTAAATAAAATTAGCCGAGCTAGAGCGTTACTCTTTCAGTTTTAAATAAAACATAACAGTGAATCATGAGGAGATCCCTGGTTAGTCGCTGCGTTTATCAGCTAAATTACTGGAAGCGAGGGAATAAACACTGACAGGCGACATGGCCACAGGTGGAAATAACTCATTAATTAGCTGGAGGAGCAGCAACAGACATACTTACGAGGGAAGTTGTTGTCAGCTGTTCTATCCACAGAACTTTCTGACCTGGTGGTTTACATAAATCCAAAGAAAATCTTTGACCATCGCTACTCTCATTCATAGCATCTATGGTCAGTTTGAGATGTTCTTCCAAAAGTTAAAATGATTAAACACCGATAAAACTCACATGGGAGACCTCCGCGTTGCAAAGACCCGCCCTACTCTCTTTCTGATTGGCTAATGTCCTGGCTCTTCCAGATTCCATTGGTTGAGCGGAGCTTCTGTTTAAAATCTTGAATATAAAGTCTACACAGAACATTTTGTGCTCATTTTCCAAATGACGGAAATCTGTCGCAGCGACGGAGTACTTTAACCCCTGATGATATTACTCATTCAGATCAGAGGGGGGAGGAATGTATCCCCCCCAGGGATAAAACATGAATGACCAGAGGGGGGGACATCACAACCAGAGGGGGGAAAAATCCCCCCCATCCCCCCCAGCAAATCGCACCCTGCTCAAAGTGAAAGTCCTCTGCTTTCTGTCTCTCATGAGGACCCTGGTGATGCTTAAAAAAACTCCATCTCACAACAACAGCTGTAACTTGCAATAATGTAATTTTGCACAAGTATTCAGGTTTTAGCACAAATTTAAGCCTGGTTTGTATCACTTCCACATGTTCTCTGTGCACCACACTCAGGCTCCCACTCTGCACTCTGATAACACGTCCAAATATAGTTAAAAGAACATCTGTCAGTAACATTCTAATCCCTTTTCTTCATCCATATCCTGTTATATCAAGCAATGTGCGTTCCCACTGCAGGGAAAGCATTTCTTGGCAGGGAATGCACTGCAGTACAATATATATGCTTCAAAAAACCCTTTTCTTCTTGTTGCCCTCTATGTGCTCACTAACATGGCAAGCTCCTTAATTTACCACTAGGGGGCAGCACTTCAACCTTCTTTGCACTAGGTCAGGGGCGTCACCATAGACGTAAGAGTAGACCCCGCATTGACAGTCACAGCGCAGGGATTAGGAGAGAGGCGGTCCAAGATGGCGCTGTGAACGGTCACAAACTTTGAGAGCAGCCTTCAGATTGAACTTTACTTGCACAGGTAGCCTTTATACGGCATAACTTCACTCTTTCCTAAGCTCTATTGAACTTTTAATTGTTTACGTCAGCCCCAGAAACTGCTTTTGCGAAAAATGTCAAGTTCTAGTGGAAAGAGAAAAAGCTCGGGGAAGGCCGCGGGGCCGGAAGCTACTGGCGGCGGCAAAGATTCTAACGTTCTCATCGAGACTTGTCATGATTATGCCGCCCGTCCTGACATCCCGAAAATCTCTCTGATGGAAGAAGAAGACTTCCCTCCGCTGCCTCTTACTCCAGAGAAACCACCTGTTAAAAAAGGTAAAAGTGATGCAGATAGTGGAGACATTGTTGCTACTTTGTCGAAGCTAATAAACGGCAGGTCAGACGAGCTGAAATCCCTGATTCAAGAGAACGCAGTGCAGATAACTACTCTGAGGGGAAATGTGGAAATTCTCTGCAACCAAATGAGTGAGATGAAGGGGAAAGTTTCACAGCTTGAACATGCTGTGGATGAAGAAAAGAAACGTGTTAATATGTTGGAGTCACGCATCACAGAAATGGAACGATACTCTCGGCGGTGGAACCTCAAGCTACACGGCGTGTCAGAGCGCGGGGAAGAGAAGGATTTACGGAGAGAGGTGATTCGGATCTGCCAAGCGCTGCTTCCTGAGAATGCTGAGAAACTTCCAGATGTTATTGACTCCGTGCATCGTGTGGGAATAAAGAAGCCTAACAGCACGAGGAGCATCATGCTGCAGTTCTCCTCCCGCATGCACAGAGCAGCAGTATGGGCGGCAGCCAAGAATTCTTCTTACCTTAAGGAGAACAATCTTCGCTTCACTGAAGATCTTTGCAAAGCCGACAGAGAAGCCAGGATGAAGCTGTGGCCCCTTGTAAGTGAGGCTCGGAGAGCTGGGAAGGTTGCCTACTTTGTGGGCGGTCGTGCCTTCATTGATAAAAAGGAAATCCTCCCTCCAGTTTAGAGCGAAATAATGAAAAACCCTGGAACTGTTTGCTGCTGGCCTCTTGTTTGAACGTTGTTTTTTTGGAAGGCTACCAATATACTTTGATTTTCATTCTGATGCTGTTCTCGCATCATTTACTACAGTTTTCATCGTCAAAGCTCTTTAGCTGACTCTTTTCATTGTATGTCTTTGTCTGTTGTTTCACTTAACGCCAGGGGTTTAAGGAATAATTTGAAACGTAAAGCTCTTTTTTTGTTCAGTAAGCAATGTAAAACGGATTTCTGTTTTTTTCAAGAAACTCACACTGTATCTAATGACATGCAGTTTTGGAGGTCCCAATGGGGCAATGAAGCTTTTTTCTCACATGCTTCACAACATTCTGCTGGGGTTTGCACATTTAAAAACCGATTTACAGGTTCTGTTTTACATTCAGAGAGCGACAGCAAAGGTCATTATATTTGCCAAGTTCTTAATGTTTACGACCTTAATTTTATAACTATTAATGTTTATGGCTACAACACAGTACATGAAAATAAAGACTTGATAAATGAGGTAGAAAACAAAGTTCTCTTTTGGCTGGCCAAATTTCCTAATGCTTACCTGATTTGTGGAGGGGATTTTAATATCACTTTGGATGATTCAATGGATAGATGGCCAGCTGGAACTCGTGCTAGTTCCAATGCAAATTTAAAAATATTTATGCAAAAATTTGACTTAATAGATATATGGAGAGAAAAAAATCCCTCTGCTCGAAACTTTACTTGGTGTAATAAATCAAGATCTAGACAATCTAGAATAGACTTGTGGTTAATTTCGAGTAATCTTAAAGACAACACAGATGTTGATATTCTCTCCACCCCTTTGACCGATCATAAGGCAATTCAAATTAACGTTTCTCTGATCCCTTCCTCTTGCCGTCCACATACTTCATATTGGAAATTCAATAGTTCTATTTTATCTCATAAAGCCCTTCAATTTATGGTCAAGAGGTTGATATTGAAATTTTGGAATGAAGGTAAGGTCGACAAAATGTATGGGAAAAAATGGGAACTTTTGAAATTCGAATTAGGAAAGTTTTTTAGGAAATATTGCAGCGATCTTTCAAAGCAAAAGCGATCCGATGAAGCAAAAGTTATTTCAAAGATAGCAGCTTTGTCTTCTGTTTCACCTGATAAATTGTCTTCTGCAGAAAAAGTGGAATTATCGGAAAACCAAAACAAGTTAGACAAATTATATCAAGCTAAGGCTGACGGTGCTTATATTAGATCTAGAAGGCAGTGGATAGAGGAAGGGGAGCAAAACTCAGCATATTTCTTTAGATTGGAAAAATCGCAAATTGCTACTAATACAATTCACCGACTTCTTATAGATAATGTTGTATGTAATGACGCAACCAACATTGCTAAGTTCTGCTCTAACTTCTATAAAGATTTATACAGCTCTAAATATTGTGAGAATAATGCTAATAAATTTCTAAATTCCTTGATAGACATAAAGCAAGTCACTCCTGATGACAGAGAATTTTGCGATCGTTCTATTACATTAAAAGAAATACTTGATTCAATTAAGTGCCTGAAGAATAATAAATCACCTGGAACAGATGGTTTGCTGTCTGAGTTTTATAAATCATTCGCTGAAGATCTTGCTCCATTCTTATTGGCGGTTTATAATGAAAGTATTATTAAGGGAACCCTCCCTCCCACCTTAACTCAAGGACTCATTACTCTTATTCCCAAACCAAAGAAGGATCTGTTACTTATTGACAACTGGCGGCCAATTAGTCTACTAAACAACGATTACAAAATCCTGGCCACAATTTTTGCTAAGCGATTAAAGTTAGTTCTTGATGATATTATTGAAGAAACACAATCAGGCTTTTTAAGAAATAGACACATCTCAAATAATATTAGGCTTCTGCTTGACATATTAGATTACCCCGATTTGATAAACGATGAAAGCTTTATCCTTTTTCTGGACTTTTACAAAGCATTCGATTCAATTGAACACAACTTTATTTTTGAAACATTAAACTTATTTGGTTTTGGTAATTTTTTCTGCAGTACTATTAAAACATTATATAATAATGGAAATAGTTCAATCAAATTGAAAAATGGAACATCCCCAAGATTCGACTTAAAACGTGGTATACGGCAAGGCTGTCCCATTTCCCCTTATTTATTTCTGTTATCAACTCAACTCTTGGCTAGTCACATAATAAATAGTCAATTGGGTGGAATGTCAATTCTGGACAAAAGAATTATCATCAGCCAATTGGCTGATGATACAACAATTTTCTTAAAAGACTCGTCTGAAGTTTCTCTGGCCCTTGAATTGATAAAATTATTTTCTGAGGCTTCTGGTCTTTACTTAAATGTGAATAAATGTGAATTAATGGCTGTTAAGAATTGTGAGCTGCCTCATCTCTGCAATATTCCAATTAAAGAAACCGTTAATTACTTAGGAATAACGTTAACCAAAAAACAGAACTCTAGATGTGACCTCAACTTTAGCCCAATTTTAGAAAGAACAAAGAAAAGATTTAACTCATGGCTTCAAAGAGACTTATCCCTTCGGGGTAGAATATTACTTTCTAAAACTGAAGGAATATCCAGATTAACCTATGCTGCTGTTTCTTTGGCTGTGGACCAAAAGATGTGCAAAGAAATTGATAGGACACTATGCAACTTTATTTGGAAAAACAAAACTCATTACATTAAAAAATCTGTTTTAATGAATAGTTATGATGCAGGAGGTCTTAACATTCTTGACTTTACAACAATCAACAATACAATCAAAGTGAACTGGATTAAAAATTGCCTTAAAAATCCTACCTCAATCTGGAATTTTATTCCTCACTACTTGTTCTCTAAGATTGGTGGTCTTAAGTTTGTATTGTTGTGTAATTATAACATTGATCGCATTCCTGTCGCTCTCTCTAATTTTCATAAACAAGCCCTTTTGGCCTGGTCACTGATTTTCAAACATAATTTCTCTCCTAATAGGTACTTTCTTTGGAATAACATAGATATATGTTACAAGAAAAAATCTCTGTTTTTTGAAAACTGGTTTAGGAATGGTATTACACTGGTGAGTCAACTCTTCAATGAAAAAGGCAACCTCTTTAATTATCAAGAATTTTTGTGTCATTTTAAGATTCCTATAAACCCAAAACAGTTTGCTATTGTCTTTGATGCTGTTCCACCAGGTGTTATAATGTTATTTAAAGGTCAGACTTCTCTGTTCTCCAAAGGCCCAAGACCTCCAATTGAACTAACTGACACTTATGTAGGTAAATTGTGTTTTCAACCCAAATCTCCTAAAAATAACAAACATATTCGTACTTTATTCCAAGCAAACTGCATCTCAGTTCCCTACGTAATTTCAATCTGGTCTGGTCTGGCCTCAGAGGTATGCTGGAACAAAACATGGTCTTTACCCAATAAATATTTACTAGTAAATAAGGTTAAAGAGGTTTCCTTTAAAATCATTCACCGCTGTTATCCAGTAAAGTCATTTTTGGTTAAATACAAAAAGGACATTGATACTGCTTGTACTTTCTGTAACATTTACTCAGAGTCTGTCACTCACCTCTTTTGGTCTTGTGAACACACCAGGCGTTTTTGGCAAGGAATTTGTCGCTTCATTCTGGACAATATTTATGATAAATTTGAACTTTATTTTAAAGATGTCTTATTGGGAATCACAAAATATAAAAAGGAACTTTCTGACCATTTCTTCTTATGTAATCTTTTGCTACTGTTGGCCAAATTTTATATTCACAAATGTAAAATTATTATGACTAAACCCTCATGTATCTCTTTTTTAAAGGAAGCAACAACTTATTTTTCTACATTGTCCTCCTCCAATAACAAAAAGGCTGTTAAAACTTTATCTTTATGCTCTAAATTTAAAGTATTTATGTAATCCCTTTACATGCTTATTGCTTATTTATTGCTACTTTTACTTTATTCAGTTAATTTTTATTTATTTCTTTATTTTATATTTATTTTTTATTTTATTTTTTAAACAAAACCCTGGCAATTGTTCATAGGATATTGTACTTCTTTCTGTATTGTAAAGCATTTTCTAATAAAGCTTATTTAAAAAAAAAAAAAAAAAAAAAAAAAAACAGCGCAGGGATTTTGGCAGCCATCTTGGGGCGGTCGAACTTCTACCCTATCCTTAGACTTACACTTAGACTACTTTATTTGTCATTTTGTATGCACAAAGTGCTTACAGAACGAAACTTCGTTCTGTAGCTATCCTGCTGATTTAAGCTGGTCAGACGAAGGATGCCTCAGCACTGTGCGGCGTTTTTCTGTTTGAATCGACAGACTATTGACGTCAGGGCTTGAGGGATAACTTTCCACAAGTAAGATGAACAGATATCGTTTGTATTTTTGATTAGAATGTCATTTATTTGTATTTTTGTCCACCAACAAAAATCAAGCCAGCTAATGTTTGGTGCTGGTGTCATGCCAAACGTGTTGCTCCTGACAAAATAGGCTAATTTAAATAATTTAAGACTTCATGTAATGACAAAAGATCTCAGATATTTCCCAACATTGATTTAGATTAACTGATACAAGAAGGCAATTCAAGAAATAAAACAAATATTCTTGTGGAAACATTTACTAGTAAATTACATACACATTGATGTTATAACTGCATTATATACATGTAATTCACCCTATCAAAAGTATAACACCTCTGATATCTCATAGCCGGCTTGAAATACAGACAACAGAACATCAGACCGGGAGACTTTTCAAGCTTACTCACATCTTCAGCAGTTTTTGTTCAGGACATCTGACAGGTCAGATTGTCCGACTAAAAGATGGTGTTGTTCCATCAATATTCAACTTCCCAGCTCACCTCCAAAAAGTAGGTGTATCACCATAAGTCCATTGTCTTTCATAAATATACATATTTTATTATTATTTATCATTTACAGGACAGAGTGTAGTATTTATCCCTATATGTGTTTACATATACAAGTACCTATACACTGTAAAGTTAATCTTGATAATGCTTCTTCATTTTAGCCGGTAAAGGTCAGGACAACACTAACTTCCAGAAGAACTGAAGCTAGCCATTCTATGGTCTCTCAACATGAACAAGAAACGTTTACTCCACAGCCTCAACCTAATGATGTGAGTATTTCAATTTTAAACATTATATAATGATGCTCATGGTCTTATTAAAATCTCACTCGTTTGTTTCTGCTCACATTAAACACACTGACAAATAAAAGCGTACACACAAACGACGACACAAGCAGCCACAGTGCTGCTGCTATGCTATATGAAATAATGTAAGTTAGACTGTAGTTATGCCAAAGTCATGTGTAAGACGTTTATCACTTTGTCTACTAGGATCATTGCTATGCCTTGCCGGCTTCTCTTACCGCGCTCACAGCTAAACTGAAGGAAGCCTTGGCAAGAGTGGAATGTCTGGAGCGGGAAAAGAAAAACAGCATGTCCAGAGAAAAGAGGGCAAAGACCACAATTAGGTGTCTTTTCGGGGATTTGAGGGAAAAGAACCTCATTAATAAAGAGCTCAAAGAGAGGCTTGAATTCTACTCAGGTAAGATGTATACATACACATCTTATTCTTACTCCTTTTTTTTATCATCCTTAGCTATATAAAGGAGAGTCTGTTCTTTTTTGCCCCTAAAATTTCAGATTTTCATATTGACTTTATGAAAATTAAGGTCCATGAGTACACAAAGGAGCACAGAGAGTTTGCCCTCACAATCCATCTGCATGGCCCAAAGGCATATAAATACCTAAAGGAGACCCAAAAATTTCCCCTTCCACATCCACATACATTACAAAGGTAGCTCGATGTTCTATATTTGAACTTTTTTATTTACTGATACAATGCGTTAAATTGCTACTTCTACACTTTTTATTTTTTTTACAGGTGGCTGTGTTCAGTGGATGACAAGCCTGGGTTAAACAAAATGATGATGGATATGCTGGAGAAAAGATGCCAGGGAGACCAGGCTAAATATGGATTTGTTGCACTGATGTTGGATGCCATGGCAATCAAGAAACACGTGCAATATAATCCTCATACCCAGTGAATGTCTGGTTTTGTCAACCTGGGTGATGAAAGCAACTAGACTAATGTTGCTGCTGAGGCTCTTGTGTTCTTGGTGGTTGGCTTGCAAGGACATTGGAAGGCTCCAATTTCAAAGTACCTGACCAACTCCCTGTCACCAGAAACACAAAGTGTTCTTCTCACTCATGCATTGGAGGAGCTGCATGCATGGGACATTCGGGTGCTATGTGTAACAATGGATGGGCATGCCTCCAACATCAACATGTGCAACCAACTTGGATGTGAGCTCAAGGGAAACCCACGAGAGCCCCTTAAAACAAGTTTTCCACATCCGGCATCTGGTGATAAAATATTTGTAATGATGGACGCATGCCATATGCTCAAGGTGGCACGTAATATGTTGCAGGTAAATGATGATCTTTTTACACCTACTTGTATAAGTCACATTTATGTCTGTCTATTAATTTGCACAGTTGAGACTGGATATAATGATCAACAATTTGCCGTTTGTACTTATCTGAGAGGTGACACATTCCTACTTTGCAGGCGTATAGCCCGATAACAACAACCACCGGTCAGATCGATTGGAGGCAAATCAATCATCTCAATGATGTGCAAAAAAAAGATGGACTGCATGCTGCCAACAAAATTACAGACAAGCATGTGTACTTTGAGAACCAAAAAATTAGGGTGTCCCTGGCTGCAAAAACACTGAGTCGCTCTGTGTCAGTGGCCCTCCGCACTATGAGGGATCTTGGGTACACACAGTTTAAAAATTGTGAGGCAACAGCAGAAATTATTGAGGTAATGTAATTATTACAGAACCAATTAAATGTTTTTTTAAACTAATTCATTAACATTGGAATTGATCATCAGGGACAGGTATTTAATCTGAATGTCTATGAATTCATCATGCAATTATTGTTGTAGGCTGTGATATTGCATATTCTTTATAAATTCAAAAGTTTGTAGTAACATTAACTTCCTAAATCTGAGAGCAGTAAAGCTCTTTGTCAAATTTGTTAGTACAATCAAGACCCATGGAAGATGGAATAGTAACAATACTTTGTTTACATCTTGAACAAACAGTTAGGAAATAATTATTACTTTCTGTATTTTTTGAACATATATGATAATCTTAACTATCTTATACCGAATGGAACTGTCTTGATTTAGGTGCTGATATATCTTCATAGATAATTGACAGGCTGTTTGACACAATGAATGGACGCAATTCTCGTGCTAAAGGATTTAAAGCTCCATTGGGTGCTTGGAACTGGATGCAGAAGAAAGCATTTCTTTCAAGAAGCTGGGAGCGCTTGCTCACTTTAGTGACAAAAGGCGGAACACCCCTTCACCAATCAAAGAGGTCTATTAAAATAATGCATGAGTAGTTCTTGAATTCAGTTTGGTGATACTCAGTTCCTTTATCCATCGAGTTTCTAAGATGGCCTGTTCACTGCATGAAGTTCATATGATGTTAATGTTTGTATTCAGTCAAACACACTGTTCAGTTTTGTTTGTCATAATTGTCTTGTCTTTAGCATGTTTCAGGTCCCAGGTTTTTTCTAAAAGGTATGTATTACACAACAGGAAGGTTTTTACAGGTGTCAGAAAGATGGCATGTACAGTTTATTTATATGATTGTGTTTAAATGTGGTCATGTAAACAGTATTTGGTGGTGATCAGCAGTGATGGGATTAACGGCGATGAAATAAACGGCGTTACTAACGCCGTTACTTTTTTCAGTAACGAGTAATCTAACTAATTACTTTGACTGTCACTATAACGCCGTTACCATTGCTGACACCCCTTTACTGCACGTTACTCAAGTCGTACAATGAACTTTTTTTTCACTTCATGATAGGACTCGTGCGCATGTTGTCATGAGAGAAGGGAGGATGAGATAACCTCTCAGTAGTGATGGGTTCGGCAACACAGATGCGTCGGCGCATGCGTCGAGCTCGTAGAGCAAAACCTGTGTCGATGCGCGTATCGCTATGGGAAAGTCACGTGACTGATACAGGAACTGTTTTGAACTGACTGACGCGCCAAACGTCTCTGTTCCCCCTAAACTGCGCGCGTTTGCATTCGCGCACAGCATCTGGATTCAGCGCGCACAGCAAAGCTTTGCTGCGCAGTAAATAAAATCCAAGCTGAACTGTAAACAGAATAATAATAAACCAAGTTTTTTTTAACCATTTTGCAACTCTGGTGAGATTGTATACCACGGCCCGGCTCTATGAGCGCCAGGTGCTGATCGGAGCGCACCACTGATTGATGGGTTGGGCAGATGCATGGACCGCGGAACGCATTTCAAATTGATCGGGCCCATCAGGCAATACTCACAATACCACTACCCATCACATACGCACGCCCCCGCATACACATAAAACACCAGCATCCCCTTGATCACGCAACTGATTTGCGTCACATGACACAAGACAAGCCAATCCATTTTTAGACACCAGAATTTATTGCTTTCTCATAGGCTGTGGTCTCTGAGCATAATAAATGTGTCTGCCATGTTATAATTAAAATCGGCACCGAATTTTTATTTAACTTTTTTTCTGACGTTCCAGCACACACGCCTCGGATTTATTTCCACTTACAATCATTATATTAGAGCTAACACAATATTTACAGAATAAAAATACTTTAAAAAGAAAAGTCTAACTCACCCCTGCTCTAAATATTCCCGAAAAAGTGTTTCCGTCTGTCATTATGCTGGAGAAGTCCCTGGCTATCCTCAAAGCATCCACTGTGGTCAAAAGATCCCTGTGTGTGTGGGCGCACATCAAGCTATTTAGTCTTTTCTGGGTCATTGTTGATCTCAGATAGGTCTTGATACGACGGAGGGACGAGAAACACCTCTCACCACTTGCAGTGGACACAGTTAACTAAGCTAACGAAGCAAACGAAGCAAACGAAGTAGCGGTCATAAGCAGCGCAGAGGTGGGAAAACTTTTGTTTACATCACATGACACAATCAGCCAATACATTTTTAGATGGGATGATTTATCGCTTTCTCATTGGAGAATGATGCTGCTGCCATAGACTACTGTGCATTTGAAAAAAATAGCTATTGAATATTTTAATTTTATTTATATATATTATTTTACATGTTTGATCATCAAAAGTAGGTAGGGCCTACTGGCCCTACCCGTTCCGCGGTCCGTGGGCAGACGGCTTTATGGTTGGGCAGGTTGCGCTGTGCGTCTTTGTTCTGAGCGTCGTTTCAGAAAAAACGGCTGATCTACACTAAGTAGAAAGCTGCTACTCTGAGCAGTTCTTCCTCCCTTTGTCATTCTCAGCATGTCCGATTTCAGAACAGATGATATTAGTCAGGTAACTAAACACAGCGCCCGATCAACCATTGAACGTGAGCATGAAAAAAAGCCCGATCACCGGAACGCAAATAACGTGATTCACCATGACAATGCCAGGGAATAAGCTTGGAAGTGCGCATGTCCTGCGAGTAGAATTATAAATCTTTAAAGAAGGCATATGGACAATATTAAACCATAAGAAACAACACCGTTGCTGCTGAAACCGCAAAAGAGAATTGTTGAAAAAGTCAATGCATGTGCGATATGAAAGTTATGATGGAAAATTAAAGCTGTTTTCACCACACTTCACTGTTCAATACAAAAGGGGGAGTATGTGTGTGTGTGTGTGTGTGTGTGTGTGTGTGTGGGGGGGGGGGGTGCATTGAAAGGACATGGCAGCAAAAGATTTGTAAAAAAATAAAGAAAAAAGACAGAAACAAAAAAGTAACTCAATAGTTACTTTTACTGGTAACTAGTTACTTTTATAGTGGAGTAACTCAGTTAGTAACTCAGTTACTTTTTGGGAGAAGTAACTAGTAACTATAACTAATTACTTTTTCGAAGTAATGTGCCCAACACTGTTCATGAGTCACAGATAACAAATAATGAGGTAATAAGGTGCTTTTGTGCAGTGATTTGAGGCTTCATTTACAGAGATGTGCATTAAGATATTATAACATAATAGTCTACAAATAGGCAATAACATTAATGTGATGATGGGCTAGTAACAGTGGGGTGATCAGGGGGCGATTGCCCTCACAGCTCTTGGAAAGAAGCTGTTTATAAGTTTATTTGATTATGATTTAATGCTTCTGAAGCATTTACCTGATGGGAGAGGGGCTAAGAGCGCAATGCCTGGGTGGGTGGGATCAGTGGAGATGTGTCTGGCCCTTCTTTGGACTCGTTTTGCATAAATTGAGTCCAAATCCTGTAGACGGCATCCCGCAATACCCTGCGCTGTTCTCACCACCCGTGCTAGGTCCTTCTTCTCCTGGACTGTGCAGCTCCCATACCACACAGTTATCCATATTGCATATTTTTATCACATCGTTTAAATCGGCTGATGTCTTTACTCTGTTTAACTTGAATATTTAATTTTTTTTACCTGAATATGCAATAGTATTATATTATCAACAACTTTGCAATGCTTACTCTGGTTGTATTTTTTTTCTACTTTTATCTTAGCCTTTCTGGTAATTTTAGATTAGATTAGCTGATTAGCTGTTATTTATGACTGTAATGTGTAACTTTTTTGCCAGGTTCACACCTAAATTTTGTGTTACAATAAAGGAGTTTCTTATATTACAATTTGAGATGTCAATTGTGCTGCCTTTGGAAAATTTGGAGAAAGACAAAAACTCATGGGGTTGTGGAGGTAGGTACCTCCCTCCCCAGGCTGAACGCAGTGCTGTCTCTACATTTTGAGTGCTTTCAGGACATAAGAATAACTCATGATCTATAAACAGACTTGCATTTATATAAGCAATGTTACAAAACAGTGAAGTTCTTACTTCACATTTAAAGCACTGGATTCTGATGCATGAGTACAAAAACAGGGATTTATACTACATGTGCATTTTCATGTGTTAGGACTCGGCTTTGACTTTTGGTTCTAGGAAAAGGTCACAGTAGCTCTCATCACATGTATAAGAGCAGAAGATCAGATTTATAATTGAAAAATTAAGCATTTCATTCATATTTTATATACTGTAAAACCATTGGTGTCACTGTAGCCAAAAAACGTTTTAAGTCTTAAACATTTTTAAAGGCACCCACTTTCCTGATGACAAGCTATTTTTGTGCTTAGTGTTACTCCATCACTGGTAATCAGAACCAGCAAAGTGGCCGCACAGGAACAGCAGTAAAACGTTTGCATTGTTTTCATCTGTTAAAACTGAACAATAAAATTCAGGATGAGACTAAGTGAGAAACAAAAACACAACAGAGGCCAAGCTTAGTGACTGTCTGTTTTTTATGTTCCCATCAGTCAGGCTGACTACTTTAGGGGAAGTCCTAAAGGCAAGACCAGTTTCCATATAAGGCAGCGACTGGACCTCTGGGCTACACAGTGGTCAATTTACTGCTGTTAATAGTGCATCATGAACATCATGCTTAACTCACATATAATTAATTTCACTCTTATGAGGAAGGGGAATAAGCTAACTTCTAGTTTGAATTTCAAATACAATTGTGATGTTCAGTTTGATGCATACTGCTGTAGCTTGTCTGATGACATTTTCAGTTCTTTTCAGCATGCAGACAATAAAAAAGAAGAAAAAAAAATAACTATACAGTATTGTCTAGTTTGGTGCGTTCTAGTGTTTTACCTAAGTGAAAAGTAAATATGACATGAATATAAAACATTTTGACATGTTTAGTATACTTGAGGTCAGGTCAACCATTAATATGCTTCAAAAATATTTGTAAGACACAGAACACAATAGAATAAAATAGAATAGAAATACATTTTTTGTCCCATAGTGGGAAAATTTGTCTACAATTGTCAAACAATGGTTCTGGTCACATGCATTCATTTTGGCCACAGATGGCACATTTAGTTTGGCCTTTTAAGAATGCATTTGAACTGTACTCTTTTCAGGTTGAATAGGTGGAAAAACCCAGATCAACACACCTCTGGCTTGACTCTGATATCTTGTCTTGGCAGAATTAGCAGAGCTCATTTAACTACGGTATACTGACAGGCATACTGTCAGAGTTTCCAAAGATGCCAGTATGGTAACACGGTCCTGATGAAACACCCAGTTGTTTAAGCCGCTGTTACATTGAGATTGAGAGAAGCGTCCATCACAAATCTGAAAAATTCAGGGTAACAAACTTTACATTATGTGGCACAACAATCCAGCACTAACAACACATCATTTTTATACCTGATTATCCCCTTCACCCATCCAGAGCCTAGCAAAGTCATATGTTTTATTAGGATTTTATTTTATAGAACACCACAAATGAACATATAATAGATTGCGAATAAAAATTAAACATGCTTTTTTCATATACAAACTAAAATCTGCAAGGTTTGGTGTGCATTTATATGTTGCCCCCAAATAATAAGCATTCTGTCATCCAAAGCACAGGGTGCTAGTGACTCGCTCTTAATAGGAAGGAACCTCCAGTGGAAGCAGGGTCAGTGTGGGCAGCCCTCTGCCTCGACTGGCCAAAGGATGAGATGACAGGAAGCTGCATTACTGAAGTTCCACGCTGAAGACAAAACATGATGTAGAAGTCTTCCTGGTTGAGTGATTTTTTTCAGAGTAATACTTGTCCAAGCTGGGGGCCTTAATTATACAACAGAATAATTGTGAGTTAATAATGAATGTGTTTGTTGCGTATATGAATATGGAGGCAGGTAAAGCACATTTATATGCTGCCTACTGATGAGGATTGGAGTTAGGTGTTCAGTACAGGGCAGTGGGTTAATACTCCTTACACTTCCTTGTTAGTCAAACACAGGCCAAGGTTAATGCGTACGAACGTTGAACAGAGAGGACACACTGACCTCTAGTGGGCTAAATTTGTTACCACATCATGAATGTTGTGGATTAGGTTAAAATAATAATGAAATACCATCTATCTATCTATCTATCTATCTATCTATCTATCTATCTATCTATCTATCTATCTATCTATCTATCTATCTATCTATCTATCTATCTATCTATCTATCTATCTATCTATCTATCTATCTATCTATCTATCTATCTATCTATCTATCTATCTATCTATAGATATAGATATAGATATGGGTTAAATACAGAGGGCACGTTTCACTGGAATGCAAAAACATTCAATGATTAGTGAAGATGGTTAATGCCCAATAGCAGTGTGGAACATGTTTCCTAGTTTCTGGACATTAGTTAAGGTTCAATGTGAAAAGTTTCTACCTGGTAAAATCCAAAACATCTGTCTTTTGTTGTCTATTGTAAAAACATCGAATTTAAAGGCAAATTTAAGTATAATATCATGATGTGACTTTATTTCTCAGCTGAAACATTTTTTAAGGTTTGGCTCAACCAATAAACTATTTATGGCACAACGTGTTTAATTTTGAAAGTATTCTAGTTTCTGCTTTTTAATTTTTAAGTAAAACAAAACAAGTTTATCACTGAATCAATCCTCTTCTCCTGGTGCAAAAACTGTGCAAGATCCTCTGGGGTTGTACTCAAGATGCCTTGCTCTTACTGGATTCCTCTCTTTGGTTTCTTGTTGAACACAAACAAAACAAAAAAGATATAAAACTAAATTTAGCTCTGAGGCGTATTTCACAAAATCAAGACATAGGATTTAGCCGGGATTTTCCTGATATCCTGGCTGAATCAAGTCTGGACTCAGTTTCACAACAGCAGTAACACATAAATTACAACGGTGATTTATTCTGTGCAGCTAGCTGTGCTGCTCCAGACCAGGCTAACAGCCATCAAGCTCATTTATGGCCAATCTGCTGTTTCTCTGGAACTGTAGTAGCTATAGGGGAGGATTTTAACCTGTTTAGCTAGAACGGAGTTATGAAACATTGTGTTCAGACAAGAGACACGGTACATTCATTTAGTTAAGTACAGGAAATACATGACGAGTAAGGCATATAAAACATACAGATCACATCCTAATAACCTTTGAGTTTTATTTTCGTGGTTTAAGGTGAACAGTGAAAATAAACTTTGAC
Source organism: Fundulus diaphanus (assembly GCA_037039145.1). Classification (NCBI taxonomy): domain Eukaryota; kingdom Metazoa; phylum Chordata; class Actinopteri; order Cyprinodontiformes; family Fundulidae; genus Fundulus; species Fundulus diaphanus. The sequence continues at coordinate 21,691,029 of CM073137.1, read as the reverse complement.
CAGTCTTTGTTTCTGTCCTTGGATTGGTTTGTTCAGTGAAATAAAGTTTACAGCTACTAGTTCTACCCTACAACCAAACCTGGAAAGCATTTAAGCCCAATACCAGGAATCGTTTGAAGCTCCTCTCAATGTACCTTCCAGTCTGCATCCAGTGTCCCTACAGTATAAATATGTTCAAAACTCAACCGATGTCCAGCTGATTTCAAGCATTTCAGACAAACTGAAGCTTTTGTTTCAGACGACAGAAGTCGTCATCAGAATGGATGTCCTGATAGGAGAATGGTCAGATGCAAAGCCTGCCACTGAAGAAATTCAGAAGCTCTGTGATCTTGTGAAATTCATTCACTTCAGTGATTCTTTAAAACTTTACAGACGTACACTTTGATTCTGTTTATATTTTGCAATAAAATAATAGGAAGTTTGTCCTGTAACCGGTGGGTTGCTGGTTACAGGACATCCTGGGCAGGACACTTCACCTGCTTTGCTCGCTGGCTGTGGTCAAAGGGCCCAGTAGTGCCAATGTATGGCAGCCTCACTTGTGTCAGTCTGGCCCCAGGGCAGCTCCAGTGTAGCTTATCACCATCAAGGTGTGAATGTTTGCATGAATGAATGAATGTTGGGAAAAATGCCTTGGTGTCGTCGGACAAAGCATTATACCAGTACAGGCCATTTACCAATATTCAGGTGTAGCTTGAAGTGACTGGTAAATGTGTTAAAAAAAACAAACAGGGTGAAATTATTTGAAGTCGAAGCATTGAGTTGCTGGCAAAAGGAAAACCAAATGCATCACTATCAATTGTATCCTCTGGGAGGTTTGTCTTCAACTCTTTTTTTTTGTTTAAATCAGCCACATAACAGGTTGTTTTTTTTCTGTTTCTGCTTATGTGTCAAAATAATTTGCAGTTCATTGTGAATTTTATATGTTTTGCCCTGGCTTTAGTTTGCTTTGATTAACAACAAACAAGAAGTATGGGAAGAATTGATCCCCACATGCATAATACATTATTTAAAGGTTGGCAATCTGCTGTGCACTTTTCCAGGACTGATTATTTGGGTCTGATGACGCCAACATCAGGAAAACGTCACATCACTTCAGATCATGTGAACATTTTTCACATGATTGAAAATTTCACATGATTAAATTGCTGTTGTTTTAAAAATTGTCCACTTTTGGATATAATCCAAATTGACAGTTTGACATGATTTACTGAAAGGATTTTCAGAGCTTTTCGATACACACTCACTGCTACCTAAAAGACACGGATGCAACACTGCTAGTGAATGCATTGACACCACTGAGCTATATTATACACTGGAGTGCTAATCGCCCGCAGTTAGAACGAGTCGCTTTGAAGCCACCAGCCGCCATATTGGTACTCCCTATTTCCCCCTAGTAACTAGGGAATATGTGCGCTACAGCTTTGAATAACGAGGATTTTCTCATGTTCAGGGGGGGCTTAAGACTTTTAAAATGTCAAATGCCATATACTTTTAAGTTATGTTCTAAAACTATCAAGTACTGAGAAAGTCATGTGCTGAAATATTTTGCATTTTATTCATTTAAATATATACATATATATATATATATACATTTATAAATATCTAAATAACAATATACAAAAACATATATTTACATATATGTATATATATATATATATATACATATATACATATAGACATACTTATACATACATATATATATATTTAATATGAATAACATGTAAAATATTTCAGCACATCATTTCCTAGTAGTTGATAGTGTTAGTACATACACTGACTGTAAAATTACCTGTGAAACGTTTTCACACAGCCAGAAAACTGCTTGTTGTTGCAACCAAATCCTATGGGATTCTGTGAGAATAGGGAGTAGCAAGATGGCGGCCAGTGACTTCAGTTTTTCGGCAAAATCAGCACTCCAGTGTATTATATAGCTCAGTGATTGACACCTGTTAATTGCTTCTAAATAATGTTAAATAAAATCAGTTTTATTCACTTTGACTTGGTATCTGGTTGAAAGCGCGATCTTCTGCTTCCTGTGGAGAAATGCTTTAAACTCTGCTAAATTTCTGCCAATAATTTCCTCTACTGTGGTCTTCACCTGTGTAGAAATAAAACAAGTTGTACTTAAAGGTCAAAAATGCCATGCGTAGAATTTGTCCAGCAAAACAAGGGAGGCTTGTAGCTCATTTGATCACAGATCTCCTGAACCTCTTTGGTGGCAGAAGAGACATTCTGGTGTTTTCTGCTGGTCTGAAGAGGAGATAAAGCGTCTGCTGTCAGTCTGAACTGCTCAACATCTGGTGAGATGGAACCTATTAATACAGAATCTACTCTGGATAAAGACAGGAAGGTGGGTCCACTTCAGAACAGGTGGACAACCCACATTTTTTGTGGTTAACTTTCACACTACAACATTTCATACTTAGGTGCAAAGCCTTTCAGAAGAACCTTAAGGAGCTCAGATCTTTGACAGTAAGACTGAACATATAAGCATCAATAAATCACAAATTGCTTAACTACAGATATTAGGAGAGACCAATCTTTTTAGGCTACAAAATTGTATTTGAATTAATTAACAGATCAGATTCTAACTCAATGAATTTCACAGAGAAATCCGAAAGTAATAACTTTATCTTATTTATCATGTTAAAGGCGTTCTCTGTAAATAACTCAAACTTATTCCATAAATTTCAGCTCTCATTAGTTCTGATCTATGAAAATCTTGCAAAAATCTTTCAAAAGTTACTCCCTGAAAATAAAGTAAATCTTTATAAAGTTGAGGAAAGATTAATTTTGACATGTGCATAAGTAAAAAAAATCTGTAATCTTACTCGTCGCTCTATTCTTTCGCAACCAAACTTCCTTCAGTTGTAAAGATTTGACTGATACCAGATGTGAGTGCTGACAGATCATGAGTCAGATTTTCACAAATCATCTAACAGGTGCAAGCAGGGTCGTCACTGTAAAATCTCTGAAAAATCCTTTCAAGAAATTAAATGGTAACTGTAGTGATATGGCACTGTTGGGCTTCCGTAGCCGTATTGGGACTGACGCATATACGTAGTAGTTCCTGTTGTTATTGAGAACACGCTGCTTAATAAAGCTGAGTTCGACAAGCTGCACAAGTTGCCTCGAGAAGTTCTTCATATCGGATAGCCGTGCATGACATGGTGTCAGAAGTGGCCGACAGGACGCCTACTGAATAAGTTATGGCAAAGTTCGGACCGCCAGAACCCTTTGACTTCTCCCGCCCGGAGGACTGGCCGATGTGGCGCCGCCGCTTTGACCGCTTCAGAGTAGCAGCAAAGCTGGACAGGGAGAGCGGGGAAGTATAAGTTAACACGCTCCTCTACGCCCTGGGAAGAGAGGCAGAGGCTATTTATGATTCTTTCGTGTATGAGAGGCAAAACGACGAAGAAGCGGCAGATGAAGAAACTGAAGAAACTCACCCCGAGCTAGAATACATGACGGTGATGGAAAAGTTTAGCGACCATTTCGTGCCTAAAAGGAACGTTATTCATGATAGAGCTTGCTTTCATAAGAGAGTGCAGAAAGCCGGAGAACCTGTTGAAGCATTCGTCAGAAGCTTATATGAGCTAGCACAATATTGTGAGTTTGGAAGCACCAAAGATGAACAGATTAGAGACAGGATTGTGATAGGAATATCGGACCGAGAGGTTTCCCAAAAACTACAGCTGGAGGCACACCTCACGCTTGAACAAGCTATTCAGATAGCACGGCAAAGCGAACGAGTTAAGCAGCAGAGCGCGAGCCTGCGTTCAGAGCATGCTGTGGATGGAATGAGTCAAGGAGGAAGGCGTTTTCATACTGAAAAGAGCAAAAATGATGCACAATGGAGGAGGCAACCAGAGCCGGGTGAGTCCAAACATCTCCTTTCATGCTCTCGCTGTAATAGACAACATGGGAAAACGCAGCCATGCCCAGCTAAGAACAAAAGGTGCCGGAAATGTAATAAAACTGGACATTTTGAAGTAGTCTGCAAAACAAAAATGCTGAAGGAAGTGTCAGTGGCTTCCAACAACCCAGCTGAGAGGGACGACATGTTTTTTCTTGGAGCAGTAACAGATACTAAACCAGCCATAATTGAGCAGCCAGATTCAGAAAAGGAGTGGCTTGTGGAGTTACCTGTAAATGGCTGTTCTGTCAGAAATCGACACAGGGGCTGACATCACAGTGATGTCCCAGGCTGCATTTAACAGACTGACAAAGAGCCCAAGATTGGTCACAGCAAGTAAAATGCCACTGGTCACCAGCCCCGGTGGTGAAGTCCACTGTGTGGGAAAGTTTCTGGCCACAAGTCAGTTTAAGGGCCAGAAATACCGTTTCTGGGTTACTGTCATAAAGGGACCCTATGCTCATAACCTCTTGGGAGGTAGTGTTGCTGGGAGGATGGGTTTGGTCAGGAGGATCAATAACATAAACACAGACCTCCTCGGGGACGTCTTTGGAGAAATTGGCCTGCTTAAATGCGACCCAGTCAAAATAGAATTGAAGGCAGATGCAGAGCCCTACAGCCTGACGACGCCACGCCGCGTCCCATTTCCCCTCCTTGCGAAGGTCGAAACAGAACTAAAGCGCATGCTAGATTTGGGCATCATAGAAGAGGTTACGGAGCCTACTGATTGGTGCGCCCCGATGGTTCCTGTTGAAAAGAAAAACAGAGATCAAGTAAGAGTATGTGTGGATCTGAAACGCTTAAACAAAGCAGTGAAACGAGAGCGCTACATCTTACCAACTTTGGAAGACATCGCTCCAAAGCTGGCGGGGGCTAGAGTGTTTTCCACCTTAGATGCCTCATGTGGATTTTGGCAGATCCCTCTGGATGCTAAGAGCAGAAAACTGACAACATTTATAACCCCAATCGGTAGATTCTGCTTCAGACGACTGCCATTTGGAATCACGTCAGCTCCAGAAATTTTTCAAAGACAGTTATCCACATTGCTAAAGGACTATGAAGGTGTCGTGGTTGTGATGGATGACATTCTCATTTATGGACAGACTAAGGAGGAACACGACAACCACCTGAATGCAGTTCTGAAGACCATCAGGAGCAGTGGTTTAAAGCTGAACAAGGCAAAGTGTCATTTCAGCAAATCAGAAACTCGGTACTTCGGTCACATCATCAGTGCCGAGGGGATTAGACCGGACCCGACCAAGGTAGAAGCCATCGCACAGATGCAGAGTCCCACAAATGTGGAGGAGCTTCGTCAGGTTCTGGGTCTGATTAATTACGTGGGAAGATTCTTGCCAGGCCTTTCCACCAAGCTACACCCAATCACCAGCTTGTTAAGAAGAGAGAACAAGTGGGTATGGGACGACACACAAGAACAAGCGTTCGTCACGGTTAAAGCCATGCTCGTATCGGCCCCAGCTCTGGCGTATTATGACGCAAATAGGAAGACTGTCATCAGCGCCGATGCAAGCAGCTATGGCTTAGGGGCAGCTCTACTACAAGAACATGACGACGGCCTAAAGCCAGTAGCATTCTGCTCCCGTACGCTGTCAGATGCAGAGAGAAGATACTCTCAAATTGAGAAAGAGTGTTTGGCAGGTGTGTGGGCGTGTGAGCGGTTTGCGCGCTTGTGTTCAAGGAATGGACAGTTTCATTCTGCAAACGGACCACAAACCGCTTGTACCACTCATAAACACTTACGACCTGGATAAGGCCCCTCCAAGGTGCCAGAGACTCCTGATGCGCCTTTTAAGGTTTAACGTGGAGGCACAACATGTTCCAGGCAAACAGTTGGTGGTGGCAGACACACTATCCAGGAGGCCGCAGAAAAACGTGAGCGATGAGACCACAGATCACATAGTGCAAGCACATGTTGAGTCGATTGTAGCAAATGCACCTGTCTCATCTCAAAGACTGTCCAAGATCCGTGAAGCCACTCAGCACGATCACGAGTTGCAGCAGATCACAAGATTCATCCGGAATGGATGGCCGCCCAAAACGGTGATGAATTCTTCTCTTCATCCTTATTATTCCGCAAGAGCACATCTCTCTGAAACGGATGGATTGGTGTTATATCAGGACCGGCTGGTCATTACTGCTGCACAGAGGGCTGAGGTGCTAGCAGAGCTACATAAAGGACATCAAGGACTAACGCGGTGCCGGGCACGCGCTAAAATGGCCGTGTGGTGGCCAAGCATCAGTGCTGAGATTAAACAGTCAGTGTCATCGTGCAAATTCTGCACTGAAAATAAACCGACTCAGAGGCACGAACCTCTACTGACGTCGACTCTACCAGAGGGACCCTGGCAGCGCATTGCAGCTGACCTGTGCGAGTTTGAGAGATGGAACTATCTCATCGTAACTGACTATTATTCCAGAGATATAGAAATAGCTCGCCTGTCTTCTATATCCAGTCGAGACGTCATTAGTAGACTTAAGAGCATGTTCGTGAGGTGAGGAATTCCACTGGAGTTGGTCAGCGATAATGGCACGCAGTTCACGTCTACTGAATTCCAAGATTTCACGAGGGAATATGGATTCATGCACACGACCACTAGTCCCCACTACCCTCAAGCGAACGGCGCGGCTGAACGAGCGGTTCAGACTGCTAAGAACATCCTGAAGCAGCCTGACCCTCATTTGGCTCTGATGTGCTACAGAGCAACCCCGAGTGCTGCTACAGGAGTAAGTCCTGCATTACTTATGATAGGAAGAGAGATTAGGACTACACTTCCGATGCTGGAGAACAAACTGCAAGCTGCTCCGGTGGACAAAGATCTGGTACGTCAAAAAGACAGTCAGACAAAGTCAGCATATCAGTTTTTCCATGATCGCCATCATTCTGCACAACTACTTCCTACACTACAACCAGGACAGACTGTCAGGATAAAACTTGATGGGGAAAAAGGATGGAGAACCCCAGCTAAGATAATTGCAAAATGCAAGGAGCCACGGTCTTACATGGTGGAGACAGAGAATGGTGCTGTGCTACGACGGAACCGGAGATCACCTGCAGGCTGTTCCACAGCCTGCAGGTGATCGACCAGAACAGCCACAGTCATCTGATTCCCCAATGGAACCGACTGGTAGCTTACCATCTGAGGACAGCTCCGACTGCACGGCCAGAAGCTCTCCTCAGAAAAGGCTGTCCCCAGAGGTGGAACGTCCTACATCACTTGAAGGTTCACAAGTTAAATCCAGGGGAAGAGTAATCAGAATTCCTCTGAGATATAGAGACACAAAGGCTACGTTCACACTGCAGGCCTTGATGCTCAATTCCGATTTTTTTGTGAAATCGGATTTTTTTGCGTGTCCGTTCACACTTCCAAATATATGCGACTTGTATGTGATCTCTGTGTGAACTGCATTCATGCAACTTAAGTGTCCCGCATGCGCTGTAGAGGACGCGATGACGTGACGCATAACAAGCGTGCTCAGTGTTTGCGGAAGTAAACATGGTTCGTAATGCTTGCAGCGTATCTTACGTTCTTTAAGTTCTTCTCCAGCCGGAGGCAGCACATTACCGCCGCAAGCTTTTTAAGAAGATCGAAACGAAAGAGCCAAATTTTTGGCAATGGCGTTTTGTGCGGCAGTAACGTCCGTACAGAGAAACGTGTGTCTGCGGAGTCGAGGCAGGAATGGTGGGATAGCGAGGTGAGCGGCTTTTCTGATACGGATTTCATTCACAATTTTCGAATGACAAAGGCAACCTTTATGTGCATCTGAACGGATCTCTTTAGCGCTCCTTACGTAAAGACGCACATCTTCGGCGGGCTATAGCAGCGAGTAAACGCGTTGCCGTGGGGCTGTATTGACTTGCAACAGGTGCTTGTTACCGCATCAATAATATGTATCAATGACGTGTAGGTCGGATGAATGCGACCTGGCCGTTCAGACACAGGTCGCATTTGAAAAGATCAGATACGTATCGGATTCAGGACCACATATCCAAGTGGCCTGGGTCGCATTTGAAAAAATCCGATCTGTGTCGTTCAGACTGCCAAAAAAAGATCAGATACAGGTCGCATATGGGCAAAAAAATCGGAATTGGGTCACTTCAGGCTGCAGTGTGAACGTAGCCTTAGTGACTCGAAATGTTCTATTTAATATTTGATTCAAGTGTTCCTAGGAACAGCAACTATTGAGGGCAGAATAATCCCTACGTTGCTGCGGACGGAGGGTAGTCCACCCCGATGTCCTAATGTTCGAGCATGCTACTTTAATAAAGTGTTAAGGGTTATGTAAAACACCTAAGTTAGAATAAGCATGCATGTTTGCTGCTAAAGAGGGGGAGATGTAGTGATATGGCACTGTTGGGCTTCCGTAGCCGTATTGGGACTGACGCATATACGTAGTAGTTCCTGTTGTTATTGAGAACACGCTGCTTAATAAAGCTGAGTTCGACAAGCTGCACAAGTTGCCTCGAGAAGTTCTTCATATCGGATAGCCGTGCATGACAGTAACCTAATTATTTAAAAGATGCTTGCAGTTCTTACATAATCTAAAGTGAAGTTTTTCTGATTTTGCTGAATAATCATGTCATAGTCCTCATCAGACCCAAATAATCAATCCTGATGCCCCAGAATGACTCTGTTGTGCCCAGGAAACATTTAAGATACATCACAGAGACTAATACAGCTTGCCCACCTTTAAACAAAGTCTTGGCTTGCATATAGGGATCAAATCTGCCCATATTTATTGTTGATTTAAAGGTATAGTGGACGATTTTTCCAGAAATGTAGGTAAAACGCCCAATTCACTTTTTGAATAACTGTGCATCCTACCTGCTCTTTTGCTCCTCGGGGGTTTCGTGTGAAACCATCTCCCAAAAAACAAGCTGATCTTATTTTTTTCTTCAGAGGCCTTCCTCTTTTTCTCATAAACTTGTACGCAGTTTGCTACTTCCGCCATTTTTAAAGTATACGGGGAGAGCAGTGGAGCTACAATGAACAATTAAAACCAAAGCTCACTGGATACATAAGCACTAAAAGTGTGCATGTGCAGCAAGAGAAAATTAGCAAGGAACTTGCACATACATTGCCGTTAGGTGAGCACGTCACAATGATTTGTATGTAGGACAACCAATAGATAAGTTGATCAACCCGGAAATCAAAGAAGACCGTCCACCACACCTTTAAGTACTGCTGCACTTTATATTGTTATTTTGTAATGCTGCCTATTCCACCCTTTATATTGTCGAATGCTGTATGCAACGAAATTTCGTTCTGTATGCACTCTGTAAATACAAAATTACAATAAAGTTGTCTAAGTCTAAGTAAACTAAATCCAGAGCAAAATGCATCCAGAGTCACTGGAAAGTGTTTCCACTCTACATTGAGAATAGCTCAATGAGAAAAGCTTCAAATGATTCCTGTTAAAGGTATACTATGCAACCGGGGTTGATTTTCCAGCGAGGCTCCCCCCAGAGGGCGAAAGTAAAAGTGCACTGTCGTAAAGATGCTCAGCTGTTCTGGTTTCTCCGTCAAGACAGGCGCGGTTGTTTTGAGCTTAGCAGACAGGCGAACGCAACGAAAAGTGGAAAAAACGGCAGTACAAACAATGACTAACACAGTGAAGGTATGAACATCAAGCTTCCCGCAAATATATGCGACTTGTATGTGGCGGCGGCCGCCTCGCCAGGCCGCCGCCTTGCCAAGCCGCCGCCTCGCCAGGCCGCCGCCTTGCCAAGCCGCCGCCTCGCCAAGCCGCCGGCTGCCGCCGCCGCCGCCTCGCCAGTTTTTTTATTATTATTATTATTATTTTTTTTTTATGTTGGCGAGACGCTACCGCCGCCGCCTCGCCAAGCCGCAGCCGCCGCCTCGCCAAGCCGCAGCCGCGGCCGCCACCTCGCCGCGGCCGCCGCGGTAGCGTCTCGCCAACATAAAAAAAAATAAATAAATAATAATAATAATAAAACTCGATATGCGTGCATGTTTATTTGACGTTAACACACGGTTCTTTGTTGTTGCTTTCGCGCGTGCATATAGTGAATGGCAGGGCAAAAACACATGGAGTTCTCGCCGTAAAGCGAGACTTCTGTGTGTGCGAGCCGAGGGCTCTTGCATTGCAAGTGCGGTATTTCCCCCACAGACCCCCAGGGCGGCCGAGAAAACCTTTGTTCGACCTGAAATGACTCATTTAATCATCCAAAACGGTATGGAACACATTAATTAACTGAAAAATGTTGCATAGTATGCCTTTAATGTGCTTAAATGTTTTAAAAATTATGTTGTAGGGTGGAATTTTAAAGTAGCTGTAAACTAAATTTCACTGAACAAACCAATCCAAAGACAGAAATAAAGAATGTTCAAACCACAAAAAGCTCAAAAGTTATCAGGATGTGACCTGTGTGTTTTATATGCCTTACTTGCCAGGTATTCCCTTTACTTAACAAAATCAATGTACCGTTTCTGTTGTCTGAACACAATGCTCCATAACTCAGTTCTAGTTAAACAGGTTAAAATCCTCCCTTATAGCTGCTTCGGTTCCAGAGAAACGGCAGGTTGGGCATTAATGAGACTGAGGCTTAACGTCTGCTGCAACAGATCAACTGTCTGTCTGTAATGTTTCTTTCACAACCATGAAAAACATTCAATAGCTGCCTGTGGCTTCAATAGGAGGAGTGGTGGTCTAGTTAGGGAGCACAACACTAGTGTCCTACAGAGGCTGCAAGGTTCTGGGTTCCAATCCCACAGACTTCAACTCTGGGTCCTTGCGCAAGACCATTAGCCCCAGCATGCTGGTCCCTAAGGGATGGGTTAAATGCAGAGGATGAATTTAGTTCAAACATATGTTGCAATAGGGCTGCACAGTGGTGCAGTGGGTAGCACTATTGCCTTGCAGCAAGAAGGTCCTGGGTTTGAGTCTGATCCTGCATGTTCTCCCTGTGAACATGCGTGGGTTCTCTCTGGGTACTCCTGCTTCCTCCCACAGTCCAAAAAAATAACTGTTAGGTTAATTGGCCTCTCTAAACTCTCCTTAGGTGTGAGTGTGAGCGTGAATGGTTTTGTCCTGTCTGTCTCTGTGTTGCACTGCGACAGACTGGCGACCTGTCCAGGTTGTACCCCGCCTCTCCCCCATCGACAGCTGGAGATAGGCAGCGAAATTATGTTATTAGGAAACAATAACTATCCTGTTTGTATTCGTGAGTAGAGAAACTACATTTACCCATAGTGGCAGTGTGTGACTCTTAAAATATAACCAAGATGAAACATTGTTATTACTGCTGTTTTTATCTTGTTTCACAGTTTATTTTTTTTATTGATATTTTGGTTATTTGCTTGTTTTTTGGATATTGGAGTCTGCTGTTCGGATTAGTGTCCAGATCATTACGATGCTCCTGCAGGAACTTGGCATCAATCCAATCTTTACATCTTAATAACTTAATGCCAATCCTCCTCTTTCTGTTGAACTCTGTGTTTTTCTCACGCAAGAATTTAAAGATATGACAGTATAGTAACAGAAAACTGCTATTTGCCAGTAACAATTGTTTAAAGGTTATTCTTTAGCAAAACAAATGCAATTACAAGAACGAGAAAAATAAGCTTCTTTTGACAGTCCATTTTATTTGAGGCATTTCTAAGCTTGAAAATCTTTAGATTTTCATCTAAAAATCAAAACTGAGAAGCACAAATACAAACAATGTCCATTGGACTGGCAGCCTGTTTAGGGTGTGCCCCGCCTTTTGCCCATTAGCACTGAAGACAGCAACAAACCCCCTCCACTTCCCTTCTTACTCATATGAGATGTCACCACATACGTTTCTCATTAATCTTACCTGTACATAAGAAGGATCAGATGCTGAACCCCTTGTTTCTGTGCTTCTGTGTGTTTAATCAGAAAGTAACTTAGGAAGACGACACATAAATTACTTCAGTGATGGTTATACCACTACTGCTATAGAGTTATGAAACCTAATTGATTGTGTTGATGTCATGGTGAAAACTCAGGTGCAGTAAAAAGTATTAAATTGTAGAATATAAAATAATATAAAGGACAATATAAATCTAAATGGTTAAACGCTTCAACTTTTGGGTCTAATGTGCTAATGTAACTTGAGATGTTTTGTTCAGATGGTCCCAGTGCTTAAATTATTAAAGCACAACATGTCAGAAATGAGCACAAAACAGATATAAAAACAAAACAGATGCAGTCTGTTCACAATAAACTTGTACACACGAATACACTCAACTCAAATTTAACTATATAAGTATAGCTAACGTCACATTTTACATGCGCCATAGCAAAACCTTCAGTACAGTGTACATCTTACTTAGCAGATTTTAGTTACTGTTATTCTAATTAACTAAACAGTGACTAAAGGACTGCGCTTATTCAATTTCAGGGAACAAGGTCGACCCTTTCTTTAAGACTAGATTAGATGAAAAATAAATAATAACAAAGGTCTGCAAGCCAAGGTGTATTACTGGACTGAAGTTTTTTTTACTGCTAGAGGACATCAAATATTTTGAAACATTTGTTATTTTAACATTTATTTCTATTAGCAATAATGCACAGATCAAAGTATTTGGATTTCAAAGTCAAAGTTGTATAATTCAGAGTTAAAAACTAGTGAAGTAAAAACAAGTGAGGGAGTTGCTGACATAAACTGGTTTTAAAAGGTGGACACTGTGATATTTGAGATCTCTTATAACACTGTCACTATATTTTAGTTGTTAATAGCAGAAGCAGAACTGAATCAAACTTTAACACCAATTAGTCATTTATTAAACCGTCATCTGCTTCCTTTTTAATTGTGTACGTTGATTGTTTCTGTATTTCATTCCCAAGTTAAAGTTATTTTCCTTTCTCTGCCTTTTCACAGGCTCTGTCTTTGTAGATAATAGCTGACAGTCACCCAGTCAACACCTTTCTTGAGAAATTCTTGAAGTAAGACATTACCCATTAAATGTCAGGTGTTTCCACACTGAGCTCCACCCATCATCAGGAACCACCTTCCTGTTCTCTCTCAGAGAACCTACAGTATAAATACACTTGAAAACCAGCTCATGTTAAGCTTTTGAGCCTGATAACACATTTACAACACAATTTCTAAGAGCCAAGGGTGGCTGCAAACGAGACGATACTCTTGAACCATTCTAAACATCTAGCTAAAGTGAAAACATCCTGTTTCAGCCTCCTCCAGATGGATGCTTTAAAGAAAAATGTTTTTGTATTATCAGCCCGCTTAATCCAACAATGTTCAGTTACCAGATGGGCTGTGCTAAATATCTGTAGCCCTGGAATCTGTAACATAAATGTCAAATGTCATAAATCACATCAATAAACATCAATTAAGGATTACGCTTGTTTCTGATTTTTCCAAAAACCTAAGTACACAACATTTATGTTGTGTTGCCATTTTGAAAACCTAGATAAACAAGTTCAGGACTAAATGTCAAAGCAGAGGAAGGGTTCTTCTTGAGAACCGTCTAGCCCATTTGACTGGCAACGGAGAGGCATGACTTTTATAACAACCCAGACGACCCAGCTTTCAACACTTGCAGGCCGCATGCCTTTGTGGATAAAAAAGTTATTTCTGCGCTGGGCCTGGACGATTAAGCACAGGAAGCTGTTTGAGATTGAGGGCTGCCACATATGCGAGATTGAAAGTGAAAATCTGTCATTAAAATGTTAATGTTTGTTCTCTCTGTAATGTGTGACTTAGAAACACAGCTGCAATTGTCTTGACTTACACACAACTCACTGCTCACATTTGTAAGTCATGTTTGTGCAGTTTAAACACTTAAGTCAATTTCTTCTCTATGCAGAAACCCTATGGTACGCTGAATGCTCAGCTGTCTCAATACCATTCAGGGATACTATAGCCATTAGACATGACTATGACTAACCAAATAAGCAAAATCAATCTTTGCAGTACCGTATAATAGACTAAAGCTTGATTGATGGAAAAAAACGAAACAATGTATAAATACGTTTTGGGAGCAATCCAGAATTTGTGACTTTATTGTCATTATTTCCACAACAAAATTGATTGCGGCCATTGCAGATTAAAGAAATTAAATTATTGGCCAAGGAGGAGTATATTTCCACTCATTCAAAGATTCTTTATTGTCACTGTGTGTTACCGTGGTGAAATTTCTTTTTGGCCACTCCGGCTAGGAGTAAGAGACAAACAAACAAACAGACAGACAGACAGGTAACAAGGGTTACAGTGTGTTTTTCCCTATTATAGCGTTCAAAAGATAAAATTGTTTTTAAAAAGATGAAGATTTGTCACAGATAACAAATAATGAGGTAAAGGTGCTTTTGTGCACTGATTTGAGGCTTCATTTCCAGAGATGTGCATTTATATATTTTGACATAATAGTGTTACGACCCCAAAGGTCTAGGGGTCCAGGGGAGGTTACATAAAAAGTGTCCAGAGAAAAGTAGTATAATAAAAAGGTGATTTATTACAAAAAGAATGGGTTTTAACAAACACAAAACAATACAACCCAGTTTAACACAAAATAAAGGTGAGGTAATCTTAACAGTGCTTAGGGTAAATTAAATTACTACATGTTTAACCAAACTAGAAAGCACAACTAATTCAAAATGGGCCCAAAACAATTGAAAACACCAAAGGGTGACACAATACAACTTAACCCAATTAAAATGGAAGAAAATGACTTACAAACTTAATAAGGTGCAGTGCAAATTAAGTTACAAAAGTTCAAACAAGTCAGTTAAAAGGTAACTCAAAACAATCCAAATCAAAAGACAACAGGGAGCACCAACCCTCCCTAGCACAAGCTTAGAGCTAGCAAAAGCAAACACAGTCAAACTGCTTTAGCAGACCACACAACAGTTCCAAGAGGTCCACAAAGCAGTAGCAAACAAAAGGTTGGGGAACAGCTTTACAGAACCTCTTCCTACTAGCTGTCCCCCTGTAGGAATGATTTTCAGGCCTTTTTTACGGTACAGGTGAGCCTCATCAGCGTCTGATTGGCTTTGCTGGTCCAATGGAGTGGCTGCTCTCCTGTAGCCTCCAGGCAGCCAATCAGCAGAGGTGTTCTGGCACAGCTGAACCTGCATGACAAAAAAAGGAGCCTGTACAGCCTCAAGAGGCCAGGGGCCATAACAATAGTCTATATTGTCAATAGTCACTATAACATTAATGTGATGATGGGCTAGTAACAGTGGGGTGATCAGGGGTCGATTGCCCTTACAGCTCTTGGAAAGAAGCTGTTTATAAGTTTGTTTGTTTTAATTTAATTCTTCTGAAGCTTTTACCTGATGGGAGAGGGGCAAAGACTGCAATGCCTGAGTGGCTGGGATCAGTGGAGATGTGTCTGGCCCTTCTTTGGACTCGTTTTGCATAAATTGAGTCCAAATCCTGTAGACGGCATCCCACAGTACCCTGCGCTGTTCTCACCACCCGTGCTAGGTCCTTCTTCTCCTGGACTGTGCAGCTCCCATACCACACAGTTATGCTGTTACATAAAACACACTATGGTAGCTCTACAGAAGTTCTTTAGTGGGAAGTCCAGACCTCTGTGGTTTCCTGAGGAAGAGCCATTGTTGGGCCTTCTTCACCTGGTGGGAGGTGTTCACAGTCCAGGAGAGGTCAGAGGAGATGTGAATGCCCAGGAACCTAGCTCTGTCCACAAGCTCCACCACCTCCCCCTATATGCACAGAGGAACGTTGCCATGAACCGGAGACAGAAGACCCAGTATTCAGCCAGACAAGCAGGAGGTATGATTAAAGAAGGTAAAAAAAACGGGTAATCAAAAAAATCCAGAACAGAATCCAAGTGCAGAGTCGGGATACAGATCCAAGTTTGGTACACAACCAGGCAGGGTAAAACAGACAGGGATCAGGGAAGCTCAGAAAATCCAAAAAATAGAACCAGGTCAGGCAAAACAGGCAGGCAGTCAGATAAGGCAGGAAAAACAGGTTCAGGGGTCAGGCTGGCTCAGAATCAGGAGACAATCGGGTTTGCATCGACAGGTCAATCAGAAAAGAGAACGCTGGAACAAAACTCACCATGGGCTCGTAAATGATCTTAGCAGGATGAACTGGGTTTAAATAAGGAGGTGAACAGGTGAACAGAGCAGAGTACTAATTACCAGTGAGAGTTGGAAATACGCAAAGGGAGGTGGAGACTGAAGTGAACCGAACTGATTGGTTAGTGACTGGAGGTTGACAGGTGAGCAGATCTGACTGGCTGGTGACTGGTGATCAGGGAGTGACAGACTGAGTGGTGAAGAGAGCTGGCAGATTGCTGGGAGGAGACAGAACTGAACTGGTAACAGAGATGTGAACTGATCAAAATAAAGCAAAGAACAAACATAAACCAAAACAAAACCCAAATTGTGACAGAGCGTTTTCAGTCCTCCTGGATCTCCTGCAATATATTATTACCTCCTTGGTCTTACTGGTGTTCAGGATCAGGTTGTTCCTGGAGCATCACTGTGTGAGATTGCTGACCTCATCTCTGTAGTGGGATTCATTGTTGGAGATGAGACCCACTACAGGGGTGTCGTTTGCAAACTTCTCCACTGTGTTTGTGAGGTGGATAGCAGAAATATCCTGGGTGAAAAGGGTGAAGAGAGCAGGTGTAAGATAGCCTGGCCACCGTGGCTAAAGAAGGCAGATGATGTCCAGTGTAGCAGTTAGTTTATTTACAACAAAAACAGTGAAAGAATATAATAACTGAACTTACAACAACCAAAATTAACATCAAGTGCACTCAGCTACATTGACCTGAATCTCACCTCCCTCCTGAATATCTCAGATTTCTCTTGCCCTGATTTTCTGGCAGACAAAATGGCCTCCAGTGGACTCTTCCATAAACAGGTACCCCTAAAAACAATTTCCACTTGAAGTCACTTATGTTGCTTTGGATGTACTTTAACAACATCTTTTTGAGTATGGCTATAATTGTCAGGACTCAGTGGGCAGCACCGAGCAGCATTCTGCTGGCCTGCCTTTTTTCCTCTCTCCTTTCTCCACAACTGACTATAGTTGGCAGGTGGGCGTGGCTCGCACACCTGCAGCTCGTTCGGCAGTGCTATGCGGGAGTATTTAGACAGCACTCAGACAATCCTCCAGCTGTCTGAGCGCTGTCTAAATACTCCCGCAGAGTGTTAACCTAGTGTGGTACGACTCAGTTGGCCACTGTCTTCTGACAGCTCTCACATTACCTGCGTTAATCCTTGTTTCCTGTGTCTCCGAGGTTGCCTCATGCTCTGGATTCCACTCAAAGCGCTCTGTCGTGTTCTGACATCCCGAGTCAAATCCTCTGGTTCTCTGCACGCTGGATTCCGTCCCAAGCAAGCTCTGACGTTCCAAGTTAAGTCTTATGGCTCTCACTGCTCTGGATCCCACTCCAGGCGCTCCCTCGTGCTCACTTGGTATTACCAAGCCGGGCTGAGAACCTCATCGGATCTCCCTGGTTCCTCCAGCTGTCCTCTGACCACTGCTCCCAACATCGGTGCTGCTCACACCCCGCAACTATCTGCTGTCTCGCCCATCTGCCACTCAGGCATCTGCCACCACCTCAGAAAGTAACCTGCTGAGTTTGCCTCTCTGCTCCACTCCCCCCGGACAGGTTTCCGAACTCGGTGGTAAGCACTCCTTCACCCCTGCATTTTGCTCTGCCTAACCCTCCGTTCACCTGGAGAATAACCGGCCCCACCTTGCGTCACCGTCTGGCGTTCCGCATTGTGGTTCCTCCTCAGATTTATCTTAGCTCTTCTTTGTATTTAATAAACGCCTTAAACTGCTCTCTGCCTCCCGACTGTGTTCTGCATGTGGGCCAAACATCTAAAAACCATGACAATAATAATATAAAATTAAATCCAAACAGAATGATTATCCACAATGCCTAAATTTGTCTCATCAAATTTAAATACTTGTCCTTTCCTCCTCCTGTGACATCAGCTCTAAAAGGAAGCTATAATTATAGGAAGTGAGGTAACACTTTCTCTTGAAACACAGGTAAGTAAGGTAAGTTCACCAAAATAAAATGCACAAGTAATAAATACAAACTGGAACTTTAAATGGATTTAAACCAAGGTGTTATAGTAAATTATCTGTAAAAATGCAAAACATAAACCTGGCATAGTATGTGCTTGCAGACTAAAGAATAAATAAGATATGGCTAAATCAAGCAAACAAGAATGTCACCTTAACATATATAAATTGAGGCAAATGGTGTTCTCACCCACTTTGTCACAGCAGGGCTGAACACAGCACTACGGCGTTCCTGTGTTGAGGATCAGTGGAGCAGATGTGCGTTTCCCTATCCTCACCACCTGGAGTCTGTTGGTGAGGAAGTCACTGATCCAGGAGCAGAGAGGTGTGGATAATCCCATGTTTTGGAGCTTCACAGCTAGCATGTCTGGTAGCACAGTGTTGAATGCTGAACTGAAGTCCATGAATACCATCTTATAAGTGTTGGGCTGCTGCAGAGGAGTCAGAGCTGAGTGCAGTGCTAACGAGACAGTGCACTGCGGAGCGATTCTCCCTGTAGGCAAACTGGCTGTCCAGGCCAGACATCCTGTACCTCCTCGATTTTTTTTTTTTTTTTTTTTTTTTTTTTTTTCTGCCAGTTACAATCTTTCTTGGATGAAAATGACATTCTTGAAATCTTTCAGTCTGGATTCAAAACTCGTCATAGTACAGAATCAACGTTATTAAGAGTTGTCAATGATGTCTTGTTGGCATGTGATTCTGGTACTGTCTTGGTTCTGCTTGATCTAACTGCTGCCTTCAACTCTGTTGACCACAATATCTTAATATCACATCTAAATAATTTAGTAGGCATTCAGCACACTGCTCTGGACTGGTTTAGATCCTACCTGGCTGATTGATCTTTCGCTGTCAGCATTTCGAACACAGAATCATCTTGCACTCCTGTGCGGTCCCACAGGGCTCAATTTTAGGACCTCTACTCTTTTCTTTATACTTATTGTCTTTAGGCTCCGTCCTCAGGAGATATGGAATTCCTTTCAATTTCTATGTTGACGATTGTCAGCTCTATCTGCCCCTGAAGCACGGTGACGGCTTCTCAGTGAAGGCCCGGCTGGACTGTCTGGGAAATATTAAAGCTTGGCTAGCCATGAACTTTCTAACTTTTGAGGTAAACTGAGGTAACATGTTTGGACCAAGTCGCTCCTGTGACCCAAACACTGTTGATTTGGGACCCCTGACAGCATATTTTATACCAAGTGTCACTGATTTTGGTTTTAAGTTTGACTGATTTTAGATTAGATGGTGAGATCAGAGCAATTGTTAGATAATCTTTTGATCACTTAATGGCAAAATTAAAATTCTTTCTCTCAAGAAAACTCCTTGAAACCGTAATTCATGCTTTTATATCATTTCGCCTGGATTACTGTAATGGACTCTATGTTGGAGTGAATAAGCCTTTGCTTTCTCGTCTACAGCTGGTTCAAAACGCTGCTGCATGTCTTTTAACAGGTGCTCCAAAAACAGAGCCTATTCTGGTCTCACTCCATTGGCTCTGAGTACATTTTAGAGTTAATTTTAAAATTCTTATTTTTGTTTTTAGGTGCTTGAATGACCTTGCCCCGCCGTACCTCTCTAGACTTCTTCATCCTTACTCGCCCTCTTGGCCCCTCAGGTCAGCTAAACTGCATCTCTTTGAGGCATCGAGGTATAAGAGGAAGCTCAGAGGGAGCCGGGCCTTTTCTATTGTTGGTCCTCAATTATGGAAGAACCTGCCCCTGTAGATAAGAGAGGCTCCTTCACTGCCCACCTTTAAAACTCACCCTAAAACCCACTATTATTCTTTGGCTTTTACCACTTTCATTTTAAATTGTTTTTATTGTTTCTTTCAAGTATTTATAATGCATTATCTTTTTGTCATAGTTTTTTAATGGATGTGTTTTAGCTTGTTGCAATGTGCAGCACTTTGTTTCAGCTGTTGGTTGTTTTTAAGTACTTTATAAATAAAGATCGAATGATATGTTATGGTGCCTAGTACTTAAGCTATTGGGGGAAAGAACACAACAGAAAAAACTGGTCTAACATAAAATGTTTTGTTTTGTGCTGTATAATTGTTTTCCATCTTTATGCTGCCTTTCTGTTATGATAATAACAGGTAATGATTATTACCACCACCGATATAAGGCTATAAGTATTTTTAAACAATGTAAGAACTTTACATATTAAAATCATTACTATTACTATATAATAGCCATCTTAAAGACTAACTTCAATCAATTAAATAACCAGTGAATTTAAGTTAACAGTTGGCTATCGAAATGTTACGTAAAAAAAATTGTGTATGTGGTTTTGCAGAACAAACTGGACACAGTTGTGAGAAATTGGGGTGATAACTGGATTCGACCAGGTGGAAATGGGCAAGACTTGTTTTATAGACAACTATTTTTGATGTATGTTTCTGTAATGTTTCTGAGCTGTATCTTGCACAAGATTACTGGCATACAGTAGATTACGACAAACTTGTTCTGCAAGAGGATGTCTGTCTGTGGAAATCTGACCTGTCCTGTGATGCTGACCTGCATGAGCTTTGTTTGTTGGTGATGGAGGAAAACAACATGGTACTTGCTCATAAGGCTCCAAAGGCAATAAGACTTTACAGAGACCTAATATCTTTGATAAGGGAACACCTGTTGCTGCTTGATTATAGACCTGCTGAGGATAGATGCTCATTAACAGAACTGTTTTAAACATTATCTTACTAAGGCACTGTCCATGGTCCTGCTTATCATAATAATATCTTGAGCAATGAGGATTTGCAAAAAATGTTATTCAGTTAAAAACCTTCATCATCAATATTAGCCATGTTGTAATATATGTAGCAGTAAGTTATCACTCCATTGTCATATTTAACTGAATTCCCTGAGTTTTTTAATTGTCATTTGCAAAAGGAAAATATCAAGTTAGTAAGAATTTGTTTTATTGAGAAAATTTGAACAAATTTTTCAGGACATGATGCTATTGTTCCATATCTGACAAACAAGGGCAGTTGATGAAATTGGCTTAGAAATAACATCAATATTTTAATTAGCTTACATGTAGTTTGAGACGAAATGTGTAACTTGTAATATGTTCTAAACAGAAAATATTCAATATTCATTCTTACTTTCTTGAATATCATTTTAAATACAGCACAATAATTACTACTTTAAGGATACATTCCATTGTTTCTATTTTTTGATAATGCTGAATAAAGTGGCTTTCTTGAAAAAAAATAACAGCTTGATAATTGCATTTTACAAAACATAAAACTTTCAGTATCACAAAAGTTTTGATGTAATAAGAAATTAAATAAGTTTTTCCTCTCTACAGTGGATTTGTTCAGCACTATACAGTATTATCTATTGGCTGATTTAAACATAGCAGAATAACATTGGAATCTTCTCTTCTATCAAGGTATAACCAAATTATTCCTTTAGGACATGTCCATCACCCACACTCCACTTTTTAATACTGAGCAAAATTATGATTTGAATTCTGCATAGTTGCTGAAGTAACATGGTAGTTCCAATGAGCAACTACAGGTGTGTGCCAGGGGCACCTTAAAAAATCAGACATGTTTAAAATGTGACCTTAATGGTTTTAGCCAGGAACAAGTCAGCCCTGGAAGAAAAGCCCAAACTCATTCTCATATCTTTCTCTTATAAATCTCAAGAGTTGACTGGAAGTGATTGTTTTGGCATTTGATATGCATCCAGGGAACTGAATACACTTGGTGATATTTCTTACTCTGGGTTTCAGACCATCCAAAATCTTGTTTAGTCACACAAAATTCCCAGCAAACACAACACTTTCACATGTTTCCATTGGATTATAAAAAAGCAATGTCCTAATGCTTAAAGCATATATATACACAGTATGTGTATTTGTATATATATATGTACACTCACCGGCCACTTTATTAGGTACACCTGTCCAACTGCTCGTTAACACTTAAATTCTAAGCAGCCAATCACATGGCGGCAACTCAGTGCATTTAGGCATGTAGACATGGTCAAGAGAATCTCCTGCAGTTCAAATCGAGCATCAGTATGGGGAAGAAAGGTGATTTGAGTGACTTTGAACGTGGCATGATTGTTGGTGCCAGAAGGGCTGGTCTGAGTATTTCAGAAACTGCTAATCTACTGGGATTTTCACGCACAACCATCTCTAGGGTTTACAGAGAATGGTCCGAAAAAGAAAAAACATCCAGTGAGCGGCAGTTCTGTGGAAGGAAATGCCTTGTTGATGCCAGAGGTCAGAGGAGAATGGCCAGACTGGTTCGAGCTGATAGAAGGGCAACAGTGACTCAAATAACCACCCGTTACAACCAAGGTGGGCAGAAGAGCATCTCTGAACGCACAGTACGTCGAACTTTGAGGCAGATGGGCTACAGCAGCAGAAGACCACATCGGGTGCCACTCCTTTCAGCTAAGAACAGGAAACTGAGGCTACAATTTGCACAAGCTCATCAAAATTGGACAATAGAAGATTGGAAAAACGTTGCCTGGTCTGATGAGTCTCGATTTCTGCTGCGACAGTCGGATGGTAGGGTCAGAATTTGGCGTCTACAACATGAAAGCATGGATCCATCCTGCCTTGTATCAACGGTTCAGGCTGGTGGTGGTGGTGTCATGGTGTGGGGAATATTTTCTTGGCACTCTTTGGGCCCCTTGGTACCAATTGAGCATCGTTGCAACGCCACAGCCTACCTGAGTATTGTTGCTGACCATGTCCATCCCTTTATGACCACAATGTACCCAACCCATGATGGCTACTTTCAGCAGGATAATGCGCCATGTCATAAAGGTGGAATCAGACTGGTTTCTTGAACATGACAATGAGTTCACTGTACTCAAATGGCCTCCACAGTCACCAGATCTCAATCCAATAGAGCATCTTTGGGATGTGGTGGAACGGGAGATTCGCATCATGGATGTGCAGCCGACAAATCTGCGGCAACTGTGTGATGCCATCATGTCAATATGGACCAAACTCCCTGAGGAATGCTTCCAGCACCTTGTTGAATCTATGCCACGAAGAATTGAGGCAGTTCTGAAGGCAAAAGGGGGTCCAACCCGTTACTAGCATGGGGTACCTAATAAAGTGGCCGGTGAGTGTATATATATATATATATATATATATATATATATATATATATATATATATATATATATATATGTTATGCCATTACACCATGGCTGAATAGTGTTAATTTTGAACAATGTGTGACATGAAAAAAAAAAAAAAAAGAGTGCTTCACATCCACAGCCACCAAGGATCCGCCTTCAGAACCCAGACCACTCCCCCAGACAAAAGTTCAGAGCACTTCTGACCAGACTCTCAGACGACCACTTTTTTCCTGGAGCCCTCGAGGAGAGGGGGGGCGGGGGGGGGGGGGGGGGGGGGGGCTGCCACCCAGTCTTCACGTTCTTCCTGCCTGAGACAAAAACTGTTTCTTACTCTCTCAACGTTTTGGAGAAGAAATCAAAATTCAGTCTTTTGGGTGTTAAAGCTATACCCAGTTGGCTAATAATTGTGTCAGGGAGTAAAGTTTGCAACAGAGACAAAATCATACTAACCTAAAAAATACTTATTGGATACAAATTGCAGCAGTGACTCCTGCTGGCAATAAACTCACTGCAGCAGCTTATTAACTGCCACAGCAGATAAGTTGATATATTTACTATCAAGTTAAACAACTCAGAAGTCGTATTAAACAGACATTACAAACTAAAATGACTACTAATAAAGCACAGTGCAGCATGCTAATAATGCCAGACTAAATATCAACATTTCTACACATCAAAAGACAAAACTACTTTAATATGCAGAGTATACTTTTTTCGGATGTGTTGCATGAGACTATACAGCTCTGCCTATCAAGTTTGTTGCAGGAGAACAGCAAAATGTGCTGAAACACGGGCTGTTTTTAACAAGTCATTAACAAGGAGTTATTGATTACAATAGATGCGACAATAAGTCCAATTGCTGTGGTTCTAATTGTGCATTATCCACATTTTCTCCCTTTAGTTGTTATCCTACCATTGTGCCATATTTTCATAATGTAGTTTATTCTAATCAAACAGCTGATCAGTTATTTATTTTTCAGATCTGCAAGAGAATATGACAACATTGTTGATGCTGTCACTGAAGCTGCAACGCTGGTATGTTTCAGTTAAGATCAAATACACTGATATCAGTTTCATTTCATTTATCTCAAATCCACGTTACATTGATCTTGATATACAATTTAACGTCATTATAGAGTAATAATAAGTCTCAATTATTCTCAAATGACAGAAATTAGTCTCAAATTACACTTTTTATCTAGATTTTAATAAACTGAGATAAAATACTGTATATGCCAAAGTTTTATGGTCATATTGTGGTTTTCCATAATTCAGTTATGAGTCATTATTGTTTAAACACCTTTCAGATAAAGGAGGCATTTCTAGAGAAACAGAAGGTTTAACATCCGATTTTCTAGATGTAAAGATTAGATTGACAGTTCCTCTAAATCAGAACCTTTGTTTAACAGACAAACCGTATTCAAGGAAAAACTCGCAGAACTGACAAATGTGAGTTGTAATTAGAGATTACTTTAGCTAACAAAATCAAACCAAATCTCCAATCAGTTCCTTACCAGCCACTTTATTAAATGTGAGAATATACTGGGAAAATCTAATAGGCAAAAAACAAAGCCAATTCTTTGTTCACTATTAATTGAAGTAGAAAAGTGAACATTTCTGTTTGTGTCTCTTAAAAGAAACAATAAAACCTCTAACCGAAGTATGTGTTGTAGGGTGATTTTTATTCTTGCTAGCATACCTTCTGTCATCTGAAACCAGCCAGCTCATTCTCCTCTTACATGCTGCACGAACAAAAGCTTTTGATTCTCACTACTGCAAATTTTCCCCTTCTTTAAATCCTTTTTTACATATGGCTGTGTATTGAAATCCCTGCATATCAGAAGTGTCTTGAACACACTTTCAAATTTACATAAATTCCCTTTCCGTCACATTCATCTGCTTAGTTTGAAAGAAACTGAACAGAAGCACCCTGTAAAGCGGCTGATGACTGTATATGCCTGAATGTTTTGCCTTGTAGCCTGTAGCCCGGGGCCTCTTGTAGCCTGTAGCCCGGAGGCATTTCCCGAAGACCGTAGCCAGGTGTTTCCCGAAGCCAGTAACCTGGGTACTCCTGTAGCTTTTAGCCCGGGTCCTCCTGAAGCTTGTAGCCTGATCCCATCCGAGTTTCTTAGTCTGATCCCGGGTCCAACCCCTGTAGTCTGTAGTCCTGTGACCCCTGTAGCCTCTAGTCCCGCGACCTTTGTAGCCTGTGGCCATGCTCCGCCCTTAGTTGGTAGCCGTCTGTCCTTCAGGGAGCTCATCCACCACTGGCCACACCAGATCGTGCCGCTTCATTCAGGTCGCTCTCCGTGACGCCCACGTCTTGCTTTGCCTCATCAGGGTCGCCCACCGCGAAGCTTGCGTCTAGTTCTGCTATGCCAGGGTCACCCACCTAGGGCCTTTCCGTCCCAGGCCTTCCTTTGTTCGCCCCGTTGGGGTAGATTTGTGTTTTGGTTTCTTCTGTTTTTTGGATTTTGGGTTCCAACCGTCCAGCACCTCCCTCCGCCCACCCTGGGTGGGTCGTTCTTTGTTTATATGACTCTAGCCCACCGTCCAGTACCTCCCTCCGCCCACGTCATCCAGTCTCGTCCAGCCCGCAGTTCCTCCATTCTCCGCCAGCCTGCTGTAGTTCTGGTTTCAAGTCTCCATTCTGTCGTGCTGTGGGTCCAACCTGGTTCCAAGTCGCCATTCTGGCGTGCTTCTGGTTCTGCTGCCTCGGTGCTCTGGTTCCAACCTGCTTGCCAGTTCCTGCCTTCATCACCCTCCTCAGTACAGACCCTTGGTTCCTTCATCCACTATCCACAAATTTCAATAAACTGTTAAATTTACTCTGTTGTGGTGTGTTCGGGTTCAATAACAAATCATGACATGTCCACCTTAAACCACAAAAAAGAAAACTTCAAGGTTATAAGACTGTAATCTTTATATTTTATATACCTTATTCGCTTTGCATTTCCTGTACTTAACAAAACAAATGTACCGTTTCTCTTGTCAAAACACAATGTTTTGTTTCTCAGTTCTGGTTAAGCAGGTTAAAATCCTCCTTTATAGCTGTTACAGTTCCAGAGAAACGGCAGGTTGGGCATTAATGAGACTGATGCTTGACGTCTGCAACGACGGATCACGTGACAGTCATTTTCTTTCACAACCAAGAAAAACGTATAATAGCTCCCTGTGGCTTCAATAGGAGAAGTGGTGGCCTAGTGGTTAGAGGGCAGGGCACCTGGAGAGGCTCCAATGTTCTGGGTTTGAATCCCACAGACTGCCACTCTGGGTCCCTGAGCAAGACCTTTAGCTCCAGAATCCTCCCTGGCTGCACAGTGGCAGCTCCATAAGGGACGAGTTGAATGAAGAGAATGAATTTCATTGGAATATATGTTGCAATGACAAATAAAGATAATTATTGTTTTGTTTTTTTTACTGTCACTTGAGCGGCAGTTGCTGAAAACAATGCTGCTTAGTTTGTAAGTATATCAAAATGATTCTGAAGGAAATGTTTTTCAGTGTTATTAAATTTAAGGTTTCAAAAAGAGCATAAACCATCACTTTTTTATTGGATATTTATTGAAGTAAAGTAAAAAAAGGCTTGCCACAATGTTAACCCCAAAATATATTTTCACCTGGCATATTTGAATTTAAAGGAACTATATTCAACTGAGAAATGTGTTTCTGATAGAAAGAGAAGCATCTCTAAAAGATAAGATAGCAACGAGAAAGCAGTTTACCGAACAGATTTGATCTGAACCTTCCTACCATCCCAGAGTGACCATTTGACAATAAATTTTGATTTACTTTACACAAAACTGAATGCATACCTCTTAATATTGTTAGCATTCCACGTTTCTAACAAAAT
Organism: Fundulus diaphanus; assembly: GCA_037039145.1. Lineage (NCBI taxonomy): Eukaryota > Metazoa > Chordata > Actinopteri > Cyprinodontiformes > Fundulidae > Fundulus > Fundulus diaphanus. Next base: position 21,664,117 of record CM073137.1, on the reverse strand, counting down.
TCTCACTAATAGCCGAGGCGTCAATATTTAGTCTAGGTCTAAGATTTACAAGAGAAAAACTGGAGGTCACACCTTTGCTTTTCTCTGGAAATGTTTTAACAGAAACAACATTACTCACTCCTTTCAAGAATGAACATTATTAGGCAACCATAACAGTCCTGTTTGTCTTCATAAGAAGAGAAAATGGCGGCAGGGTCTAAGACAATGACAACTAGGGATGGGAATCGAAAACCGGTTCCTGTTCAGAACCGGTTCCGTGTGTTCCAATTCCATGGCACTGTTTGGCAGCTCGCTTAACGATTCTCTTATCGATTCCAGGCAGAACCAGAGCCGGGCAGCATGACTTACGTCACGTTTTTTACGCAAGTTAGGCACACGGCATTCAGTAAGCAAGTACAACGCGACCAGGCGTAAGTCTAGAAAAGCAAAACAAAAAAATGGCGCCCCTTCGGGTAAAGCGATTGAAAGTCCGGTCAACAAGGAAAAATCAGTGGATCATTAGTTATACCTAAAACTAATACGTTCGTGGTGATTTAATGAATTTAGAGCTCATCAATAAGAAAATAAAGCATAAATTGTCGTCTCGATCACTGTGTATGGGGGCGGCCATTATGGCCCGACATCACATCCTGTGACGTAATGTCGCGGTAAGGCACTGCGCTCTACAACAACAATTGTTTCGGATTTCGAGAGGACTTCACCATTGAAATTCACAAGAGCTATTGTTGAAGCAACAATGCCCACGTGCATGGCCGTTGGATGTTCCAATACATTGAGTAAAAGTGAAAAAAACTGTTTTTTCACCTTTCCGATTCATGATCCACCATGGGCTCTTTTGTTGGATTGCCAGCTTGCCATCGAACTTCTGGCCAGAGAGAAAACACGTCATCTGTAGCCAACATTTCGAAGAAGAATATCTTCAAGATGACATGAGAGCGAGACTTTTCGGTAGTTTTTTTCTTTTTTATAATGTAGAATTTGCCGGAACATTTGTTTACCGATCAGAGCGGCGGAGTGATACGACACACTTCGATAGAATGCTCACTGTTGCGAAGCCCACTTATTTTATGCGACTTTGGTCTTATTTTTTCTAAAGTCGCGTGTAAATTTCATGAGTTGCGGGTTGCAGTTTTTTGGTCTTGTTTCTGAAAGTGAAGTCGCTTTTTTGGGCTCTAAATTAAGTGACGCTGAAATATCCCTCCGCCTCATAAACGCACTGCAGCTCATCCTGACAGGAGCAGAGTAAACTCAGAAGGAGTTTACTCTGCCCGTATTTTTTGCAGTTTACTGCTGCAATAACTGATGATAACTGCTGAAAGTAGATTAGGCGGTGCAGATCACCATTTTGAGCAGAGATTGGTTCTAAAGATGAGTTTTATACTCATCTTATAACATTGCAGAACCCAACCTATAAACCGTACTTTAATGTTTATTTGTCGTCTTTTTATGTCTCTAAAATGTTAAATTAGTATTACTTTAAAATTAAATGCTTAATACCATGTCTGTTTTTGTTTAAGAGGTTAAAAACATTTTCCCAAATTGAAATCGATAAGAGAATCGATAAGGAGTTGAATCATTTCACAGAATCAATAAGGGAATCGGAATCGTGAAAATCTTATCAATTCCCAACCCTAATGACAACTATTTAAAATTAATTCTGTAGAAAAAGAAATACAATTTAAAGAATGAGGAACGCAAGCATCTATCGACACCACGCAGTATTTGAGGCATTTTCCAGACAAAGAAATTATTGGAGTTTCATAAAAATTAAAATTTGAGAGCAATAATTTAAATAATGTTTCATGGATTGGCAGCTTGACAAGAGGTCAGTGGTCACCCACTGACCACTGGAGACAGCAACAATAACTTATCTTTTAAAGTTTCTGGAAGAGGTCAGCTCCAGATAAAGAAAGATGTAAATAATGTTTGCACTTTGTGGCTTAGAACTGCATTTTTGATCTTTTGTAGTAGTTTGTCAGTGAAAACATAGTTGATCAGTTATACTGAGAGTTGTAGGTTACACAAGGCTCCCAGTCAAGATCATCATGAGCTCCTGCTGAGACCTCATGAGTTTTGAATGGTTGTATATTAATGTCGGTGAACAAACACCTGGTTGATCTGCACCTAATCTTGCTGCTAAAGGCCATTTGAACAGCTGCAAAATGATGTTTTGTGATGCACCAGACAGAGAACCCAATAATTCAGCCAGACGTGGTGTTCTGCTTAAATGGTTTATTGAAAATAAAGCATGGAGCTCACAGCTTAGAGTCCAGAGTGAGCAGCAAACAAGCAGTTCTGACAGCAGGCAGCAAACAGCATGAGGCAATGGTGGAAGCAGAGAGCAGGTCCATGAGACGGTCAGAGGTCATACAGGGAAAAGGCCGGCAGAAAGTGGCAGAGGTCTAAAAGGGCTAGGCAGAAATCTAAATCCAAAGATAGCCCAGGTCGTCTCCAGAGTCAGAAAGCTGATGAGGTATCCAGCAACAGCAAGGCAAAAAGAGGCAAACAGAGAATCCAAAAAACAAGAAGTCAGGGTCATAAACAGGTGATGCGGACAAGAACACTGGTCAGCAACTCACACTAGGCCCAACGACAAGTTGGCAGAGACTGACTGTAGCTGGCAGATATATATAGATGGATCACAGGTGGGAAAATTCAGATAATTGAGAGAGAAACAGGTGTAGCTGCTCACACTAATTAGCAGAGTGAAGTGGAGCAGAGCAGAAAGTGGCAAACTGCAAGCCAGCCAAAAAAACTAACAAAAAAACAGAAAATCCTGGCAGATCCTGGCATTCAAAGCGTGGCAGTTTTTATGGTAAAAGAAATTCTGAATGTACATATGTATGTGACTGCTTTTACTTTTGTTAAGTGCGTTTAAATATTTTGTTTTTAACTAAAGCTGATGTCCTGGACACATTTGTGAATTATTATTATTCAGTGAATTGTCTCTATGAATGGTTCTGGGGTGAGAAAAGGAAAAGAGAAACATCTGCTTGAATGAAGATCCTGAAAAGCCAGTTAATAAGTACATGGTAAATTATGACACTGTTGAAACCGATGCTTTTGATATAGCTAATCAACATAGATAACATAGATGCAATAGTAAATTGCTAAATCATGTCATAAAATATCAGGTGAAATGATATAAGGTGAAAATTACAACACACATAATATCAGTGCTGTTTATGCGCTTTTGAGGATATTGATGTAACTATAGAGGAAGAAATTTAAAAAAAATTGTTTTGGGGCTCTAAATTATATTTCAAGAGCGAGCAGAGGCACCCGAGGATGTTAGCGTCATCGCTGAAAGATGTACAGTGCTGCAAAATCTGAAAGATGTTGCAAATGGTTGCATAACCCTGTTTGGCTTGATCTACTGTTTAAACCTGAGATATCCCAAGGACCTACTGTGTGAGTAAAATGACGGGTTAAGACCCGAATTAGATTTCTGTTTGCCTTGCCCTGCAAGTGTCGCTTGTTAGTTTGTTCTCACATTTACAACCATTTGAAACATGAATCTTACACAAGAGCTGGTAGAGGACTTGAACGTAGTTAAAGGACGATATTAGACAAATGGTTTCAGACTTGGCCAGGTTGTTGCAAATGTTCTTTTGAAATTCGAGGTACTTTCAGGTATACAGTAATTTCACACAGTGTGACTCTTGACACTGTGTTGATCATTTGATAATCAAATGTTGATGGTTTTGTTACTTATCAAAACATGGCTTCAGTTAGATAAGATTATGGAAGTTAGGGTCATTCTGACCCTGGCTCTCAGCAATGGGAGTAAAGAAGGGAAACATCTGGATGTCATTGTTTAACTGTAATGTTCCAAGTAGCGGAATTAATCGCTCTGTTTTTGTACTCTTTGTGATAAACATTTCCCAGAAGTTTAGTCCAACTGCCAAGACTTGACGTCAATAGCTTGTAACACACACACACCAATGGAGACACACAGACTCTTGTGTTTAACGCACACACATCTGTAGGCCCTAAAGAGTCAAGCTCTGGATATGAATGTTAGAATTCTCTGCTGGAACCCGTTGCACGTTCCAGGTGTAGTAAAGAAGAATTCTCGTTGTCAAGACAAAAGGAACGCCATTTTCTGGAGTCTTTCTTTCTTTCTCTTTTAAAGGATAATAGTTAAATAATTCTCCCACAAGATCATGTTTTACTATTTTATTAAACTCTATTACTTGAATCAGGTGTAGGGTAGAAAAAAAAAATTGTTTTGATTACTTTATTGGTAATTTATTTTGTTTTTAAATGCGTGTACAGGTACACATTGTAAAAAGATATGACTTTTTTGTTGTCCCACTGAGCTTTAACCTGCAGGAATATAAATTTATTTATTGATAAATAATAACAAGTTTTTTGTGTGTTTATAGGCACAAATACAGAATAATGTAATTTGTTTTGCAAAAATTTCCCTAACTTGCAATTAAAGTTTGACTGAATTTTGGAAACTTAAATTGTATTTATTTTACACATTTATATAAACTGTACAACAAAGGTTATGCATTTTAAACCTACCACATCAGTAATGTTCATCTGTGTAACATAATTTTAATTTAGTCACATTATTTAGACTGAAAATGTTGCCAATTAATTCATCAAAATGTTGTTGTGTTCATGCAACGTAGCAGTATCAAATCCTTTTAAAGTAAGATACCTATTTAATTGAAGGTTAAATAGGTTTATTATCCCACAAAACAAATTCAAAATAGGTTTTGAATTTTGTGTGCATCAAAATGTCTTCTCCTCATCTTTAGGGAGTCTGTGGTTCAGTGGACTACTCATCATAGCTGCTTTAAGGTAACAAAGTGAAAATCTTAATCACACTGTAACTCCTTTTGACAGCTGACATGTTGTAACTAGGAATTTTGTCAAAGGTTTGGCAGGTATGAACATGAACAACACTAATGTGAGGGCTGTTCCCTCAATGCTTGGCCCACTCTATAGGAAACACCTTCCAGTCTGCATCCGGTTTAACTTCAGTATAAATATGTTTGAAAAGCAACAGATGTTACACTTTTTGAGGCCGACATCAGCAGACACAGCATCTCTCTTGTGAAAGCAAAAAGCAGAATCAGAATGTCTGAATTTGCAAAATGGTCAAAGAATAAACCTGCCACTGATGAAATTCAAGGGATTTGCTCTGTGGTAAGACTTGATATACATTTATTATTCATAACTTACACTTAAAAAACATTTTCACTTTGGATGATAACTAAGTATAATTGTTTTTCTGTCAAGGGCATTTAAATTGTACATGTTGTTTATTTGGGTATATATAATTTTTTTAATAAAAAAGTGATTGCATTAAACTATTATTTCATTTTAATTTCAGCTGAAGAGTTATGTGGAAGATTTTACAAAAAAAACCTACAAGGAATTCAGAGCCATTGAGTTCTCTGAGCTGCTTGAAGGCGAAAAAGACTACGTTATCAGGGTAAGACATCGCTCATATTCCTAACTACTACTGAAAGTGAAGTAGGAACCATCAAAATGTGTTTTTTTGATTATCTAATTCACTCATATTTCTTTGCTGCAGGTTTATGTTGCCGAAGAAAAATTGATTGATCTGTCAGTCTGCAAACTCTTACCAAACAGCATTCCTGGAGGATCCCGGAAGGTTGCGTTTGAACTGCAGACGATCATTCAAAACCGTACACTAGATGATATTCTACCACCCTTGCAAAACCTGAACTAATGCAAGAGGCGACCTGTTTCAATTTTCGTCACTACGTCTGCCAGCCAGTGCTTCCTTCATCAGCCTGAGTTCATCCAAGCCTTCCTGCTCCGTCTAGCTTGCCAGCTCCTGTCATCACCATCCTCCTGCTCCAGCCCGGTACAGACTGTTGGTTACTTCCTCCACTATCCATCTCCTTCAATAAAACTCACAAACTAAGCTCTGTGTGTGGTTGTGTTCCAGTTCATCTACAAATCACGACAGTTGATTTCTGCAATATATCCTATTAAATCCAGTTCATAAATACACTTACTAGATTTAAGATTCTTGAACAATATTTAACGCATTGAAAATATTTTGAGTGCAATCACACCTAAGGTGTGTTTACCACAAAAAAACATATTACTTTTTTAACTCTTTAATATTTTAAATTTAATTTTCACAAACTCTCTTGGAAGAGCTGTGTATCCCCTGGAGCTCACATTTCAATTAGCTCAGTTCACCTGTGATGCTTGCTAAAAGACCAAGTTCGGTGACCTTGGGCACCCATGAGTTTCATTTTGGATTTCATTTAAAGCAATAAGCAATATTTCACCATGGTGCTTGAGCACTGTCTGTAGACCAAAACAAGATGCGTAGCAAGCAGCGCTTCCTTTCCCTTCTGATGCATTGCCTTCCAGGCGCATATATATATATATATATATATATATATAAAGGACTAAAACACAGCAAAACATCACCTTTCAGAGGAACATTTTAGGTGAAGAAGTCAGTAACTCATAACTTTAAAATGGTGTTAGCAAGAGAAACTTTGATCTGCTGGGTTGCTCTCTGCCATGTTGCTCTAACACTGCGTTGCTCTGACAGTGGCATTTTTGGGCAGGGAGGCAATAAGCCCTGAGTGGCAGCTGTTCACATATTGTCTGTATTATTGTTCACATGTATGTCTGCGCAAGTACTGGCACGCAATGTAACAACAGACTGGAGAACAACATAGAGAGCTGCGGTGTGACACCATACCATTGTCCATCTGAAATGTTATCTTGAGTTCTTCACATTATTTTTTTAGCTCTTTCTATCTAAAATATTGAAATTTAGCTTGTTTCTCCTTTAAAGAAGGCAAAATGCTGGAAACCAGTCCCGTGCTTTTTTGGTTTCTGTGTCCAGTTTAAACAAGTTTTAATAAATCATGAAATTAACGTTTTTATTTTTTAGAAAGCAGGTGTTTTATGACAAACTTGCATCAGTGCATCACATAGCAAGCATGGCGTTATTATGATGAAAAAACAGGCTTGGCTGTAACAGAAGCACAAGCACAGGGTGTTACTTTAGATGTTATTCTGGTTTTAATACTACTTTTGCCCTGGGCCTGAACTCCCTCTTTGCGTAATTCCTTCAGCTGAGTCATGAAAGCAAAAACCACTATCTGCTGCACATTAGCTCTAGGCACTGAAAAACATTAACGGGGTTAACACATGGCAGGTTATCCCACAGATTGGCCTGGGTCTTTATGTTTCCAGGTGGCCCATCATGATCAATCAGACAAAACTCCACACACGATCCTCTTAAATATGTTTGAATACTTTGATTTTCAGTGTGGTGGTAAATCTAAGTCATACATTTTACTGACAAACCCAACGAGCAGTGTACTCACTCATTAGTCAGGGCTCTGTCTTCAAAGACGGTCAAGCAGAAAACTGTCAATACAGTCAAATAAATTGAGAAGCAGAGAGACAGAACGATTGGCAACAGTGAAATAAAGCACACTGTCACTGAATGCACTGCATACTTAAATGAGTCTATTTAGTATGTGGCTCCCTTAATAAAATAATATACTCTGAGAAATAAATAAATAAAGAATAGGAATTGTGAAATGATAAATTGTGTTGGCAAACATGCATTATAAATATTTGAAAAAAAAACCTACTGTAAATGTAGTATAAAATTAAAAATATGTATTTAAACTATATGCTAGTAAAATGTGAGACATGCACTATATTCACCTTTAAATATGCCAATGCTGGTGTCTTTAAGGTAAGTAGCATTTAAAGTTATGTTTCATTAGTATAGTAATGGCTACCTTAGATAACTTACACAGAGTCATAGCTCTGTTGATCCAGCCATCCCCTCAGCACTCAGCAGTACTGAATTTATGGGACTCTTCAGAAATAAATTCGATTCTATTAAAAATAAAATAATTGGCATCCTCCCAAACATGATTACCTCATCTTCACTAAGCGAGTAATCTTTAAAACCTGATAGGTGTTTAGACTGGGCAACAAAATTTGGGGCCCAGGGGCCAAAATTTGCCCTCTGACGGTTTTAATTTGGCCCGCCAGCAGGTCCCTGGAAATGAAAAACAATGGTGCACATTAGTACACAATGTTTACATTTTGGTGTTGTCTTTCATGGTGTTTATAATGACCTGAAATGCATGTACTTTTCACTAATGGTGCAAATCTTATCATTGAAAAGTTCAACAAAACTTGACAAAAACTAAAAGAGATATTTAGAGGAGATTTAAACATGTAGTTTTGCACAAGTATAAGTCCGTTAATACTATTTTATCAATGTAGTTCAATCATGTCCCATGAGCCTTTTCTGTCTGAGCAGAGAATAAACTTTTTCCCATTTTGCAGGCCTAGAATAAAAATGTTTGTGGGCTTCTACTGCAGCAGATAACAAACATAGTAAATATGGACCGCCATCGTAAATGGCACACAGAGAAAAGACATTTCAAAGAATCTCGGGAGGAGCAATATTTTTTTTAACTGATATCCAAGGTAAAGCCATCTGCCTTATTTCCAAGCAGTCTGCTACTGTACCCAAGGAGTAAAACATCTGTCGCCACTGCGAGAAGAAGCATTTAGTTTTTTCACATTACAAAGGACATGAATGAAAGAACAAGACCTAATAGCTACTTGAATAAACTCTTTTCTCAACAAAGAAGTCTTACATGGCCCTCAGCTGTGCAGGACAGCGCTACATGGGCCAGCTTTGAAATTATGTAGAAGCTGGCTGGACTTGAGACACTGAGCGACAACAAAAAGCCAGGATATGTTTGCAGCTGTTAAACAATTTCTGTAGACGATCGGGCTGAGCTGGGAGAAAATGGTTGGGTTAATGACGGAGCACCTGCCAGGATTGGGAGGAAAGCTGGCCTCGCTATATTTGTTTAGAGTATGTCCTCGCCTTTTTTATTCTTTTGTGGGATAGCACTGTCTGTGGTATTTAAACTTGATTGACATGAATAAGTGTTTTTTTGTCTTTAATCTTGCATGTTGTCATTGTAGTTAAGTGTTTTAAGTAAGAGAGGAAAGTTTGCAACATGCACTTTCCATGATAAATGTGCAGCTATTGTTTTACTATGTGGACATGTAAATAGGTGCACTTTTCAATAGTTAGTGGAGAATCCTTTGCAGGCTATGACCGACAGACGGTCTCCTAAACAACTTTAACAAATATATTTATGTCAGGGTTCAGTTTTGATCAGGGCTTTATTTGCTATTTTTCAGTTTAACAACTGCCGTACTGAAGAAACTGTGGTTGTGCTCTGGTTCACTCTCTGCCGTGCTGTGAGACCTGTTACTGTACTCTGGCTCGCAAAGGACTCTCTCCGGACCGTCAGCTCCTGCCATCATCTACACCCCTGTTCCCGTGCAGTCCTGTCTCTCTGGTTTCATCATCAAACAACCATCTCATTCAATAAACTCACGAAAGATAGCTACCTCTGTGTGTGTAGTGTGTTCGGGTCATCAGAACAAAACTTGACAATATATATATATATATATATATATATATATATATATATATATATATATATATATATATATATATATATATATATATATATATATATATATATATATATATATATATATATATATATATATATATATATATAGTTGCACAGTGGCACAGTGGGTAGCGCTGTTGCCTTGCAGCAAGAAGGTCCTGGGTTCGAGTACACCCCTGGGTCTTTCTGCATGGAGTTTGCATGTTCTCCCTGTGCATGCGTGGGTTCTCTCCGGGTACTCCGGCTTCCTCCCACAGTCCAAAAACATGACTGTTAGGTTAATTGGCTTCTCCAAATTGTCCTTAGGTGTGAGTCTGTGTGTGAATGGTTGTTTGTCCTGTTTGTCTCTCTGTGTTGCCCTGCGACAGACTGGCGACCTGTCCAGGGTGTACCCCGCCTCCCGCCCAGTGAATGCTGGATATAGGCACCAGCAACCCCCGCGACCCCATGAGGGATAAAGCGGTTTGGAAAATGGATGGATGGATGGATATATATATATATATATATATATATATATATTGTTTAAGTAGTTTAGCCGACAGTCTCTCTCTGAACCCTCTAACCATCCTAGTGTGACTTTATTTCACCATATATTTTTTTGATTTAGCTTACCCAAAACTAACACATCCTGTTTTGTGTGGATGCACTGACTTTCAGTAGAATTTGACGACAATACAGAACAAGTCTGGATAAATTTGGATAAGTAAACAAGGTGTCAATATTTCTCCTCTGTCCAAGATTTACAAAAGAAAAACTAGAAGTCACACCTTAGCTTTTCTCTGGAAAAGTTTTAGCAGAAACAACATAGCGGACACTTTTTTTATGAAATTACGTTATTAGGCATTTAGTAAAAAACTGGCTACAGGCTATTAGGCAATAATGCAATTGAAAGAATGAGAATTTTTTTTTGACAATGCCACATGTTTGATGGATTTCTCAAACAGAAAATATTTAGATTTTTATATGAAGATTGAGCTTGAGATAATGTCAGTTGAACTGGCAGCATGTCTAACACATATAATGAGGTAATGTATAAAATTACAGTGTTTGTCAGAGTGGACGCGCTCTTGTAGTGCAGTGGCTAGCGCGACCCACATATGGAGGCCTTAGTCCTCCACGTGGTCGACCCGGGTTTTGACTTGCCGCATGTCTCTCTCCCCCCCCCCCTTTCCAGCTACTAGTGCTGCAAAAAATCCCCAGAAAAAAATAAAATAAAAAATCACAGCAGAATTTTCTGGTGAGGTCAACTTTGAGGCCTCTCCCCACCCCTTTAACAAGCACGGAAACTCAAGATTTTGATAACTTGTAATCCCCCATGCCTAGACTATATGGTGACCAAATTTAAAGCTCATAGCTCAAAATCCCTCGAAGGAGTTTGTTAAAGTTCGACATGTATGAAAATGTAAAAAAAATTGCCAGAAATTTTTTTTACATGCAAAAAAAAAAAAAAAAAAGACTGAGCAAGCATGAAGCGACAGTGGAAAGAAAAAACACCCGTTAGCGGGAAGGAAAAACCTCTAGCAGAACCGGGCTCAGTATGAAAGGTCATCTGCCTCGACCGACTGGGGGTTACAGAAGACAGAGCAGAGACACAACAAGAGAGACAAAAAGCACAGAAGCACACATTGATCTAGTAATCTGTTCTACATTAGATGGTAATAGTTGGTGATCTGTCCTCCCTGGATGATTTCACAGTTAACAGAACGTCAGACCAGGTGTACCTACTATGAAGAAAAAAGAGAGAGAACAAAAAGTTAAAAGCTGAAATGACAACAGTCATTTCAATGTAATGCAATGCAAATCTGGAGAACAGTAGACTGGAGAACAGTAAAAATCAGTAGAGTAAGAAAAATAGGCCCTGATGTCCTCCAGTAGCCTAAGCCTATAGCAGCAAAACTATAAAGGTAGCTCAGAGTAACATGAGCCACTCTAGTTATAAGCTTTGTCAAAAAGGAAGGTTTTAAGATTAGTCTTAAAAGTAGACAGGGTGTCTGCTTCACGGACCAAAACTGGAAGTTGGTTCCACAGGAGAGGAGCCTGATAGCTAAAGGATCTGCCTCCCATTCTACATTTAGAGACTCTAGGAACCACCAGCAGACCTGCAGTCTGAGAGCGAAGTGCTCTGTTAGGAACATACGGGGTAATCAGAGCTCTGATATATGATGGAGCTTGATTATTAAGGTCTTTATACGTTAGAAGAAGAATTTTAAATTCTATTCTTGATTTAACAGGAAGCCAATGAAGGGAAGCTAAAATTGGAGAAATATGATCCCGCTTGTTGATTTTCATCAGAACTCTTGCTGCAGCATTTTGGATCAGCTGAAGGCTTTGAACTGCATTTTGTGGACTTCCTGATAGTAAAGAATTACAATAGTCCAGCCTTGAAGTAACAAATGCATGGACTAGTTTTTCAGCATCACTCCTGGACAGAATGTTTCTAATTTTGGCAATATTCCGGAGGTGAAAAAAGGAAACTCTGGAAACCTGTATATTATGGGATTTAAATGACATGTCTTGGTCAAAAATAACACCAAGGTTTTTTACTTTATTACCAGAGGCCAAGATAATGCCATCCAGATTAAGTGATTGGTTAAGAAGTTTATTTTTTGAGGACTCTGGCCCAAAGATTACAACTTCGGTCTTGTCAGAATTTAGATGCAGGAAATTTAAAGTCATCCAGCTTTTGATGTCATCAAGACATGACTGCAGTCGAAGTAATTGATTGGATTCATCAGGATTTATGGATAAATATAGCTGAGTGTCATCAGCATAACAGTGGAAATTAATCCCATGCTGTCTGATAATTTTGCCGATCGGAAGCATATATATAGTAAAGAGAATTGGTCCAAGGACTGAACCCTGTGGTACTCCACAGGTGACCCTAGAGTTTGAGGAAGATTTATTATTAACATGAACAAACTGGAATCTGTCCGACAGATAAGATTTAAACCAGCCTAATGCTTTTCCCTTAATCCCTACAGTATGTTTAAGTCTTTGTAGGAGAATATTGTGATCAACTGTATCAAATGCAGCACTAAGATCTAACAGGACAAGTACAGACACAAGTCCATTATCTGAGGCCATGAGAATATCATTAGTGACCTTCACCAGAGCCGTTTCAGTGCTATGATGAGCTCTGAAGCCTGACTGAAACTCCTCAAGTAGGTCATTGCTTTGTAAATTTTCACAAAGTTGATTAGCAACTACTTTCTCAAGAATTTTAGATAAGAAAAGAAGATTAGATATAGGTCTGTAGTTTACTAGCTCATCTTGATCAAGAGAAGGTTTCTTAAGTAAAGGTTTAATAACAGCTACTTTAAAAACCTGTGGTACATATCCATTTACTAAGGATAGATTAATCATGTCTAAAATAGCACCACTGATCAAAGGGAATACCTACTTAAACAACTTGGTTGGGATTGGGTCTAACATACAGGTAGAAGGTTTAGATGAAGCTAAGATTTTAGATAGCTCAGAAAGCTCTACTGCTTCTAAACAGTTCAGACACAGCGCAGGTTCTAAAGATTCCTCCAATGCTGCCTTACTTACTGGGGATGAGGTAATCATGTTTGGGAGGATGCCAATTATTTTATTTTTAATGGCATCAATTTTATTTATGAAGAATCCCATAAAATCATTACTACTAAGAGCTAAGGGAATGGATGGATCCACAGAGCTGCAGCTCTGAGTAAGTTTGGCAACTGTACTAAAGAGAAATCTAGGATTATTTTTATTCTCTTCAATTAATGGTGAAAAATATGCTGTTCTAACTCTGCGAAGGGTCTTGTTATACAACAATAGACTGTCCCTCCAGATTAAGTAGGATTCCTCTTGGTGTGTAGAGCGCCATTTTCTCTCCAATTTCCTAACATTGTGTTTCAAGGAACGCAGCTCTTAATTAAACCAGGGAGCCAGCTTCCTGTGAATTATCACCTTCTTTTTCAAGGGAGCTACATTATCTAATGCAGAACGCAATGAGGAAGTCACACTGTTAGCAAATGTATCTATTTGTGAATGGGAAGAAACAGCATTGCTGCCATCTACAGGGCATTTCTGCAATACTGAGGATATTAAGAGGGGGACAGACTCTTTAAGTTTTGATACAGCATTATCCGATAAAGATCTACTATAATGGAACCCTCTTTTGGGGGTGGAGAAATCAGTTAGATTAAACTCAAATGTTATTAAAAAATGATCAGATAGGACAGGGTTGTGAGAGAATACTGTTAATTCTTCACAATCAATGCCATATGTCAGCACAAGGTCCAAAGTATGGAGCCGAGAGTGCGTTGGCTTATGCAGATTTTGAGCAAAACCAATTGAATCTAGGATTGTTTTAAAGGCTACACTAAGGTTATCACAAAGTGTCAAAATGACACTTTGACCCATAATGACTGACTTCCTGTCGGTTTAGGGCTTTGTCTTTAATCGGGGAGATCTACCTATATATTGAATGTAAAATGCTGTTTTATATTTGAGCTAATAGACGGCAAATCAGAAATCTTGATATACTCAAACAAAGAATCCATAAAACAAGAAGAGATCTGGTCAGCAATGCATACAAGGCTCAAAGACATTCTGACAATCTGAGTCTACCAGCAGGATTCTGCAAGAAATGTTTTTCAGTGTTATTAAATTTAATGTTTTAAAAAGAAGATAAACCATCACTTTTCTATTGGATATTTATTGAACTAAAGTAACATTTTTGTCACAATGTTAACCCTAAAATATATTTTCACCTGACATATTTGAATTTAATAGCATTTTACCAAACAGTTTTTATCTAAACCTCCTCCCATCCAAGAGTGACTATTTGATATAAAATTTTGACTTACTTTACACAAAACTGAATGCATAGTCTTTTGTGTCGACACACCCTTAATTTTGTTAGCATCCTAACCAGATGCCCGAGCCACCTCAACTGGCTCCTCTCGACGTGGAGGAGCAGCGGCTCTACTCTGAGTCCTCCCCGGATGACTGAGCTCCTCACCCTATCTCTAAGGGAGAGCCCAGACACACTACGGAGAAAACTCATTTTGGCCGCTTGTATCTGGGATCTCGTTCTTTGGTCACGACCCAAAGCTCGTGACCATTGATGAGGGTAGGAACGTAGATCGACTGGTAAATCGAGAGCTTAGCCTTTTGGCTCAGCTCTCTCTTCACCACAATGGACCGGAACAGCGCCCGCTTCACAGCAGACGCTGCACCAATCCGCCTGTCGATCTCCTGCTCCATCTTTCCCTCATTTGTGAACAAGACCCCAAGATTCTTAAACTAGGGGCAGCACATCCTCCCCAACCCGGAGGAGGCCCTCTACCCTTTTCCGGTTCAAGACCATGGTCTCAGATTTGGAGGCACTGATTTTCATCCCGGCCGTTTCGCACTCAGCTGCGAACCGCTCCAGTGAAAGCTGTAGATCACGCCCTGATGAAGCCAATAGGACAGGGGTCGGGAACGTATGGCTCGTGAGCCAGTTGTGGCTCTTTGATCTTTCTGATGTGGCTCAGCTGTTGAAAATAATTATGTCGCAGAGCCGTTTACCTCATGCAGGCTGTCGTCAATGTTGGCTGTTGAACACTCCTCACCGGTTGGTGGCAGTAATGCACACTGAAAAGATGTTTGTTCACCGCCAATAAACTCAAGAAGAAGAACTGCTAGCTGACTGGCAGCAGAGAGACGAAATAAACACAGCGAGGCGTAGTTGAGGCGGTATTTTTAAATGCTGCTTATTTGTAGTAAATTCTACATTAAAGTTTGTTGCCAACCGCCATAAAACTCCACAAAAAGAAGAAGAAGAAGTAAATTCTACAAATGACAAGAACACCACGGTGACATAGGACGTAAAATAACATGGAGTCATTAATGAGGGTAAAGAGAGCTAAACAGCAGGGTAAGTCGTTTCTATATCTAACGTTTGTTCATTTTCAAAGTGAGGAAACACGAACATCGCTTGGCTCGGCACTGTGAGCGTTTTCCTGCGCTGCCAAAGTCTAATGCAGCTGTTAGCTTGTTAGCTGGTTAATGACAGGAGCTTGTTTACGTGCGTAACTTTTCCGGATGTGATTAAAATGTGTTTGGATTAAAAGAAAAGAAAGTATTCTGGATGTACCGTTTATATGGGCTGAAAATCAAATAACCCGACCATGACGTGGGTTTACTCGCACCAAGCGTTATTCAAAATAAAAACTCTGACATTAGCAGAGTTGATGATTTCCATAAAACAAAATTAGAAGTTTTATGAAGAAGATGCGGAAAAAACAACAAGCGCAGAGGTGCGTTGGTTCTTTTTTTTTTTTTTTTTTTTTCCCCGGTGCGTTGGTTCTGTTGCGGGTCTATTCTGTTGCAAAAAAACCCTGTTATATGCAGCGTTATTTCATTTAAAATTTCAAAAGGATTTTGTGGCTCCCAGTGTTTTCTTTACTGTGTGAATCGGGTCCAAATGGCTCTTTGAGTGGTAAAGGTTGCCGACCCCTGCAATAGGACCACGTCATCCGTGAATAGCAGAGACGCCATCCTAAGGTCACCAAAACGGATCCCCTCAACACCTTGGCTGCGCCTAGAAATTCTGTCCATAAAAGTCATGAACAGAATCGTGACAAAGGGTCCGACTTCCTGCCGGCAATGCGGACCAGACTCTGACACCGGTCATACAGAGACCTGACAGCCCTTATTAAAGGGCCCGGTACTCCATCCTCCAGGAGTACCCACCACAGGATCCCACGGGGGACACGGTCAAATGCCTTCTCCAGATCCACAAAACACATGTAGACTGGTTGGGCAAACTCCCATGCCCCCTCCAGAATCCTGCTGAGGGTGTAGAGCTGATCCAGTGTTCCACGGCCAGGGCAAAAACCACACTGCTCTTCCTGAATCTGAGATTCGACTATCCGACGGACCCTCCTTTCCAGAACCCCAGAATAGACCTTACCAGGGAGGCTTAAGAGTGTGATTCCTCTGGAGTTGGAACAAACCCTCTGGTCCCCCTTTTTAAATAGGAGGACCGTTACGCCAGTCTGTACTGTGTTTTAGTCCTTTACAAATATGCACCTAGGAGGCAACGCATGAGAAGGGTAAGGAGAGGCGCTGCTTGTTACATGTCTTGTTTTGGTCTACAGACAGTGCTCAAGCACCATGTAGTGTGTAATATCGCTTATTGCTCCTTTAAATTAAATCCAAAATAAAACTCACAGGTACCTGAGGTCACTGAACTTGCTCTTTTAGCAAGCATCACTGGGGAACTGAGCTAAGTGAAATGTGAGCTCCAGGGGATACACAGCTTTTCCAAGAAAGTTTGTGAAAATTAAATTGGAATTATTAGAGTTAAAAAAGTAATATGTTTTTTGTGGTAAACACACCTTAGTTGTGATTGTACTCAAAATATTTTCAATGCATTAAATATTGCTAAAGAACATTAAATCTGTCAAGTGTATTTATAAATTGGTTTTACCTGTTCCTGTAGAAATCAGCTCATTGTCACTGTAATATACTGCATTCTTGTTTTCCTGGTTATGACCAGGAAAACAAGAATAGAAATAATAAAATAGAATAATAAAATAGAAATAATAAAACTGTAATGTCTGTTTTTTGTTTATTGATTTTTTTTGCTTTTGCAACATGCATCCAATGCTGACAAGAGTAAACCGTGTCAGTGACAGTGTTGTTAATTGATCATAATTAAATTGACTCCAGATATAAAAACAGAACATCTTTCTTGGAGGCATCCATTTGTAGAAAATTGAAACAGGTCACGTCTTTACATTAGCTGAGGTCTTGCAAGGGTTGTAGAATATCATCTAGTTTCCGGTTTTGCAAGACCACCTTCAGGTCAAATGCAACCTTAACAAAGTTAATGCGTTAATAACACGTTAAAACTGACAGCACTAGTTTAGATTGTACCAGAGCATTTTCCTTGCTGGCTGAAAATTTCAGCTTTAGTCTCATCTGACCAGAGGAACCCCCTTCATACATTTGGGAAGTTGCCCATGTGCCTTTTGGCAAACTCAATACGTGCCCTCTTCTTTTTAACATTAAGTACTGCCTTTTTCTGGCCACTCTTCCATGAAACTCATCTCTATGTAGTGTACGGCATATTGTGGTCCTATGGACAGATCCTCCAGTCTTTGCTGTGGAGTTCTGCAGCTCATTCAGCATCACCTTTGGTCTCTGTACCACCTTTCTGATTGATGTCCTCCTTGACCAGTCTATGGATTCTGGTGGGTGGCCCTTTCTTTGTAGGTTTGTTGTGATACCATGTGCTTTGAATTTAAGATGATGGATTCGATGGTGTTCTGGGGGAACATTGAATATTTACATTTTTTTTACCCCACCCAGACTTGTACTTTTCAACAAATTTGTCATTGACTTGTTTGGAGAGCTCCTTGGTCTTTATGGTGTGATGGCTCTAGTTTAGTGGTGCTGCAGCCTCTGAGGTTTTCAGAAAAGGTGTGTTTATACTGACAGATTATGTACTTGCACAAATTTAGCTATGTGACATTTGAAGGTATTAGAACATTTTAGAGGCTTCATAGGAAAAAGGGATAAATACAAATGTACATGCCAATTGTCACTTGTTTTCTGTAATTCTTTTTTAATATATATTTTTTGCTGATCCGTCACATAAAATATGATTAAGAAACATTTAAGTCAAAGGTTGGCATGCAACAAAATAGATAAAAAGCCAAGGGGGTGTAATACGCATTGATACTAGTCCTTGTACCTGTTGTTCCGATCCCTTCTGTCACAAAATATTTAATCACGTTTCATGTTATTGTTTTATTTCCAGAGGAACGAGGCAACAAAATAGCCTCCAGCATGGAGGGTTTCATACCTGGAGGCTCCAGGGAAGTGTGAAGACAATTATTAGTCATTTACATTAGTCTTTGCCGTACACTGCTCTGGGTGTCACTCCCGTAAGCTAAGAGCAGGAAACTAAGAATGCGGTTGACACCGCTCACAAAAATTGGACAATAACAAATTTGAAAAAAGGTTATGTGGTCCATTAAGTCTCAAAGTCAGGTATCATGGTGTGGGGGATATGTTGCTAGGACAGAGTACCAGTTTAACATGGGTTGAACAACACAGCCTACCTGAGTATTGATGACGACCATGTCCATTCCTTTATGTTCACTGGGTACTGGTGATGCTGGGCTTCCAAACTTTTTGGAGCAAACCGCAGTCTTTGATAATGTATTTTGAGAGGAGATTTTCCTCAGCAACTCTCTGGGGAATAGAGAGGAGGTGGAATCTGCTTTTTTCTATTGGTCCATTATCACTGGGATTCAAACTATTTTTTATTATTTTTTCAGTTTCACAGAGGCTTCAGAAAAGAACATCAGAGAAAAGATCTGAATTTATTTTTTGGCAAATTTTAATCATCTGTTTCCTTTAACATCCAGTTTGATGTGATAATCACAGCCTGTAACATGCAAATGTTACAACTTTGTTAGGGTGACAAAACAATGTGTTTTAGCTGCAAATCAGAAATCTGGAGAAAGATGAAATAGGTTGTATTTTCCCCATCTTTCGGAGTAAACATGTATGATAATCTTTTTTTGTGATATTGTTCGAATTTCTCCACTGCAGTCTAAACTTCTTCTGAACATATTTATACAGTAGAGACCCTGGATAGAGACTGGAAGGTGGTTCCACTTCACATCAAGAGGAACTCCACTAGAAAAGTTTCAAATGATTCCTGGTATTGGGCTTAATGCTTTAAATTTTGGTTCCAGGGTGGAACTTTAAAGTAGCTATAAACTACATTTTGCTGAAAAACAGAACCAAAAACAGTTCAAAAGTTTTTTTTCCACTGTTCACCTTAAAATCCAACAAAATTATTTTATTAGGATGTTTTATATTCCTTTCTTCCCATGTATTTCCCATACTTAATAAATCAAATGTACTGTTTCTCTTGTCTAAACACAATGTTTCATAACCCAGTTCTGGTTAAGCCTGTAAAATCCTCCCTTACAGCTGCTACAGTTCCAGAGAAACGGCAGGTTGGGCATTAATGAGATTGATGCTTGATGTTTGCATCGACGGATCACCTGTGAGTCATATAATTTTCTTTCACAATCAAGAAAAACGTTTAATAGCTGCCTGTGGCTTCAATAGAAAGAGTGGTGGACTAGTGGTTAAAGGCCAGGGAACCTGGAGAGGCTCCAATGTTCTGGGTTTGACCATTAGCTCCACAATGATCCCTGGGCGCTGCACAGTGGCAGCCCACTACTCCCTAAGGGATGAGTTGAATAGAGAGAATGAATTTCATCTGAATTAATGTTGCAATGACAAATAAAGATCAATATAAATAGTTGTGTTTTTGTATTGTCAGTTGTTGAAATAAATCATGCTTAGTTAATGAACAAAAACATGTTGAAGGTCTACCAGAAGAATTCTGATGGAAACATTTTTAAAGTCTAACTCTTGGACTGAAAAAAAATCCTGAAAACCGTTGAATAACTTCCAGAACAAGGTAAACTTTGAATATTCATGTGCGAAAGTGTTCAAATTAAGTTTAAATATGAAATATTGCGCATTTTATACACCGATTTTGGTATTCCGAATTTGGTGCTGTCTTCGTGTACGATTGGCCATTTCCGACGTGTGACGTCAGTTCAAGAACACTGAGAATGCGCACAGCGAACTTGCATAGAAACACACAGGCGTTTACGTTGTACAACCGGTACGGCGAACAAGGATATATGGATGTTTTCCAGTATCTTCTTTCACACACCAAATCTGCTGATCCACGTCTACTTTGAGCAAGCGCTTTTAAAAAAAATCTGCGAACTAAGTACACAATAAAATGCCTTCTAGTGTCGCTTATAGACCAGTTCACGGCTATTGTTTTCATCCGGGTTTTTCGTGCATGCGCGCCGGACTGGAAGGAAACTGACGAGTTCTCGGCGTATTTTTCTTCTTTAGATAACGTATCACAAGATCGTTTTAAGAGTAAGTTGAGGTTGAGGGTATCATATTGCCAGATTTATACAGCAAAAGCCTGAAGGGACGGAGCGAGTCTGTGAAATGCTGGCCAAGGGTTCCGTGCGGCGACATACAGCTACCTTATAAACACGGCAGGCAGCACACACGAGAGAGCATGAAAGCCAAGAAACGACTGGACGGCTACAATTATTTTATATCGGGACACCAGCAACCCCGCGACCCCATGAGGGATTAAGCGGGTCAGAAAATGGATGGATGGACGTTCAGACATGTTTGTGTAACAGCACAAAGCGGAGACACAGCGGACACAGCGCTTCAGCAGAGAGGACGACCGCCCGGTAGGTTAAAACAAAAATTGTTCACTAAGGATTATTTCTGTGTTTTTGTCCTATTAATCCTTTTCACAGACTCATTCCAGAGGGTTTGCATACAAGGACTGGATTGCCGGCAGTGACAAAAGTGTTTTATGCAATTCACACTTCACGAGCGAGGATTTTGAGGGGTACTTACAATGCAGCATGGGCTCTATGTCTTAGGCAGCGTTATATAGTCTCCTCAGGTTCACCTTGTTCAAACTCCGTTTCTTCGTAGATATATTCGGTATCGGAGTCGCCGATGCTTGAGGGGGAGTTTGAAGATGTATCAGACATTTTTTTTATTTATTTTTTTGTATGTAGATTACGAGTTATTAATAAAATTTAACAAATCGGAAGCGAAAGACGTAGTATTAACAGGCTGATGCACGGTACTAGTTCTGTTTGTGACGTC
This sequence comes from Fundulus diaphanus, assembly GCA_037039145.1. NCBI lineage: Eukaryota > Metazoa > Chordata > Actinopteri > Cyprinodontiformes > Fundulidae > Fundulus > Fundulus diaphanus. The sequence continues at coordinate 21,642,920 of CM073137.1, read as the reverse complement.
ACATTCCGGAACTGCCCGAATGCAAGATGTTCGGGCACTTTCGCTTATACAGCAAGTTTTATCGAAATTACTTCCAAACGGCGCACATAATTCACATATAATATACATTTCTTTACTCTGGTGACTATTTGAATGCATCTGGCAAAAAATACATTCAGTCCAAGAGTTAGACGTTAAGTGTTATTCGGTTTAGGGTAAGAAAAGAGAATACCCAACAGTTTTATAAAACATATTCAAAGTAAAATTTTTTGTCATTATGTTAACTCTGAAAAATATATTTTCACCTGACAGATTTGAATTTAGAGTAACTATATTCAACTGAGAAATGTGCTTCTGATAGAAAGAGAAACAGCTCTAAAAGATGTTAACAATTAAAAAGCATTTTACTGAACATTTTTTTATCTGAACCTTCCTACCATCCCAGAATTACTTTATTTGATATGAAATTGGATATATTTTACACAAAACTGAATGCATACTATTTTGTATTGACACACTCTCAATTTTGTTAGCGTTCAAAATTTTTACAGCAAGTGTCTGACTAATAGGCGGGGCGTCAACATTTTTGTCTTAGTCTAAATTTTACCAGAGAAAAACTGAAGGTCACACCTTCTTTTCTCTGGAAATGTTTTAACAAAAACAACATAACTGACTCCTTTTATGAATGAACGTTATTAGGTAACCATATTTGGTCCTCTATGTATCTATGAACAATTGAGTATTTTTATCCTAAAATAAGATAATTAGATATTGTATAGTGCACTTGAAATAAGATGATGCAGAAGAATTCCTATTTTAATTGCAAAAATCATATTCCATTGGCAGGTCATCTTATTTACCTGTTCAGATCAAGGGCAAATGCACTAATTTCAACAAAATGTTAATTAATTTTAATTCCCTTTGTAAAGTATGTCACTTATTTTTTTCATGTGTGCAGAGTTTGCTGTCAGAAGAATGTCAGTGCTCGAATCATTCTTTCAACTATTGTCCTAAAATCAAAGCCAATTGGCTGGATATTCACCGGACAATACCTAACTGATAGAGTTATCTAATAAACATTAAATAACTTAAAAAACATCTGTATTTGCACAACATTTAATTATATGTAGTATTGCAAGGTATAAATTCAAAATATGTTTTTAATTTTGTGTGCATCAAAATTTTATCTCATCTCCAGAGAGTCTGTGGTTCAGTGGACTACACATCATAGCTGCTTTAAGGTTGACAACCTTTTTCACAGCTAACATGTTGTAACTAGGAATTTTGTCAGTAGTCTGGCAAGTATGAACAAAGCACTAATGTGTGGGCTGTTCCCACAGAGCTCAGCCCACCCTTCTGCCTGCACCTGGTTCACCGACTGTATAAATGAGTTTGAAAGGCAACAAATTTTAAGCATTTGAGATCGATTTTAGCAAATACCATACCTCCTGTGGAAGTAGAAACCAGAATCAGAATGGCTTGTTGTGGAAAATGGTCCGAAGTAATACGTTTGATGAATAGCGGTTATGAAATCCAGGAGATTTGTTCTGAGGTAAGCGTTGATGTACATTTATTATTCATAACTTAAATCTGAAAACCTCCTGTTCTCACTTTGGGTGATAGTTAGGCTTGATTGTTTTGTTTTATGTAAAGTGTATTTGAATTATATACTATGTTGTGATTTGGTCAGATAAAATGATGCCACATAAAAACAAACTGAACTGCATTAAAGCATTGTTTTCATTTATTACTTCAGGTGAAGAGTGATGTGGAGGCTAAAACAAAAGAAACCTACGGGGAATTCAGAGCAATTGAGTACCGCCACCAGCTTGTGGCTGGAACAAACTACCTTGTTCGGGTAAGACATCTCTCATATTCCTGCTTACCATTTAAAGTGAAGAAGGAACCATCTAAATGTGCTTGTGGATGAACTAATTCACTTGTATTTCTGTCCTGCAGGTTCAAGTTGGGGAACAAAAATGGATTGATATTATCGTCTGGAAACATTTACCTCAGGATCCTATTAAGCTTCAGCTGACGGGAATCAAGCAAAACCGGAAACTAGAGGATCCTTTTGAACCCTTCAATGGCTTCAACTAATGCAAAGAGGAGACCTGTGTCAACTTTCTGCAGATGGCTGCCTCCAACAAAGATGCTCCATTTTCCTATCTGGGCAGAGTTAATTTAAACATGATCAATTAACAACACTGCCATTGGCAATGTTTACTCTTGTCAGCATTAGACATGTTACAAAAGCAATATAAGCAAATATGTAAAAAAAAATCAATAAACAAGATGCAGACATTGCAGTTTTTCTCTGAGATCTTATTTCGAAAATCTGTTCATAATCGGGATAACCAGAATGTAGTACATTACAGTGACAATAAACTGATTTCTACAGGATATGATATTAAAACAAGTTCATAAATATATTTGAAAGATTTAAGGTTATTCAAGGAACAATATTTAATGCATTGAAAGTGTTTTGAGTGCAATCACTCTTAAGGTGTATTTCCAACAAAAATGTATTGCTTGTTTAACTCTTTAATCATTTATATTTAAATTTCACAAACCTTCTTGTATCCCCTGTAGCTCACAGCTCAGTTAGTTCAATTCCCCAGTAATGCTTGCTAAAAGAGCAAGTTCAGTGTCCTCGGGCACCCATGAATTTCATTTTAAGTTTCACTTAAAAGTGACAAAAATGCTGGGAACTCATCCTTTGCTTAACCTACTTGGGTTCCCCATCCAGTGGATGAAAACATTCTCTCGCTCACAACTTCATAAACTTTTGAGCTACTCACTTCTTCATTAGACATGTTCCTCTGAAAGGTGACACTGTTTTTCTGTGTAATTATTCTTTGCAAATATGCGCAAGCGAGGCGATGAGTGAGAAGGGCCAGGGGAATATGTGGTGCAGTGAGTGGAAGTAAAGAGAGGCGTGGCTTGATACATATCTGGTTTTGGTCTACAGACAGTACTCAAGCACCACCTTGTGTTGAAACATCGCTTATTGATCCTTTAAATGTATTTATAAAAATTCAGTTCTGTGCTTTTCTGAGTGTGAAAATTCCCTTCTTTGGAGCAATGTTTTGGGAAGAAATAATTAAATCAAAAGACTATAACTGAGTTTAGCTACATTACTGTAACTGGATACGTGTGAAAGTATCACATTTTACTGTCATGAAATGAGTGATTTAAAGTCACAAATTGAAATGCAGTAGGTTTGCTTTTTAATGTTTATTATTTAATGTTATCTTATTATTTAATGTTTGTTACTTTGTGTTTCTTGTTTGCGCTTGGTTTAGTTTTTGCCATTTCCTTGATATTGTCAGTCTTCCAGCTTCTGTTTGAAATCACTATTTAGTTTGTTAGTTTTCACAGCATAAAAACAGGAGAAAAAATTTAGAAGCATAAACGTAACAAAAAAAGGTGATGTCATGGTAGAAACCAGTACTGATTTATACAAACCATGCCAATACAATTTGAAAAAATATGAATATAGAATATTAACAACACATGAATAAAAAGTAGAGATTTAGAATACAATCAATTATTAAAATAAACAAAAGAAAAACATATAACAGCTTTTCAAAATCATGAAGTCTGGATATTAAAGCAACTTTTAGTAAATCTTTTGAATACGTACAATGAAACAAAGGGTTCTGTAAGATATGAAAACTGTTTCTAGAGAAGAACTCCTCGTTCCAAACTATGTTGATTTGAATAATGGCATTTTGTTACAAGTTCTATTTGATTTAATTATTTTATATTGACCTAAACCAGGAAACCTGACAATATATATATAGCTTAATTTCATTCATTAAAACTAGGGCTGTCAATCGATTAAAAAAATTAATCTAATTAATTACATACTCTGTAATTAATTAATCTAAATTAATCGCATATAATTTTTGCTGTGAACGTATTTTAAATATTTAAATTCAAATGATTCAATGAATAATCAGCATTAGATAAATTAAAGTTCAAAAATTCTTATTCACATTTCATGCCTTCAGACGTTTTAACATGTGTCGTTGTGGCATATGTGGCACACAGTAACGTAGGGGACACAATGAAAATAAATGAACACTCCCCTCAATATCAACACTTTACAACAGTAAAGTGACGCACGCGCTACTTCCGGGTTACGCCGGTAGGAAAAAGCAGGACTGTTCTCGCCAAACACCGTAACAAAACGGGTGAATTAGAGCGTGCTTTTAGTTTATGCCACACAGAGACATTCCAAATCGTTGGATGTACGTTTCTTTTGTTTACCGAAGGACGAAGAAAGAAATGGATATTTTCAGTGAAAAAGGACCCAGGCAGACAAATCCCAATGGTCTGTGGGAGCCATCATACCCCGAAAGAAATTGCAGTCTACACTTCATCTCCGGTAAATACAACTTAATTTTGCACTGGTCATTGTCCTGCTTAAATAATTAAAGCCGCAAGCGGCGTCGATCGGCCCTGCAGCCAAGCGCCTTCGTGCACCGCCGGCCGCCAGTCACCGCAGAAGCTGTCACGCATTTTCTCCGCCCGTCCACCGGCCGATACACACGAACGCGTTGAGCAGCGCTAGCCCACGACTCACAAAAAATCTAGTGCAGATCGGTCGATGCAGAGAGGAGATACAGCCGTTGAATAATGATAATGCATTTGGACACCGGGCCGGACTAAATCGTTTGGCCAGCATTCACAGACTCGCTATCTGGACTGTATCTGGCAATCTGATACCATCAACCTACTCTTAAAACGATCTTGTGATACGTTACCTAAAGAAAAATACGTCAAGAACTCGTTGTTTGCTCTGTTGGTGTCTGCCGCTGTGTTCGCCTTCTGCCTTCCAGTCCGGCGCGCAGGCGTGAAAAAACCCGGATGAAAACAATAGCAGTGAACTACCCTATAGGGTAGTTCACTGTTATTGTTTTGATGCGGGTTTTTCACGCATCAAAGCAGCGGCTGCTGCTGCTTCAGACAACGGCTGCTGCTGCTACCGCTTCTCCGGCCCGTGTAGCGATCGCCACCTCCCCTCCGCCGCTATTTAAGTAGAACAATGACTAGAGCAGATGTACTAGAGTATGATGGCTCCCCCAGTCCATTGGGAGTGTCTGACTGCTCTCTTTTCATTGAAAATATCCATTTCTTTCTTCGTCCTTCCTCCTTCGGTAAACCACAGAAACATACATCCAACGATTCGGAATGCCTCTGTGTGCATCCGGGAGCGCAACAAGTCGTAGGCATTGCTTAGAATCCAAAAATAAACAAACTAAAAGTACGCTCTAAATCACCCGTTTTGTCATGTAGTAGACGAGAACAGTACTGTTTTTGCCTACCCGCGGGACCCGGATGTAGCGCTGACGTCACGCGGGACGTCACGCGTGAACTACCCTATACGATTAATTTGCGTTAATTTTTTTAATCCGTTAATTTTTTTAAAACTAATTAATCGAAATTAACGCGTTATTTTGACAGCCCTAGTTTTTTTATATCTTTATTGGGCAGTTTGCCTGTATGTATAATATAAAAAAATTATACTTTTTTTCCCTTGTGGGTAGTGGTAGCCCAATGGTTAGAGCAACACTCTTGCGTTCTAAGAAAGCTGCAAGTATCAGGTTTGATCCCCACAGACTGTTCCTGTTGAAGCCAAAATCTTTTTACAACCAGGGAAGAGTGAGTGTATTTTAGTGTTCTGTCACGAACCAGAGACAGAGGACCCAGTATTCAGCCAGACAAGAGAGGTTTTAAGCAAAAAAACAGGATTTATTAATAAACAGGGACAGGCAAGGCTCAATGGTCAAAAAGGCAGTCCAAAATCCGGTACACGAAAGGCAGTCCAAAACAGGCAAAGGTACAGACAAGGATGAGGCAAACTCAGAAAATCCCAAGGCAGATCCAGGTCAGAAAAACAGGTAAGCAATCATACAGGGCAAGAAAATCAGGTTCAGGGATCAGGCTGGCTCAGAATCAAAAAGGCAATAGGGTCGGTATCAACAGGGCTATCATAAATACAACGCTGGATAAGACTCACCAAGTGTCTTGAATTGATCTGGCAGATTGCAGGAGGAAGAGGCAGGTATAAGTAGGGGAGTGAGCAGGTGAATGGAGTGAAAACTAATTACTGGCATGGGTGGAGCTTATCAGGAACAGGGAAGTGACTGGAAGTAACTGAAACTGATTGGATGGTGACTGGAGAAGAGGAATGACAGGGTGTTGACTAAGAGGTGAGCTGGCAGGTGAACTGAGTGACTGATTAAAGGCTGGATACAAAAAATGAACTGAGCAGGCCAAGTGACTTAATAACAAACTACTCCATAAACCAAAACAGAACCTAAACCTAAGACTAAACAAAACACAAGCTATAATAGAAACCAAACAAGAAAGAACCCAAAACCAAAACTGATTTTAAAGGCCGGAGAGTTAACTAATAAACCAAAATTAACAAACAGCCAAAACAAAACCCAAATCCTGACATGTTCTACACCTTACGCTGTTTAAATAAAAAAAAAAAATGTTTTACAAATAAAAAACTGAAAGTGGCATAAGGCAAAAGTATTCATCACCCCCGAGTCAATACTTTATGGAACCACCTTTTACTGCAACTGCAACTGCAAGTCTTAATTTACGTTTAGTGACTGACATTTTTGCCCGTTCTTTGCAGAACAGCTAAAGTTCAGTCAGATTAGATGGAGAGTGTTTGTGAACAGCAGTTTTCAGAACTCACCACAGATTCTCAATTGGGTTTAGGTCTGGACTTTGACTGGGCCATTCTGACAGATAAACATGTTTTGTTTTATACCATTGTACCATGTTTAGGGCCATTCTCCAGCTGGGAGGTGAACCTCCGACCAAGTCTCAGGATTTGTTCCAAGATTGCCCTATGTTTGGTTCCATCCATCTTCCCATCAACTCTGACAATCTTTCCTCTCCGTGGTGAAGAGAAGCACCCCCAGAGCATGATGCTGCCACCACCATATAGTGGGGATGGTGTGTTACAGTTGTGCCATACTCTTTTCATTCGGAAAGAGTATAGCACAACTGTAACGGATGATGGAGTGAGCAGTGCTCCGTGGGAAATCTTTTTATAGCCTAAGCCTGCATTAAACTACTCCACAACTTTATCCCTGACCTGTCTGGTGTTCCTTGGACTTCATAATTCTGTTTGCCTCCAATATTCTCTTAACCAACCCCTGAGGCCGTCACACAGCAGCTGTATTTGTACTAAGTTTAGATCACACACAGGCGGACTCTGTTCAGTCATCAAGCAATCTCTGAAGGCTGTTGTTCGTGATGTTTTAAATCATGTATAATTTTCCTTCTGATTCACAATTACAAACCACTTTGTGTTGGTCTTTCACATAAGATTCCTTCCATTTTTACGGTACTCATCATCTACCTGCAGTGAACTTATGGAAAGCTCTGGTCAAGTACCACTGCTCGACCACAAGAACGGGTTTTATTTTCATTAATTTTATCTTCATTAGCTTATACAGCTAATGATTGCAGTGACATGGAGCTAAACCAGTGACAGCAGGTAGATGAAGAGGAGTACTGGAAAAAGGGAGGGCCCATGAATGGGTTTTCAATTTAGCCACGCCCCTGATGGCAAAACAACGCTAGCTAGCTTGTAGTGACATAGTAGTTGAAGGAACTCTGCGGTGACAATGAAAACATCTCTCATTGAAAAGTGCTGCAGCACAAAATGAGAATATCATCATAGGTTTTTACTTTTCAATGTCTAATTTGTCAATGCTGAATCTCCTTTTTTTAATGTCATTGCAAGTGATTTTTTAATGTTTCATTTTTCAATGCTTGATTTTACAATGCCAGTCTCTTTTCAATGTCACTGCAAGCTATCACTATTTTGGCTCCATAAAACAAATGTGCAGATTCATGCAACTGCTGCAGACCAATGGGGCGTGTATATTTTGGTCATTGGATTTTCGTTTCAGAAACATGAATTAAAAAAACAAAAACAAATGGCCGTTTCATTTTTGTTTTAAAATACAAAAAAGAAAATCGAAATACAAAGCGTTTCTCTTTTTCATTGTCAAGAAGGGAGAAGTGAAATTTGAAAAATGAATTGAATTTCATTTTCCATTTCGGGTAAAAAAAAATGGTTTAAAACATAAACGAAAAAGAGGCTCGTTTGTTCATATTCCGAGACTGGAAGTGGTCACTTTTGCGTTGCAAAAGCACCACATTTTTCAGAATAAAATGTCTTTAGAACCTGATAAAGATTGGGTTTAGCGGCCTGCTACTACATGTCTTATTGCAAACTCATCTTGCCCCGGTTCTAGATTTGGCTATAAATGAGGAAACATTGATCAAGAGGTAGAACAGTGTAATATGCATATTTAATCCATAAAAATTAAATATGGAGACAGAGTTTACATTATCAATCAAGATGATTTTCACCGCGCGGTCGAGAAGTCTGTCTGAATTAAGCTCTGAACAAAGACTCTTTTTATCAACTTTAAACTCCTCCTGCATGGCTCAGGGGGAGGATGACTGACCCCCTCTCCTTCTGACCACCCCCTCGGGGCAATAAAACGCCCTGTTATTCTACCCAGCAACAGAGAAGGGAGACACCCCCACTAAGATATATTTTTTAATTCTCAACAACTCCCTCTGTTTTGATCAATAAATCAAACCAATAACTAGGCTAAACTAAGTCCATGTTTTGAAACCCTTAAACAAAGTGTAAATGGTAAGATGTAATATTGTAACCTACTGTGCCCTCTGTTGGCGACTTATGAAATCAAATTAAGTTCAAATGTACCCCTTAAATGTAAGATAACCCAAGTATAAGCTAATAAGCTACTAAACCTATCTGAATCTCTAACCTACTAGAATTAAGAAAAGTAAGCACCTTTATCCGAGAGGTGCAAGGCTAATATAAATGTGCAACTACCAGAAACTATTATATGATCTAAATATGACTTTAAGAGTTCTAACCTAGATTAACAAGATGTCTTTTTAGAAATTAAGATAACCTGTGAAAACACTACACTCAGATCAAACCACAGAATAAAAACCAGATTATCATGCAATGCAGAACCCAGAGTCTAACAATACTAATATTGAACACCTTATGAATATGGAACTTATAAGACATATGCAGTGATTACAAACTTCTTTTTTCTTTTTTTTTACACAATGCATTCAATCGTTGTCATGATGTCTTGCGTCTCAGAGATGTCTTCTGCTCGCCTTTAAGGATAATGGTTTATAGCGTCAAATGTTCCAACCGCGATCTCCACACATCTGTATGTTAATCTTTGTTAAAAATAAAAAAAACGAAAACAAAATAAACATCCAGCTGCCTCTCCGTGAGTGGCTCAGCACCTCAAGCTGCCCTCGTTGCCGGATGGCACGGGTGGGTGGCAGTTGAAACCCTTCCAGTCAGCCAGTCTGACCCGAAAGCTGGCCCAGTGTTGTTCCCTTGGACCCTCTGGTGGCTGGTACACATGGCTCTGGAATCCTGATGGGCCCCTGACCTCTTCGGCCCCCACATCTGCCTGTCGATGACCTTTGCGTGCACTCATCCGGGGTCGGGGTTGGTAAACTCCCTTCACATTCCTGGACTCCTCTAAGTTTTATGTCTCCAATACAACCTGAACTTACATGAGAATCGTTAGATATCAAATGTCCTGTGCTACCTGTAATCCCGGGAGCTGACGTCGGTCCCGAAAAGCTCCTTTCAGTCATATGGAATCATATCCTGTAATGAAATTAACTGAACACTCCCACAAGAAACAACCATCGAAGCTTTTGACCCCATTATCAATTTTGTCTGTGCACAGAATTTTAGCCAATTGTGTTTAGAATTATCCCCATTAATCCTTACCACCTTCCATTGTTCCATATCCATCCTATGAGAAACCTATTTTAGAAATGTAATAGTTAGTGAGACACTTTATCGCAATTCTTCTTTGACTTCATGTATGTGAGTGGAGCTAGGCGGAGCGACATGCAGCTGGCTGTTGTCAGGTTAGCTCTGTGGTGCATCTGGGTAAAAGGAGTCTTCTGCTGAAGGAGCTCATCTGCTGGGTCAGTGTGTCAGATTTAGAAGCTGGTACATGAAATAAATAAAGTGAGAACACACTCAAGTAGATCATCAGAGTTTAGTCCGTGAATCCACCTGGACGATCTCTGCTTCCAAGATGTTTCAGACTACAGTATACTGTAGGGATTAAGGGAAAAGCATTAGGCTGGTTTAAATCTTATCTGTCGGACAGATTCCAGTTTGTTCATGTTAATAATAAATCTTCTTCAAACTCTAGGGTCACCTGTGGAGTACCACAGGGTTCAGTCCTTGGACCATTTCTATTTACTATATATATGCTTCCGGTTGGCAAAATTATCAGACAGCATGGGATTAATTTTCACTGTTATGCTGATGACACTCAGCTATATTTATCCATAAATCCTGATGAATCCAATCAGTTACTTCGACTGCAGTCATGTCTTGATGACATCAAAAGCTGGATGACTTTAAATTTCCTGCATCTAAATTCTGACAAGACAGAAGTTGTAATCTTTGGGCCAGAGTCCTCAAAAAAATAAACTTCTTAATCAATCACTTAATCTGGATGGCATTAACTTGGCCTCTGGTAATAAAGTTAAAAACCTTGGTGTTGTTTTCGACCAAGACATGTCATTTAAATCCCATATTAAACAGGTTTCCAGAGTTTCCTTTTTTCACCTCCGGAATATCGCCAAAATTGGAAACATTCTGTCCAGGGGTGATGCTGAAAAACTAGTCCATGCATTTGTTACTTCAAGGCTGGACTATTGTAATTCTTTACTATCAGGATATCCACAAAATGCAGTTCGAAGTCTTCAGCTGATCCAAAATGCTGCGGCAAGAGTCCTGATGAAGATCAACAAGAGGGATCATATTTCTCCAATTTTAGCTTCCCTTCATTGGCTTCCTGTTAAATCAAGAATAGAATTTAAAATTCTTCTTCTAACGTATAAAGCCCTTAATAACCAAGCTCCATCATATATCAGAGCTCTGATTACCCCGTATGTTCCTAACAGAGCACTTCGCTCTCAGACTGCAGGTCTGCTGGTGGTTCCTAGAGTCTCTAAAAGTAGAATGGGAGGCAGATCCTTTAGCTATCAGGCTCCTCTCCTGTGGAACCAACTCCCAGTTTTGGTCCGTGAGGCAGACACCCTATCTATTTTTAAGACTAATCTTAAAACTTTCCTTTTTGACAAAGATTATAGTTAGAGTGGCTCATGTTACCCTGAGCTATCTCTATAGTTGTGCTGTGATAGGCCTAGGCTGCTGGAGGACATCAGGGTCTAATTTTCTCACTCTACTGATTTCTACTGTTCTTCATTCTACGGTTCTCCAGTTTTGCATTGTATTACATTGAAATGACTGTCGTCATTTCAGCTTTTAACTTTTTGCTCTCTCTCTTTTTCTTCATAGTAGGTACACCTGGTCTGGCGTTCTGTTAACTTTGACATCATCCAGAGAAGACGGCTCACCCGTTACTACCATCTAATGTAGAACAGATTACTAGATCAATGTGTGCTTCTGTGCTTTTTGTCTCTCTTGTTGTGTCTCTGCTCTGTCTTCTGTAACCCCAGTCGGTCGAGGCAGATGACCGTTCATACTGAGCCCGGTTCTGCCGGAGGGTTTTTTTTCCCGTTAATGGGTGGTTTTTCTTCCCACTGTCGCTTCATGCTTGCTCAGTATGAGGGATTGCAGCAAAGCCATGTACAATGCAGACGACTCTACCTGTGGCTCTACGCTTCTCCAGGAGTGAATGCTGCTTGTCGGGACTTTGATGCAATCAACTGGTTTCCTTATATAGGACATTTTGACCAATCTGTATAATCTGACCCAATCTGTATAATATGATTGAACTTGATTTTGTAAAGTGCCTTGAGATGACATGTTTCATGATTTGGCGCTATATAAATAAAATTGAATTGAATTGAATTGAATTGATTGTGGAGGTGTGGCCGATCTTTCTCAGGGTCCATGCTGAGCCACAGATGCACCTGAAAATCCTCAGGATTCTGTTGTGTGTAACTTTATTGCAATTTAATTAAAATTTTCTTCTAATTTTATTTACATAACCTTTGTTATGCTGGTTGAGTTGTGACTGCAACTGCAATCTTTTATTTTATTTTTGAAGATTGGGGATGCGTCAACCTGTTTGGGACACGGACAGGGGTGCACGACGTAAAAACTTTGGGAACCCCTGGTCTAAGCAGTCTAGGCAGTATGTGGCTCCATGGAAAAAACAATATACTCTGAGAGATAAAGAAAGAAACAAATAATAGGTAAGATACATTGTAAATTGAGTTGGCAAACATGTATTATAAATATAAAAAAAATACTGTAAATTTGGTCTAAAATAAAAAAAACATGTATTTAAACTAGATGCTAAAAGGTTAGACATGCACTATATTCACTTTAAATTATACCAATGCTTGTGTCTTTAAAATAAGTAATGTTTCATCAGTATAGTTATGACCACCTTAGATAGCTTAGCCAGAGTCATAGCTCTGTTGATCCAGCCATCCCCTCAGCTCTCAGCAGTACTGAATTTATGGGACTCTTCATAAATTAAATTGATTTTATTAATATTAAAATAATTGGCATTCTCCCAAACATGATTACCTCATCTTCAGTAAGTGAGTCATCTTTGAAACATGATCGGTGTTCATACTGTCTAGACCATGGGCGCCCAAAATGGGGACCAAGGGCGCCAAAATGGGGACCATGGGCCAAAATTGGCCCGCCAACGCCTTGAGTGTGACACGCCAGCAGGTCCATAGTAATGAAAAATTAGACATAAATCCAAACAACCCACTACTTGTTTGGTACTGTTGTGCAATTATACACTGTTTTAAGTTATTTAATGTTTAATAAATAACTCTCTGTCTGTTTAGGTATTATCCGGTGAATATCAGCCCAAGAGCTGATATCAGGACAATAGTTGAAAGGGATGAATTCGAGCACTGGCGATCTTTTGATAGCAAACTCTGCACACACATAGAATAAGGAGTGACAGCTTCTCTTCAAGTTCAAGAATTTCTTAACAGAAATAAAATGAAAATCCATATAACATCACTATATAATGCTGTTTGTTCGAATTAACAGTATATATCAATCAACAAATAATCTACTAAACTATTGAAAATTAACTAAAACTACTAAGCAAAATGAAGATAAAAAACAGCTAAGGTAAGGAACTATGTGCATGCAAAAGAACCAAAAGACAACATAAAAGTGGTTGATCATCATCAGAATAATTCATTGATTCCTGATCCACTGCAGATCTGAGTTAAAGAACTAAAGTTAATCTTAAAGAACATGGAATAAGTTTAAATTAGCTTAACTAATTCAGAAAAAAACATTTGCCATGTGTTTCAGGCCATTCATAGTGCAGATCCTAAGAAAAACAAAACATTATTTGACAAAACAACATTTTAAAGAAAATTGTTTTCAGTAAAATCATTAACTTTTGGGACACATGATTTTATTAATGCGATTATATCTTCGAAAGGATAGAGGTAGCTGTACCGATCAGTCGCTAAAATCGGCTAACCCTAAAGGTAAACAAAACGCCTTTAAATCGGCATTAATATTCTGTATTAATGCTGTAATAACGCCATAGCACTATCAAACCATGGTGGAGCGAAATGAAAAACACACTCAAATCATATTGGCAATGGCCTGATTCGAAAAAGATGGCGGGAGCTACCCTGTAAGGTCGATGTGTTTAAACACACCATGTAAACACATTACACAAATCTTCCAAACCACAAACAACAGGAGTGAATGCTGCTTGTCAAGACTTTGATGCAATCAACTGGGTTCCCTTATATAGGAAATTGTTTGATCAGTCTGTATAATCTGACTCAATCTGTATAATCTGATTGAATTTGATTTTGGAAAGTGCCTTGAGATGACATGTTTCATGAATTGGTGCTATATAAATAAAATTTTATTGAATTTAATTGAATTGAATTGAATTGAACGATTTAGCTTTCCCTGCTCATCCTCTGCCAAACCTGTCGGTACCTCGGTGTGAGTTTGGTTCACTTAGGGTGTCCAAGGAAGAGCAGTGGAAAGCAGGGGATACGTTGGTTCTTTCAGTAGTGAGCTAGCCGCTTAGCAGCAGCAGACATGCGACCGGCCGCAATGCGGTTGGGATCGGCCGGTCCTAGGCACTGCAGCGCCGATTTCAGTCCAGATTTTGCCCTCAGTTGGGAAAGTGGGTCTTGTGCCCGCTTTTCCGGCTCCGTCTGGAGTAAGCTGAGGAAGCAAAACAAAGCTGGTTTGGCATAGACAGATTCATTCACTTCAGCATCTGTTTTAAGCAGAAGTGAGAGACTTATCTTTGATTCGGCTAGCATTTTTCCATGCCAGTCTGGTCCACCGGCCGATGAGAGATTTCCCCCTTTTGCTGTCCCAATGAAACAGCAGGAACTGAGTTTCAGAGAGGCAAGCATTTACTCAGCTTGTGGGTCTTCCGGGCCCATGAGGCTTGCAAGGATGGCTGGCCTCCCCAGCCACCCTCCCCTCCAGGTCTCCAGGCAGAAGTGGTCAGACTGAGAGTCTGGCAAGAAGTGATCTGACCTATTGTCTGTGGGAGCAAAGTTTTATAGCACTGATAGAAGCCTGTTGAAAGGGGAGGTCCTTTGTGTCTGTGAGAGTCCCAAACATCTGTTGCTTTCAATCTAATTTTATTTTGCTCATCATGGCTGAATGGCACTACAGTATACAATCTTTACATTTGGTGTTGTCTTTTACAGTGTTTATAATGACCTAAAATGCGTTTACTTTTCACTGGTGGGGCAAATCTTATCATGAAATATTACATATTAATTTAAACAAAACAAATATTTTGGGGAGAAATATTACATATTAATTTAAACAAAACAAAAACCAATCAATCTTAATAGATATTTAGAGGAGATTTAAACCTATAGTTTTGAACAAGTATAAGTCCATGTATAGCATTTTATCAATGTATGACATGTCCCATAAGAAATTGCTGCCCGAGCAGTGAATAAACGTTCTCCTATTTTGCAGGCCTAGAATAAAAAGGTTTGTGGGCTTCTATTCCGGCAGAAAGCAAACATAGTAAACATGGACCGACATCGTAAATGGCACACAGGGAAAAGACATTTCAAAGAATCTTGGGAGGAACAATATTTTTTCACTGATATCCAAGGTCAAGCCTTATTTCCAAA
The DNA here is from genome assembly GCA_037039145.1 of Fundulus diaphanus. Taxonomy (NCBI): domain Eukaryota; kingdom Metazoa; phylum Chordata; class Actinopteri; order Cyprinodontiformes; family Fundulidae; genus Fundulus; species Fundulus diaphanus. The sequence continues at coordinate 21,627,716 of CM073137.1, read as the reverse complement.
ATGTCTGTCGCTGTACTCAAGGAGTAAAACATCTGTCGCCACTGCGAGAAGAAGCATCAATTTTGTCACATTACAAAGGACATGAACAAAAGAACAAGACCAAATACCTGCTGGTACAAACTCTATTCTCAACAAAACAATCTTAAATGGCCCTCAGCAGTGCAGGACAGCACTACATGGGCCTGCTTTAAGATTTAGCTCTATTCAACAGATAGAGCTAAATCTATCAGATGAAATTGTTAAGGAGTGTCTGTCTATGGCCACGGCATTGATGTGCCCGTCTCACCTAAGAGCTTTCTCCCAAATTAGCCTCTCAAGAAACACCGTGACATGTCCCATTGAGGATATTTCTTGGGACATTCAAGAGCATTTCAAAGCTAAAGCTTGTGAATTTGTTTTGCCATTTGTTGGGTTGTGAGGAAAGCAATGACATTTCGAATAACACACAGTTTCAGTTTTTTATTTGGGGAGTAAGTGAAAATATGGAAATTATGTAGGAGTTGGCTGGACTTGAGAAACTGCATGACACAACAAAAAGTCAGGATATGTTTGCAGCTTTTAAATTATTTCTGGAGATGAACGGACAGAGCACCTGCCATGATTGGGAGGAAAGCTGACCGTGCTATATTTGTTTCCAAGAAGGTTTCAGAGCTAAAGTACCACTGAATGATACACCAAGAACAACTATGTCCCGATCAAATAGTATCAAATAGGCAATATGGTGTGCGACGTTATTACAATGCTAAACTGCAGCGACTCTGTTGACATCTGTTAGCAGGTCGGTTTATAACTGACACACACACACACACACACACACACACACACACACACACACACACACACACACACACACACACACACACACACACACACACACACACACACACACTGTTCAAATTGTAAGAATGTTTACTACAATTTACAGAATATACCACGAGTATGCCCTTGCCTTTTTTACTCTGTTGTGGCATAGCGCTGTCCGTGGTATTTAAACTTGATTGACAGGAAGAACAGTTTTTTTGTCTTTAATCTTGCATGTTGTTGTTGTAGTTAGCAGTGTTTTTGATTTAATTAAGAGAGGAAAGTTTGCAACATGCACTTTCCATGATAAATGTGCAGCTATGGTTTTACTATGTGGATATGTAGGCAGGTGCACATGTTGAACTGTACTTTAACAATGCTAAACAGTTAAAATATGTTGCTGTTATTTGAGGTGTGTGCCTACATAAAGAACACTGTTTCAAATGCATAAAAAAATAATTGTTGTTTTTGATCATTTTTTATACCAATTGTGATGTTGCTTTAAGCCATTTCTCTTCTTTCCAGGAAACCTTGCACACTTCCCCAGTCTGAGTAAAATCAAACTGGTGAAGCAGAGACAGTCTGAATATACAGCATATCCCAGCCCTTTAACACACAGTTAGGCCCAGAAATATTTGGACAGTGACACAATCTTCATGATTTGGGCTCTGCTAGCCACCACATTGGGTTTGAAATGAAACAACTGCATTGTAGTTGAAGTGCAGACTTTAAAGTTTAATATGACTGAACATGTAGGAATTGTAGCCATTCATATACAAATGCTCCTTATTTCAGGGGCTCAAAAGTAATTGGACAAATATACATAACCCTAAGTAAAATGTTACTTTTCAATATTTAGTTGAGAATCCTTTGCAGGCAATGACTGGAACCCATGGACATCACCAAACGCTGGGTTTCCTCCTTTGTGATGCTTTGCCAGGCCTTTACTGAAACTGTCTTCATTTGGTGCTTGTTTGTGGGGCTTTCTGCCTTAAGTTTTGTCTTGAGCAAATTAAATGGAGACTCAATTGGGTTAAAATCTGGTGCTTGACTAGGCTATAAGAGAATATTCCACTTCTTTGCTTTAAAACTCTTGGATCGCCTTTGCAGTATGTTTGGGATCATTGTCCATCTGTACTGTGAAGCACCATCAAATCAACTTTGCTCCATTTGGCTGAATTTGAGCAGAAAGTTTATTCCTATACACTTCGGAAATCATCTGCCTGCCTCTGTCTTTTGTCAAATCATCATTAAGCACAAGTGACCCAGTGCCTTTGGAGCCTTGCATGCCCATGCCATCCCATTGCCTCCACCATGTTTTACAAAAGATGTGGTATGCATTGGACAATGAGCTGTTCCAATTCTTCTCCAAACTTTCTTCTTCCCATCATTCTGGTACAGGTCGATTTTGTCAGGATTTGTTCTGATGAACCCGAACACAACCACACACAGAGTTTTGTTTTAAGAGCCTTTATTGGGGCCTCGGGGTTCCGGTTCCGGGGGGTGTGCCGCTTGGGGTCTGGGCCGGCGTGCGCCCGGGTGTCCGCCCCTGCACGGGGCTTCTGGCGCGCTGGGGGGCCTCGGGGCCTGTTGAGCTGGTAGGGGGGCATGGTCATTAACATCTCAGGGCAGATGCTCTTCCCCTTCTTTGGGTTGGCATTCTGCTAGTGGGGGGAGGGGAGGGAGGGGGAGTAGTGACTTACCCAGCTTGGATGTCTAGTGTCGAATGTATGGTGAGATGTTTGAATGTTAGTGTTGGGGAGGGGTTAAATCTACGGGTGGTGTGGGGAGGGGGGGGGGGGGGGGGGGGGGTTGGTGGACGTTCTGGTGGGCTTGTGTCCGGCCCCATGTCCCGGTCCTGGTCCGTGTAGTTCTCCTGGGGGGTGGGGTTCGGGATGGCTCGTGCGGGCTGGCTGGCCAGGGTCCCCCATCTTATTAACTTATTTTTTAATTTATTTATTTATATATAGATTATTATTATTATTATTATTATTATTAATATTAATTTTTTTGGGGGGGGTTAAATACAGTAGGCATAGGGGGTGGGCTGGGGGAGGTAGAGGTGTTGGTCCTGGTGGGTGGTTGGCTGGCGGGCCCTGCGGCCTCTCCCCGGCCCCCGGGCTATGGTGGTGCCGCTGGAGGGGCCCCTTTCTCCGGGTGGGGCTTTCGGGGAGCGGGGGTGCCTATTGGAGTCAGTAGGGGAGCTGGCTCCCTGGGTTGGCTCCCCAGTCCTCCCTTCACCCCCTCTCGCATTTAGACATTGAGGATTCTGGGTAGTTGCTTGGAGGGGGGGCGCTGGCACCAGCTTTCTTCCGGAGGGGGGGTGGGCTGTGCCGTGCACCCCCTTCGGTGCTCCCAGTTTTAAACACACCTGAGATCAACATGCAACAACACAACATCTGAGCGGGCGTAGGGAGGATCGGGGGTCTTTTGCACACCCCCGATCTCCGATCACGGCACGGAGTCTGGGGCCTGGAGGAGGTGCGGGCCACTGTGTCCGGGGTCTTGGCGGGGGGCTGCTGCGGCTAGCCAGCGGCTTACCGGCTCTGGGGCTGATGCCTCTGCTCTCCCCAGGAAGGGATGGGGGGCAGGGGTGGCTAGGGTAAGGTCGGGGTGGGAGGGGGTTTATTAGGTATATAGTGGGTGAGGGGGGGCTCTGGTCGGATGGCCCGTACGGGTCATGTCGGCCCCCCCTCTTTGGGGGGCCTGGTCCGGGGGGCGTCTGGTCCGGGGGCGGGGCCGGGGGTCGGGCACAGGCAGTGGTATTGTTGAATTGTGGTGACCCCCCCCCACTTGGGATTTTTGGATGTGAATACTATGTGGGAATGTGTGTACAGCGTCTTTTTTTTTTTTTTTTTTTTTTTTTTTTTTGTGTCTGTGTGTGGCGAGTGGGGCACAAGGGAGGGATGGTGTGAATGAGTTTTTTTTTTTTTTTTTCCAGGTTCGGGTCCGGTCCGCTCCCTCTCCCAAGATCATCTCAAGTCTCCGATAGGTGCGGAGCCCATCCCCCCACGTCCTGCCCTCCTCCGCTGCGTTGGCGGGCGCCTTGGCCCTCTGGCGCGTTGACGGTCCTCGGGTTTGGGGCGGGTTCCCGGGTGGGCGCCGGCCCATTCCCGGCGGTGGCTTCGCGGGGCCTGGCCCCCCGGGGGACGGCCGGGGCCCCTGCCGCGGGGGCGGGGCGCCCCTGGGGCCTCTGGCCCCCAGGGCCCATGGCCGGGACCACTTCAGCGCGGCCGGCTGCCGGCGGAGCCCACGGGCTCGTCCCCGCGGCTCTCGGGGGCGTCGGCATTGCGGTGGCTGGGGGATTTCCTCGGGGTCGTCTCTCCTCTTTCCTCGGGGGGGGGGGGTTGCAGATTTCCTGTGAAGGCCCCTCTCGGGCGCACTGCTTTGGTGGCCCCTTTGGGAGTCCGGGGTTACGGGTCCCCTGACTCCTGCCTCTGTGCTCAGGGAAGGTGGGTCTTCGGTTCTCCACAATCACTATCAATATATTTCCTTCTGTATAATTTTCACTTAAACTAGTGCACTTTCACAAACTCCTACAGGTGCTGGGTCCCAGGTATTAAATGTTCACTTATATACAGAAAGGCTATAATTTATTTATTTACTTTCTTTTACTTTCTTTTTTAGGTATCACATTACACAGGTCAGCTTAAATAATAATACATATGATTTAGCAATGGTATCAAGGTGTTACACGATTGTATCTGTTGCTTTATGTCTGTTGGTTGTGCTGTTCTTTTTGTGTCTCTTTCCAGGTGATGGAGCAGACAGAGGACGTTTTATCATTCTCTTCCTTCTATCTCTTCTTTCTTTCACCCTTTTCTTTCTCTTTTTTTTTTCTCTTCTTGTTTTTCTTTTACTCTCCTACTTTCCCATTGTAGTGTCCATATAATTTGAAATTCTCCCTGCAGGAATCACAATAAAGCTATTTACACGCACAAATCAAGCGGAGCATTTTGGCGAAAGCTGTTTGCTCCACTTGTGAAAGTAAAATCTGTCGAGCTCTATTTGGCATTAAGATATCAATTTTTATTGCCACATTGCTAGACAGGACACTGGGGAAAAAAAAAAAAAAGAGCCTTTATTGAAGACAATGAGTTGTGGAGGAGGTGGTCAGAGACTGTACCGGGCTGGAGCAGACGAGGGAGGGTGAAGATAGCTGAGGCTGAAGACGCGGCGGAGCTGGAGCAGGCAGTCGGCTGAGCAAGGTGGTCTGAGGTAGAGATCTCAGGCAGGCGTAGAAAGCACTGGCAAGATGACGTGGCAAACTCTGGCTGGCAGGCATAGGAAGCTCTGTCAGGTAGACGAGGTTTGAATGCAGATGATCCAGCAGGGAAGAGGAGACTGAAGTGAGCTTTTATAGAGAGGTGAGCAGGTGTATTGAGTCCGACTTGATTACTGACAGGTGAAACTGATGAGAAGGTGGAGTGAGAACTAGGCTGCATGGGATATGGAAAGTGCTGGAACTGTCCAGGGTGAGATGGCAAAAACTGAACCCTGACAGATCTTAGTCTCATTTGTCTAAAGACTGTGTTTTCAGAACTGGGCTGGCTTCTTCAGGTGTTTTTTCTGGCCTTTTTATTTTCGAGACTGATTAATGGTTTGCACCGTGTGATGAATCTTTTGTATTTACTCTCATGAAGTCTTCTTTTTATGGTAGGCTTATACTAATGCACTATTGGTATTACACCTACTTCCTAAAAAGTGTTTTTCAATTGAGTGGATGTTGTGAAGGGGTTTTCTTCACCATGGAAAGGATTCTGCAATCATCCCCCACTGTTGTCTTCCTTAGAAAATCAGGCCTCTTTGAGTTCCCAAGCTCACAATTGCACTCTTTTTTCTCAGAATGTACCAAACATTTTTCCTATCTCTCTGATGTTTTTTTTTTCTTTTTTTAAGTCTCAGGGTCATCTGTTTCATCTCCATTGAAGCTCCTTTGACCATATGTTGTGTGTTCACAGCAACAGCTTCTAAATACAAATGACACACCTAGAATCAGCTCCAGACCTTTTAACTGATTAATTGATGTTAGGTTAATGAGGGAAGAACCCATCCGGCTTTGTGATTTATTTTGCAGTCTTCTGAGTCAATTGTCCAATTACGTTTGGTTCCTTGAAAAAGAGGCAGCTATGTATTAAAGAGCTGTAATTCCTAAACCTTTGCTCTAATTTGGATGTGAATATCCTAAAATTACAGCGGAAAGTCTGTACTTTAAGCCTATATCGATTATACAATTGTATCCTGAATATGTATTCATAAACAGCAAAAATAACAAAACTTTTGTCACTTCCCAAATATGTCTGGGGCTGACTGTGCAGCACATTTCAGTAACAAGACGATTCAAAGTGCTGTTCGTGAACAAAGCAAAAAAACAAACAGAGGAAAGGAAATCATCACAGAGACAGATGGAAAAACATTGGAGAGGCATGCACATTGCACTGAAATAGAAGCAGCAGGTCAGATACAGAGACAATTTGGACTGAAACTTCAAAATTAGCATTTAAAAGAAACTCCAAATAAAGAGGTTTTGTAATGTTTTCTTAGGATGAGTCCAATTTAAGCCAGACACGGAGCTGATGCTAAAGGTTTTAATAAGGAGATGAAGGGTAATCCAGGGAAAACAAATCACAATGGTTAGGAGCAGACATCCAGGTAGAAACAAAAAAGGCTGGAGCAGACTCAAAACAGCATCAGGTCAGGACGGGCTACAGACAGGCAACTAGACAGAACAACAGATGCTGAGAGAGTAGTGGCAACACAAGACGTTCAGGCAACAAACAAACAACTAAGGCAGGCTTAAATAGGAGAATGGAACAGGTGAGCAGGGCGGGACCAATTAACCAAAACAGATGAAAGCAATTAAAAGAACATACAGACTAATAAAGAATAAACCTAAGATAGAAAGCAAAACAAAGACTAACAAATACGAGCTGACATAAAAGTAATAACAAAGACCAGATAACTTAAAACAAACTAAGCATAAATCCAAAACAATACAAAACAGAAATAAATCCTAAAACAGAAAAGTTGGCTAACTGAAAAAATAACCTAAACCACAACAGAACGTTACAGCTTTTATCCTTGATATAAAGAAACTGAAGGTTTCAGCACTTTTATAGTGTTCTTGGAGTTTGTTCCAGACAATTAAGGCATAGAAATTAAATATTACTTCTCCATGTTTGATTCTGGTTCTGGGTATGCAGAGTAGATTTGAGCCAGAAGAACTTAGTGGTCTGGAGGGTTGATACACTGATAACAAGTCTGTGATGTATTTAGGTGCTGAGCCATTCAGGGATTTATAGACTAACAGAAGTATTTTAAGGTATATTGTCTGAGATACAGGGAGCCAGTGTAAGGACTTTAGAACTGGGGTGATGTTCTCTACTTTCTTAGTCTTAGTGAGGACGCAGGGCAGAAGATTTCTGGATCAGTTGCAGTTGTCTGATCGACCTTTTAGGCAGACCGGTAAAAACATTGTTGCAGTAATTGATTTGAAAAAAGATAAATGCATGGATTAGTTTTTCAATTCTGGGAAAATTTGGGAAAAGAAAGGTTTACGAAAAAGTTGCATTTTCCTATCTGTAGTTTTACTGTGTTGAGTCATAAAACAGTTGTTATTGTGATCTTTGTGTAATGCATTATTGAAAAATAAATTGTTTGGCCAGAAGGATGGAGCTTTGTGTTGAGAAGCGACTATGTTTTTGATTTCAATTTATAAATCCTGGCCAAGAGTCTGATTCTGACCACATACAAAAACCTCACATGCTTTAGGTGTGGTTTAATTAAACTCTAATATGTTTCTAGTTCAAAATAATATTTTGCATATCTTAAAGCAATGAGACATTAGAGCAGAAACATCACATCCAATGTTTATTCTTTATATTGGCAGCACTTGACCGACAACAGTGTTACAAACATTTTTGCAGTTAACTTTTAGAAAACAATCCAGTGTATTTTAGTTGTATTTTCCTCCCCCTGGAGGAAGATGAAGCTAACACTGCAGAAATTAGTTGTTTTCATCGAAAGGTTTGAGAGGGTCATTCCATTTGTGGTGTTGTTGCACTCCCAGCAGTTCAATGACCAGTTCGCCTGTAGAGATGCTTTCGATGACCCACAGATGGAGGTATTCATCTCCAACAAATACCTGCAGACAATCCATAGAAAAGATTTAGTTTTTTGTTTATCAATAAAACTTTTCAAGACAAAAATAAAATATCCCCCCCCCCCACCCCCTTATAGAATAATAGAATATTCTTATAGAAAAATAAAAATTTATTTATCCCTACCTTGATGATATAGTGAAGCACTAGGATGTTCTTCAGCCGGTAAAAACAGGCTTTAAATTCACGAAAATGCCTCCCTGTTTTCTTCTCTGCTTCAGGCTTCACCTGAACAATAAAAAAATATAATACTTGAACCCAGAATGAAAGTGTCTTTTTTTAAGGTTTTAATGAATGAATAAAGTGAATAAATCTAACCTTATCACAGAGCTCCTGAATGTGATCAGTGGCAGGCGTTGTATCTGACCATTTTCCGATCTGGTCATCCATTCTGATGCTGTCTTCTGTTATCTGAAACAAAATCTTCAGTATGTCTGAAATCTTTGAAGTCAACTGGAAATCAGTTGAGTTTTGAACATATTTATTCTGTAGGGACACTGGGAGGGGCTTCCATATCACAAAGGGAGGAGCTCCATTAGAAAAGCTTTTAATGATTCCTGATAATGTGCTTTAAAAATTTGGTTGTAGGGTTTGAACTTTAAAGTAACTATAAACTATATTTCACTGAACAATAGAACAAAAGACAGGAAAGATTTTGAGAGGCCACAATTCATAAAAAAAGGTTAATATCAAACTGATTTGTACCTGTATTTATAAAAGAAAGAAGGACATTTTTCCCCCGCGGGTATGCCTTAAACTAAAAACGAAATTCAAAGGATACGTAATCTGTAAATTTAGTATGCCTTACTTGCCATGTAGTTCCCGTACTACAAACAGTTATGTACTATTTATCTCATGTAAACACAGTGTTTCATAACCCAGTTCTGGTTAAACTGTTTACAACCCTACCTTTTAGTTGCTACACTTCCAGAGAAATTACATTAATGAGAGGGATGCTTGATGCATGCATTGACAGATCTTCTGTCAGTCAGAGCTATTTTGTTCACAACCAAGAAAAACATTTAATAGCTGTCAGCGGCTTTAGTAGCTCTGGATGTTTTTTTATGTTTACAGTTAACTGAGAAGCAGTTCCTGAGCAAATCTTGGTTTAAGTTTAGAGCACAAATATGTTAAAACTACCAGAAAATGTGTTAACATTTAAAAACAGCATATTTATTGAAAAATCAAGACTCTCTGTTGTCATTATGCAACCATAATGATTTTTTTTTAGTGAAATACGAGCTCAGTATGCACTTATTTTACAGAGACAACTTAAAAATACTTTTAGAAAAAATAAAAAAAATAGTATCCTTGGAAAGTACTCTCAGAGGAAAAACACAAAGTATTCACATTTAAATTTTATTTTTACCTCTCACATTTTGATTTAGAGTAACTGTATTGAACTGATAAATGTGTTGAAAAAGGAGAAACTAGCATCTCTCTCTCTCTCTCTCTCTCTCTCTCTCTCTCTCTCTCTCTCTCTCTCTCTCTCTCTCTCTCTCTCTCTCTCTCTCTCTCTCTCTCTCTCTCACACACTCTCTCTCTCTCTCTCTCTCTCTCTCTCTATATATATATATATATATATATATATATATATATATATGGCTGCACAGTGGAACAGTGAGTTTGCAGCAAGAGGGTTCTGGGTCTTTCTGCATGGAGTTTGCATGTTCTCCCTGTGCATGCATGGGTTCTCTTCAGGTACTCTGGCTTCCTCCCACAGTACAAAAACATGATTGTTAGGTTAACTGGCTTCTCTAAATTGTCCTTAGGTGTGAGTGTGTGCGTGAATGATTGTTTGTCCTGTCTGTCTCTCTGTGTTGCTCTATGACTGGTGACCTGTCTAGGGTGTACCCCGCCTCTCGCCCGGTAAACGCTGGAGCACCCCTCGCAACCTCATGAGGAATAAGCGATGAAGAAAATGGAAAGATGGATATATATATATATATATATATATATATATATATATATATATATATATATATATATATATGTATATATATATGTTAAAGCAGTTTAGCAGACAGTTTTTCTCTGAGCCCCTAAATAATTTCCCAATGGGATTATTAAAGTATTTCTGATTCTGAATAACCAACCTAGTGTGACTTTGTGTCCCATAAACTCAGTTGTTTTAGTTCACCCAAAACTAACACATCCTGTTTTGCCTTGACACATTGAATCTCAGTAGAATTTCACAATAAGAACAAGTCTGGATTTTTCCTCAGTCCAATTTACAAAACAAAAACTAGAAGTCACACCTTTGCTTTTCTCTGGAAATGTTTTAACGGAAACAACATAACTGACACTTTTGATGAAAGGATGTTGTCAAGCATTTATAGAAAAAATATCTGGCTACAGGCTATTTGGCAATAATACAAGTGAAATAATTAGAAAAACATCTTTTGACAACGCCCTGTGTTTGATGGATTTGTCAGACAGAAAATGTTTAGATTTTTACACGAAGGTTGAGCTTTAGATTAGAGGGTGACACGGGAGTGGGTTTTCACTCCTGTCCCATCCCACTCCCACTGAAAAAAATTGTGTCCCGTCCCAATCCCAGGGCCAGAGTGGAAAAAAAAAGACTTGTACATTTCCTTTGTAAAAATTAAAATCAAAAACTGCAAATGTAATAAATAGATAAATTAAATGTATTCACATCAAAAATCTATTATAAAAAGTCTTCTTTATTTTAAGATGAGTTATCTTCTTCTATATGTGCTTCATATGCGCACCTGGCTTGTGCCCATTACTTCATTCATTCTTGCAAATATGCTCAATTGGCTGAATCCAGGGAATCGGAGGCAACAGACGAGAGAATTGCAACGGATCTGGGAGAAGACAAACGTCTCTCTATCTCTCTCCTCGTTTCATGTTGTTTACGTCAGTAGAGGCTAAATTGAATTTGGGCTGAAAGTTTTATTTACAAGATTAAATCGAGTGACGCGGTCTCTCTATCGATCCCGCAGCGCCTACAAACAGTGCTGCTCATGGTGCTGTGACACTAAACCTCTACCAGCACTGACAAGCATGATATGCCCACACTGCTGCCTTCACCGCTGCTGCTGGGGGGGGAGATATTAGTGGTAGACGCAATTTCTTGACTATGCTCACACACAGAGCTGCAATACGTTTCATTGTGATTCAGGCAGGTGCAGTTTATTTCAAACATGTAGTTTTAGTGCATATTCAGACAAAAACAGGTAGGGAGCTGAGGTGTGTTACTGATGGCGTGTCTACCTACTGAATGTAACCACTGTAAAAGTTTTTTATTTTCTGATTAATAACATCTTTATGGAGTGCTCTGTTGTTGTTACTCTGGTCTGCTCTACCAAAGTTCTCTCTCTCTCTCTCTCTCTCTCGCTCTCTCGCTCGTTCGTCATCGGATACAAATCAAATTAAAGTCCTCCCCGTTTTTGTATTTTGCATTGTAAAATGTTGTATGCTTGAAAATAGTGGAGAAAATGGCAAAAAAGATTTGTAATTAAATTGCCCAAGAACCAATCGAAATGCTTAACATAATTCTTTCTGTTGTCATAAGGGAAAAGAAATACATATCTATGATCTGTATGTGGTACCCTCTGTGACTCCACCATCGACACTGTGGAGTCTTTCCGCTTCCTGGGAACTATCATCTCCCAGGACCTAAAGTGGGAGCTGAACATCAACTCCCTCACCAAAAAAGCCCAGCAGAGGATGTACTTCCTGCAGCAGCTGAAGAAATTCAACCTGCCAAGGACAATGATGGTGCACTTCTACTCCTCCATCATTGAGTCCATCTTCACCTCCTCCATCACCATCTGATACGCTGGTGCCACCGCTAAGGACAAGGGCAGACTGCAGCGTGTCATCCGGTCTGCAGAGAAGGTGATTGGCTGCAATCTTGCATCTCTCCAGGACCTGTATGCCTCCAGGACTCTGAGGCGTGCAGGGAAGATTGTGGCTGATCCCTCGCACCCCAGTCACAAACTATTTCAGTCACTTCCCTCTGGCAGGAGGCTGCCGTCCATCAGGACCAAAACCTCACGCCACAAGAACAGCTTTTTCCCATCTGCTACCGGCCTTATGAACAAGGCCAAGAGCCGCCTGTGACTCTGGACACTGTCTCTCTCCCCCGTTCAGGACTTACAAGCTTCTGCGTTACATTAACGCACAGTTTACTGAATGTATATTGCTTCTGTATATATATCCATTTTATTCAATTTTACTTTATTTTATTGTGTTCTTATTTTTGTCTGCACCATCAACACCAAGTCAAATTCCTTGTATGTGCAAACCTACTTGCCGATTAAACTTGATTCTGATTCTGATTCTGGAAGGCAAAAGATGTGGATCCTTTGTGTTCACTTCCTGTAGATATTTTCATGAAGTTATCCATATTGCTGTCCTCCTCACTCTTTCTATTTTTCAGTGTATATAACATGTATGATGTAATATTAATGTATGTTGGTATTACTAGGACCTGACAACAAAAGATGTTGTAGTTTTTCCAGCATGGACCCCAACAACAGGGCACTGCTGATCACTACCTCTTCTGTGTAATGACATTTTTCTATTTGAAATAATTTCAGTGAAGGATGGATATGTATTGCTGTATGATGATGTGATAATAAAAAGAATATCAATTGCAGGTTCTACTGGTAAAACAGAGAGAGATAGTGTTTCTTTACTTCGACCTGATGGTTTCGGTGATGAGGCCAACAGAAATATAAATAAGTTCAAGTTATATAGATTCACTGGTTATGGCCTATTACCAGTTCTGTTTCTTTGGATATATGTTCAAAATGGCCTAGTTCTCAGACTACTTGTATATTGCAGTGTGTTTCACAGTTTAATCTGAACTTATAATTCAAATGTGTGGAGACGCATTACAGCCTTTATCGATCCAGGGCCATGGTCTGAGAAAACGGGGAGATCTTGAAGTATGTTTTTACTTATCAGTGTGGACAGTTTGCAAATAAACACATATTTATTGCTTATATATAATTTTACTTTTCTCTAATGTTACATGTGTCCTTTTGCATCTCTTTTCTTAGCATTTTCCTCTTCAGTCCAACGGACATGACTGCAGGATCTTCATGTTAACGGTATTCACTGGTTACTCATAGCTGTTACTTATGGATCAAACTGTGTGTTACAGTTTTTTGCTGTTTATTTTGAAACGTTGTTTGTTTTACATGTTTTAATTTTAAGTTTTTCAAGGCACTTTACAGGATATTAGAGCAAGATCTTTTCTTTAGGTAAAAAGTTAAGAAATAAGCAATGATTTGTTTTGTTTTTTAATAGCAAAAATGTTTCCCAGTTGTGGTTAGGGAACTGCAAGCCATCAATGTTTATCTGTAATCTAAACCTAAATGCATCCACTTTATTTTCAATTAGTTTGACGAAAGTCTTTTGCAGAGCGTTTAAGATACCTCTATAATGATACAAACCACCATATCGATGTTGAATTTCATATTCCGTGTTTGTTTTAAGAATTGTTCGCCCGTCTTTTGGCAGTTGTGGGTGATATATTATCAGCAAACAAAGGAGAGGTGTGAGGGCAACTAAAGATACACCAAATTGTAAAGCCCAGTTGGCAAAGCCTTCAACAAGGCTCTTTGGTCCCTCAGCAGACTGGGACTCTAATTTGGAGTCTGACTCAGAAGCATTTTGGATCTCTTCTTCTTCACCAGTATCATCTGGGCAAGGTTTATCTAAATGGTCATTTAATTCAAAGGTCTGGCTTCATAGTTGCTTTCGAGGCTACTTGTGATAGTCTGTCTGTCAGTTATGTCCACAGGACGTTGTTGTGAGCTCAAAAGAAAAGTCATACGAGCCCTCCTCCTAATGCCTGAGCTGGTCAATGGATGTTACCTCCTTTTCATTATTTCTAAAACAAATTGTGAAACAACAACAAAAAAAAAAATCTTAGAGTACTCTGACCAACTAGGGGTCTAGTATAATAACACCCTTTCGCCCAACTTTCTTTGTGAAAGGAAAAAAAAATTACTCACCTTTCTTTCTTAGTTTCTCACAGAATCTGGAAAAAATGTTTTATTCTTATTCATGAGTTTTCTCTATTAACTTCAAATGTGCAACTTATTGACACAAAGGAGAAACATTATAATATATTTTACTACTACTAACACTACTACTACTACTAATAATAAAGCTGCAGACAATTCATTAGAAAAGAGTATGGAATCACGTTTATGTCGCGGGAGTTTTGAAATAAACGTGAATATATTAATATATAATAACAGTAATTATTATATTAATAAATAATAACGTGTGAAATAGTAATTGTTTGTTATTATTTTGGTCCAGAAGTTGAATGATCTCTAAGAGCAAAAAGAAGTACCTCCTTCTTGAGTTAATAATTTAATAACTGAGACATTTTCATTGGACTGCAATTATAATTTGAGTTATCAACATTTGCTGGATAAGTCTAATCAGTCAACAACCGTCAGATCACACTTTTCCGGCATAAATAAGTTTATAACTGCTAATTAATAAACGCATTGTTAGTGTTAATCATTACAGGCTCATAGCTCTTGGATCATAACCATTTGAATTAAATTTGTTATAGCTACCATTTGAGTTTGAATGATCTATTATTAACTTATAATAGAAAATTATAATTAATAATAATATTCATAATCAAACAGGTTTCTGGCATAGCACTTTCATACAGATATCCATTCTGATGATGTCTTCTGTTGTCAGAGACAAATACAATACAATACAATACAACTTTACTCATAAAGCACTTTTAAAAAAAATCTTCAGTTGGTCTAATATGCTTCAAATCAGCTGGAAATCAGTTAAGTACTCTGATATTGGGCTTAATCTTTAAAATTTTGGTTCCACGGTGGAACTTTAAAGTAGCTATAAACTATATTGTGCTGTACAACAGAACCAAAAACAGTTGGTCTTTTTTACTGTTCACCTTAAACAAAATTATTTTAATAGGATGTTTTATATTCATTTCCCATGCATTTCCCTCCCTTAATAAAACAAATGTACTGTTTCTCTCGTCTAAACACAATGTTTCATAACCCAGTTCTGGTTAAGCCTTTAAAACCCTCCCTTACAGCTGCTACAGTTCCAGAGAAACAGCAGGTTGGGCATTAATGAGATTGATGCTTGACGTCTGCATCAATGGATCACCTGTCTGTCATATAATTTTCTTTCACAACCAAGAAAAATGTTAAACAGCTCCCTGTGGCTTCAATATGAGAAGTGGTGTCCTAGTGGTTAGAGGGCAGGGAACCTAGAGAGTCTCAATTCTAACCCTAAAATATATTGAATTTAAAGTAACTGTATTTAACTTAGAAATGTATCTGATAGAAAGAGAAGCATCTCTTAAACACAAGATAGAGCTTGAAAGCATTTTACGGAACAGTTTTATCTGAACCATCTTACCATCCCAGAGTGATCATTTGGTATTAAATTTTTATTTATTTTAAACAAAACTGAATACATACCATTTTGTGTCGACACACCCTTAATTATGTAAGAATTCAACATTTTTACGACAGAATTCTGCCTAGCCAATAGTCAAGGCGTCAATATTTTGTCTCAATCTAACATTTACTGTCAGGATCTGGGTTTTGTTTTGGCTTATGTTTGTTATTTTTGATCAGTTAGTTCACTCCCCTTCCTCAGGTTTTATTTCTGTTCTGGGTTCTGTCTTGTTTTGGATTCTTTTTTAGCTTTTGCATGGTTCTAGTTTATCTCGTCATGTCTTTAGTTTTAGTCTTAGTGGTGTTTTTCTGAGATCGGTCATGGCTCCTGTATTTGCATTAGTTCTGGTTTTTATATGTGCTTGTGTTCTTCTCAGTTTTAGCTTTTGTTTTTTAGCTAGGTTTTAGTTTGTATGATTACTTTGGTTCAGTATTTTGTCTAATTCAGCTCTGTCCCGTTCCACTTCCTGTCAACCTTTCAGCCACTTCACTCCCTTGATTATTCTCCTCTGTTTTTGGTTAATTAGTCTCCCTGCTAACCTGTTTTCTGTTTGTTGCCAGAACGTCACACATGTTTTGTTTCCTCGCTCACTTGTCCTCCGGTAAGAGCTCTCCAGCATTCTGTATTTTGCCTGTCTACCTGATTACCTTATCCAATTCTGATCCTCTGTTTTTTGAGTTTGCCTGCTCCCTGTTTATGTTTTTGGTTTTTCTTAGATGACTGCTCGGAACTCCGCACTGGACAATTTTCTGTATGCCTGCCTGATTTACCCTCATCATCTCCTCCAATAAATGCTGTTAGGGATACTTTCAGTGGGTGCCCTCGTGGCATAGCGGGTAGCGCGACCCATGTTTGGAGGCCTTTAGTCCTCGATGCGGTCGACCCAGGTTCGAATCCGACGCACGGTCCTTTGCCACATGTCTCTCCCCTTCTTCCACCCCCTTCCTGTCAGTCTACTGTGAATAATAAAGGGAGCCAGTAGAGCTGCAAAATAACAAAAAAAAAAACAAAAGCATGCTTTTAGTGTCTGGCCGAATACCGGGTTCATCTCTTCATAAATCATTAAATTTCCAAAAAACTGGAGGTCACACCTTTGCTGTTCTCTGGAAATGTTTTAACAGAAACAACATAACTGACTCCTTTCATGAATGAAGGTTATTAGGCAACCATAACATACCTGTGTGTCTTCATAAGAAGTGAAACTGGCTGAATGGTATTAGGTAATAACAACCCTTTAAAATTGTTTCTGTAAAAAAAGAAATGCAATTTACTGAGGGGACACAAGTGAAACTTGTGACCTTTTTTACTACAAAGGCACAAGCACTGTAATGAAGTTAAGTCAACCAGGAAGGGCTGAGCTTTTAAAGTTTTGATCTTAGAACTTTTTAGCTGCAGATTTATCATTGTTATTAAAAAATGGCATTATTTGCTGATCAGCATTTTTCCTTCATTTCTATTACTCATAAAATGAGCTTAAGTAGGTATGTGAAAAATCTGCAGAATATGTAATTTTTTTTATACGATTACTTGATTAATCGTCAGAATGATCGATAGAATAATTGATTACTAAAATAATGGTTTATGACAGCCCTACAGTGAAGTTTTGTGTAATTTTGGCCTATCTGTTGTTTTCTCTGCTAGAAAAAAGATGCACACGTTCAGGATATAATTTATTTTAAAGGTTAAATAAATAGATGTAGTATTACAATGTACAAATTCAAAACGCAGTTTGAATTATGAGTGCTTTCTCATCTCTATGGAGTCTATGGTTCAGTGGACTACTCATCATAGCTGCTTCAAGGTAACAAAGTAAAAATCTTAATCACACTATAACTCCTTTTGACAGCTGACATGTAACTAGGAATTTCGTCAGTAGTTTGGCAGGTATGAACATGATACTAATGTGAGGGCTGTTCCCTCAAAGCCGACATCAGCAGACACAGCATCTCTTGTGAAAGCAGAAACCAGAATCATAATGGACATATTTGGAGGATGGTCAGAGAAAAAACCTGCCAATGGTGAAATCCAGGGAATTTGCTCTGTGGTAAGACTTGATATACATTTACTATTCATAATTTCAAAATGGAAACCTCCTGTTCTCACTTTTACATAAATACAATTAAGCATTATTGTATTTATGTAAAATACCTTTACATTACATATGTTGGGATCTGGGTATACATACCTTTGTTAATTTAAAACAAAATGAATTAAATGAAAGTATTGTTTTATTCTGTGACTATAGATGAAGAGTAATGTGGAGAGCATTACAAACACATCCTACAGGAAATTCAGAGCAATTATTCACCGTGTGCAGATTGTGGCTGGAACATACCACCTTGTTCGGGTAAGACATCTCTCATAATCCTGACTACCATTGAAAGTGAAGAAGGAATCATCTAAATATGCTTGAGGATGATCTAATTAACTTGTATTTCTGTCCTGTAGGTTTATACTGGGGAAGAAAAAATGATTGATCTGATGGTCTTGGAACCTCTACCTCAGAGAACTCCTGAGGGATTTAGGACGAGTGAGTTTCAGCTGACGGGAATCAAGCAAAACCAGAAACTAGAGGATCCTCTAGAACCCTTCAACTAATGCAAAGAAGAGTCCTGTTTCTATTTTCTGCAGGTGGTTGCCTCCACGAAATTTGCTCTATCTTAATCTCTAGGCAGAGTTAATTCAAATATCATCCATTATTTACAAAGTCATTGACACTGTTTACTCTTGTCAGGATTGGATATATATTGCAACAGCAATTTAAACAAAGTGTTTAAAAACATCAATAAACAAGATTCAAACATTGCAGTTTTTCTGACGTCTTATTTCTAATATCTGGTCATAACCAGGAAACGACAATGTAGTACATTACAGTGACAATGAACTGATTTATTTAGGATATGCCATTAAACACAGGTAATAAATATAACTTAAAATGTAAGGTTCTGTGACTAACAGAATGCACTGAAAATATTTTGACTGCCATCAAACTTAAGGTGTGTTTCCTACAAAAATGTATAGCTTGTTTAACTCATTAGAGGTTAATATTTCATCTTCACAAACTTTCTTGGAGATGATTTTGAAAGAAGACTAAATTGTATCCCCTGAAGCTCACAGTTAAGTTAGTTAACTCCCGGTCAAATTCAGAGTTCATTTTAAAATACTTTACATGCAAGGTCAATTTGCCCACGTTCCGCTGATAAATTAAAACTATATTTGGAAAGTTGCATATATTTGAAGAAGCTGAAATGTAGAGGGTTTCAATTTACTAATAAGGTTTGAGATTTCTGAGGGATTTGGAAGATGACATTTAGAAAATGCCCAGTAAAATGGGACCGCAACAGAGGTTGGAGAAGCAGGAGGGGAAGGAGATAAAGATAGGTGGATCAAATGAATTTTAGGTGGATCAAATGAATTTTGATCAACCTAGAAACTGAATCAATATTATCCAAAATACCCAGTTTTTCTCTTTCCATTGACAGATCCATAGTTCTCACCTCAGGTCAAGAGTCTGGGTGTCATCCTTGATAGCTCTCTATCCTTTGTATCTCAAATCAAAATATTATTCTGTCTGCATATTTCTCATTCTGTCTTTATACTTATTCACAGTCTTGTCACTTACCGTATTGATTATTGCGACTCCCTACTGTTTGGCCTCCCGCTCAAAACCCTCCATAAGCTCCAACTGGTCCAGAACTCAGCAGCTCGAATCATTACAGGTACATCTTAATTTCATCACATTAACATGGGTTTACAGCAACTTCATTGGCTCCCAGTCAAATTCAGAGTTCAATTAAAATTCTTTACATTCCAGGTCATCCCCAACCTCGCTCCTCCTCACTCATCAGACCTCCTTCATGTCACCTCCTCCTCCCGCTCCCTCAGATCTTCCTCCTTAATCCATCTCTCTGTTCCCTTTTACCGCTTCAGTGCCTTTGGGAGCAGAGCTTTCTCTCGCTCTGCTCCCAAACTCCGGAATTCTCTCCCATCATACACCCGTTTAAACCCAAACTCAAAATACACAGTTTTTTGAAGGTGTCTTCGAAACAGTTAATTCGTTGTGATTTTAACTTGTATTGATGATGTTTTATTGTTGTTGTTTTTCTCTTCATTTGTAAAGTGACCTTGAGTGTTATTAAATGCGATTCTAAATAAAATGCATCATTATTTTCGACATCCATCCATATCTGCTGCCTAGCTAAACATTTACAGTCCCCAACCCCAAAAAAGTGCAATACAAGTAAAATAATCTTTAAAAAGGTTTCAGAAAACAAGCTTTAAAACAATATTTTCTCATTCTTTTTTGCAGTTTCACAGATACTTCAGAAAACAAATCTCAGCACAATGATTTATTGTATTAATGATTGAATGTATTTATTTGTAGCAAATTTTCAACATCTCTGTTTCATCCAGTTTGACATGATAATCACAGCCTGTAACATGCAAATGAACATTAATGCAGACAACTTTGTTAGGGTAACAAAACAACGTTGTTTTAGCTGCAAAGCAGAAACCGGGAGAAATATTAAACAGGTTGTGTTTTCCACATTATTCAGTTAACAGGTATGATAATATCATCTTTTGTGTGTTTTTGTTCGACTTTCTCCACTGTAGTCTTGACCTCTCCTGTCTCAGAAACGGTGCGGTGGATCAGCACATGGAAATATTCATTTCCTCCCACACAAACCTGTAAATTGAAGAAAAGAAAATCACATGTATTTACTATGCAGAACTACTTACAACAAGTAGCCCTCTGTTTTTAAATATTAGTATTTTTCCGGTGTATTTCTTAATACATAGGCATATTATTGCAATGCAGTCATCTAAAGAGAAAAACTTTTATCCCTTTTTATACAAAAATTTAAAAGAATTGAAAAAAAGTGAATCTTGAACATTTAAGCTTAGTTGTACTTTTTTAATCAGAAAAAAATGCTTATTTAGTAACTGCACAGTCTTTTTACTGTAGTCTCTTTTACAATTTCTTCTGATTTTATATATATATATTTTTTACCTTGATGTGTATCTGCATGTTTTTGTTTGCCTTGCACTTTGTTGCTGCTACACCTGAATTTCCCAAATGTGGGGCTATAAAAGGTATTTCTATTCTATTCAGCTGGTTTTTGGGATCTATTTCATACATCTTCCTTTAATATAAAATGAAATAAAAGTTGTGCGTACCTTGACTTGGTATGTGGTAATAACTGCAATAGTCAGCTCCCTGTAAATAATTGCTTCAAATTTCGTTAAAGGAGAAGTCCGGTCAAAATCAGAATTCAAACTGCTGAAAGTACTTTAAATATAAAACTACTACATACTGTGCAAAAAATAATAAGTTTTTTTAATTAAGAATAATTCTCATTTAATCATGTTTATGTGGAGGAATCCATCTTGGTCAAGAACAGTACTGTCACCTCCCATTTTTTGACGTCACTCGGCGGACCCGCTGTTGAGCAAGTCTCAACGCTCTGTTAGTCACGGCGCACTATTTTCCAAGATCAGTCTCAGTCGGGTCCTACAGTATATATCTATACACGTGTGTGTGTGTGTGTGTGTGTGTGTGCGCGCTCCCGCAGCACGGCTTTGCCGACGCTGCAGCAGAGCGCGCGCACACACACACACACACACACACAGCGGAGGAGAGATCGCTGAAGTGACTTAAGTTAGCTGATTATTATAGTATAAGTATTAAAATATAAGAGCATTCCAGCACATGCTGGGCTGAGCACGGCTTTGCACCGGCGCTGCAGCTGAGCGCGCACACACACACACACACACACACACACACACACACACACACACACACACACACAGCGGAGGAGAGATCGCTGAAGTGACTGTGTTGAAATAAGCAATGTTTTTTTCCTCTTTTACCAGTTGTGCTGGAACATCCGATGGCCATGCACGTGGGCATTGTTGCTTCAGCAATAGCTCTTGGGAATGTCAGCGGTGAAGTCCTCTGGAAATCCGAAATAATTATTGATGATCGCAGCTGTGTAGAACGGCTCCTATTGACTTTGCATGGAAAGCGGAGAGAAATACTGTCGCCGCTTCCGCTCTTCCACGTCGCAGGATGTGATGTCAAACGCCCCTTACTGCCCATATTTGGGCAGTTATGTCAGCCCCCATACACAGTGATTCAGACGACAATTTATGTTTTTATTTTCTTATTGATTAAAGATAAGTTCATTAAATAACCACAAATGTATTAGTTTTAGTTATAGCTAATGATACCCTGATTTTTCCTTGTTGACCGGACTTCCTCTTTAAATTCCTGCCGATCATTTTCTCTACTGTAGTCTTCACCTGTGTAGAAATTAAACAAGTTGTACTTAAATAAAGGACAAAGATTCGATATGAAGAATTTGTCATTAAAAACAAGGCAGGCTGGTAGCTCACCTGATCACAAATCTCCTGAACCTCCTTCGTGGCGTGTTGTTCACCTGCTGGAAGAGACATCCTGATGTTATCTGCTGCTCTGAACAGGAGATAAAGCGTCTGCTGTCAGTCTGAACTGCTCAATATCTACTGAGTTGGAACCTATTTATCCAGAAACTATTCCATATAAAGACTGGAAGGTGGACAGCCCACATTTTATTGTGGTTAATGTTGACACTACAACATTCCTTTTTTGGGTGTATAACATTTCAGAAGAACCTTATCATGTACCTCAGATGTTTGACACTAAGACTGAACATATTAGCATCAATAAACTACAAATTACTGAACTATAGACAGTTGGACAGGCCAAGATTTTCATGCTGAAAAATTGCATTTGACAAATAAAAAAACACATCAGTAAAAAACAAATCAGATTCTGACTCAATGAAAATTAAGGAATTTCACAGAGAAATCAGAATGTAATAACCGTATTTTATTTATCATGTTAAAGCCTTTCGCTACAAATAACTAAATTAGTCTATCATTTGAGGTATTCCCTCAAAATCAAAAAGTAAATATTTATAAAGGTTAAAAAAATATATTTTGTGCCAAAATTCTGTTGCCTTACTCATCTCTCTATTATTTTGCAACCAAACTCCCTTCCTTTTAGTCTATTTGTGGTCTTCTATTAATCAATGAATTTCTTGAGAAAGGAAAGGCTGACCCTGAAGTTATTCAGTTGTAAAGATTGGACTGATACCTGATGTAAGTATTGACAGATCATGAGTCAGTTTCTGTTTTTCACAAATCATCTAACAGCCAATTATTCACAAGCAACTTTGCATTCCTGTCGCCGTAAAATCTCTGAAAATTCTTTCAAGAAACTATTTTTAACCCTCAATTTTAATTGAATTTTGAGCTGACAAATATGGAAAAATAGTAACGTAATTATGCAAATGATGCTTGCAGATCCTATCTACCCATTTTTATTGTCTTTTGCTAATGTAAGCGAACAAAAAATGGAGCAAAATGCATTAAACTCTTAATAAAATGCTAAATTAATTTTGAAAAGTGAGCAGAAACAGGAAAAAAACCTTATGAGCAGCAAATTTAAAAAAAGAGGAACTGGCAAAAGACACAGAGGAAACAATTTGCAGTGATCTGCATCTTTTTTTCCAATCGTTTGGTTAATTATTATTTAACAAATATGTGGATAAACTCTATCTAAATCAGCCACTGATTTAAGATGAAGATGCTAGTGAAGATTCTCAGTCATCCAGGTCATGGTCATTCCAAAAAAGTTAAAACACAAAACAACTGGACTTTTTTCCGAGGTTTGAAGACGTTTCGCTTCCTATCCAAGGAAGATGGATGAAGATGAACGAAGTGCATGAGGGACAGACAAAGAGGTCTGAAAATCCAAAGGAAACAATTTTTTCACAGCATTTGTTTGTGCAGAAACATAAAAAATATTTTGAGGCTGCTTGTTTATCAAAGCAAGCTGAAAGTAGCTTATCTCTTCTTTAACATGAGCAGGAACAACCAGTCAAGTCAGCAATGTTTATGATATCCAGAACCTTTAGTATGCATCACTTTTACACGTTCAAAAACCTTGGTACCAGAAATTGGTCAAACTACTTCTACTCTGAATTGGAAAAGGAAGGTTTATAAAAAGTAATAGTTTTCTATCAGTATTTTAACTGCCTTAAGTCTTAAAATTTGTATTATATTTTGCCCTTAGTAATGCTTTGTGCCTAGAAGTGCCATTGTTTAGTGTGCAACATATGAATCCATTGCAAGACTCTGGTTCTGACAGCTTGTTGCTGAAAATCGTCAGTGAACCAAAAGTTGCATTTTCTTAGATTATATTTTCACGTCTAGTACTCCACAAAACATTTTTTTACTTTTCTTAACTCACATTCTGAGAGACATGGGTGGGTTTTATTTAATCTTTAATATGTTTCTAGTTCAGTATAATCTGCACATTTGAAAGAAATGAGACCAGAAATTCTACATCCAAAGTTTATTTTATTAATCATATATATTTTAGATTTGCAGTACCTGACCGACAACAGAACTGTGAAATACATTTTTGCAGGTAACTCTCAGAGTAAATGGTAAATGGCTCACAGTTATATGGTGCTTTATCAAGTCCGACGACCCCAAAGCGCTTTACACTACTGTCAGTCATTCACAGATTCACACCCTGACGAATAACAATCCGCTGTATTTTAGCTGTATTGTCCTCCTCCTGGAAGAAGACGCAGCTAACTCTGTGAACGTTAGTTTTCATCAAAAGGTTTGAGAGGATCATCCCATTTGTGATGTTCCTGCACTCCCTCCAGTCCGATGATCAGTTGCCCTGTAGAGGCGCTTTTATAGACCCACAGATGGAGGTACTCATCAACAACAAATGAAAAATTATCTGTTTCCATCTTTCAGGATAATGGCAAAAAATTATTCTTACCTTAATGATATAGTGAAGCACAAGGATGTTTTTTTCCCGATAAAATAATGCTTTGAATTCCTTATAGTCCCTTCCTGTTTTTTTCTTCACTTCTTGGTTCACCTGAATATTGAAAAATATAAGCCTTGTGCCCAGAATGAAAGTATATGTCTGTAAAGTTTTAAAGAATGACTGAAGTGAAGGAATCTCACCTGATCACAGAGCCTCTGAATTTCCTCAGTGGCAGGCATCGTCTCTGACCATTCTCCCCTCGGGACATCCATTCTGATGGCGTCTTCTGTCGTCTGAAACTAAAGCTTCACTTAGTCTGAAATGCTTGAAATCAGCTGGACATCAGTTGAGTTTTGAACATATTTATACTGTAGGGACACTGCAGACTGGAAGGTGGTTCCACTTCACAATGAGATGAGCTCCGTTAGTAAATCTTCAAATGAATCCTGGTAACGGGCTTAATGCTTTAGAAACAAGTAGCTGTAAACTATAATTCACTAAACAACAGAACCAATGATAGGAATATTGTGGTTTAATATTGCGTTTTTGTAGAGGTTTATTAGTGGAAATGTAGTCGATCTGTTTCTACATCTGTTAAACTGAGGGAGTTAAAGATTATATAAGGCTGCCAGTCAAGATCATTTTGAGCTCCTGCTTAGACCTCATCTGTTTTGTATGTTTGTATGTCATGTAAAGCCTTTTCTCTGCAAATAACTCAAACATATTCCATATATTTCATCTTTCATTAATAAAAGTCCTGCCATACAAAAACCCTGCAAAAATCTTTTGAGTTATCCTCTCATAACCATTAAAGTCATCTTTATAAAGATAAAGGAAAACACATTTTATACAATAATCTGTAGTCTTAGTCATCTCACTTTTGTTTAGCAAACACACTTCCTTATTTTTGGTCTATTTGAAGTCCTCTATTAAGCAGTGATTTTCTTGAGAAAGGAGAGGCTGATCCTGAATTTATTCGTTTGTAAAATTTGACTGATAACAGACGTAATTATTGACAGATTATGAGTCAGACTTTAACAGGTGCAGAAGCATTCACTAGTAGCTGTGCATTCCAGTCACAGTAAAATCTCTAAAACAATCCTTGCAAGAAATAATTTCAAACTCTCAATTTTGATTGAACAAAACTAAAAAATGAGTAAAGAATTAGGAAAAACAAGCATTTTCAGACACTGCCCAATATTTGAGGAAAGGCAAATTTATTTATAACAAGATGATTCAAAGTAGTGTACATGAATAAAAAAAACATTGCAGAGGAAAGAAAAAGAATTACAGAGATACATTAGAGGTGAAGAACATTGCAGTGAAATTGTAGCAACAGGTCCAGATTTTAGACAAGTTGGACTACAACCTTCGACACTAAAATTTAAAAGCAATTCTAAACAAATGTTGTTGTTTTTATCTTGATTTAAAAGAACTCAGCGTTTCAGCATTTTTACAGTCATCTGGAAGTTTGTTCCAGATCAGTGGAGCATATGACGTGTTTATTATCTGAGTCAAATCAGACAGAATGACAGGCAAAACTTTCTTAAAGAAAGCTGTGGGTAAAACATCAAGGCAGCAGGAGGAGGAACTTAGTGATGGATCTTATCAAAGGAGCCCAGACAGATTGATCTGGTGTGAAGACTATGACAATCTGACAAAAGATCTTAATTCTGATTAATACTGAGAATATTTTCACTGTTCCAATTCATAGTTTTCTTTCATATTTTTTTCACAAAGGGCAGTGAAGGCCATGCAACTGATTTTTTCCCAAAGTGCTATCATCCAAGTTACCCAGCAAGCAAACTGAGGGAGACGGTGAAATGTTTGCTGGAGGTTTAGCGCATCCCAATTTGGAAATATTAGATGATCCCTAAGCCAGGAGACATCATATTTGTGCCCTTTAAACCCCGGTTTGTACCCAGCTTGTGCAGTTACCCGTGCACAGTCACATAAAAACGCTAATATTTCACCTTCTGATTCTGTACTAATGTCCTCATTTTGCAAGGAGGGTGATGTGCTGACTAAAGAAAACCTCTAATCTTTTGTTTACACACTTCTTCTGGCCAGGTATGAAATACGATGTGGCCAGGGTTTGTTGCACTTGCCATGTATGTCAGATTACTGATAAACCAAACCAGGTTATACCCACTGCTCCATTGTGCCCAATTCCTTTAGTCAATCAGCCCTTTGACCATATCATTGTAGAATGTGTTGGAAGAAGGTCTCATGCAAATTGATCAAGGCACCAATAACCGATCTAAAGTTTTTTTTAACGGGTAGCCCGCACCCTGAATATTAAGCATGTTGTTTCCTCTGCGTGTGATCCAGAGTTTGTAATGGTGGCATCAGACCCTGAAGTTAATGCTCCGTAAATACTGCCAAGAAGTTGACCAAATCTGGGATGAGGGGATTCCTTTTATGCGGTTTGCATCTCGTGAAGCTGTTCATGAATCACTTGGTTTCAGTCCAGCCGAGTTGGTATTTGGTCATCCACCTGGCGGTCCGCTCAAAGCTTTACAAAAAAAGTTTTGGATTCTTACAGACAGAACAAGCAAAAGTGTAGCAAAAATGCAAATACTCTTGTTAAAAAGCATCTGGCTGCTTCACAAATAAACATGAAATTATGATAGGTCTTCTGTCATTTGGTATGTGAAACACACCAGCTACCTCCCAAAGGTTGATAAACAAAGAGCTGAGAGGCCTTTCAAACTGTAGTGCCTATTTGGAAGACTTGGTGGTATACACGGAAACTTGGCGAGATAATTTGCTGGTCCTACAACAGGTACTTCACCGATTAGCTCAAGCTGTTTCGACACTCAAACTGGCCAAGTGTGAATTTGCCAAGGCCCCTGTGTCATACTTAGACCGAGAAGTAGGAAAATGTCGAGTACGTCCCATCAACGCTAAAGTTGTGGTAATTAATTATCATCCCACACCTACAACAAGATGTGTGTTACACCGGTTTCTATGAATGGTTGGATGTTACTGGAACTATTGCAAACATTTCTCCTCCATTGTCCAACCATTAACTAACCATTAACTTATTAAGTCCAAAGACTGATTTCAGTTGGACAGCTAAAAGTCAAAGTGCTTTTGAGAGTGCTAAAGCTCTCCTCTGCCATGCACCAATTCTGGTTTCTCCTGACCAGATCAGACCATTCAAGTTGAAAGTTGATGTCAGGGCTATGGGAGCCGGAGCTGTGTAAGTGCAGGAAGACTTATACGGGTTTAGACCACCCAGTTTGTTACTTCTCCCGTAGATTTAATAAACATCAGTTAAATTATTCCACCATTGAAAAGGAGACTCTGGCTTTGCTTCAGCACTTCCACATTTACCAAGGTTCTTGTAGTCTTCCGATATACACTGATCATGACCCTCTCGTATTCCTTTCAAGATTGTTCAAGCACAATCAGCCTCTCATACAGTGGGCTCTGATAATGCAGGAATAGAAACTTGACATTTGTCATAAAAAGGGTTCTGAAAATGTACTTGCTGATGTCCTGTCCAAGTTTTGAGTATGATTCTTTTTTTCCTCTGTATTTGCGTGTGTATGATCACAAAACCTTGTTTGGTAATTTAAGGGGAGAGCTGAAATGGCCTCTGAAACAGGAAGCCTTCCTCATGAACATCACCCATTGGACAGGCCTTGAAACACTGGACCAATCAGTTCTGCTAATCAATCAATGGATCTTACAAAAAGCTCTGAGGGACACTCACATTGGGGCAGCTTGAACTGTGCACACTGCTTGCCCCCAATTGTGCTTTCTGATTGTTTGGCCTGTGCATCTTGTCTTGTGATTTTGTTCTCTGCATCTGCCTGAAAAATAGTCAAACCTCTGAGTGGCTTTTGAGGATTTGGAAAGTTGTTTTGTCTTAGATTTGGTATTTACCAGCTTCTGTGTTTTTATTGGGGCATTTGATCTATCATAGGAGGTCTTCTTTAGGGTGTCATTTTAATTTTTAATTTTTTGTATACTGTCTACTATACTAAAGGAACACATAGATGAATTTCACAATAAACTAATAAGCTTTTCCTTGTCTGTGTAAAATATTTCCTAGAAGTCGCTGTTTGTAGGGAATTCGATGAGTGAATCTGGTGTATGAATTTGTGCACATTTGTGAGCATGACTGGATAAACTTTAACACTTTAACACATGAAAACCATCGGAAGTGTATTGTTGTAGCATGACAAATTGGGAAAAAAAATTCAAGGGGTGTGAATAATCTTGCAAGCCTTTATGTGTAAATCTGGATTAACCATAATAGACTTGCACTAAATTAAATAAACACTAAATTGTTCAAATAAATGGACCTAAAGTGATATACACACATTTCAAAATCTGAAGAATAATATTTACATCTTGTTACACTGTTAAGTAAAGACAGTTACTTCATTTTAAGATGTTGTTTGACCTTTTGATTTTCAGTGTCAAAGAAAAGATAAATAATTGGTGTTACACCTTCAGTTTCTCTGGAAATGGCCCTGAGGAAATAGATAGGAGAATTTTTTCACAGCTGAATCAGATAATCTTTTGTTAATCTTTAACACCAGTCATTCAATTAAGAGATTTTTTTTCTCTCACCTTTGTAAATGATTAATTTTACACCATTTATTAAGTAGTGATGGATAAACCAAACCCCAGAGGATAATTAAAAATACTTAGAAAAGTACGAAAGGATGGAAGACAAGAATGGCCGTCTGTGTTTTAAATATAGTGACTAAACTGATTGAGAGAAATTTTTTTTTTTTTTTTTTTGCAACATTTTCATAGTTTGAGTTTGAATGAATGTAAAAGCTGACCCAAACATTACAGTGAACAATTCCTTAGTATAATCTACTTTCTTTTGTTTATTTTTTTCTTACTTTTTGTCTAACACCTACACAATTTACAAAGTGGTGCTCCTGCAGTTCAAAGGCAATGGAGCACATGGCAGATTTTGCATTGAAGAGTTCAGGCAAAATTATCTAAATATATATTATATAAAAGTGTTTTTCTCAACAAGGTACTCAAAATAATATATCAGGCCACATGGAAAAACTGGAGAATGAGTTAAATATCTTCTGGAAACAGTAACATTCAAGCTTTATTTCTGCCTAAACCAAAGTGGTACCTCTCTCCTTTATTCCTCTCCCAGCACCAAACCTCTGGGGTCACCCATAGGGCTCCCAGCATTTAGTCGACTCTGTAGAGCAGCATCTTTGCACATGCATGGAAAAGCCAGCACAGAGTTCATTATGAAAGGAAGCACATCATAGTAAGCAAATACTTCAACTCGTGCATAGAATTTGTTTAGGGTAGCAAATTCAGATTTCCTCACAAGGTTCTAGGGAAATAGCCTGGTAAATAACCTCTACTGTTACTTAGGTAGACAGATTGTTGTGTGTCACGTATGAAGTTAGATAACATTATTTTTTACCTGTTCTAATGAAGTAACCACTAAACTGAACAGTAAACAAAGTCCACCAAGGTGTATCACTGGACTGAAGGTTATTGACTCCTAAATTATTTCAATATTTTTAAACATTTGTTATTTTAACATTTACTTCTAGTAGCAAAAATTCACTTATTAACTGTTTGGATTTTAAATCCAAAGCTTTAACGCTAAAGATCAGCGCCTCCAAAGGAGGAGAGCATGAAAAAAGAGATTGACAAAATTATCATATCTGTTGTAGTAAAGAGAGAGCTGAGCCAAAAGGTAAACTATAGGCTCTTCAGTTGTACATAATAGCTGACAATCACTGTCAGTAAATGTTTGTTAATTATTATTTTAAATGGGAATTTCTTGAGAAATGCTTCAAATAAAAACGGAAGGTGTTTCCACATCGAGCTCCACCCTTCATCCGGAACCTACAGTATAAATATGCTTGAAAACCAGCTCATGTTAAGCTTTTGAGCCTGATAATAGCAGACAATTTACTTCTCTGTTAAAAGCAGCAGAAAGAAAACAGGATGAGCTGTGGAGCATGGTCAGACCCAAAGCCCGCAGATGGGGATGTCTGCATGCTTTCTAAATGGGTGAGCTTCATTTATTCTTTGTTCTCTCCAAATGTCGTCCTGCAAACTTTCAGTTCTGACATCTTGTTTCCATCTGATTCTCACACAGATGTGGAACATGTCAGAGTCCAAAACAGACAGAAAGTATGAGGAATTCAATGCAGTTGAATACCGGTCACAGGTTGTGGCAGGGTTTAACTATCTCATCAAGGTAATGAAGATGGATTTTATATTTTCCATATTATTTAAAAGTATTCAATGCAAACAAATATTTCTGGGCTAAATATACTTTTATAATAATTACAACTTTCATTGATAGCGTAAAGTATATTTGCTTAATACAAGTCACCTTTATTTGTGCTGCACTGTTATTGAACAAGGTAATTCAAAGAGTAGTTTAAAAATAATTTCTGTATGACTTCATCGTCCAATAGATGAAATGTATTATAAACTGCATTTCTAAAATGTCATCAAATAAAACAACATTAAAACTGAAATGTTTACAGAAATTATCCCATGTTCAGCCTGTTGCATCTGTTCTAATTCACAAATGATTTACTCTGAGAAGCAATGTTTAAGTCTGTTAATCTAAAATGATACTGAGAAGTTTTACAGACCTTTCGGATTTTTGCTTTTGATGAGCTCCTCCTAATGACTCTTCCTCAATCCAAACTTGTCATGATCACATGGGTCAGTTCCACATGGGACACCACAAAGCATTTGTGCTTAGGGCACCTAATGGCTAATACTGCCCCTGCTTACAGATGACTAAAATACAGCTAAAATTAAGTTAAACAGCACTATCAAGATGAAAACTGTTTCTCAGGGAAAACAGGGAATACTCCAAATTTAAACGCAATAAACTTAATTCATAAACAAATTCTAGTTTTTACAGGAAAACCTGCAAAAACAGCACATTTCCACTTCTGTTCACAAGAGGATTTCTGCTCTCTTCTATCTGCAGGTTCATGTTGGAGAAAATGATCACGTCCATCTGATGATCTTCCAGAGCCCTCTGCTGGGGGACACAATTACAACAAGATTTCTAGGAGTGCAGGGTGGCTACAAACGAAAAGATCCTCTTGAACCATTCATAAACGTCTAGCTTAAGTGAAAACACATGCTGTTTCAGCTGCCTACTGATGAAGGCTTTAAAGAAAAATGTCTTTGGATTGTTTATGAGCAAGCTTCACACAACAGTACTCAGTCATGAGACGGGCTGCATTAAATCTCTGTATCACTGCAAGCTGTAACAGAAATATAAAATGTCATAAAACACATCAATAAACAAGAATTGAGGATTACTTTTGTCTCTGATGTTTGAAAAACCCAAGCCTACAACCTTTATGTTCTGTTACTATTTCGAAAAGCTATAAAAATAATTTCAGGGCTAAATTTCATAACATAGGATGGGTTCTTCTAGAGAACTGTCCAGATTGGAAAAAGAGAGGAATTGAGGCATAACTTTTACTGAGATGACCCGGCTTTCAAGCAGCACTTGCAGGAAGCACTTGTGGAGCAGATTAGTTATTTCTATGCCCAGGCCTGGACAATTTGTAACAACAGAAAGCTGTTTGAGAGTGAGGCGTACCATCTTTGCAAGGTTAAAGGTGAAAATTTGTCATTAAAATGTTAATATTTGCTCCCTTTGTTATGGGTGACTTAGACATGCAGTTGCAGTTATCCAGACTTGCACACAAGTCATCACTCACATTTATAAGTTATGTTTTTTACATTTCTAATGCATTTGAACCAAACTGTTCTCCATACAGAAACCATATGAAACGCTGCATGGACAGCGGTGTCATTACTGTCTGGATGGTCCCATGGCCACCACACACAACAGCCTGGGATCATAACCAAACAATTAAGCAAAAAAAATCTTTGAGGTATTGGATTATATACCGCATAATAGGCTGTAGCTCAACTGATTAAAAAGTTAATGTAAAATATGTTTTTGGAGCACTCTAGAAGGGTTTAGAGTGGGAAACATTAGGTGGTTGGGCCTGGAGATATCCAAAGCAAATAAGGTCAGTGATGAGTTTTAGACAAAATAACAAAAACAAAAAAATTCATGAAGGAGAATACAACTTGTCCACGTGATGGTCTCATTGAGCCTTCACAGCCCTCACATAGATTTTACTGAGGTGGCTTGATAAATATCCCACAGATTATCCTCTTAGACCTTCAGATAGTGAAGTCCAAAATTATATATAAAATTGTGGTATGGGTTATCTAAGCAGCCTTCTCTTCCTGTCTTTTTAGACCATAAAATAGCGTATTCATGTGCAGAGAGACAACAAAGGAAATATACTGTATATACTGTATATACAGGACTTATCTTTCTAAATATAATATACAAAATATCAGTTTACACATAAAATTCTGTTTTTAAACACAGTACAAAGTCACTCCCCAACCTTCTCCGGCTTGCCTTCCAGTAAGTTCTTCCCCTCCCTAACCTTATGTGGTTTTATTAATTTTGTCACACTTTCCCTTTATCTTTTCATTTGTACTCTGACTGGACAGCACACACTGTGTATATACAGTGTACAATGTGTATATGTACTTCCTGATTTAGAAACATCAACACATATCTGCCTTCTACCTAATTGGAACGATCTGTTGCCTTTCCTTTTTCAAATGGTACATGACAGAAACCGTGTTATCTATCTATCTATATCTATATCTATATCTATATATATATATATATATATATATATATATATATATATATATATATATATATATATATATATATATATATTTTATATATTAAATATATTTTATTCTTGTTGTCCACCAAATGGTCGCTAACATGGTAAGCCCCTTAATTTACCACTAGAGGGCAGCACTTTACCACTTTTTGCCCTAGAAGGTGAAACTTCCATGTGATCTGGAAAGACAGGGGCATCTGGAAAGACAAGTTTCCTTTGTGAAATAGTGCAAAAGAAAATTGAAGACATAGGAAGCCACTGACCGCCTCTCTCTGTTCTTTCCACTTCTTTCTGTCTGAAATGTTTTTTCTCCTTATATCATTTTAAATCTAATGGATGGGTAACATTTTCATCCACTATATTGTAGGGGGTTCACTCAGCAAACTCCACCTATTATGTAGGAGTATGACACAAGTCTTTACCCAGAGAAAAGAGCTGCTGTAGAAACACACTGGAAAACTTCGTTATATTAAGAATTTTGAGTTGACAACAGCAGGGATGGCGAGAAGGCTTGGAGTATGGACAGAGGTAAAGGCTGCCACTGAAGAAACTCAGGACATCTGTGATTTGGTGAGATTCAGTCTTCCTTCATTTTTTACAGTTTCTACTTGCAACCCTTCTGCTTAGCTTTCAAGCTCTTTTTCATGTCATCCACACGCAGCTGAAGAGCCAAGCAGAGGCAAAGTGGACCAAACAGAGTTACCAAATCTTTAAGGCCATTGAATACAGGGTCCAACCAGTGGCAGGAACAAACTTTCTCATCAAGGTGATACCTATATGATAATTTTCTTTATCATTTATTATGCAATGTAAAGAATCAAAGTTCAAGGTGCTGCATGTAGATTTTTCAATGTTCATAAACCTAATAAAGCAGAAGTGCCATTCTGCTGTCTCCTCCCTGCAGGTTCATGTGGGAGGAAATGAATACCTCCATGTTTATGCTTTCCAAAGCCCGCTGCAGGAGGGGCAGATTAAAACCTCGCTAAAGAGGGTAGAAAAACACAAAGAAGAAGATCCTCTGGAACCCATCAAACCTTGGGACTGATTGACTTTGTCCAGACAGCAGCCTTGCAGCAAACTGCATAGTAACGTTATCACGAAAGAGTTAAATACAAATGATGTTCATTTACAATCCTGCTGTAGGCAGTTTTTAAAAATCGGGTATAAGTAGTGCAGTCAATGCAGTCAAATATGCAAAGAATGAATGAATAAAGTTGATTGTGATTAAAGATTGTTTTCTTTGCTGATGTTGCATTAGCAGTGACAAATGAATATGAGACGGTGCAAGTCTGACTACTGTTTTCTGCAAATATAATATTATGGGGGATTATTTTATGTGAGTTATACTTGTCTGCAGTGTAAATTCCTGTGTGGATGCAATAATATTTGAAAAAACATCCTAAAGTCAATTAAATGTAACTAAAACTATCCATATGAGCCAATTATTTTCAGAAAATATTTCAGGTATAAACATACAAAACAAAAGAAAAAGAATAAAATAAAAAAAAATGCTAAAAAGGACAATAGTTTCAACACAATAGGTAATAAGTAATAAATAAGTAATTTCCCTATGGGATTATTAAAGTATGTCTGATTCTGATTCTGACACAATAATCCGAAATGCTTGTTCTGGGGTCAAAGCTTTTTCAAATGGTTTATATCAGATTAAACTCAATTCCCAAAAGCTGGCGAGGTCTACTGTCTGATTTTAGGTCTGCTGTCCCCCAACGAGCCATTCTACGCTCATTTTTGTAGTCATGGCTTGTTTTCATGTGCACAGCTGGTGAAACTGTGATATGTATATCATCTTGTTAAGCTGATGAATCTGTACTTCTCTTAACCAAGTATTTTTCACCACAGCAGACGGTGAAAGAGAGGCTTTTCGGTGACGGTGGCCTCCTGCCAGTCTGTGTCATGTGACCTGATGTGCTTCGAAATCCCCAGAAAACTGTCAAGTTTGAGGAAAGCTGCACACAGAGCAGCTGAAACATTTACTGTGTTCAAAACAAAGTGGCAAGTTTGTGGAGCAGAACTTTCTCCGGAAGTTTTGCCTGCACACAATAATCTGGCTGGACCTGCATTACACCATGTTACAAGCTGATTTATGAACAACTGAGCACTTTGATGGACCATTTAGCCATATTTTTAAAAAAAATGCTCCCAGGGGTGTTTTACAAGTTGAATCAGAAACAAAAGGCTGCGATCCAGAACATCCTATAAGAAAAAAATCAGTATATGTTGCTGTACGAACAGGAAACAGGACAATGCACTGAGGTGACCACGTTGAAGTCATAAACTCACCTGCAAATACATCATTCATTCTCACCCTCTCGGTTCTGCTGGTTTAAGAAAATCCATAACTGTTGATCAAAATTTCTGGGTGATTTGTGTTAAACACTGAAGAAACCTGGAAAAAAAACTTTACTTATTATGTTTAGGGTGAAATTACTTTTTCTCATTAAGCCAGGATGATGTGATACATTTAAGTGTGACAAAAAGTAGAATTCAACAGAAAACCGTAAGGGGCCAAACACTATGTATTAGAGAGAGGCTTTTTTGATAATTTGGGACAAGCCAAAATATTTTTGACCTTATTAGAGGTTATTGTGATGATCCTTCTGAGAGAAGGGTAATGTCTGTATAAAATATTTAAATATATCAATTTTAAAATAGGAGGAGGTTATCTCACTTTGTGGAACACCAACAACAAAGAGATTTATTGAAACAAAAATAAGAAATCAAATACATTTCAGTTCCTGTCAGGCACAGCAAAGTCTCCCAAACTCCTTGCAAATGATAAAAAACACAGGCAACACAAGTCAATTGAAAACAGTTCATTGTGTTTCTTAAATAAAATCTTTTGTACAATACCTCCTTGTGGAGAACAAAGATGACTCTTAAAGCAATTGTTCTCCTTTTTAATAATGACATATATGAATAATGAAATAATGAAAACAGGTGGAGAGGAGGTCTGATTGGTGTGGACTTGGGCGAGCGCCCGCGCTCTCTCAGAGGCTCTTCCTTGCTTGGTGCGAGCACCGAGCAGGGACAGCAGGAGGGTTAAAACTTCTGTTTCTCTGGAAGTATCTCCAGTCGTTTATCTGGAAGGTATTAAAACATGACGATGGATAACTCAATAATGGACATACGCAATTTGGTCATAACACTACAGTATATGCAGGATTTCACCTCTGTTTATTAAAATCTAGATAAAACATCAATTTTGAGATTTATTTTTAGGCAAGGGAAGACAATTCAAAGTGCCGTACATGAACAGAACATAAGAAAAGAAAACATTTAGAGGAAAACATATTGCTGTAAAATAGTAGCAGCAGGTTCAGATAGGTTGTCCTACAAAATAAATCTAATGACGTTCCAGTGAACTACAACAGTCTCAGCTGAACATTAGTGATCAAAGATAACCCTAAACAAATAGGATTTTATCTTTGATTTGAAAAAACTCAGGGTTTCAGCACTTGTACGGTCTTCTGGGAGTTTGTTCCAGACAAGTGGAGCATAAGAACTAAATGCTGCTTCTCCATGTTTGGTTCTGGTTCTGGGTGTGCAGAGTAGACTTGAGCCAGGAGACCTGAGTTATCTAGAGGGTTTATATATACACATAAGAAGTCTGTGATCCATTTTCTCTATAATGTATTTTGTCTATAATGTATTTAGGTGCTAAGCCATTCAGTGATTTATAGACTAACAGAAGTATTTTAAAGGCTATTCCCTGAGATACAGGGAGCCAGTGTAAGGACTTCTACTTTCTTAGTCTTAGTGAGGATGTGGGCAGCAGCGTTCTGGATCAGCTGCAGCTGTCTGATCCACTTTTTTCATGCTGTTGGTAATTTTCTTTTCAAACAGCGTCCTTACCCGAAATGAGGCAGACTATGCCACAGTCATCTGAGAACTTCTGAAGGTTGCAGCTTGGGGAGTTGATAGAGGTCTGTAGTGTATATGGCAGAGAGCACAGATACTGCAGGCCATCCTGTCAGAGACACAGCCCTGTGTCCTTAATGTTGGCGGAAAGTGAGTTAGTCCAATGTCCACTGGGCCATGTGGAGAAAAGATCATGACCACAGTGCTTCAGGAGGGTCAGACTTCAGGACACGAGGTAGATGATGGCATTGTCCACCTCACTGGCGGTTTCACCAGATCCAACAAAAACATCATTATAAAATAAAAAAATAAAAAATTGACCTATATGTTTACTTCAAATGACGGAAAGGAAAATAAAAAGTGGCTTGTGATCTATAAGTGTCTGGATTCAGTTTTTTCCGCTGCTTATTGTTATGTAAATACAATTATAGTCAGAGCACCAGAATGTAGTAGAGTTTTATCCACATTTTTCAAATGCTTTTCACATACATAAAAAAATGGATGTACTGTTTCACTTCTGATCTCAAAGTTTCTTAACTGAACCCAATTGTTTAAATAGTTTCTCCCTGATTACTGGGACACTTCCAGAGAAAGGGCTGGTTTGGCATGAAGCTATTCAGACATTGAGATTGGACTTAAAGATTGCTGCTGTATGCATTGAAAAATCACGTGTCAGTCAGAGTTATCTTTCTTTAACTAACAACAAAATGTTCAAAGCTGTCAGAGGTGTAGATAGTAGCATTGTTTTAGCTGAAAAGCAGGTTCTGTGCAAATCTTAAGAAATCCCAGGTTAGTTTCTTAGCACATGTATTTTTAAGTTCTACCAACATGTGTCAAAAAGAAAAGATTTTTTGTAAATAAAAAAAAAAAACTAAACAATATTT
Source organism: Fundulus diaphanus (assembly GCA_037039145.1). NCBI lineage: Eukaryota > Metazoa > Chordata > Actinopteri > Cyprinodontiformes > Fundulidae > Fundulus > Fundulus diaphanus. The sequence goes on along the minus strand of CM073137.1, from coordinate 21,589,993 downwards.
TCCCCTGTGCATTTATTGATAAAAAGTATTGATGAGACTCAAAAATTGATGTAAATTTGGATAGCAGCTAGTAGTAAATTCATACAATTGTCCTCAAACAGGACTATGACATGAATAATTAGGAATCAGAATCAGAAATACTTTAATAATCCCAGAGGGAAATTACTGTTTCAGTACAACCGCCATCACATACATCACATACCTCCCACAAACATTTCAGGGGAAGACAATTTACTGAGGCCATGCTGCCAAGGACACCGCCTTACACAGTGCCCACAGGGCGCTACCATTGAATCTGTGAAAAGATAGTAGACACGATAGGTAAGGAGAGGAAAAAAAAGACACATATATCACACCCTATCCTCTCACGGTACGGTGTGAGATATCCGGAAAAAAAACCCTCTTGCACGAGAAGCACAAATATAACAAGTTTATTTTTGTATTTATTTTATATTTATAACCAATATGAACAAATCTGTCCTTATGGTTGTACAAAAACATTGAAAAATAATTCCTTTTTTTAAATATATTTTTTTGTTCTGTCTCCTATAACAAACACATACAGGGATGAATTTAACATGAAATAAGAAGCTTGTCCTTGTCTGTGTAAGTGTCTCTGTAAGATATTTCTTAGAAGTCACTCATTTAGATGATTAATCTTACAGCATTTCTAATGTGCATAAATGATGGATAAACCGAACCCCAAAAGATAGTTAAAAATATTTAGACAAGTAGAAAACACCCGTGGGCTCATCACCATATCCTCCGGGGGCTCCGGCTTTGTGGCTGTGGGGGTTTCCTGGTAGCCTGGGTGCCATTCCGAACTTAGTCCCGCCCACAACGTTTTAGGTCGGGAAGTTCGGTCTGGCATTGCTCAATACTAGCGCGAGTATGCTCGCCCAATATCTGGCGGGCCAATCAAATTGTCAGGGCGGGCTTTATACGATGATGGACAGATGATCAACAGTAACGTAATCAACCACGTCACCAAAGCGCGCTTGGGTTGAATTTGTTTACAACAACGATGGCTGCCGCTGGAGAGTTGAGGTGTGTAGAATGACTCCTTGGATCCTTACATTCTTTTTCGCAACACCGGCAAAAATCGTTCACGCTCATCTTCTTATTCTAGGCTAACAGTTGAGTTCTGTTGACAACAACTATGCGTCGCTTAACATAAGTCACACGCTCCGTTGCTCTGATTGGTTGTAGGTCTATCCAATAGACCCCTTGCATCTGACATCACAGTCACGTGATCGGGGGTGCGCGCCTCCATCTTGGTGGGCACGCTAGCCTGACAGCCCGTCTACTACATGACAAAACGGGTGATTTAGAGCATACTTTTAGTTAGTTTATTTTTGGAATCTAAACAATGCCTACAACTTGTTGTGCTCCCGGTTGCACACAGAGGCATTCCAAATCGTTGGATGTACGTTTCTGTCGTTTACCAAAGGATGAGGAAAGAAGAAAGAAATGGATATTTTCAATGAAAAGAGCGCAGGCAGACACTCCCAATGGACTGGGGGAGCCATCATACTACGACAGAATTTGCAGTCTACACTTCATCTCCGGTAAATACAACTTAATTCTGCTCTAGTCATTGTTCTACTTAAATAGCGGCGGAGGGGAGGTAGCAATCGCTACACGGGCCGGAGAAGCCGCTGTTGCTGCTGTAGCCGCCGCTATCTGGAGCAGCAGCCGCTTCCTGCTGCTCCAGACAGCGGCGGCTCTCCGGCCAGTGTAACGATCGCCACCTCCCCTCCGCCCGTTCACGGGCGCTAGTACTTCTGTGTTTACGCTGCAATGTCGCCGACACCCTCACCCATTTTAACAAGACAAAAACACCAAAATAATCCGTAGTGAGTGATGTTTTTTTAACCTACCGGGCGGGTCTTCCTCTCTGCTTTGTGCTGTTGCACAAACATGTGTGAACAACATCCATCCATCCATCCATTTTCTGACCCGCTTAATCCCTCATGGCGTCACGGGCGTTTGCTGGAGCCTTTTTCCTGATATAAAATAATTGCAGCCATCCAGTGGTTTCAGGGGCTTTCGTGCTCTCTTGTCCGTACTGGCCTGCGTGTTTATAAAGCAGCTGTGTCGCGGCACGAAACGCTTGGCCAGCATTTCACAGACTCGCTCCGTCCCTTCAGGCTTTTGCTGTGTGGATCTGGCAATCTGATACCATCAACCATCAACTTACTCTTAAAATGATCTTGTGATACGTTATCTAAAAAAGAAAAATACCTGGAGAACTCGTCATTTCGTCAAATGGCGTGCCAACCAATATGGCCACCACGCAAGGGGTTCTGGGTGGTTGCAAGGGGTCTATTGAGTGGAGAGGAATTTTTTTTCCTGGTTCATTCGAAACACGCCCCATAATCACAGCTCTATGGAGCAGTATCAGACTCAAATTCTGACTAGAATTGAGTATGACCATGTCAGGCTAGTTTCCTGGGGCTCCTCTCTGTTGTCCCCTGGGATGGGAGGCCTTTATGCCTGTGTTGGTCCCTATTTCACATCTTTGCTCTGGGGGTCCCTTCGAGCGTCTGGGGTTCTGGTTTCCCCTGGGGTCTGCCTCAGCGTTCTGGGGGGCCGGTCTTTGGCTCCTCACAACCGCTATTGAGCATTTCTCTCATGGATAAACCTTACATACATGAGTGCACTCACACAAACAACTACAGGTGCTTGGATCCAGGTACTTGCAGATTCAGTTCTATTCAGAAAACTTCTATTATTATCCGTAGCTGTCACTTTATACATTTCATTTTAAATCACACTGTATATGGTATCAAGGCATTGGTTGTTTGTACCTGTAACACTTTATCGGTTGGTTTTGCTTTTCTTTTTATATCTCTCCATGCAGGTGTAGAAGCAGACTCAGAGGATATTACCTTGTTCTTTCCTTTTCCACAGGATCACCATTGTCAAGGGATAATATTTTAACACCATTATTTATGTAGCATTTAGTCTGTCATATAGGTGCAACATTTCAGTGTTAATCATAAGTGATGTTTCAGCTCTGTTTATCTGCACAGAATACCGCCTAGAACAGCATTTTTATCACTGTTAACCCAGTTCTGGTTAAGCAGGTTAACCAGAACTGGTTTAACCTGTGCAAGTAGCTGTGAGGGAGCTATAAGCTCGGCAGGTTGGGCATTATTGAGGTAGATGTTTGACATATGCATCGACGGATCATCTCTCAGTCAGTTATTTTTCTTTCACAACCAAGAAAATTTTTAAATAGCTCCCTGTGGCTTCAATAAGAGTGGTGACCTAGTTGTTAGAGGGCAGGGCACTTGGAGAGGCTCCAATTTTCTGGGTTTGAATCTCGAACACTTCCACTCTGGGTCCCTTGAGTTGAATGCAAAGAATCAATTTCAATGGAATATATGTTGCAATGACAAATAAATATAATTATTGATAGCTTTTTGTTGTTTTTTACTGTCACTTGAGCAGCAGTTGCTGAAAAAAGAAAGCATAAACCATCACTTTTCTATAGGCTATTTATTGAAGTAAAAAAGTCTCAAAATCAACAAATCCTCTCTACTAAGATAGTGAAACTGAGCTAAAACTAAAAAGCAAAATTAAGATAAAAAGAAGCCAAGGAACTATGTACAAAAAAAGAAACAAAAGGACAAATAAAATAGTCTAAAACAGACCTCTTAACTTTTATCAAAAGTTAAGAGTGAGATTATGCTAATTTTGGGGGCGGGGCTTGTTTGGGGCGGGGCTAACTGGACCCTGGAAGAGCTGGTGGAGTCAACTCCATCTCATTATAATCCCACCAGACATTAAAGTAGACATGTATTACTTTTGTTAATAAGAGAAAAAAATGTGTTTATACTTTATTGTTCAGTTAGTGGATTAAAACATAAAAAACACACAATTGTTCAAATAATACTGAATAAAATAAAGTAGTTTTAAGTTATTGACCGAATTATTACACTGTTACAGATTCATCTAGGGTTTGTTTATCATTGTAGATCTATAACCTGATTGGTGAATCAGGCTGAGTTTCATCAAGCCTATACGGTCCGACATTTTCCCCTCAGCAGCAACACTGAAGCACACAGAGGTTCCCGCTGCGTCTTTATGCACGATCCAGCTGCTGATGTCTCCTCTCTTTTCAGCTCAATGCACTTCTAGACTGTTACAGTTTATAACCATTATCATCACCTTTCAGAGCGACAGGTTTCTCATCTCAGTCGCCGCGCTGACCAGACAAATTTCTATTGCTCTCGTCAGTGCACTCTGGGCGGTGCGGTGGGCAGATTTTACCCCCGTTGGTGTGCTGCGTGTGAGGGATAAGCAGTCGGGGAAATGCATAAAGACTGTAAAGAGCTCCTTTAGAGGAAACAGGGGGACTGACGGGTCTTAGATGTAGCCCCTGATGTGTAAGTTCTTTAAAATGACCCTTAAAAGTATGCACCCAAATTGCACCTGAATTAAAGCACAAGGCAGCAGCCCACCGAAGCAGCGCTGGTTCAGTGTCGTTAAAAACAAATGAGCATGAAACACAGCTACTAACTCTCCTATTGACATTAACTGGCACACTTTGCTACGGATGTAAGGACATTAAACGTAGTGATTCACGTTTTGAATGGTGAATGGTGATAAAAGCACCTGGGTCCAAGGGAAAGGAGGGGGGAGAGGAGCAAGCGCTGAGGCACAGAAATACGGTGCATGTAGTTAAAAAATGCAGAATTAATAAAAACGAAACTTATAAACAGACTAAGTGGCGTTTTAAACTGCATCTCGTTAGCAGAACTGTTTTATGATCCAGCGTGCAGCCATGACTGGTTCTAAACGAAGGCTTTATCTTATTAGATCTGACAATTTCGGCTGTACCTTTATTCAGTGCTCATTTAATCACACGTGCAAGACGCTTTATAATGCGGGTCTAGCTACCAAAAAAGAAAAAGAAAAAGGACAAACAAGTAGACAGCTGTGATGGACTCAGTAAGGTGGAGTTTTGGTTTCAGCAGACAGACATCCGAAAATCTAATAACATAAAGCTGATATTTCCGCGACACATGCGGAAATGACCACAGAGCCGTTTACTTTCCCAGAATGTGTATCCCTTACGATAGCACTAACAAGTGTTACACTTTCAGTTTTTTCACACTAACTGAACGATAATGTAACGACACCATTGCTAAATTTCATTAAGAAAAGTAAAACATCTTAATTTCCACTCCTCATAGGTTGGAAATGAGGCAGAGTTGACTGGATTCATTCTTCCAGCTGAATGCGCTCCCGACGCAGGGGATACAAATTCTGGCGGGGATAAGTCGTTTGGCACGACACCTGCTTACATTCACCACTGGTTAAGACTAAAATTATTCATAACTCTGATCGCTCTTCCTGCTGCTCTGTTAACATGAACTGCAGCAGGAATTACTGATGGCCACAAGCTGTGAAAGAAGCTGAAAAAGCTGAGCAGAAGGCGCGTTTTTGTCGTCTGCAGCCCAGATGGGCTCTGTGATTTTTATGCGTGAGAAATGCCATGTGTTGCGTGCGGTATGTGTTTCAACCCATTCACAATGCAAATCCTGAGTTAAGCAAAACATTATTTTACAACATACATTTTAAAGAATTATTTGCTCAGTAAAAAATCAGCAACCTTTAGGACACTTCAGTTTATTAATGCAATTATTGCTCCGGGAATATTTCACATCCTATGGCTGCTGTAGCGATTGGTTGTTTGATGGGTTAAACCTAAAGTTTGTACAAAACACCATTAAACCAACATTAATGTTCCATATTAATGTGTTAATATGTTGAAGAACGATGGCAGAGTGAAACATAAACAAACATGATGTTAATCAATAGCTGAGTGGTAGCTATGGAAATATATAATCAGTTGTTGTATTAATCATGTATTTTTTATTAAAGCAGTAAGAGTTACCTAGGTTTTTAATACTATAGTTAAACTTTCTGGCCTGGAGTGCAAAGAGGATGGAGTCTGCAAGGTAACTCAAGGCTATAAATTCACACAACCTTCTTGTGGGAAAGCAGGTAAGTAAGACTCACATGAGGTTTTATTGGTAGGTAACCTTAAAAAAGGTTTATGGTTTAAAATATTTATTTATTGTTCTTCAATGTTTATCTTGGTAGACTCCTAGAAATACCTGGCAATTGTATCAAGAACCCAGTGCCTTGTTTGACGCTGGAATTCAGATCTGTTCTGTTTGTGAGAACACAAGCTCAGATAGAAAATGAGTGTGTATGCAGACCCCCCAACATCAATCAGTCACTCACTGCGGGGCCTGGGCTATGAATAGATGTGCGCTAGGGCTGTTCCGGCAGAAACCCACTTGCAGGGAGGGCAGACTCAGTGCTTTACTAAATAGGGCTTTAGGATAAAGTTTTGTGTGTCTCCCCTTGGAATTCCAATTGTAATAAGTATAGGTATATTCCAAGTGCTTTGTCTCTGATAGCATGTGGATCTCTGCGCGGTCTTTCCAGCGTTGGGAACCTCTGCACAGCCTTCCTAGCGTGGCTGTGTTCACTCTCTCCTGCAACAGCTGAGAAAAATCACAAGGCTGCTTCCAGTATAGACAGATTCTTTACTCCGGCTTCTGGTCATGCAGAAGATAGGCTGCAGACTTAGCTTCGACCCAGCCTGCGGTTCTCCGAACTCCAGTCAGATCCTCCGCTCCACAGAGGGAGATGAAAGTGTTCTCCCCAATGCTGCTAGAGCATCAGGCAAAAAAGGGTGATAGACATGTGCAGAAAGTCTTTATACGGGGGGGGGGGGTCTTTAGTCTGGTTTTATTCCTCATGGCTTGATTGCACAACATAGGCCTGTGGTCATCTCAGTGTTAAACAACATCAAGGGATAAATTCACTGTGCACTTACAGGTCAATGCCCTGCTCAATGATCTCCTTCTGCTGTTTGAAAACTTCAAACTGTTCGGGGTTGTCGGTGCCGGACATCTGTGTGCTGTAGCTACCGATGCCAGACGAGGCCGTGGAGTCCAGGGAGTTAATGCTGCCATAGCGGTTTATTGTCTCTGGGGCCTTGGTCTCCGTGCTGTCCTGCTCTAAAGGTTTCTACTGGCCTGAGGAGCAAAAAGAAACAAAAATAATTATTTATAAAACAACAATTTGATTGTTTTGCTGACGAATGACTGCTGAAACCCTTCTAAGACTAGCTATCTCTAAATCTTACCCCATGTTAGGAGGCTAAAAAAACTGACTAACTGGACAGAGGGAGAAAATAATAAGAATATCAAGGTGGAAACCATCAAAAAGGTGAATCTGAGGCCTTTCGGATGAATGCAGACTGAAGGACAAACTGATGTCTGAAGGGATGGAGGGAAAAACAAACAAATAAAAGTCTGTAAATATAAATATTTATCCATGCACTATTTTAGTTTTTCTTATTTATTCAGACTCAAAAACATACATAACTCTATGCTCTACTTTTTCCGACAGTGTAGGAACCCTGAATCTATTCAGACCTGACAGAATGTAAAACCACACTGAATAGGTTCTGGTTCAGAAGTCACTTCTGGCCTCAATTTTAGTTGTAGAGTAGAACTAGTAGTTTTTAGTAGCTGTAAACCGAAAAAAACAAACCCAAAGACAGAAACAATGACAGTTCAAAGTTTTTTCCGCTGTTCACCTTAAACCACACAAAATAAAACTCAAAGGTTTTTAGATGCAATCTGTATGCTTTATATAATTTATATTATATATAACTTATATAACTTACTCGGTATGCATTTGTACATAACAAAATGAATGTACCGTCTCTCTTGTCTGAACACAATGTTCCATGACTTAGTTCTGGTTAAGCAGGTTAAAATTATACCTTATAACTTCTAAAGTTCCAGAAAAACAGCAGGTTGGGCATCAGTGAGACTGATGTTTGACGTCTGCATCGACAAATCATCTGTCAGTCAGTTATTTTTCTTTCACAACCAAGAAATATGTTAAATAGCTGCCTGCGGCTTTAATAGCTGTGATATTTTACTGTCTACAGTAGTTTCTGAGTTTGTAAGGACAAACATGTTGGAGGTCAACCAGAAATATTCTGATGGAAATGTTCTTAAGTGTTATTAAAAATAAAGTTGTAAAAAGGGGATAAACCGTCAACATTGTAATTGCATATTTACTGTAGTAAAGTAATAAACCTTTTTTTGGCACATAATAAAGCCTAACATATATATTCCATCTGACAAATTTTGTTTTTAAATAATCTTATTCAACTAAGAAATGTGTTTTGGATAGATAAAGAGTCAATCATTTAAAAATAAAATAAAATGCGTAAATGCAGTTTATCTAGCAGTTTTAATGTATAGCTGCTACAGTTCCAGGAAAACAGCAGGTTGGCCATTGGTGTGACTGATGTTTGACACGTGCATCAACAGATCACGTTGGTTATGTTTCTTTCACAACCAAGAAAAACATTTAATAGCTGTCAATGGCTTCAATAGGAGGAGTGGTGGTCTAGTGGTTAGAGAGCACAACACTAGCATCCTAGAGAGGCTGCAAGGTTCTGGGTTGTAATCCCACAGACTTTCACTCTGGGTCCTTGAGCCAGACCATTAGCCCCAGCATGCTGCTCCCTAAGGGATGGGTTAAATGCAGAGGATGACTTTCGTTGGAACATATGCTGCAGTGACAAATAAAGATGTGTATTAACAGTTGTGTTTTTCTCTTATTGTGTGTTCAGGTGGTGGGCCCAAAATGCAGAAAACCAGACGTGGGGGAAGGAGCAAATGACAGTTTATAAGGAACTGAGGAACTTATTAGGAACTGAGGGAAATGGGTAGAGGTGGCGTCTCCTGACGCAGGGACAGGTTGTGGAGGAAGGCAAGCTCACTGGGGTAGAAGCTGGAGATTAGGGAGGTGGAAGTGTGGCTGGGTCATAGGAAGCCTGGTGTGGACCTGGAATCTGGTGATAGAGAGCACAAGTAAGGAAACTGTGGAAAATCTCTAGTGGGAGTAATGGTGGGTTTCTCTAGAAGAACACTGGCCGATCTACCAACAAAGCAGAGACCATCTGGCAGCGAGCACACAGGAGGCCAGGCTCTAAATACTCCTCCAGATACAGATGGGTCTCAGGTGTGTGTAGTCATCTTCTCCCTAAGCCACACACACACAGTCTCACACACCACACTTTTTTTTTTTTTACTGTCAATTCCACAGCAGTTCCTGAGCAAATCCTGGTTTAGTTTAAGAGCACAAACATGCTGAACGTCTACCAGGAATTAATCTAATGGAAATGTTTTTAAATTTGATCAAAATTTCATTTTATTAAGGGGTTAAACCATCACTTTTCTATAGCATGTTTATTAAAGTAAAGTGACAAATATATAGATTTTTTTTGTCATACTGTTAACCCAAAAATATATTTTCACCTGACAGATCAAATTTTGAGTAAATGTATTAAACTGAGCAATGTGTTTCTGATAGAAAGATTAAAAAAACAACATGAAAGCAGTTTACCCAATAGCTTTTATCTCAATTTACCTATTCCCAGACTGACTTTATTTCATCTAAAGTTTTGATCTAGATTAAATAAAAATGAACACATATCGTTTGGTGTTGACACGCTGACTTTTGTAAGCATTTAACATTTTTACAAAACAACTCTGAACAAATTCAGGCTAATTAAATGAGATGTCGATTTTTGCTTTATTCTAAGATTTACAACAGAAAAACTGGAAGTCACACCTTAGCTTTTCTCTGGAAATGGTTTAACGGAAACAACACAACTGACTGCTTTTATGAAATTATGTTTTTAGGCAACAATATCAATCCTGTTTGTATTCATGAGAAGAGAAACTACATTTTTGCCCATAGTTTAAAGTGGCAGTGTGTGACTCTAAAACTATAACAAAGATAAAACAGTTATTACTGCTGTTTTCACCTAGTTTCAAAGTTTATTTTTTTAGTTTTATATTGTTTGCTTGTTTTTTTGGATTTTGAAGCCTGCTATAAGGATGGATGGGTGTTCCCAGTTCCAATCCAAGCTTTACATCTTAATAACTTAATGCCGATCCTCCTATTTCTGTTGAACTCTGTGTTTTCATCAGGCAGCAATTCAATGACATGCAACAGTGTTATGGGAATTCTAGATGGAATAGTAACTGAGTTCCCATCTTTACTAAATGAGGAGACGGCGGTGATGAAGTTCCAGCACTTTTAATGAGAAACACAGCAGAGATCACATAGATGGAAAGTAATCGCACCCCCCGGTCCCCCTACAGTCTGCGTCTGCCCTGTCTCTGCCTGTCTCGCTTTCAGCTCTCCCTAATACTGCACCGTGGCCTTGGCTTGAGACATAACAAAGACAGTCTATCATAGACAATAATCCTTCTACGCAGCATTCAGCCTTGCAATCAGCAAACAGTGGATCTTATACACAGTCATCAGGTCTGCAGGCCTCCCACGTCCGAGTGGTGTGAGGCCACAGTGACTTCAGAATAATATTTCTTATAACAAACAGACATAAACATAGCAACAGAAAACTGCAATTAGGCAGTAACAATTTTCAAAGGTTATTCTTTTGCAAAAGAAATGCAATTACAAGAATGAGAAAAATCAGCTTCAACTTTTGTGTCTTATGTGCTACAATAACTTGAGAAAACCTAACTGTTTATTCTCTGTTTTGTTCATATTGTCCCAGTGCTTAAATTATTAGAACACAACATGTCGGAAATGAGCACAAACTGATGGAAAAACGAAACAGATGCAGTCTGTTCACAATAAATACATACACATGAATCAACAGCCAAATGCCCCACATTACTGAGTAAAACGTTACGAAACTTGAATTTCTACTCTAAAATGAAAGTCAAACTCAAATTTAAGGATGTCTGCATCTACTTGGTTTGGACAAGCTGATTGTGGCACATTGAGAGGATCATTGTTAAACCATACGACTGAAAGCAGAAGGAAGGAATATAATAGCAGATTTTAAATTACCACAATTACCGAGGTCTGCAAGCCAAGGTGTATTACTGGACTGAAGTTTTTTCACTGCTAAAGGAAATCAAATATTTATAAACATTAATCATTTTAACATTTATTTCTATTAGCAACAATGCACAGATCAAAGTATTTGGATTTCAAAGTCAAAGTCGTATAATTCAGAGTTAAAAACTAGTGAAGTAAAAACAAGGAAGGAAGTTGCTGACATAAAGTGGTTTTAAAAAGGTGGACACTGTGGTATTTGAGATCTCTTATAACACTGTCACTAGCTTTTAGTTGTTAATGGCAGAAGCAGAACTGAATCAAACTTTCACACCAATTAATCATTTATTAAACCGTCATCTGCTTCCCTTTTTAATTGTGTACGTTGATTGTCTCTCTATTTCATTCCCAAGTAAAAGTTATTTTCCTTTCTCTGCTTTATCACAGGATCTGTCTTTGTAGATAATAGCTGACAGTCACTCAGTCAACACCTTGAGAAATTCTTGAAGTAAGACATTACCCACTAAATGTCAGGTGTTTCCACACTGAGCTCCACCCATCATCAGGAACCACCTTCCTGTTCTCTTCCAGAGCACCTACAGTATAAATATGCTTGAAAACCAGCTCATGTTAAGCTTTGGAGCCCGATAATAGCAGATACCTCTCTGTTAAAAGCAGCACACGGAAACAGGATGAGTTGTGGAGGATGGTCAGGGCCAAAACCCGCAGATGGGGATGTTTGCATGCTTACTAAATGGGTGAGCTTCATTTATTCTTTGTTCTCTCCAAATGTCGTCCTGCAAACTTTCTGTTATAACATCTTGTTTTTGTCATCTGATTCTCACACAGATGTGGAACCAATCAGAGAGAAAAACAGACAGAAAGTACAAGGAATTCAATGCAGTTGAATACCGGTCACAGGTTGTGGCAGGGTTTAACTATGTCATCAAGGTAATGAAGATGAATTTTATATTTTCCATATTATTTAAAAGTAGCCATCAATAAACAGAGGGGGAGGGTTGCACTTCCAACACCCCAGTGTGTACAGCTCGGTCCTCCAACACATACCAAAGAGATCACCAAGTACTCTACTCACACCAAGCAATAGCCTCTAATCACCCAGGACGGGTGGGTCATTGATTTGATTTCTAATTTAGAATGCACCTAGCAGGATGGTCCTCCATGTCCTTAAAAACAGCAGTGCTCCAATTGCAGGTTGCTCAAGTGCGAGCCACCAGAAATGACAAAGACTCCCAGATAGGTTTTCAGAAAGAACTGAACGAAAGTCTGGTTGTCTCTGATTTAAGCCTGTTTACTGTTGCGATGACTGGGATAACTGAGAACAATGAGAAATTATCCCATGTTCGGCCTGTTGCTTTTGTTCTAATTCAAAAATGATTTAGGCTGAGAAGCAGTGTTAAAGTCTGTGAATCTAAAGTTCTGCAGACTTTAAGAATGTTTGGTTTTGATGAGCTCCTCCTAATGAATATTCATCAGGACAACAAAACTTGCCATGATCACATGCGTCAGTTTCCTCTGGAAAGTCAGACCTGTTTGATGCTTTATGGGTTTACATCAAATTAAACAGCATCAGAAAATAGATCTTAATTCTAAATCTTTACATTTCATTTGTTTTACTTTATTTGTATCCTTGGTTTAATCCCACTTGAAATCTTTTGTTTTTGTTAATTTTCCTCTGTGATCGGTAAAAGAAAGTTATTTTGTGTGGAAGTACAGGAACTTTTGTTGATGCAAAATTAGAATAGTGTTTTATGAAGATTTTAACTTCTCCTGTCACTTACTGCAACTGTTGTCAGAACACATACTGGATTATTGTTCATTTCCAGGGATGCACCACAAAGCATTTTGCTTAGGGAACCGAATGGCTGGCAAAGACCCTGCTCACAGATGACTAAAATGCAGCTAAAACTAAGTTAAACAGCTCTGTCAAGAAGAAAACAGCTTTTAAAAAACAGGGCAAACTCTAAATTTAAACTTGATAAAAACTAATTCATAAACCAGTTCCAGTCTGTTCATATTGTGTTCACCTAGTAGCACTTGAACATGGTCGCTCCCCACCGGTCCGTTTAACTCCTCCCAGCAGTTTACCACCATAAACATCGTTCCTGCAAGGCAGGCCAATAACGACCCTAACGACTCCCCGTTACAGAGGAGTGGACCAGTTTCGGTTCAATCTGCTGGCTTAATGACTTTAACGACTTCCCATTACCAAGGGGTGGACCTGTTTCTGTTGAATTTGCATGTTGTTTAATTAAAAGGCCTTTGTTGGGTAGTAGTATAAAGCTTGATACTCCACATTGCTCCAGACTTTTTGAATGGGGTACCGCGCACGTGACGTCACCGCCTCAACAGCAACGCCCCTTTTGCCGCTTAGGTAGGACAAACCGATAGAGAACGCACGTAGCAACCAGCAACAGAACCAGCGATATGACCGACTTTGCAGCCATTAAACTTTCCCAAAACGATGTCCCAGGCGCACGGATTACTGGTCGCACTGTCGAAGAACACACCAACCTTCAGCTCAAACGATGGCTTGAGTGTCGAGGGCTTAAAAAGACCGGAAAACGGGCCGAGTTGATCGAACGGTAAGCTTTGTTTTGTTTTTTCCTGCGCGGTGGTCATGGCGTCATCGGCCGTTTTTTTGTTTGTTATCACCGTCCAGGGATCGGTATATGTTTAATGTTTGTCTCATTTGAAATGTTTTTGAGTAGGCTATCCTGGTAGCAGGGTATCATCATGTTAGCGCCTGCTACCATGATAGCCTATATGCTATCATGGTAGCAGGCGCTTCATTATTAACATCTCGGCCACCAAAATAATCTTACCTGTTCACTACTTGATTTCGCTGGAATTGGGTCAGGATGTTCTTCGGTTGGGCCCTTTCCTCCGACAAAATCCTTGCTACATATGTAGGCCGACCGCACCGATGGACCAAGCGCACACATTTCTCCTTGGCACTCTTGAATTTCGGGAAAGTAATGAAGAAAACATCCTTCATATGCGGCCGATCAGCGTAACTCGAGTCGCTGTTGCACGTTCCATAGCAACAATGTTTATAAACAATGGTCTTAGATTTTGGAAAAAGCAGTCTTTTAAACAGTACAACCTAGGCTAACGCACGTCTCTTCTACAGCAAAACAGCGGCGGATTTGGGAGTTTGTCCTACTGCGTACCACGTGATGTGACGTCATCGTGACGTTACGTTTCTAAAAATAGCTCGCTCGCGGTACCCCATAGAGAAAGTTTCCTGGATAGAAAGCGAAACGTCTTTAAACTTCGGAAAACAAGTCCAGTTGTTTTGTTTTTTACTTTTTTTTTGGAACACCATAATCACCCTAACTTCAGAGTTTAACTTAACCATTTATTCTAAATACAGCAGAGAAATAATCAGAAGTTTACACGGCTCGTTTCTTACAACAAACAACACAGGCGATGTACCCAAGATAAAGAGCCCTGATCTGAGCCTAGATCAGCATGCCTTCTTCTAACCTTAGACACACCCCTCAAGGGGATAGTCTCCTCACTGATGTCTGATGAAAGATTGTGTCATCCTGGAGACGCTATCTGTGTTACAGCAGGTGTTACTCTGTGGGAGTCTTGAGCTGGCTAAGTGAAAGCACACATTAACCACAGGGAGAGCAGTTCCATTAAGAACTCTACACAGCCTATATCTAATAAGACTAGCTTTATCTTTTGGCAAAAAGTTACGCAAATTAAACAAGCCATAACAGGCATTTACAGAAAAATCTACAACAAACAGCACATTTCCAGTTCTGTTCAGAAGATGATTTCTGCTCTCTTCTCTTTGCAGGTTCAGGTTGGAGGAAATGACTATGTTCATCTTATGATCTTCCAAAGCCTTTTGTTGGGCGACAAAATTACAATAGAATTTCAAGGAGTGCGTGGTGGCTACAAACGAGAAGATCCTCTTGTACCATTCTAGATAACCAGCAAAGGTGAAAACGACCTGAGGCCTATTTCACAAAAGCATTCCTAGATTTCTACAAAAGACCATGATGTCATCACAGATTCACTGATGGCACAATGGATCAGTTGCATGCGCCAATCTTCAAACAACATCTTTTGATGGAGCCTTATGAGAGATTTAAGCACACCAGGCTCAAGAAAGGATACACTGCTGCTATTATAAAGTGAAACACATTTGTTTGGAGCTCCTTGTGTTGCAAAAAAAAAAAAAAAAAAAAAAAAGTTTAACTATTTTTTCTGATCTATCCAATTCTGACTCTAGAGGGCGCTGTTTCGCTGACTCTTCCATAACTCCTGAAGCAGTCGAGCAGTACAAGAGATGTACCTTTTTCAGCAGTCTTTGCAAAAACAATGTTCAACTCATATCAGATTTTAATAGTGGCATTAATTATTAATACACATATTGTTTGAATTTAAAACACTAAGTATAGACTAAAACAAATTGAAAGAAGTTAATGTAGGAATGTAGGTTAATGTAGAAATTACATATTCATCATAATTTATATATATATATATATATATATATATATATATATATATATATATATATATATATATATATATATATATATATATAACATTATATTCTTTCCATTAACAGTTGTTAGGTCATTGGAGAAGTCAGCAGAATTAGAGTCGCAGAATTTTTGAAAAATGGTGTAACACTGAACTTTATTAACATCTTTGTTTCTTCATTAGTCATTCTAATTCCCTCAACGCGTGCAATAGTCTATTAAAGGACTTTCTGTCAAACTCAGAACAACATCAGTCATCAAAAACACAGCTGATCAGTAGCAATGCCTACATGGGTAATTATAAAGTTAATAATGGTATTGGCTACTATCATAATTTTAAAATAATTATAGTACTTGTCTAAATGCCAATGTGTAGTGGTGGTATTTTAATGCAGGCTGATTAAAAAACCCAGATAAGGAAACAGAATCACTGACAAAACTCATTGGTTGCTGATCAGTGTGACCAATGAATGAACAGATAAGGCACCAGGATTAACCATGCCTGGCTGTTAGCCTGGTCTGGAGCAGACTAGCAGCACAGAATAAACCGCCATGGAAACTTATGTGTTACTGCTTTTGTGAAACCGAGTTCAGGCTTTATTCAGCTTGGATCTCAGGAAAAGAGAGAGACGGGCAGTGGCTTCCTATCTCTTCAATTTTGTTTTGCACTTTCTATTTCTGTCTTGCTTTTGTGAAAAAGGCCTCAGATTTCGCTTCCTCCTCGTGACTGCTTTAAAGATGATATATTTGTATTGTTATGAGCATTTTTAATACAAAAATGCTCAGTTATGAGACGGGCTGTGTTAAATCCATCTCTGGAAGCTGTAACAGAAATGTAAAATGTCATAAATCACATCAATAAACAAGAATTGAGGATTGAGATGTTTGAAATAAAAAAACACAACCTTTATGTTCTGTTAATATTTTGAAAAGCTATAAAAATAATTTCAGGGCAAAATTTCATAACATAGGATGGGTTCTTCTAGAGAACCGTTCAGATTGGAAAAAGAGAGGAATTGAGGCATAACTTTTACTGAGATGACCCGGCTTTCAAGCAGCACTTGCAGGCAGCACTTGTGGAGCAGATTAGTTATTTCTATGCCCAGGCCTGGACAATTTGTAACAACAGAAAGCTGTTTGAGAGTGAGGCGTACCATCTTTGCAAGGTTAAAGGTGAAAATCTGTCATTAAAATTTTTATATTTGCTCCCTTTGGACAACTGCCCTTTGCAGTTGCAGTTATCCAGACTTGCACACAAGTCATCACTCACATTTAGAAGTTATGTTTTTTACATTTATAATACATTTGAACCAAACTGTTCTCCATACAGAAACTATATGAAACGCTGTATGGACAGCAGTGTCATTACTGTCTGGATGGTCCCATGGCCACCACACACAACAGCCTGGGATCATAACCAAACAATTAAGCAAAAAATAATAATCTTTGAGGTATTGGATTATATACTGCATAATAGGCTATAGCTCAACTGATTAAAAAACGAATGTTAAATATGTTTTTGGAGCACTCTAGAAGGGTTTAGAGTGGGAAACATTAGGTGGTTGGGCCTGGAGATATCCAAAGCAAATAAGGTCAGTGATGAGTTTTAGACAAAACAACAAAAACAAAACAAAATCATTCATGAAAGAGAATACAACTTGTCCATGTGATGGTCTTATTAAGCCTTCACAGCCTTCACATAGATTTTACTGAGGTGGCTTGATAAATATCCCACAGATTATCCTCTTAGACCTTCAGATAGTGAAGTCCAAAAGTATATAAAAAATTGTGGTATGGGTTATCTAAGCAGCCTTCTCTTCCTGTCTTTTTAGACCATAAAATAGCGTATTCATGTGCAGAGAGACAACAAAGGAAATATGCAGTATATTCTTTACACATAAAATAGTCAAGGACGGATTACGGACCGGGCCAGTGGGGCCAGCGCCCAGGGGCCCTCTGGGGCCAGGGGCCCCGGGGGGGCCCGAGACCAAAACTGTTTCAACATATACGATACAATAAATTGTTATTTCATAGGGCGTCTGATGAAAACAAGGAGGGAGTGGGGACCCCTGACATTTGGCTACCAAGGGCCCTTTGAGGGCTGGGGTGGCGAGTGGGGGGTATTTCCTACCAGGGCCCTCTGACTAACCACAGGCCTTAGGGTGCTTTTAGCAGGCTCCACAGCTGCTCCTGCTAGTCAGCCACGGGCCCTGATGAAAGCACCCTCACCCTGGAACGTTGGTAAGAGTGGATGTGGTTGTGGAAGGGCCCTTGCCCTGCTTTTGGGCCCCTTATGAAAATGGATGAGGGGTGGGGGTGGAGGATATTTTCAGCAGGCCCTATAACTACCAGGGCCCCTAGCCCTGCTTTTGCCTTATGACAATGGATGGTGTGGTGGGCCTCTGACTGATTTTGAGGGCCCCTACCAGGGTAAGGGTGCTTTTAGCGGGCCCCACATGGATCCCAGCTAGTATGCTTAAAAGAGGTGGACTCTAGCTCGATCCACATGTAGAGTCATCGCTAATGGCGTACCGCGAGGAGCTATTTTTAAAATGTGACGTCATATCACGTGGTACGAGGCAGGGCAAATATGCGTTTTCCTCCACTCTTTCGCTGTACGTTACCCTTGGTTTTACTCAGTAAAACTACCGCTTTTTCTAAGTCTAAGACGTCTCCTAACCATGGTTTTTAAACATTGATGTTATGGAACGTGCAACAGCGACTCGAGGTACGCTGATAGGCCGCATATGAAGGATGTTAAAGCCGCAAGCGGCGTCGATCGGCCCTCGCAGCCAAGCGCAGCTCCGGCCTATTGGCCACCGCTGCGGTGGGGGGCGGCCGGCGGGGTTCGTGCACCGCTACGGCATCTGCTACGGCATCTGCGGCATCTGCGGCCACCCCCCACCGCAGATGCTGTCACGTATTTTCCCCGCCCGTCCACCGGGCGATTCCCACAAACGCGTTCAGCAGTGTTCCCCCATGACTCACAAAAAATCTGGTGCAGACCGGTCGATGCAGCGAGGAGATACAGCCGTTGGATAATGATAATGCATTTGGCCACCGGACCGGACTAAATTGCTCGGCGGGCCGGACAATTTATACCGATTCCTGGACGGTGATTACAAACAGAAAAAAAAAAACAGCCGCTGACGCCATGAACGCCGAGCAGGGGAAAAACATCGACTTACCGTTCTATCAACTCGGCCCGTTTTCCAGTCTTTCTAAGCCCTCAACACTCAAGCCATCGTTTGAGCTGAACGTTGGTATGTTGTTCCACAGTTCTACCAGTAAAATGGGCGCCTGGACATCCTCTTGTGATAGTTTAACAGCTGAAAAGTCGGTCCTATCGTTGTATCTGTTGCATGTGAATTGGCTGGTTGCTACGTGCGCTCTCACACCGTTTGTCCTACCTTAGCGGCAAGGGGCGTTGCTCATGAGATGGTGACGTCACGTGCGCGGTACGCCATTGTAACTGCATGGATCTCAGCATGGATCTCAGACATGTCGTCAATGACAAGACTTCAAATAACAAATGTGTCACTTGTGATGTGTTAATTGTAAAATGAGACCTGTGTTTTACCATAGTAACAACTGGGGCTAAAAAAGGGGGAGAAAAAAGTGCTCTACCAAGTGTGATGTGTAATAAATTGGAGTAAAGAGAGAGCAACGGTCTTAAACTCTGGCATGAATGCAAAAGTGCTGTTTCATACAGATCCGAATTACAAGCAAATTCTACCCAGTAGCACAATTTTAATTTGGAGACAGATGATGAAACAACAAGTAGTTTTATTGTAGTAGCTGTGGCTGCGTATGTGTGTTTGTAACCCTGATATTATGTTCATTGGAAAACATGTTTTTTTCAGCTTATTCAATGTTTTTTTCCTTATTTCCTCACAATTTGGACCTAACATGTTTCATAAGCCTGCTGTAAAACACTCACACTTAATATGTATTTACAATGATAAAACGTAATTTAATACTGCAATTAACACAGCATTTTTAATATAGCCAACTCAATACCTTCCCTCATATCTGTCTTCCTCTCCATGCCTCTGTCACACACATGCACACAGCATGCATTTTTTGTAGTAGATAGTGGCTACCCCTCCCCCACTCTCTCACTCAGTCTAAACCTTAGCAAGTTGTTAATTTCATTGAACATATTGACAGTGTTTCTGATTGCGCTTAGTTTCAACAATTTAATTCTCTTTGCATTTTTGAATTTACATCATTTGAGATCGTGTGCATATAGCTGCACCTAGTATTTCTGCTAGGTTTCATTGAACTCTGGCTACTCCGTGGCTAGCTACTCCTCTGGCTACTCCGTGGTCGTGGCACATTAAGCCACCAGTGGCTTAATGTGCCACGACCAGGCTAGCTATAATTGTCCAGAAAGACGTAAAGCGACAAACCGCTTCAATTTATTCACAATCCACAATAGCATGGTTTGTAAACTTTTTTTTGGGTGGCGGGGGGAGGGCCCCTGGGCAAATTCTTTGCCCAGGGGCCCAGACTACCCTTAATCCGTCCCTGCCGGCTTGCCTTCCAGTAAGTTCTTCCCCTCCCTAACCTTATGTGGTTTCCATTCATTTTGTCACACTTTCCCTTTATCTTTTCATTTGTACTCTGACTGGACAGCACACACTGTGTATATACTCTGTACAATGTGTATATGTACTTCCTGATTCAAAAATATTTTCTTCTTCTTGTCCTCCAAATGGTCGCTAACATGGTAAGCCCCTTAATTTACCACTAGAGGGCAGCTCTCTACCCTTCTTTGCCCTAGAGAAGGTGAAACTTCCGTGTGATCTGGAAAGACAAGTTTCTTTTGTGAAATAGAAAGTGCAAAACAAAATTGAAGAGATAGGAAGCCACTGCCCGTCTCTCTCTATTTTTTCCACTTCTTTCTTTATGAAATGTTTTTTCTTTGTATTTAATTTTAAATCTAATGGATGATTCCTAATTTGTAAACATTTTCATCCACTATATTGTAGGGGGTTCACTCAGCAAACTCCACCTATTATGAAGGAGTACGACACAAGTCTTTACAGAGAAACTAACTGCAGTAGAAACACACTGGAAAACTTCGTTATATTAAGCATTTTGAGTTGACAACAGCAGGGATGGCGAGAAGGCTTGGAGTATGGACAGAGGTAAAGGCTGCCACTGAAGAAACTCAGGACATCTGTGATTTGGTGAGATTCAGTCTTCCTTCATTTTTTACAGTTTCTACTTGCAACCCTTCTGCTTAGCTTTCAAGCTCTGTTTGATGTCATCCACACGCAGCTGAAGAGCCAAGCAGAGGCAAAGTGGACCAAACAGAGTTACCAAATCTTTAAGGCCATTGAATACAGGGTCCAACCAGTGGCAGGAACAAACTTTCTCATCAAGGTGATACCTATATGATAATTTTCTTTATCATTTATTATGCAATGTAAAGAATCAAAGTTCAAGGTGCTGCATGTAGATTTTTCAATGTTCATAAACCTAATAAAGCAGAAGTGCCATTCTGCTGTCTCCTCCCTGCAGGTTCATGTGGGAGGAAATGAATACCTCCATATTTATGCCTTCCAAAGCCCGCTGCAGGAGGGGCAGATTAAAACCTCGCTAAAGAGGGTAGAAAAACACAAAGAAGAAGATCCTCTGGAACCCATCAAACCTTGGGACTGACTGACTTTGTCCAAACAGCAGCCTTGCAGCAAACTGCACAGTAACGTTATCACGAAAGAGTTAAATACAAATGATGTTCATTTACAATCCTGCTGTAGGCAGTTTTTAAAAATCTCAAGAATTGGGTATAAGTAGTGCAGTCAATGCTGTAAAATATGCAAAAAATGAATGAATAAAATTGATTGTGATTAAAGATTTTCTTTGCTGATGTTGCATTAGCAGTGACAAATGAAAATGTGATGGTGCAAGTCTGACTACTGTTTTCTGCAAATATAACATTATGGGGGATTATTTTATGTGAGTTATAGCCTACTTGTCTGCAGTGTGATTTCCTGTGTCGATGCAATAATTGAAAAATACACTAAAGTCAATTAAATACACTAAAGTTAATTAAATACACTAAAGTTAATTCAATGTAACAAACTATCCATACAAGCCAATTCTACGAGCCATTCTACGCTAATTTTTGTAGTCATGTGCACAGCTGGTGAAACTGTGATATGTACATCATCTTGTTAAAACCAAGTATTTTTCACCCTTTACCACTGCAGACGCTGAAAGAGAGGCTTTTCTGCTGATTTATGAACATCTGATGACTTGAATTGACCATTTAGCCATATTTTTAAAAAAAAATGCTCCCAGGGTTGTTGTACAAGCCAAATCAGAAACAAAATGCTGCAATCCAGAACTCCCTATAAAGAAATTATATGTCGCTGTACGAACAGCAAAGAAATCGCCTACTGAAGCTCCATAACCA
This sequence comes from Fundulus diaphanus, assembly GCA_037039145.1. Classification (NCBI taxonomy): domain Eukaryota; kingdom Metazoa; phylum Chordata; class Actinopteri; order Cyprinodontiformes; family Fundulidae; genus Fundulus; species Fundulus diaphanus. Next base: position 21,568,114 of record CM073137.1, on the reverse strand, counting down.
TTTAGAATGTAAAGATGTGGATGTTGGCGTGCTGACTATGGTGACTACCAGTGAAAAGGAGGAAACAGGACAATACACTGAGGTGTTGAAGTCATAATCTCATCTGGAAATACATCATTCACTCGGTTCTGCTGGTTTAAGAAAATCCATAACTGTTGATCAAAAGTTCTGGGTGATCCGTGTTAAACACTGAAGAAAGCTGAATTTTTTTTTTAAACGTTATTTCCATGGCCACGATGAGTGGACCGGCTCTTTACCTTCAACAGTTTCTGCGCTTGCAAGGCCTAGTTGGTCCTGGTACAACAGAAGGAAGTGATGTTTGCGTTCGTAGCTCAGAGTCAAACCTGTTCCCTATGGAGGTTGACCTTCACCAGGCCTGTCCAAATATCATTGAAGCTGTTCATGGTGTTTATTGAGCAGTACTGAAGGCATAAGATGCATTACAACAAAGACAGGACAACAGAATGACCTCTGGGTCGTTTTTGTCCTTTTTTTGGTTCTGTTTAACAAGTCGCACCCAGTTCCCATTTATGCCTGACTTACAGAAGGAGAAATAAGTGTCAAAATGTGATGCAGACTAAAGATCTCAAACAGCATCACACCCCGTCTTAATCTGGAGCAGAAAAAACTAGGAAGAACAAGGAAGGATGGGAAACAAAGTCCTGGACAACTAATTCTGGAAAGGGCTGCAAAGCCATTTGTAAGGCATTGAGACTCCAGGAAAAATGTTAGAGGCACTTTATACAAATGGGAAAAAATAAAGTGGGGAAGCAACCCAGGAGAGGCCAGGCTACCAACATCACTCCAGGAGTGCATAAAAAGTTCCTACAGGTTTGAAAAAAAAAAAAAATCTGTCAGAAGTTTCTGAAGGAGAATAACAATCAGTTTGTGATCTAAATCTTAAACACTTTGGTCATGGAAGAAGAAATTATCCAAAGCAAGTCAATCTCTGAACATAAAAGATGAAGGTTTTGGTAATCATAGACCAAGTCAGTACCTAGATTTAATTACATTTCTGTGGCATGACCATAAATATGCTGATCATAGTCAGAAACCACTTCCCAAAGAAACGCGAGACAAAATGCGACGCAAAACACTCGCTGACTGTTTTTGCTGTTGCTTGATGGCAGTTGTTGTCACCAAGGGGTCTCACCTACTTATTAGGTTTAGGGGGAAATTACTTTTTCACATTAGGCTGGGACGATGTGATACATTTAATCTGACAAAAAGAAGAACTCAACAGAAAACCGTAAGGGGGCAAACACTATATAGCAGAGATAGGCTTTTGTAATCATTTGGAAAAGCCAAACAGTTTTTGACCTCATTAGTGGTGGTTGTGAAGGTCCTTCTGAGAGAACGGTAATGTCTGTATAAAATATATTAATTTCAAATATGAGCAGAGCACTAAGAATAAAGAGATCTATTGAAACAAAATAAGTAAAAGGATCCACTTCAGGTCCTGTTAGAAGCACCAAGTTTCCCAAAGTCCTTGCAAATGATATAAAACACAGACGACAAGTCATTTGAAAACAGTTCATTATCTTTTGTTTTTTTAAAAAAAAGCTTTTGTACAATACTCCTTGTGAATAACAAAGATGACTCTTACAGCAATCGTTCTGCTTTTCAATAATGACACTGAAAACGGGTGAAGTGGAGAGGAGGTCTGATTGGTCTGGACTTGGACGAGCGGCCCGCGGTCGGTTCTCTGCAGCAGCAGCAGCAGCAGCTCCCACACGCTCAGCTCCAGCCTGGGTTCAAACGCAGAGCGAAGAGGCTCTATTTCCTCAGAGGGATCTTCACTACACCTTTGGAGGCAGGTAGTGGATTCTGCATCGTTCAAGGAAAACCTAAAAAAAGGGAAAGAGAATCGCGAGTAACGTCAAAGTTTTACAGTTTGTCAAAACTAACATGAGAATAAAACTTGTGCTTTTGTACCTTCAGACTTCTATCGTTGACAACTTCTTCAACGTTCAGCTCCGACTGCATGAGCTTTAACTGGAGGCAGGACGACACAAGAGAAGGATGAAGCAGTAATTGAGTTGACACACAAAAAAAAAAGCAAAGCATGGCAGCAGCAACAAAGAGTCAGGTCAAGTCTACACATATATCGCGAACATATCGTCATCCTAACATCAGTGTGTGCAATGGTCATATGCTAATGTAATATTTAGCCGGTTGGACAGAGACTGGCAGCAGCAGATGTCCCCACCAGGGAGACAAACATCATTGCCCAAAACGCTAAAGGTCACAGAGTCCCGGAAGCACAAATATCACAAATGTTTTCGTTTGAGATTACAAATCTCGTTGAGATTAACCACTCACAAACTTGTGTTAACACGCCACATCTAACCAAGAATTAAACAAAAAGACTCCAGCTAAAGCGGCTAAGAATGCACTTTTCTAGACCAAACAGAACCTATCATGCTATATTATTACACAGATTTAGGTTTCATCTGCTCTCGCTTACGTTAGTCTGCTCCTTTCGAAGCTGTTTGAGCAGTTTCAGATCCTCGCTGTCTTTTCCTCGCTCTTCCCGCAGTTTCGCCACCACCTCGGATTTCTGGGCTATACAGGCCTTGATGGCTTTGTCTCTACTCAGATGAGCCTTCATCAACTGTGAGATTCAGATCAGAGGTGCGGGACGAAAGTTACGACTGTGCAGAGATCCGAGCAGTTCCCAGTTTTAAAACCGTTTCGTTGTCTTCACTCACCGACTCATAAAGTTCTTTGCAGGTCTGCGTGGCGTCCACCTTTCCTGAGAAGGACGCCGTGGGCACTGTAGTGTTCAGGCCGTGGACGATGCGGTCGTCTATGGTGCGCATCGCCTTCAACCCCTCCTGAGAAACGAAGACGCCGTAACTTACAGTTCAAAGGATCCATTTTAGCTCAGGTTAAAGACATTCAGGAACACAGCCTCCCCTTAATCTTTATCACAGTGCATCATGTTAAAACTAAAAACTTTAATCTGTTTTATTGGGATTTTATGTGACACAACAACACAAAAGTAGTGTACAATTATGAATTGGAAGCAACTTTGTATTTTTTAAATCACTTTTACAAATAAGAGTTCAGAAAACATGTGGTGTGGCGCTGTATTCAGCCACCATGAGTCATTAGTTGGTCTTTTAGGTTATTGTTTTAGTCTCTGTAAGTTTTTTATACATAGAGAAAAACGAATATTGTCAATTCTTAGCTAAACGTATCCAGTCGAGCCAGACACAATAAGGAGTGTGTATAAGGACATTTATCTCCAAGTCAGGTCCACAGATTCTTAGACTAAAGTCTGGACTTTGACTAGGCCATTCTAAAAGAGGAATGTGCTTCTCTTGCTGTACATTTAGGGTTGCTGTGTTGCTGGAGGGTGGACCTCCGTCTCACTCCCATAGCTTTTACAGCGGATAAAAAGGTTTGCCTCCAGGATTTCTCTGTATTTAGCTCCATCCACTCAGACCGGCTTCTCTGTCTTTGACGAACAAACGCATCCCCACAGCATGATGCTGCCACCACTATGTTTCACAGACTTGTTTGTGATGATGCGCAGAGTTCAATTCAATTGTATTTATGCAGCGCCAATTCACAACACGTCATCTCAAGGCACTATACAAAGTTAAAATCAATCAAATCATACAGAGTTGGTTTTCTGCCACACAAAGTTTTGGGTGTAGATAAATTGTGCGATAAATTTCGTATCATATGACACAACCACCTTCTTTCCTCCACAGAGTCCAGAGTGCAGCCCAGGACAGAAGTGGCCTTCCTCACCAGCTTATTCAGCCTCTTTCTGTCCCGTCCCCCTGCACCAGACTGTAGAGGAGCTGAGCAGCTCCTTCAGTGCAAGACTTAGACATCCTGTCTGTAAAAAGGAGCGCTACCGCAGGTCATTTATTCCTGCTGCTATCAGATTTTACAATGCTGCACTGTAACTGCAACTGTGACCATAACTGTAATATTTAATGTGCAATAACCAAGGTGCAATAATCTATTTAATACACTGTCCTACAACCCGTGCAATAATCCTGATGTAGTGACTTCTGCTGCTATCAACACTTGAACATAAGTCAGTACACATGTATGTATGTACAAATGTATACAATGTATATGCACTTACATACGAGTAGGTGCGTATGTAAGTAGGCGCATAGATATATGTATATATTGAAGTATATAGATATGTTGTCTATATATATATTATATATATATATATATATATATATATATATATATATATATATATATATATATATATATATATATATAGACCACTAAGAATGTAAATGAGACATTTACATTCCTATTTCCTTTTTTGTATTTTTTGTTTTTGGTATTCTTTTGATCCATTGTAGATATGAAGATTCACTGTATATAACTGAATGCACCTTCCCTACTCTGCACCTTCTTGTATGAGCCGATGTGACGAGTGAATTTCTCCATTGTGAGATCAATAAAGACTATCTTATCTTATCTTATCTTATCTTTCACATTTGTCTCCACTATACGGCATGTGGCAAACTGCTAGGGAGACTTTTGACAGGTTTCTTTTAGAAGAGCTTCTGTTTTGCCAATTTAAACATGTTTACGGCTAACGGTAAACAGATTATACCACCTGAGCTGCAAATGTCTGAAGATCTTCCTGAGTTACCATGGGCCCCTTGGCTGTTTATATGATTAAAGGCTCAATATTGAGCTTTTTAAGCCTTCCAAAGTCAACTATAGGCATATATATGATGATATATTGCCTTTGGCACTACAGAGTATTCATTTGTTATGAAATAATAGCTGTTTTCTGGTCCTATTTATGCAACCTGGAAGAAAGACGCTTGCTTCAGTGACGCCGCCTTTCCCCATGTGGGGTGGCTCAAGCAAAATACCACATAGGCCGTGCTTTTTATGAAGGAGTGGCATCATGTCATAGTTAAAAGCAAAGTTGATTTTGTATGATATAGACCCTTTAATGCTCTCTTTGTCCAACCTGTTAGCTTAAGAGGACAGTTGCGTCTTGGTAGGTGTGCAGTTTGGCCATTTCCTTTATATTTGCAGATTACAGATTCAACAGCGTTTAGGGAGATGTCCACGGCTTGGGATGCTACTTTAAACTCCACAACCTGTCTGATGTATTCCCTAGCAGATCTCATGAGGCCTTTGCAGATCACCTGAATATTTGCAGACATTAAGATACTCAGCAAACAACTGTTTACTAATTAGGTGCCGATATGTTGCACCAGAGTTATTTTTGGCAGTATTAAAGGAGACTGCCAAATGCCACATCTTGTAAGTTTGTAAGAAATTTTGAAAAACAACGATTTCCCTCCAACTACACAATTATGCACAACTGCCGATCGATTATTTTATTTAGTTTTTTATTTAAGGGGTGTGAAAACTTTTGTAATGTCCTACTTGTTAACAAGTCTAATTACATTACAGTTGATATAATTTGTTTTTGCATCAACCTTAAAAAAAATCTAAACAAAACGTCACTCTGTGATTTAAATCACACGTTGTGTGTTTCCTGTGATATGCAGCTTGGTGATATAATGATGGTTACTTTTAGGACTTGTGTAACTCTCCCAAGTAATTTGACCCGAATGCAAACTGTGTGCTTTATAATCAAGGACTGAACACGCTGATAAGTCTGTGATAAAGCAGACCCGGGTCACCTGATCAGGACTCCCTTGTGCTGCTAACTCAAAGCACAAATGCTCCCAGTGTCCAGTTCTGTAATCTAGTCTGGATCATTGCAGGATCAGGAGGGTCACATAACAGAGGAAACACGGAACCGGCCACGACGCCCAGCGAAAATTAAGGGTTCCGATCCACCTCTCACCCTGCTGCGTGTTGCCTAAAAAGAATTAATCCATTTGGTTGAAATTACCTGAAACATGGAAAAGTCCTCACAGTTTAATGTCTCATCGGGCGCCGCCATATTGGACTGTAGGGTCCCTCACAGCGCCAGTCGACACGGCTGTTCAAAACAGTGCCTGAACGGAAAGTCGCTTAATTCGCTTCGGGCAGAGTTCTCATCAGGCACCATCTGGCTTAAAGGAAACGTCTCTCCAACAAGTCCGCCATGTTATTGGTGGCAAATTTTCAAATAAAAGAAACTGCTCCCTTGTTTTTAGACACAGTAATGCAATGTTCATTTCATTTGTATTACAAATAATATGAATAACTGAAACTAATCTGAACAAATCAATATAAGACAGAAGAAACAAAGGGTAACTGTGCAATTAATTCAGATTAAACTATAATAGTTAAATTAGTCATCCGTTTATTGTAGGTATAAGAAAAAAACTGCTGCTAATGCCTCACAGACTACACTGTCATAGACTTTTGGATTGTGAAAATACAGTAAAGCCACACCGCAGAGGATGCATCTAAAATAATCATGGCTCCGAATCAGTTCTTAAACATTACCATATGACATCTGACTAAACTGTCTCGTATGAAACATGTTATGGATGTGGACGACTTTAAAACTTACAGTTGTCTGAGGTTTGGGCCATTGTGGTTCTGATTCAACCGTTAACAGGAGGAACCACGAGGAGAAGGGCCATGCAGAGCAGCAAAGCAAACCTTCTGGTTGTAACATGGCAGTGTCAGCCACCCAGGAACGCCTGCATGCCACCATTTACAGGCACTGTATCTCGGAGGACTATCTGTTCAGGGATCATTCTCAGTCATTACATTTTGTTAGGTATGGCTCAAACTGTAGGCATGGCATGGCAATCCCTCTTTAAAACGGTTGAAAATGCTGTGTTCAAATGGGACCCACGATTACAGCACGTCATTGTGAGGAACTCTTGAGTTTCAGGCAAGTTTGTCATCAAAAGTTGTAAACAAGTAAACCTTCATTAATATAGAACCTCGAAGATCACAAAGCGCTTCACAATTAATAGTAAAACAATAAAAAACATTTGTTTAAAAACTTGCACTGGTGTTATTACGGTAAAAGGGGAGCAGTAAACATGACACCCATTTTAACTATAATTTGAAAAAAAGAAAAAAGAAAAATTAACATAAAATGACAGAGTCCATTTGGAACATGTTTTTTTCTTCTTTTTTGTGGATGGACACGCAATAAACGTGTACAACTTGAATCGGAAGATTTTAAGCCAGTGTGTTGTGTTCAAACTCTAACAAGTCTCCTGTGCTGCCCTACTAACAGCTTATCACTCACAACAAAAAATGCCTTTCGCAATATGGCGGCTACGTTGACGTGCCATCCTGAGCCAACGCTGCGTCCACTGCGTCTGCGTTGTGCAAGCCCTGTATTTCTTCTGCAGCTCATTGACTTTCAGTGGGTGAAGGGGAAGTTGTAGCTGCTTTTTGCTGCACATTTCTTGGACACACCGATCGTCATTAACCTCGACAGACATGAATTTCATCAGGTCCCGCGTCTCCGTGGGAAATCTTTTCGGTTCGTACGATTTACTCGTTTTTTTAGCCACGATCGATCTATAACAACAAACGGGCAATGCTCCACCATGTCTTTTCGCTTCGCACTTGTTGTTGTTGGGCTTTTCTAAAACGATGGTAGTAGTGGACATTTGATTTTAAGTAATTGTTATTTGATCGCTATAAAGCCGCTAGATGTTTTCGTGGTGTAGTTTGGCTGAAATGCTTAGGGCTGTGAAATATGTGTTTAAGTATAACATAGCATGCATTTATTGGTCTTGTTATTGTAATTATTGCATGTTTTTCCCCTAATGGCAGATTATTATAATTGCCTAAAACTCCCATTACTCCTATATAAAAGTAGTCTAGTCTAGTTACATGTTCATTTAGAGTTGCATTTAGTCTTTTATTCTATATAATATATCAGTAATGCTTTATTTAAGCATTTTCATATTCTGTATTTGATTGTAGTACACCTTTCATATCTTTGAGATAGAGTTTTATATTATTAATACGTTTTAAGATTGGGTCAATGGAAGCCTGTTCTTTCTTTTATTTATACTTTATTTTTATGTTTAGCAATTTTCATTTACTCATGATTTTAGCTTAACTTGGATAATTTCTATTTCTATTTTATTTAACAGTTCTCGCATTATCTATTCTTTTCAAAATCCATTTGATTAGTTTTAAATATTTTGTCTTGTTTTTAATCAAACTTTAATAATTAGAAATATTCATTATTTTCACACTCCATGTCCCAAGAAAGAAAAAAAGTTACTACCTGGGTTTAACAAAACAAATGGGTAATAGCCTCCTTTTGGATAATTAGTGCATGGATGATTAAGTTTCATTTGCCTCCAGTTGTCGTGGGAAACTAGATGCCATCTTCGGGGGAAGAAATGCAGTCGGAAAAACAATTTTAAATGATCGTGATCGGGGATTGATTAAACGCTTGGTGAAATCAAACAGTAATAAGACAACAGAAGTCATGGTTTTGTTCGGTAGGAAGAGCATTTCTGTGCTTAAAATGCGAAGGGAACTCGAGGGAATGGGACTAAACAGATACGTAGCCTTTAGGAAACCCCTGATCATTGAGGCTAAGGGCGGAAAAAAAAGGCTTCAATGTGCTCGGGAGTATAAAGATTATATTCTGGAGCAATGGGAAAAAGTCATGTGGTCTAAAATGAATACATGTTTACCAGAGTAGCGGGCGTATCAGGGTAAGAAGGGAAGTGCATGAAGCGATGCTCCCCTCATGCCTAATGCTTACCATACAACCCTTAGTGGGCTTGGCTCGCTACAGGTGATTAGATCTTGGTTCAGCAACATTATGGGCCAAAAGAGGTCAGCTGACTACCTGAATCTACTGAATGACCAGAGGAGGGAATTTCTTCCTCCCTGATGATAATTGATCTGGTCCAAATTGTAAATGAATGCTTCAAGGAGGTTGGGACATCACTTTCAGCCACCACAGGGTTCAGACTGCTGGAATGTGCTGGAGAAGGATCTGTGCCGTGGTCCGACTCGCCTATCATCTTTACAAGATCTTGGCAAAAAAAAAAAAAAAATATGAATGCAACTCTGGTGGGAAATAAATGTTATGACTTTGTAGGAGCATTATAAAATAAAGATGACGCAGCGAATGTGGGCCGTAAACGAACCAAAACGTGGTCCAACAAAATGTTACCATGTGTACATTTTTTCTCTTTTCTTGGCTAGGCATTGTGTTTTATGGATATAAATAATACAAATAACATTTGATAGACTGATAAACATCAGCTCAGTTGAATAAAGGATATTTTTGCAATACCTGCATCATGTGATGATTAATTATTTTGAATTGGAAGTGTAGCGAGAGCAAAATAAAATGGAAATGTTTTTTTATTGGATTTCTCTCCTGTGTGTGTTTTGGTATATTTTGCCTTGTGGACCTAGATAAGAAAATCGGCACTGTACTGTAGTACTTTCTTTTCAGCGCCGTAAAGTGGAACATTTGGAGACGAGTGGAAAATGCAGTAAACGTGTTTGTTTCACTTCGATCCAGGTCAGAGGTTCCGAGGGATGTGCAATAAACTCGCAGAGACCAAGCCAGAGGCCTCAGCCGCAGCTCCAGCACAAGGTGGGGTTTTGGATGACTGACAAATTGTTTTTCTTTTATCTCGTCCTGTCGTCCCCGTCCCTGCAGTGCGACTTGATCCACTTATCATCGGTTAATCTGAGCCGCAGTATAGAAAGGCGTTACATGCCAGATGAAGTTATGGGAAACGTTTTAAATAAAAACCGCACAGAGTCACGGAAAGAGCCGAAACAGAGCAGATGTCGTCAGAACGTTACCAGAAGCATCCTGGACTTTAACTTTTCCAGCGGATCTCGTGCATCAGGGTTGTAGGAATGTTTGCTTGTGGTCCCAAGAGACCGAGAGGAGCACAGGAAATGGGGCCATAATCTCTGGGCGATGGAGCAAATCGCTGATTTGAGCCGAGGAAACGGATAAGCTGATGCCCGCTCCTTTTCTTTCTCCCCCCCCCTCAGAACCCCGTCCCTTATTCAAAACCCCCGGCTACAGACCCTCCGACTTGGACAGGAAGATTTTAGTGTGGGCAGGCCGCTTCAAGTCCACGGACCAGATTCCAGATACCGTGTCGTAAGTAGTCCTTTCCTGTTTATTCCATACCCCCCCACTCCCTTTCACCCTAGCGCACTGCCATCCGATTGCCTCCACATCAGAAGAACAGAGCTGACTAAACGGATGAGCGGCCGTGCAGCGTGTAGCTGGCCCCTCTGAGATGTCCTTAGTTCAAACAAGGCGTCTGTTTGTGCTTGGAGGTAATTAACGTGGCTCCTGACATCGGTGCTGGAGATTGCGTCTGATCTGCTGCTGTGATTAGAAAAAGATCTGCTTGTCATGCTTACGAGGTAAATTCGGCCCACCTGGAAAACCGTAGACACGGAGCTCCGTGTCTCAAACAAACGGAAGCACGGGAACAGCTCAGGAGCGTGTCGAAAGACTTGATTGTCCTGATTATAAATATTTATATGATGTAGAGATTAGCTTGAATATCCAGCCATGATTTTTTCCTTTACTGAGATAAAATGAAGGAACACTTGTCAGTGTTTGTGTGAGGTAATAGCCTAAAACAGACAAAACGACCATCTTCTTTATTATTTCCAGACCTATTCAGAAGCAAATTCTGCGTTTTTAATCCTGTCTTTTCATGTTTCCCCACAGCTTTGAGATGATTGACAATGCCAGGAACAAAATCAGGGTGAAAGCTGCCTATCTGATGATGGCGTTGACAATAGGAGCCTGTGTGTTTATGGTGGTCTTGGGCAAAAGGGTGAGTGACAAAGCAGAAATCGGTCGCACGCACGTGCTGCTGTGAGCCGGTGCGTCTAGGATCACCGTGAGGCGGAAGAACAGGAATCCGTTCATGTCTGTGCTCGCTCGTCTCTTCTGCCGAGTCATGCTGAATAAGCCCACAGGAAAGTTGACAGGTGTCTTTGTTTTGACGTCCCACAACAGAGTCATGGCTTTGCATGGCTGGAGAGCTACAGATGCAGATTGGGGCCACATGCTATAAACATGTGTAGAATTGAATTTTGGAATTATGGATATGCACTTAAATAGTCAATTTTTCCAGGTAGGAATTAATATGAGTGTGTGGGGTTAAAACCTTTCTGTGACTAGCAAGATTTTTTTATTTAACTATAATTTTCAATACATGTATGCTGCAGAGTATATCTATTTAAGGCCCTGCAAAGATATCCCACAACTTGGTTTACAAAGTAAAGTACATGTTCCTTTGTGACAGCCTATCCCAGTACAGGGTTGTAACACAAGCCGGGGAAAGTTGTGACGACTAGAGAAATGCAGCAAAAACAGAGGCCACGCCACAGAATATGGTTGAAACATAGATGTTGACAATAAAGGAATAACCCAGAACAACGTGTGTCTCTGTGATCACAACATAAACACGCTATGGTTTTCCCAGGAGTGAGTGTGTGTATAAACAGTCTACGAGGACAAACTGTTTTTAACAGTCTGACTGCTTAAAGACTACACTGGCTACACTGTATCTGTGTAAAGAACATCGGTTTGTGTTTGCCGTTGTGTTAACGCGTGTGCTGCTGTGGGATTCTTAATCCGAATCACAATGTTGACAGATGAGTGTTGGTAGCCCCCAGAGCGCAAGCTTGATGAGCCGAAGACTGCACACGGCACAATATACCCTCACTTCCTTGGGCTTTGAGTTGCCGGAGGGCTTCAAACAGACGGCACAAACATTTCCGGCAGGACTGAGGGGCCAAATAGCCGTGGACTGGAAACCAGCCTGAAAGCTTCTGGGGGTCGCGGCGGATTGCAGAGCTTTTCTCACAATACCTGGAATCTCACGTGTCTTTGTTGTTTTGGCAGGATTCGTCTTCATCCAGGCGTCACTTGCAATGTTCACTGTTTTCTTAAATGGGCCGTGGCCACTGCGACCCAGTGGCTGCAGTGGAGAGGGAAGGAAAGTAGCACAGATTGCATTTCCCCCGTGAGCGAACAGCACACGCTACTGACCCAAGCACACCCCCCCCTCACCTGCACCTGCACGGTCTGCTGGCTGGACTGTTGCTGGACCCGTTTCAGCTCCGCCGTTCTTTGTGCCGCTGCCGTCAAAGTTGCATCTTACAACGACCAGTCTCATGTTTACGTGCGACTAAAACCTGTGGCTTGGGCAAGGCTCGTTGCCTCAGTGCTCCTCATCGTTGGGCCGGGGTTCCTCTTCGCGAAGAATGTACGGCCCTGCCATCCACCTCTCGTCCCAGATTTGTGGGAGTTTGATTTTATACGCGGTCACAAGTTGAGAAGCAAGTCTTCTGACCTAAAAGAAAGGGCAAAAGGAACTGAGCACTAAAGTCAGGCATCAACTCTCACTAAGCTGTCATTTTGTTTTTACCTCACGTGGAGTCGGTCCATAATACGGATCTGCTGGCTGAGTTGTTAAAGAGTTGGTCAACACTTTGTCCTGGCGCCTCACAGAAACCTGCTGCTTCGGTAACCTACGTAGGGAACATCACCGGAGCCCTGGTCTCTCAACGCCTGCAGTGTCTGCTCAGTGTAACGCGGCAGATGCTATGTTCTTTCGCCACTTATCTGACTGACTGACCTCATCAGATGCTTTAATTTTTTTCTTAAAGCATGAGCAGGCACCTCTCTCCGTCTGTCTTTCTTCTCCACTGCCTAGGCATTCTTTAAAGGAATAAAATTAAGAAATATAGTTTGTTTTCTCTGTAAGGGGACGGTTTAAACATGTTAAAGATATGTGTTACAAACGACCCCAACTCTGTCGGCCATTATTTAGCATCCTGTATTAGCTGTTGGAAATTAGCAGGGGAAAAATGCAGCGCATTCTGCCTTACCTGCTACAGCTATACGACTGTACTCGCTTTTCTATAGGTACTAAGCAACGTTTAGCACGTTTAGAGTTGTACTTGTTGGCCAAATAATTGCTTTCCTGCCTCAAAATCTGATATTGTTCAATGCAATTTTCATACATCTGTTTCAACGCCTGCCAACCACAGAGAGAGCTGAAGGTGGGAAGACACCGAAATGATCATCTGACTCCTATCGCATCCCTGATTGGTCGATTACAACCCCGTCCCTTCTCTCTGAACAACCAGCTTCTTTAGTCACGAATGTTTGTGGCTTACCTTCCTTGTGGAGAGCAACGAAAACTGTCTTCTGTTTAGTCATAATATTGCCTTTAAACATCATTTATAAATTAGCAATGCTTTTTAAAAGTTATTGTGACGTAATATTCTTGGACATATAACTCTGGGTTTTGGTGATCTCTAAAGCCACAATCATTCGGATTTGGAGAAATAAAAACTTGAAATATTTCACTCTATACGTAATGAATCTGAGTTTCACTTTCGGAAACGAGTGACAACATATCAAACTTTTCACAATATTCTTTTTTTTTAGATGTACTTGTATATAAGAAGCTGTATGTATAATTTGGACCCTAAATGGATTAGTACACATGAAAGATTTTTTCGTAAATCTGTGACTGGAACCGTAAATAATTTGCTATAAACCAAACCGTCTTGTTTTTTTTTTGCAGGCTGCTGGGAGAAACGAGTCCCTGACCGTATACAACTTGGAGAAGAAAGCCAAATGGAGGGAGGAACTTAATAAAGAAAAGACTCAATAATGGAGGACAACTCTGCCGAACAGCCGTAATACAGTCGCAACCAGATATTTACTTACAAAATATATCTAAATATAAAAACGAGCACCCTATTCTCTGTTTGGACATCTTTTATCACCATTGTCATTGCTGTATCAATGTACTGCAGTGGCAAAGGAACGCTTGATTGAAAATCTTCAGTTGAAGACTGTCTCCCACTCAGATCTGTATTTGGACGGCTTATGGGACATCTTTAATTACTGGCCACACCCAGTGCCTAATTCGAACAGCTAGGAAGCTCAGATACTTTTCCCACCAGATAGAGCAACAGCAAAAAACTTCAAGCTTTTACACCTGATGTCATTTTCAAGCCATGATCAAGCTTTTCTGTGGCTTTTCGGACTAGTGGCTTCGGCCTTGCTCCAGCCCACGTCGGGACGGGACGCCTTTCACTGTAGGGTCATGACACTCCTGCCAGCATCGTCACCTGGTCTTTTGCTTTTGTTTGTGACTTGATGCACACGTTTCAAACTGAACATGCCCATCTCTGGGGCACAGAAGCAGCCTCTTTTCTAAATGGTATATAAATGGACATTTCCATATCCCTTTAGGCATCTGGAAATTGTAGCCAAGAGAACCAGTTTTTTATTTTTATTTGGAGATCTGCAGTGTTTTTCCTGCTAGTTCAGCTTATTTCTTTAGATTTTCCAACATTAGACAAAGCATTTTGAGGCGTTAAAATACATCCAAAGGTGTGCCTCCTTTTAACTCGTATTTTTCCTCACTGACAATGCCAAAAAAAAACAAAAAACATTATCGAAGTAGTTGTGTTCTTGTGCACAGTGCATGTAAATATCTGGTCTGGACCGTATTTTCACCCAACGTTTGTACGAAGCAGAGCTCTCATCCTGGAGGAGAAGAAAGATGGCGGCAGTCTCAGAGCAGGAACTTGAAGAACTCAGTGGAACCTTTTCGCCCATCGGGGCGTCAGCCTCCCTTCGCAGCTGTGAGCTCAGAAAAATTTAAAGCCCAAACTAAATCGTTAAGCAGTGACAGTTTTCCACGCTGTTGGAGGTCTCGGAGGAAGATGGACAACTGTGGCAGTGCCAAGCCAAAAGCTGCATTTGGGGGAATAAAATGAAAAGCATTAATGCATTTCTGACTGGATAAATGCTAACGTTTGAATCCATGAGGTTGGTAATCTGTTTCCTCTGTGAGCACAGGTCTGTGTTTAGTTTTAACAATATTCAAGTAGAAGATCCGATGAGCGGATTCTTTATCGTGTTCAAATAACTGATACAATAAAGTTTGCCAATAGCTGTTCATTTTTGTTTATAGTAATAAAGAACAATATCCGTTTAATAAAGTATTGGTTATTTGGATATGTCCTGCTGTTTGATTAACTTACCTGGGGGTTTTATTCGTACTCTGAGCAGAATTTATGAAAGATTTAAGCTTTCAGACCATTTGAAAACCTTCACCTTGAGGTAATGACCGCCCCGCTGTTACCATTTCAAACACGCATTTGTGGGGCTGGGGAACTACCAAACAAAAACTAAAAATCCCCTTTCATAACTCCGCGAAACACCCGTTAATCCCGTGCGACAACAAAACTAATCCACTGGGTTGACTGAAATGGCTTTTATGCAAATGGAAGAACAGAACAGATGCACAAACTCAGTACAACAAACGGTAATGAACACAAAGAGCTGGTCATCTCTTGCAGAGATTTCTGACAAAAACAAAAAAAAAACATGAGTAGAGTACTTGGTAAACAAACATTCAGTTGTGCTAACTACGATGATCACCAGGATTTTCAAGTTTAATCTGGATTTTTTTTTTCTCCTTTCTTGACATTTTACAGAAGAACTTCCATATGTTAGGGATTATGGCACCATAAACTGAAGATGCTAATTCCTGATTTGAAAATAAAAAAAAAGAAAATAAGAGACCAACCTTGAATCTTCAAGATGATAAAAGTGTTGATTTGGCATAACCAAATAGGAGACGTTTACCTGTATTCACGTTAGACTGCTCACAGATTACAGCCGATTTACCAAATGCAGAGTTAATTTAGCTTTGCAGAGGCAACATAATCCTCTGTTTTTAAAAGAGTTTGCTGAGAGTTTCAGTCTTCAATCTGCTCAAGTTCCCCTTAGCTAGAAGGGGAAACAGTGTAATCTTTTGTCACACCAGGAGTTGGGGGGCCTGGCCTCTACATCTCGCTTCCTGAGGAGGGAAGAGCCGTGTCATCAACTTAAATAGCACATACATAACAACTAACGTCGATGAACAGGCATCAGTCCAGAACTAAAGTGCTGCAAATGAAATGAAATGATAGTTTAATAAATGAAAAGAAAAAAAAAAAAGAAAAGCTAAAATCCCGCTGGCTTGCTGCTGGACAGAATCCAGGGTTATATAGTCTGTTTTGTTTCGTCCAAGTCCAATTGTCTCAGTGCGAGGGAAGAATCCGATTCCCGTGGTTCCACGGGGTTTAAGATCGGGTCACGACAGAGCTGGCAGTTTAAACTCTTGAAGGTGGAGCCAGTGCATGTGGAAAAGTCCCAATACTGGTAAAAAGGAATGATATGAGATCAGGGTGGGAATGCAGGCAATCCACCGCATAGCAACAAAGTCAACTTTCTAATTAGTCTATGTGTGGTTTCTGAGAAGAGGTGAGGAAATTGACCCTCCGCTTTTTTTTTCTTTTTTTTTTTTTTTTAAGTCACGTGCCTTTCTAAGCAGTCAGTCCAAGCGACGCACTCAAACATGGGCTCATATGTCTCAAGGTCAGTCCAGTGTTTAGGTTGGATCTTTCTTTGTGTGCAGGAGGAAAACCGAGGGGGGTACCGG
The DNA here is from genome assembly GCA_037039145.1 of Fundulus diaphanus. Lineage (NCBI taxonomy): Eukaryota > Metazoa > Chordata > Actinopteri > Cyprinodontiformes > Fundulidae > Fundulus > Fundulus diaphanus. The sequence continues at coordinate 21,551,696 of CM073137.1, read as the reverse complement.
GTCAACATTTGTCCGTCTTCCAAGTCGTTAATGCTTCAGACAAGCAGGGCAGTCCGACTCCTCCCACTGACTGAGAGAGTGCTTGCCAACCCTGTGGCAACGAGGAGGACATCTTCCTTTCTGATGAGGAGTGGAGGAAAACCCGAAAATATGCGAATGATCTGACCGGAGATACTGGCGCTCTGGTCAGGCGCTAAAGGCGGCGGCACTAAACTGAAAAATATCATGAACCTCTATGAACTGGCTGACAAAACTTTGGAAACTGACCCATGTTGGATGTACGCACAAGCATGTGCTCCTGTAATGTTACATAGTAGTATAATAATCAGGATAAAGATTAAATCCATCTCTGAGGAGGGGAGGGGGAGGGAGGAGGGCTGCTTGTCGCCCTGAATCTTGGCTGTGGGCAGAGACGGAGATGTGAGCGTAGGTGAAGATGAAGCTGGAGCTTGGGAGAACGTTTAGCATTATAGCTGGAAGCCCTCCATGGGAGCCTCGCATTGCTGGAAGAGGAACTGCTGCTGCTGCAGGTCGACGGCCGGAGCCAGAGACGGGTCCTCGTCTTCGGTGTTGAAGTAGCGCTCGATCAGGTCGAAGGCCTTCTGGTAGATCTCCTGGTTCTCGTGGCCCTGCAGGAACTCCAGTTTGTCCAGGCCTGAGAGGGAACAGAGGCGGTCAGAGCTGGAGACAGTGGTCCTTATGTCACCAGAGAGACATAAACATCAGGGTTTCCTTTGCCAGACAAATTTTGTTTCACAATTGGAACCCGTTTTAACATATATATACATACATAAGTTCATGAATTTATAGCAAATTTAATGGTACGGCACTGAATATGGAAGCTGCAGAAAAGACGTATGACTGGATGGACGGATGAATGGATAGAAAAGTGGATGGGGGGACAGATAGATGGACTGACCGAACAATGAATGGTCTAAGGCTGGACAGACAGACGGACAGACGGACAGTCGGACAGATCTAGAGACAAACGGACTGAAAGCTGAACAGAAACATGGATAGATGGATGAACTGAAGAGACAGGCTGATGATGACAGCTTGATGGAGGGAATAATAAAATAGTTGGGACAGGTGAAGCGACTGAGAGCCGGATAGAGCGAGGGAGGGATGAGAATTTTAGAAATTTGGATATTTAGAATGCAGACAACAGAAAACACAATGAGGTCTGGGTGCACAGTTGGTTTTACAGACCTGGTTTTCTTTTTCCATATTTGAAGAATAGCTAAATCACATTCCCTGATTTTCCACACTGTGAAGAAAACCTGAAACCTAAATGCTCTGACTTCAGTTTCCTCTTCCTGGTGATTTGCCGTCTCTTAAAAGATGTCAGTACTTCACCTCAACCCGAGAAACTACCTGCTTAACTATACCTGACATTAAAGAAGACCTGCACCAGAAAATAGTCAAATTTAGTTGTTAAAACATCACATGAAATCTTAATTCAACGCGTATTTCTTATGGAAACCTGGACCAATGAGGATTGGGAGGATAATTCACGTCAAGTAATGATTTCTCCATTAAAGTACATTAACATCAGTGAAGTCAGTTTGCCAAACAGGTGTTTAATTTGCTCGTGGAGCCAAGTTCACCTTCTCAAACCAAATAGTTGATAACATGTTGGCCCGTCATTAGAAATAAACTGTTTTTCAGCACATTAGACACAAATGTAAATGCTAATTTCACTCCATTACGATAACAGACACAACCAGGGACTTTCTTTTCAACAAAAGCGTAGAGAATGAAACGTGACGGAGGGACAGAGGGTCTCACCGTAGGCCTCTTCGATGAGAGCACAGTATGGGTTAATGCCTCCTCCCCTCTTGGCCTCCAGCTCTCCCAGTCGCAGGATGTTCTCTAGACCATTTAGAGCCACTTGGACTATTTTGGAGTCCATCAACGTGAGCAAGTCGCACAGAGGTTTTATACAGCCAAGTTCCACTAGATGCCTGCAGAGGGCGGTACAAGCACAGAACAAAAATGAGACTCTTAACCAAAATAATAGGGTGGTCTTTGTAAAACAAGGCATGCAAAGCCTCCCTCTAAAACATTTAAAACTTAGAAACCTTAATCGTACATGGCGTCTTTTGAAACAAAATCTAAATTTAGATCTAAATCTAATTCAAGATATTAAGCAATATACAGACAAATAGTTTATTTACTAGTGTTTGCTGTATGCTACATGTGGCTTTAAAGCTTTAATGGATTTTTAATCAATACAAGTATGAAGTCTGTGGGTTTAAAGGAAACCTCTATGTCACAAACCTATGTGAAAATAAACAAAACTTAAGATGTAATGTTTTTTTTTTTTTAAATGCGCTTTGGTCTCACCTTATCTGCTCTCCAGAGCCCCCGGAGGTGGCATTGGTAATAGCCCACGCTGCCTCCTTCCTTGTGCGAAACTCTGCTACTTGCAGAATACTGATGAGAGGAGGCATCAGCTCCGCATCCATCACCATCTGTGGAAGAGAGAGATAACGCGTCAGGGCTTCTGAGAGTAGACATTTTAAACTCTAAATTAAAAAAGCAAAATGTAAACACACCTGTATTTGTGCTCGGTTCCCTGCGGTGATGTTGGAGATCGTCCAGCACGCTTCCTTCTTAATAGACTCCTTGGGGCTGCTCAGAAGGTGAAGTAAAGACTGCAGCGCTGAACAGTTCAGAATCACCTGAAGTGGTGGAAATTACACGCCGTCAGAACGCTCACATTTCTCCAGCGCAGACATTAATGCTCAGACGGAGCGGGCGCTGCCATTACCTGTGTCTGCAGATCGTCTCCAGTGACTATGTTTCCCACGGCTCTCAGTGCAGGAGAAACCACCTTATAATCAGAGTGCCTGAAGGACAGCAGAATTGCAGCATGTCATCATTTTTATTTATTTTTTGGTGAATTCATAGAAACAAAGCGGTACACTTTCTATAAATTCTGATATCATTAAAAAGTGTATCTCAGTAATTGTGGTTCCAGGACGCTCAGGTTGCTTTATTAGTGGCTTTTAGCTCGTCTGCATTGTTGAATCTCGGGTTTCATCTTCCTCTCAGGAATGTTTCTCTACGGGGTTCAGGTTAGAGAAGCTTGCTGGTCAATCAAGCACAGTGATACTGGTGATTAAAGCAGGCAGTGTGAGCAGATGCCAAGTCCTTCTGGCAAATTTAAAACGGCATTTTCATAAAGCGTGAAATGGAAGGAAGCATGAAATGCTCTAAACCATCTTGGTAGACGGAAGTACTGACTTTGGACCAGCGCCTCGGGGATGAATTTGCTCCCAAAATCATCACCAACTGAGGAAACCTAATAGAGAAACTCAAGAAACTTGAATTTCTTGCCTCTCTACTCTTCTTTCAGAACTCTATGACCTTGATTAGGAAATGCAATGCTAAATTGACTTTGGTCTGAACAGAGGACCGTGGACCACCAAGCAACAGGTGAGACATTTTACCTGGTTTAATGGTGGCTTGGCACAACGTTAACACAATGCCTGGATACGTCTGTGTGGGAGTTCTGGAAGCTCTGATTAGAGAGATAGTCCAGGCCTTGTGAATCTCCCAAAACTCTGTAACACTAATCATATATATACTAACCATAATAAAGAGTTTGAAAGAAATTTAAATATCATGAGATGTTAAAATTTGCTTTATTTTGAAAAACCAACATGGCCTGCTGCTTCCTGTCTGGCTGCAAAGCTGCCTGGCTAGTACCATGCAGTCCGGTGTTGCCCATTTAGCATCTTCCAAAAAGCAACCGGCAACCACGACTTTTAACGACTTTTTTTTGTTGTAAGGCCGACTTTACCGAAAGCACCAGCCGTTCTGGAGTCTGTACTGAGGCAGCAGAAAGAGCTGCCACAGGAGTTTCCACTTCCCTCAGCGCCGTCTCACAGGCACATAACAACCTTTGCCTCATCACATAAATCTAGTTTTTAAAGTAATCTATTGTGTCTCTGAAACTGTTACACTAAAATTGTAGAAGCCAATATGTGTAAAGTCTATATAAGACAGGAAATGATGTGTGTATGGGTGTGTGTTTCACCGGAAAAGGCAAATCGGATTTGACCGCTTGGCCGGGAAACGCTGTCATCACACAGCTGGCCGTTTGTATCATCTTTCGCTTTATAAGCAAGCAAAAGTGGGAATAAAACCAGCTTTTAACTGCAAGAACAGCATCTGGACATTCCCTGTTTACCATCTCAACCCGGCAAATGCACGTCAACCATAAGATTCTGGTTTAAAAACACTCCCGTGGCTTTAAGCGTCAGCTTAGCACGTAAAAAAATAATTCCCTGAATTTGATTAAATCACTTATTCACCTCGTTCACTTTGTGCGGCTGTCTTTTTGGTACAGTTTGTTTTATGTACTGTGAATTCAGGCATCGTAATAAAATTCAAGAATCGTTTTATAAAAGGTAATTTTTAGTTCCAAACATTGAATCGCTATTTTAATAACTTTTTTTTGTCATGGCAAAAGCTCTCCTACAGCCTGGGTCACAAATGTATGAACAAATAGGCATATTAGATTACAACATCATCACCCCCCCCCCCCCCCCCCACCCCAAAAAAAAGCACCACCATCTAGAGGAAACCCTGAACGACTTACATCAGCAGTTCGACCAGCCTCCGACAGACTCCTGAGTCAATAACAGCCTGGATCTTGTCGTTGGGCCCGTCAGAAAGGTAGGACAGCGCCCAGCATGCGTCAGCTAGGATGTCGGTGTCATTGACAAACAGCAGCCAGGAAAGCACGCTGAGACACGGGGACACCTGGGAGGAAACATGGGCTTCACCTTCAGCTAGAAGAACACTTTTGCCTTTGAGATACGAGAGGCAACAAGCATGTGACCTTGAGAGGCGAGCATCGCTGCACCTCAGCTAAAAGAGATGTGGGCAGTTGCCATAGTGACGGTGTAACCTGGCAAATTACCTTAGCGAAGTCTGGGGGTGGGTTCTTCCCTCTGCACAGGTTTGAGAGCGCCCACACCGCGTTCCTCATCATCGTTAGACGGTTCTGCTTGGCCAATAGTCTGCGAGCAGCATTTCAAAGACCAAACTGGTGAAGTTGCTGTTTAATTTTACCCTTGAACATGTAACACTGAGAAGCTACTTACTGCAGCAGAGAAGGCAGAATGTTACAGTCTATAACAAAGTCTCTGCATTCTGTGCTGTCGCCTGCGATGTTGCCCAAGGCCCATACTGCCTGAGGGGGAAAGCGGTGATTCAAGTTAGATGGTAAACCAAATAGAAATGACATTTTGGAAGTAGATTTCTGGCAGGTTAATGGAAACATTCATCTGAAGAAGAAAAAATACCAGAGAGAAGACAGCAGTAATAAGACATGCCAGGGACTCTTTCTGACCTGTTCCTGGACGTCCTCAAAGTCTGAGCAGAGCATCTCTATGAATATCGGAACAGCCCCGGCCTGGATTACAACCCGCGTTTGATGGGATGTACCTGAAGCAATGTTGGTCAAGACCCATGCAGCCTCGAACTAGAACAAAAACAGAAAACGTGAAAAACGGCAAGTAACGGTGGGGATTTGTAACCGGAGGGAAAACACACGGGATGCGAGATGCAAGGTTCCTACACAATCCAGGACTTTTCTCAATCTCATTCTTTTGAAGTTTAAACGCAAAACTTTCATAGTTAATGTATGGCAGATATTTCTACAGTAGTAACACTTTAAACACAGAAAATAATGCAGGAAGGATCTTAGGGAGAAAGAAAGGAAGGCAGGAATGATAAATTGATGGATGGACAGAACTTTTATCAATTAAAATTATTAAGTCTGGAGATGCAAACCTTTTCAATTTTCTTTTCCCCATACTCATTAAGATATGGGAAACACTTAAATTCTAGATTTTTCCATAATGCATAGGAACCCTGTAGAGGCATCTTTATCTCATTTTCCACCATTTGAGCTGAACGACGGGCAAACGTACCTGCAATGTACAGTTTTCTCTCCTCTTCAGAAATTCAACAAAACGCTCCACCACCCCTGGAGTAGCAATAACTTCATCAATGGGTGGGTTTGGTTCTGTGGGAGACACATACAGTCTAAATGAAATGTCACCATTAGCTTTCTTTGTCTAATGTGCATTTCAGACAACATCTACATTTCATGGGTTCAGATCGCTGTAAAGACACAACGTGGTGATTCTCCAAGAGAAGCAGAGCCTACTTTGTGCTTTTGAGAATAAAAGCCTGCTGCTGCCATGACCACAAGAGCGATGCATTCATGAGAAAAAACTTCCAGCTTTGGTTTTGGGGGCGGCTGTACCTTTAGAAAGAAGTTTCCTAAAGCGCTGGGTGCCTATTAGCTGCTGCTCTGGAGAGCTGGAGAAGATCATCTGAATCATGTCTTCAGAGATGACCCCACCCTGAAACACAATTTGTTTGCATCTGATTTCATCCAAGTTTCTTGCTTTTTTTTTTTTTTTTTTTTTTTTTTTTTACATTTATGGAGGAGCAGGATAATTGTATAAATGTTTACCCACCATGTGAGGGTCCAGGTTGTTCGCCTGCGATTCCAGGTAACCACTGTCCGCCATTCCATCCTCATCCAGGGTGCCATCATCCTCCACGGTGGCAACATTTCTCCTTTTAAAAAGCTGGAACACAAATTACAAATGTAGATTTTTTTTTGTATAATTTACCTTGAGGTTACACGAATATGAGGAGCATAAGTAAGAAGCTGCATACAGTGGCTTAGAGAGGTATTCAAACTGCTCTGACTTGAGTTCGGAACATTGTTTTCTAGCAGGACGGCGTTTTAAAAACTTCTGCTTTGTTCACTAATGTTCTCTAACAAAACTCCGAGGCTAGAAAAGCCTCAAGGCTTTTATTCTGAATCCAATTACACATAGGTGTTGAATAGTTTAGTGATTTCTGATGACAAGTGATTGCACTGGATTTAATTCAGGGGTATCCGAGGAAAGAATGCTGAACGGAAATATAGAACGTAGTTTTCTTCGTGTGGAAAACATTTTTCAAATCCAGGCATGGTTTCTGTTTCATTTTGCCTTCCCTGTGTTGGGCTCTCACAGGGCCTACCAGGCAAGGAAAATAAGTTTTGCCGTAAAATGATGGATGAAAAATGTGATGACAATACCATTACCATTTAAACATTTCCCAGACCTTTTTCTTTGACATCACACAATATCCTACCACGCTTTTAGTGTCTTAACCACTACATACATACATAACAGAGAGTAAGAGTCCTTTCCTGAAATATAATATCCAAAATAATATTGCATTGTCTCAGTCCCCTTCTATTGCGATACGGTGATATTGTGGTGCGATATATTTTGCCGTTTCCATCACATAAAATCCCCTTAAACACATTGAAGTCTGTGGTTGCGATGAGAAACAGTTCATCAGGTACGACCACTTTAGGCAAAGCACCGTCTCTCAGCTGTGCTAGATCAGTTTGACGGTGCACAACAGACGACTTACTTGTTCATCCTTCTTCTGCTTGCGGAGCTGCAGGCCTTCCTCTTCCCTCCTCCTCCTCATCTCGTCTGTGTTGAGAGACTTGTTCTTGTAGCTCTTGAGTCTTGCATTGTCCTTACCCTGACTCATGGTGCAGCCTGACAAAACACAAGTTTCTGTCATTAGCACGAGCTCGGATCGGCCTTTCCGAGCCGTTTTCGCCGCAGTTCAACACTCCAATCCACGCGTGACCTGGCTGCGGCGTAACGCTTCGTACCAAAACGTGCGCCGGTTTCCAGCCACTGAGGACTTATTTAACGGATTTGACTACCGAGAGTTGTCTCCTGTTTCCTATACACAGTGTACTTTAAGGACACATTAATGAATATTAATATCTACTGGCAGGGGCTTGCTTTTTTTCATAACAGTCATCCGGCCCAAACAGGATTTAGAACAGAGATGAATAGAAACGGGGTGCAATGCGCAGCTTCCAGATAATAACACACACAAAAGTGAGTTATATCTGAGTTTTGTGCATTTTTATCGTCTTTTGTCTGATCAAAAGTACTTTGGTTCCCTGCAGAGAAATCTAAACAGATAAGATAAGGTTTAAGCACATTGTTGCAAAATGGTTCCTTGACAGTAAAACACTTGGACGGAAGGGACAGAACGGCAACATGTGGTTACAAAACGGGCAAACTCAAAAGCCGAAGCAACCCTGCACATATGACAACCGGGTTGTTTTTTTTAGGTTTTTTTTTTTTGTACTCAGCATTCAACATTGTAAGTCGTATACATTGCAGCACATTGATTTTAGCGCGACTGCTCACATTCAAATCAACGGAACACACAGTTGGGCTCGAAATGATTCATTCACCCCCTGGAGGATTAAGATTTAAAAAAAGGTACCTTCATGTAACCAAGACTTTTGCATTTAGTGTGAAATGACTCAGCCGCCTCCTAAAACGATAATAAACCAAGCGTTGCAGGAGTATCATTTTGAGACTTTTGTTTTTAACATTTTAATAAACAAAAAAATGATATGTTGAAAATGTGTTATACCCTTCTAAACATTCAATGGAAAAGCCTTTATTAGTAGTATTGAGAATCATTTAGCCTTTCCTCACAAGTCTGTTGAACCCTTCAGCTTTTGGGGCCAGCTCCAAGTCTTCAAACATCACCCTAATCCTTAGCTTACTCTACAGACAGATTCCTCCAATGTTCTGGCCGGGACTCTCTAAAGCTTTAACTTTAACACTAAATCTTCCAGGGGCAAAAATAACTTAGAGCTTAATTGCATCCAAACAATCTCCGACAACACAGCTGGGACTATGTACAGCTGTTCCTTGTCCTACCCAGCAGCCTCTCCACTGCTAAACACCATTAGCTCCTTGCTTTCTATTGCTGTTTAACTGTATGGTGAGTTACATGTGAGCACTAGAGGCTGCACTGTTGAAGGCTAATTCCTAGCTCGTGCAAGCATGTTTGGCGATAAAAAGCTTTACAGTTCAGTGTAATTTGATTTGGAGCCTTTTGTTTATCTGTAGAGATGAAACAGACCCCCTTCATAAATACCTGCCTGCATCGCAGTATGTATATGCTTCCCCCCCCGAGGTGGGCTGCTGTGACAGCTGTCAGTCCCAGAAGAGGAAACCCGATCAACACTGCAGCCTCAGCGGCTTCTGATCTTAAAACAGCCACTAAAGTAGATCATTCCCCTAAACAAACATTGCCCAACGAATGACATTTCCAGATACGCTGCTAGCACAGGGTTAGCTTTCTGTGGCTCTGCACAGCCCAGCTACAAGCTAGCCAAAGGTTAACTCGGCGGTGGAAGTCTGTCTTTCAGACATTTACACAGGTGAAAAAGCCCGGTCTGGAGGTCGAATAACGGCCCCACTCGGTCAGGTTGGTTATGTCACAGCCAGCGTTGGCCGCATTCATCACCCGAAGCTAACAGCCGAGCTGCGGCTAACTGGACGTTAGCTCAACGCGAAAACCCATCTCAGCACATTGGACAAGCTAATGTTCCCAAACGCTCCTGACCGGAACTATTACACATCCCCCAATCACTTCGTGGGAACCACAACAAACCTCAAAATAGAGATATTTCCCCGGTTCTGACCTGTCAGATCGGGCTCGTAATCCCCTGTATTCGTTAGGCCACCGTTGAACAGCCGTCGCCGGTATGTCAGTCGGTGCGCATGCGCGATACACAGGCTCCTACGCAGAGCGGCTCCGCCGCGCCAACACGGCGCTTTTAATTTGTAAACAAAGAGCCCGCGCAGCTCTGCGGCCAGACTGTTGAGCTAAATACGTGTCATAAATGTTTCTGGTGGTCTCAGAGCTTGGTAACCTTGTTCTTTTAATCTGTCGCGGGCGAGGAGGTTGTTCAGCCGCTTTAAGGCACGCTTTCAACTTCAAGCGTATGAGCCCACCTGTGACAGCTTAGGTTTGCCTGACTGTGACGTCACTCTTTAATGTTACAGTATTTTGATGTTTCCTTTTGATGAATGACATGGACCACCTGGGCAACCACACAGACACAACACAAAGTGAAAAACGAAACTAACAGGAAACAACAACAGAGACACAGAAGCACAAAGTTGTTGTTGTTGGTATAGTGGTTGTTGTTGGTGTTATTATTATTATTATTACTAGTAGTAGTAGTAGTGTTGTTTTATTGATATAAACATTATAGCAAAGCATGATATATTTCAAAATATTTAAAAGGAGTAAATACTTATATTAGTTCATACTATGCATATGACATCCAGAGGAAGAGCAGGTGAAGCGATAACATTCGCTTCTTTTCGACTGTTTTTAGCGAAGGTTCCGGCCAGATTTAACTGTTTAAAAGTCCGCTTATTCATTTTAGCTGGCTTCACAGGAGAGTCACATTTAGCTTGTAGAAAAGGCAACAGCCACTAAATAAACAAAAGTCATCAAACCAGTAAAAGTTTGATGTAGGACATGCGTGCATTGGCCCGACCGCACAGACGCACACCTATGTACCTACTGAGCGCTTTGACAAAAAAGAACATTTATTTTATTCCAAATTTTGATATTAATATAGGGAAAAAATCAATAAAAGTCAAAAATTAAAATGGAAAAATATATCCAAAGGTACGCACAGTGCATACAGCTGCAGGCGTCCCTGGCGTCAGTCATCCTGCCAGCTGTCAAAAGTGACAGCGACGTGGGCAGCGCGCAGGCTCGCTGATGACCTGTGTTTGAACTACTACCAAACAGGTGCAGTCTACAAAGTTCGGAAAGAACAATTGATATGTGATTTAATCAATTGTTTTGGATTGAGAAAAAAAATATAATATAAAAAGTTAATTAAACATGTTGATAATATTTTAGGAAACTTAAAATATGGCTTCCCTAATGAGTTTTAGACCAAAGGCGACCTGTCTGTAGCGGCATAAATAAACACCTGCCCTCCATCGTAGGAAACATTGTTGCAGCATGAATTTTTTTAGGCGTCTATAAAAATGCCCCGGTGCCATCTAACTCAAACTTAAGGATCCGATTTTCCAAAAAATGACCACCAGGCAATCGGAACTGGACCGGAAGAGCTTCGATATGTGGCACGACTACCTGAACCTGGGCAGGCTCCTGCAGGGCGACCGGCGCTCCGTGGAGCTCGGAGACACGGAGGGTCCCAGCGAGAGGAGGCCCGCCCAGCAGACGCCCCACACCCAGGCGTCACTCGCTGGGAACACAGGGACGAGCCCCTCAGAGATCAGATGGACCCGCAGCGGCAGTCTGTCGGACACCAGATGCGGCGGCGGCGAGGCCACCACGCACATCTGCCTCTTGTGCAGGCAGAACGGGGAGTCTCCCAGGGTGTACCGGTCCCACCCTCTCAGATCGGACGACGGTAGGGTGACGTGCCCCATCCTGCGGAGCTACACCTGCCCCATCTGCGGGGCCAGCGGGGACCGAGCTCACACACGCAGGTACTGTCCGAAGGGGAAGCTGCGGGAGCCGGCGACTGGGGTACCGGAGTTGAAGTTCTGGTAATGATGATGATGATGATGGATGATGGACTCTGATGAGCCTTACAGAAACAGTTATAAAAAAAAGATGTTAAAGACACGTTTTAAGTCTGAAAGCCTGGGGAAAAAAGCAGGCAAGTGGTTTATTTTGTATTTGTTTGTTTACAGTGACAGAAATCAGTTGTTTCTAAAGGATTCACCAAAACAAAATAAACAGTTTGCCAAAGTTTAAGTTCTCTGAGTGCTCTTTGTGTATAAAAGTATCAAAAGTCTGTCCCTGTGTGCGTATTTTTTGTAACATTGTATTGGTTGAGTTAATTTGTTCACTGATTTGTGATTCATTCATTGCATAAAAGAAACGTTCACTGTAAAAGTTGGATCAGGGCCACACATAGATGATCTATTAGAGTTTCACAACGTGTACTGTGGTTTCATAAGAGATCAAACTAAAACTTTTCTATAACGAAAAGTTATAAACCTGTCCTGTTGTATAAACGCCTTATCAGCACCACAGACAACACAGAGTTGCAGGAGGTTGGATTTAATTCCACATCAGCAAAAAATGGCTGCATGATGGCAATATAATAGACAAGGTGCATTGTATGTAGTCACACAAGCAAACAGATAAATAGATTTTGAATATTAAAAAATACAATAAGGGAATATAAATAAATAGATTATAAATTAGAATATGCAATATACAACACATATTTTCACACGCACAAATATGCACTCACAGTAGCTGCTTACTGATGAAGAGAACTAAAGGGCAACACAGCTGTATTGGAAAATATGGGGAACACACACACACACACACACACACACACACACACACACACACACACACACGCTGTCAGATATATATATAAAACAACAATGATGGTCTCTTTTTTTATACATTGGTGCTGGTTTATTTTGTGTGTGTGTGTGTGTCTGTCCTGTCTGGAAATAATAATTGTTATCTTAATGCCAAAAAGAGCCCAACAGATTTTATTTTCACAAGAGGAGCCTTACTGCTCTCACCATAGTGCTCCGCTTGATTTATATATGCAAGAAGCTTTATTAGACTTTATGCTGGGACTATTTCATATTAAAGGGACACTAAAATGGGAAGGTAAAAGAGGGAAAAAAGGAGCGAGACAGATGAGCTTAAAGGGAGAAAAGGTGAACGAGAAAGAGGAGAGGAAAGGGTGAGAGAGCAATATAACATCCTCGGAGTCTGCCTCTACATTTGCAAAGAGAGATATAAAACTCAGCAAAACCAACAGCAAAACAATTGATAAGGTATTGCAGGTACAAACAACCAACGCCTTGGGTGCCCGACAGTCCACCCCGCCTCTGGAAGGTAGCAGGTGCCAGTGCACCCCCTGTGCACCCTACCCTGAACCCTCAATATCTAAATGCGACTGGGGGCAGAGAAAGCCAGGGGCGATGCCTACACAGAAAGACCCCCCACCCCACCCAATTTCTCACCCCCATCCCCGAATTAAAGCCCTACATATATGTGTGTTGTGAGAATGTTATAAATGAAAGCGTCCAAGATGTATATTAGAATTGGGGTCAAGGACGCCACCAAACAGCAGGGTTGGGAAATCCTGCCCTCCCACCCACCAAGGTCCTACATGTGTGGCAGCGTGATAGAGCAGGCAGAGGGTGATGTCTGGGGATGGGGAGGAATGACTGGGGAGCAACATGCCCTCCCTGGAAGCCAGCTTCCCCACTGACTCCAATAGGCACCCATCTGGAGAAGGAGGCTCTGCCAGGCGCACCACCACAGGCCACGGGGCCAGAGATAGGCGGCAGAGCCAACCGCAGACTGAGACCAACACCACCCAGCCTTATGATTGGAGCCTTCCAATCATAACCCCTACCCCCACCGAGGAAAGAAAAATTAAATTAAACCCACCCTAACACTAACATTCAAACAACTCCCACACCATATACGACAATAGACACCCAGGCTGGGTTCCCCCATCCCATACCATCCCCCACTAGCAGAATGCATCCACTGAAGGGGAGTGCATCTGCCATGAGACGTTAATGTCCATACCCCCCTTCCAGCTCGACAGGCCCCAAGACCCTCCGGTGCACCAGAGGCCCCGGGTAGGGCCAGACACCTGGGCATTCACCGGCCCAAAGCCCCAGCGACATACTCCACAGAACCTAAACCCCCGAGGCCTCACCAGGACACCCACCCAGAGCCTATCCCAGACCCACCCAGCGGCAGGACAGCAACCAGAAATCAAAAATCTTGATATCATCTCATATTTTTTGCCTCTCTTAAGAAAGTCAGAGTAACATGGACAATGTTTCCCACCCCAAGCATGGAGCTGTTGCAGAGCTGGAGAGCTGTTTCAGTGACAGACTGCTGCATCCCAGATACTGTTAGAATTTATAATCTCTGCTGCTGCAACAAACTCCATAAGTGTTTAAAACATGCTAATGGTTGCACTTGTTCTTTTCTGATTATGATTTGTTTACACTGTCTAAGGTGCTGATGTCCATTTGCACACGTTTGTTCTTCTCTGGGTGTTGCTTGTACAGTCATGCATATTGCATATTTTTCTCACACAGTTGCTGTATTTCTTCTGTTTAACTTGTATGTTTTGTTTCTGAATATGCCGTTTTATCAATAATTGTGCAATACACAGGTTTTTATTTTTTATTTCTACTTTTACTTTTGACATTATGATAAGTTCATTCTATGTTACTTTAGCTTTTTTTGACTGATTTAGTATATAACCATGTTTATGTTTTGTTTTTTTGTCACAGTCATGCCTGAATTTCCCCATTGTGGGACAATAAAGGTATTTCTTATCTTATTAATGCAGTTTGATTCCATTTCCCCTTCACTGGGATGACACAGTTGAGGCAGGGATTTAGTTGGCAGTGAGTGTATTTAAGGCTCTGTAGCAGCAATATCTGCTTATTATGCAATATCCCCATCATGTCATGGGGATACAACAAAAATGACTGAATTTTGTCTTTTAAAAGTTCCAGTTTATCCAAAATGCAAGACTTTGTTCCACATCGAACATCTCAAGCTGTTATGAAGTATTGAGCTTTAGCTTTTTAGTGTAAAGATGAATCCCACAATGAGGTCGGAAGTCCTAGCTAGATCATGAACAAAATTTTGCCTGGACTGGAGAGACAGCAGCAAGTGGAGCCTCAAAGATCAAAAATGAACATAAAGGATGTTATATTACATCCATGAACACAGTCACGAAACTCATCCACTGGTTCCCAGAATAACTGTTATACAGTAGGTTACATTTAAATTCAATCTATGGTAGTCTAGTCCTATGTCCATCACGCATGTTCTATATATATATATATATATATATATATATATATATATATATATATATATATACACAAAAAAATGTATAGGCCTTATCAGGTTTAAAATATTCTTGTGCATTTTCACTGCATGCAAACAAAGATGCACATGATTAAATGAATAACTAAATAACTAACCAAATAAATGAATAAATATTTTCATTACAGCAATAATGGATTAAATCTGATGAAACAACAGCTACTACGCATGAGTCCTATATATATTCCCTTTAAGGCATTATGTTTATTGTTTGCTCAGAATGGTTCATATATATATATATATATATATATATATATATATATATATATATATATATATATATATATATATATATATATGCGTTTGGCTCACAAGTAGCAGTTAAAAAAAAAAAAAGAGAGAGAATGGGGTAATTTGACAGTTTTTTATTTTGAAGGTCAACTTGCTGGTGAGGTCACTTTCTACTGTTTTGTATGCTCTTCCTGGTTACTCAGAGAGGAAACCCCGACACACTGTTCATGTTTTAAGACTTATCCACAGCAGTTCACGTTGAAACATTGTTGGAGCGACGTCTTTTCATCGCTTGTCAAATGAAGCGGCAGATAGTAAAATATAGTAAAATAAAAAAAACAACGAAATTACAGATTTATTTCAAGCATGAGGGTTCTAAGACTGCTGGGGTTATTATATTTATCAGGAGCACCAACTTCCTGATGATTCGGGGTATTAATTCCACAAAACAATGTTATTCAACACATTATTACATTATTTGGGTCCTCCTTATCCGCCTGTCCACTCATCAGACTGGCAGCTCTTTTCATACTATAGAAGGATCATGATGCCTTTGTTCTGCTCAGCGTTTCGTAACTGGAGCTCGGGTTGATTAAAACAGAGACAACCTCATTGGCCAATCCTAACAGAGCAATGCAAGGATTGGTTAGGAAAACTTGCACAAATATATAATTTGAGTCATAAATACTGTTATCCAACATAGTAAAGAGGGGCAAAGTCTTCCCGATTATGAGTTCGGAATTACTGAACAGAGGCATAAACGGGAGTCAGCTCAGGTGGCAGCTTGTTTTTTTTTTTAATCAGTTCAAGTTGTGATTATAAAGGTGTGTGAATACACTCGACTCTGGTGTTGTAAGTTTCAAACGTGCACGTGCTGAAGGGTCATGAAAGTCAATGTCATAAGAGTGCTGCTGTTACACAACGAGAACTTTTAAATGAAATGCACACCCTTGTTTTTTTTTTTACCACTCTGTGGAGAACACGCATCGAGGAGCACGTAGCTATTTTACTCCAAGGTTTCTGGCCTGACAGAGTGCTGTCACATCTACATCCTTTCTCTCTTTGCTTTCTAGACGGGTTGATTTGTAGTTGTAGTGTGTTCGCAGATAAGTCGCAGCATCAAGAATGGCAAAACATAACATCGGTCTTCTGATTGCCATGGCAGCAGCACTGATCATCTTCATCATCACCATGGCGTTCTCTGCTCTGGCAGCAGCAGGAAGCTGTAAGTTTTATTATAGAGATTTAGATTAAAATATTTAACAATTGGATTACAGATATTCCTTGACACAGGAATAAGCTCCTGTTTGATAAAATGGTTAAATTTTTTTCAATACAACCTCTAAGAAGATATCAAAGAAAACGTATTACACAAATCTTGCAAATAGGCATGAAAAAAGCTATTCCAATTGTTATAATTTCATTGTTTCTATTTATAAATTGTTTTTCCCCACATTTCTGTCTTTTTTTCCTTGTTTTCTGAATTTGGTCCCTGCAGCCCCATTTTTGTACAACACCGCCAATATTTCCGCTCAGTTTGTCATCCAGCTCACGCCATCAGGTTGGACCTTCACCATCTGGACCATCATTTACATCTTTCTGGCTCTGGTGATGGCGTACGCCCTTTCTGGCATCTTCAGAAAGTAAGGGAAAAAAAGACTAACATTAAGATTCTCAACTTCAGTGAAACACTGAAAAGCAATATTGAGCTTGATGATTTGTAATTGCTCTCTGCAGGAATGCTTATGGTTATGTCTACTGCAGCCCTGCTGTTCTACCTTATGGCTTTTATGCGTTTTGGTGCTTGAATCTGGTCCTAAACCTCTCGTGGTTGTTCCTGTGGGACAGAATGTAAGATGTCAACTTTGTTTTTTCTACCCATATAATGTCATATTGTCATATTTATTGTACTTGATCAAAAGTGTCCCAAATAACAATAACAGTGCCTTGCTGACACATCAAACGGATTCAGAGGATGTTTCAGCTATTATCAGGCAGGATCAGATTGCATCAGCAAGAAGTCAGATTCTAAATATAAGTTTTCAAACATATACAGCAAATAATCCCCATTCACTATCAACTGTTAGTTCAATAAAATTATGTCGACAAAGCATTTTGTCGTGTGCATTTTATAATGTATAAAGTCATGTTTATTCTGAGTTCCTTTTTTTTGCTTGTATTTATTTATTTTTGGTAAAATTATTTTTGCAAACCCATGACTAAGAAAAATCTAGAAACTATTTCTATTTATTTTTTATTCGCCAGCATTGTCACATCCCACCCTTCAAACTATACATTTTATTGCACACAGATGTCCCTAGTGATTAACCTATTTCTCAAAGGTGTCTAAAATATTTGTCATGGGAAAGTTTAATCTATTTTATCAACGGGTTTGCAGACTAAAAGTGTTGAACAGGGGACAGGCTGTCTGCATGCAGCTCACTAATGAATCGGACCTTTGTCAAGGAGAGAAACAGTAGAATTACAAGCAAAGGGAAACTGGTTGTTTAGTTTGGCTGTACAGAGTTTTTATTCTGACTTTCTTTTAAAGGTTCATGCCTGCTGCTCTTGCTTTCCTCATCCTAATCGCACTGACGAACTACGTTGTGATATTCTTCTCCTGCTATGGTCTGAGCCAATATGGAGCCTGGCTCAATAAATACCACAGAGTAGACCTGTGGCTCCACCGTGTGTTGGTTAGTTATTCAGCTCAACTCTTTCCCTTCTCAACCGTGGTCTCAGATTTTGTCTTAATCGGTTCTTCTGTCTGTATTGCAGATTCAGAATGGGATTGCCATATATGCCACATGGACAACTATAGCATCTCTTGTTAACCTCACCATCGTGTTAGTGTACGACGCCAACGTATCCAATACAGATGCTGCCAAAATTTCTCTTTCCATTTTGACTGCAGTGGTGGTTGTGTGGTATGTACACATCAGACAAAAAATGAAATCCTTTGCTTTGTTTGACTGAAAAATGAAAACATGGAGATGATGTCTTGGCTCTTTTGTCATCCCAGGTTTTTTCTGGAAAACTTTGTCCTCGACGAACACGTGAGGTTCATTCTGACCATCTACCCGGCGGTGATTTGGGCGCTGACAGGCGTCTTCACGGAAAACTACAACGCTGCCGATCCCACTCACAATAACATCTTCATTGGTACGCAAAAAAATGGGTGCAGATCTCCATCAGCAACACTCCAATAACTTTCAGTTTTACTTGCGTAAGGACATGCATTTATGAGGTGGTAAACAGAGAGTGTATTATATTTCAATTTCAGGGTTTTACGATTTAGTATGTAATAAAAAGGAATAATGTGATCCCAACCAAGTCTTCAAAGTTAGACATTAATTTAGAAATATATTCAGATAATACATTTGCATATTTGTCAGCATGTGGCACTGGAAAAAAAATATTTATTTATTACAAGTAGCAAGCACAGTGGTGGCAGGGTAATGATTTGGGCAGGAGCGCTTGACTAAGAACACCAAAAATGCTAGCACAGCCATACGATTTAAAATCATACATATCAACAATGTAGAACCATACGACTGTGACAAAGAATGGACCGATGCACTTTTCATTAAGAACTCATTTCAGTATTAAAATGTATTTTTTATTGGTTTGATGGGATATTCTATTCATAAATGCTGTGTGTTCATTTTTCAGAAAAATCATCGTTATTAACAGAAAAAAGGGCTTTAAAAATCCGTCACTGAGAACTTAATATATATTATGTGTTTGCCTTAAGAAAATGTCCATTTACAAAACATGTTCTTTACTTGCAACAATAATGGAAAAAAAAAATCACTCCGTAGTATTACACCTAGCATGGCCCAGATGATTATATTTAATTTTCTTTAACGTCTCTTTGCACAGCCTAGTGTGAAATCAAGACAACCTGTCTAAATGTAATTTATAATATAAAAACTAGAATTGTTTCTCTGCTACAGCTGCACTGCTGGGCATCGCATGTTTCCTGTTTGTTGCACGGATATTCCTGGTCACCTCGAGGCAAATCAAAATGCCGCTCTACAAAGACGTAAACCCTGATGACATGTCACCAATGGCGATTGCAGCGAACCAGAAAAAGATGTTTAGGTGAAAGTCTTGGTTGTGAATGTGTGTTTGAGGCCTTCATTTCATCACAGATGTCATTTATGACCCAGGTGAGATATTCCTGAACATCCTTTCCATATGTTCTGATAAGTTTATAACAGGTTGTCCTGGAAAGACTGCTGACTCGTGATAAAGCCTCTATGAACATACATGATAAACACATGTCGACATGCTCTGATGTCCCTAGATGGATAAGACACGTATGTGTGCATTTTTTGTTTTGTTTTTCTTTGTTTTTATGTTGATAGGTTTTGCCTTTTAAACCTAATAAGAGTTGCTATGGTATTGTTTGCTTTTTGTTAACAAATTTTGACTTTTTGGATCATCCTGATTTTTTATTATAAAAAATAAATAAATACTAGTTTGGCCAAATATATATTCTGGACTATTTGTTTGCATGTTCTCCCTGTGCATGCGTGGCTTCTCTCCGGGTCCTCTGGCTTCCTCCCACAGTCCAAAAACATCACTGTTAGGTTAATTGGCCTCTCTAAATTGTCCTTAGGTGTGAGTGTGTGCGTGAATGGTTGTTTGTCCTGTTTGTCTCTGTGTTGCCCTGCGACAGACTGGCGACCTGTCCAGGGTGTACCCCGCCTCTCGCCCAGTGAACGCTGGAGATAGGCACCAGCAACCCCTGCGACCCCATGAGGGATTAAGCGGGTCAGAAAATGGATGGATGGATGGATGACAACATTGTAGGAATCAGAAATGTTGTACTTATCCGTACAGGGAAATTAGCAATTAAAATTCTCTTTAAAAACAACAAAATCAACACAAGAAATATGCTTCAACGTAGGAAATACATTAATAAAGTACAAAAGTTTTAATACTATATAAAGAAGCACCCTCTTACTTTATTTTTCTTGTAGGAGCCAGACTTTTTAGTAAGCTTTTTTTTATTACTTTTTAGTAATAGTTGTAAGTAATAATAATGAACTACTCAGTGGTAACCCTAAACTGTAGTGATTCAGAATGAGGACCCAGTATTCAGCCAGACATTGAGAATGCTTCACATAGTTTATTGCAGGGACGATGAAGGTGGGTAAGGCAGGCAGACAAAAAATAATCCAAGGCAGAAAACAGAGCCGAAGACTGGTGAACTAGGGGTGAGAAAAGAGACATGAGGCATGGGGACAAGAGATGTGACGTTCTGGCAGGGAAGCAGCAAAAGAGACGGATTTAAAAAGGCAGGAGAACAAAGGAGAGATGGAGAGCCAATTAAAGAGACCAGGTGGAAGTAATCAGAAGGAGAAGGAGTGGCTGAAAGACTGACAGGAATAGTGGCAGGGAACAGGACAGAACTAAACTGAAAGCTTGCAGAACCCTGACAGAATAATATAAAACAAAGACCAAAATCAAACCCAAACTATTCCATAATCCAAAAGTAAGACAGAACCTAAAATCATGACATAAACTCAGTGGGTGAGTCAGTATTGCAGCAACAAAAATCTCACACAGACTAAGACCACGCAGTCATAATCTGTAGGGCCTTCAAAATGTGTCTGACTATCCCTGAATTGCAGGACATGCAGGAAACTTAGTTTATTAGCTGATTTGTGGCACACTGCTTGAAGGACATCCCCTTTTTCTCTATTTCTTTAATTGATTTCATGACAAGCATGAGAGAAACCACAGTTTGACAGGCATAAAACAGTGCTTTTAATTAAAACAAATCAAATCCATTTCATGTCATTTTTTTGTCAAGCAAATAGTAAACATTGAAAAAGAATGCACGGATCTACGAATTGTTAGCATAAAAATATTAAGTGCATTAAACATGAACACATAGATACTAACATATACAATAGGTGCAATCATATTAATTACATAATTCTTAGCAATTTAAAAGCTTGAGGAAGAAAGCTGAGTAAAAGTCTGGTTCTTTTGATGTTGTGATGCCTGATAGAAGCAGTTCAAATGGAGAAAACATGAAGGGTCAATGATCTGAAAAGATGCGGCTGACTAATAATATTCTCAGCTGCCCTCACTATCTTCTGCTAGGCTGTCTTGTCTACCATGTCGAAGCTGGAGTCAGGTGAACGTCAACATACCCTATATCCCAGCCCTGAAGAATGATGTGAGGTCGCCAGTAGGGAGAAATGTTTATTTTGTTTTTTCTCAGGATACATAATATGGGACGATCCTAAGG
Organism: Fundulus diaphanus; assembly: GCA_037039145.1. Lineage (NCBI taxonomy): Eukaryota > Metazoa > Chordata > Actinopteri > Cyprinodontiformes > Fundulidae > Fundulus > Fundulus diaphanus. Next base: position 21,530,377 of record CM073137.1, on the reverse strand, counting down.
ATATTCTTTGACCTGTTGAGAAAATTAGATACGCAACGAAAAAGGTGATTACCAGAGAGCTAATGACTAAAAACCTAGAATAGAGAAGAGGATCTTCTGAAGGATTGATGGGTGTGTGAGTTTTTCCAACATATTGATGTTTAACATAAAATTTAAAATTTCTGATAATTATTCAACATTATGTAAAATAAATAAACAGTAAAAACTGTAGAAAATGCATTTTAAAATTTGACATAATCTGATGACGAAAACACACTTCTGTTGAGGAATAACTAAGGGCACACCTACATTTATTCCTACTTGAAATGGCTAAAATTACATGCAAATAAATTAAATTAGGTGCAAATAATTCACCCTTCGCTAAGGTCCGCTCTCCATGGTTGCTGTTGCTATGACTGGCTAACATTGATGGCTGCCCACATATCATAAGTGGTTTCAGTGAAAGATATTCTGAAGGAAATCGTTTCAAATTTTTGGAGTACTGTCTCAAAAATATCAAAGCGGAACAGACAGAAAGGATTGCAATATGCATACATCAAAACTAACCATTTTGAGAGTTTCACTGTAATTTAGTTTCATTGAAATTTAGTTTGGCATGCTGACTGTTGAAGTGAGAGTAAGCACCATGGTCAAATCAAAATAGCTGCCTTCAGAAAAAAAGATTGCAGCAGTTAACAAGTCTGGGTTCTCTTGATCTCTGAAAAAAGTCCAGACTGAAGTTTGCCAGAGAGAACGATGTGTTGTTCTTTTGACGTCTACAACTGGAGTCTACAACTTGTTCAGGCACCAAGTGAGAAGAGATGGCAGAAATAAGAAACAGCATTCCAGGAGTAGAACCTCGTAACACCCGAAGAGCCTGGAGGTGTTATGGTTTGGTGATGCTTGGCTGCAGCAGGACATGGCCAGCTCACTATCCACCATCAACGTTTTCCATTTATCAGCGCGAGCTGGAAGAAAATGTAAGAGTTTTGAATATATAAAAATAAATAAATAATGCTGAAGCAGAACTGGACCATGTAACACTACAATGCACCTAATATACGAAAAAAAAAGAGTCTTCAGTATTTGAGGGTGTCCTGTCATTTATAAGTCAAAAACGTAATTTTTGTTGATATTTTGTATAATTTTAAAAACAATACTTATCTGTAATTAAATCCCATTCTTTTCTATAGAAAATGAAAAAAGTTAGTCATACATATGTGCACATTTCTTTTAATAGAAATTAATTTAATGTATTTAATGTATTTAATGCCTGTGTATTTAATGGAGTGCTCACATGTTTTTTACACGACTATATCTATTAGATGAATAAATAGATTTTTGGATTCTAAAATCCTCAGCTTGTAATAAAAAAATCGGGCCTTTTTCTGATACTGTAGAAAATAATTGAGGAATCTTCAGTTGGAATTGAAAAGCTTCATTCCACGAACGTCTTTGAATTAATTTGGTATTACAACGATAAAAGAGGAGTACATCCTTTCTATTGCAGTGCGTCAAATCTTCCATATGTCTTTTATCTGCTCTGTAATCTGGTTCTATGACTTATCACACCATATATGGGCCGGTGGTGTTGTCACCTTGCTGGAGTCAGCCCGCTTGGAGGGAAGCATTTATGAAACAAATGTTATCAAATGATAAGACTTTACACTGAGTTGCTGTGACCTCCACATCTGCAAGAAGTTATTAATCTTTACCAGTATACTTTGTAATGAAGATTCTGGTTATGAGTCTCTGTTTCTCTCTGTCATATAATGTTAGCTATTTTTCTTTATTTTGGGAGAAAGATTATGTGTATTTGAGTTTCACGAAATATCAAACCGTAAAATCAAGCAATCCTTTGTCTAAAGGGAAATTGGCCAAATCATTGCTCGCAGTGAGTGCAGCAGCGATGCTGATAACAATGCTCATCTGATATAACTAAAATTACAAGCATAGTTTAATTTTTTCGGGACCACGGTTTGTCTGGTAAAAATAAAATATAAAAAGAAGCAGGATCAGTAATTATAAAGCGCCACAATCTTAATAAGGAAGAGATGTACAATATCTATATATAGCCTATATGTATGTGTGCGTGTGCACATCTTCTATAAATACTTGGACCTTGTGTAGCAAGCTGAATGTGCCTAAAAGATAAGAGCTTCACCTGACCCTTGGGTAGGTCATAAATGTTCTTCTTACCTAACTTTAAAGCCTATATATAGGCGGCCGATCCCCACTCTTTGCTCCGCATTTACTCTGTCGCTCAACAACGGTGACTTGCTGAGCAAACAAGGTATGTAATAGTTTAGCTCCCTGTATCCTATACTTATGTGGACTCTGCTTCCTGTCGCGCTTGCACAATATGCTGGGTGATGTAGCAACATTTGACCAGAGTCGTTTCAGAACCCAAATTTAAATCTTTGCTTATAATCAAATATTCAAAAGGAAGATTTGAGATATTTTTTAATAGTACTCTCAAATTTTAAAAATGCTTTATTCTCTTTTTATTTGTCAATAATTGCAGCAGCCCACAATGGGAAAGCACAACTATGGGCGTCTTGCTGCTATAATCACAGCTGTTGCTCTCTTTGCAATAAGCCTGGTGTTCAATGGGCTGTCTGTGGTTGGAGTCGGTGAGTTGAACCACAGCTTTTCTGTGAAGCTTGTTTTACTGTAGCTGGAAGACTTGTAGTTTCCCTGCAGGATTACAAAAACAAGTGTCAGTTTAGCACGTACGTTTCTCATGAGGTTGAATCAGCAGGTGCAGTTTTTCCTCTCCTTTCCAGGTCCTTACACAACAACTACCGCCAATGTGTCGGCTGTGTATGACACGGAGCTCACTCCTTCAGGGTGGACCTTCAACATCTGGAGCGTCATCTACATCTGGCTGGTGGCGATGATCGCCTACATTGTTTCCGGTGTTTGTCGAACTAAGTGGGGACATTCTGTGTGCATTTTTGCATTTGAAAATAGAATAATGTGCTCAAACAATGGCTCCGCAATGCTGAAATAAACTGATTGGAAGACTTTCCCGCTTGTTTTGTCCTGCAGCAAAGGTTATGGATATGTCTACTGCAACCCTGCAGTGTTGCCGTATGGATTCTTCATCATCTGGTGTCTCAATCAGGGATTTAATATTTCTTGGCTTCTTGTTTGGGACAGAGGGTAAGAGCTGTTTTTGTAACAACTAAGCCCGTATTAGCTCAACGTTGACATGCTTTACAGCAAATTTATGAAAAAAAAAAAGCAAGCAGTTTCAGTGTTTAAGTTTGCGTTTTCTGTTTAAAGGCTGATGATTCCTGCACTCATTTTCCTCATCCTGATCATCTGTACAAACTATTCCATGGTTGGTTTCATCTGTCACGGGCTTCACATTTACGGACCCTGGCTAAATGAGAACAGCAAAAAAGATCTTTGGCTCATTCGTGTGTTGGTAAGCACTAGTAATTCAGAGCCAGCCCAATAAATAACTCCATCAGGGGACTCCCAAGACCGTTAGAACCGTCACCAAAATCAGGTTTACAAATAATTGTGAAACACACAAGTATCATTCAGATCAAAATAGCATTCTGATTAATAACATTACTTCTCTGCTAGGTTAGCATAAACATCTGAGCTCTGAAATTAAGTATATTTTATAATTTAAATAAAACATATACAGTTGAAACAAAGCAGCAAACAGGCTTAAATCGGAGGCCAACGGACGCTCGCTTCGCTCGGATTTGAGCAACGTGTAGATGGCTCGTTGCTGTTTTTGGAGACCCATGGTCCGAGACGCATTACAAGTCAGATGCAAATCAACGACCCACCTGTCATTAGAGGACAATTGCCTCTAACGACTGAGGCTATTGGTCTGGGACACTAGATAACTGAGATTTTACACATGCATGTTGAAACTAAACATTTGCACATTCTGAACAAAATAATTTTTCTCACTGTATGAGATTAAATCAGACTTAAACCTTCCTTTTTCAGATCCGTTAGGGTTTCCTTAATGCCAGGGTATTGAGTTTGATCTTTATTTTAGGTTTTCTTTTAACTGTGTACAGTTCAGAAGTTTACAGACATTTCTTCCTGGCTTCTTCCTTGCTGCCTTTCATCCATTGTCAAAATGCAGCTCACTTCACTGTGGATAATTAACCCTCTTACTGGCTTCAGCCAGCATCTTCACATGGTCTCTGGCTTTGCCTCTGGGGTTGATACAGATATTTTGTACCGAAACATGTATATCTCTTTAGGACACAGACAAGAAGAAAAACAGACAAACGTGCCACCTTTAGGCTTCTACAAGTCTCTTTTAATTTCCTCATGATGTCACCAAATAAAAAAAAGCCAACGTGTTTGCGATGTTGCCATAAGAATTTCTTCAGGTGAGCCTCCATTTAACTCATATGCTGTTAATAGTCATATCAGTCTCTCAGTGTACGTAAAGTACAGAATCTGAAAAAGCAATAGAACACTCTAATGTCATGTTTCTGTTTGTGTTTGTTAGTGGACCAAAGTATCCAAACATCCGGGAGTTGCATGTGGAATAAGTGGTTATTTATTGAAAATAGATAGTTTCACTTAGAGACCGGCAGGTAACATGGAGAACAGGAACACGACTGAACAGAGACCTAAAACGGGTTGCATAAGGGATTACCTGACGGCTAGATATGGCTGAGCTGACAAAATATTTAAGAGAGAACATGGCAGGAGCAGCAGGTGAAGCAAATTACACAGGTGAGAACAGTTGAGGGCTTTAAATGGGAGGAAAAAAAGGGCAGTGAGCTGGCAAGGCAGAGGGAGAGCTGACTCTAACAGGGAAACATGAGAATGGCCAGATATAAGGAAAAAACCCTAACTGGCATTCACCAGTTGTAATTAATAATCCCCACTGACCCTAAAATCATCTAAAGTTTGAGTCCTGTTTAATGTCAGACAGTGAGAATAAAATTTAATGCGTCTTTTTATTCATGCTACGCAACATTTGGTTTCAGCTGTACTTTGTATGACACGTGAGTTGGAATCAACACGGATTTGGTTGTACAATCAGTTCACATCTGATGTTGTCTTCTAATTTAATTTGCCTATTATCTATTGTACACTAAAGTTTTTGTGATCTTCAAACATTCCAGCATTTATTATAAATAATATTAGCTGAGCTGTGGTGAATGATGGTCGTTGGAAGGTCCCCATCCAAGCTTGGGCTGGCTCTGGTATAATCTCATTTGATTTTACAGAATTTAATCATAATAAAAAAGTCAAAACAAAGATTTCTGAGGTCGTTAAATCTGCCTCTGCAGGTTCTGAATGGTGTGATGATATACACCTCATGGACAACCATTGCAACACTCCTCAACCTGACAATTGTGCTGAGATATGAAGCCAACATGTCCTCGGCAGACTCAGCCACCCTCTCATATTCTCTTTTGACTGTGGTGCTGCTTGCATGGTGAGTGGGATTTAATTGCAAAAAATTGGCATTTTAAGAAGAAAAAAGTTTGGCAGGAGCTTCCTAATCAATGCCTTTGTAGGTTTGTTGTGGAAAACTTTGTCCTGGACAAGTATCTGCGGTACGTTTTTATTCCCTACGCTGTGGTAATCTGGGCTCTCTCTGGAAACCTGGACAAGAATTATGACGCCTCCTCACCCAGCCGCAATGGTATCTTCATTGGTAAGAAAGGGGGGAACTCCACGTTTTTATATGTAAATAATATACAAACGTCTGTAAAGCAAAGTTGTTTGAAGCAAATCTGGTGTAAGACTTAATTATTTGAAGCGATGGTTTTTGATATGGGCTTAAGGTTGGTATGAGAAAGCAGAAATGGGGTGGGGTGCAGAAGCACCAGATAGAATTTGTTGAAACGTATCTGTCCGTTGCATCAACATGATGTTTTCCATTGCTTTTTGACTATTCAACCCCTAATTACTGCTGAGAATAGGAAGACTAAGTTTTTTGAAAGCGACTGCATTCTTATCACACCCCAGAACCTCTGCCAATTTCCTGCATTTTAATTGGCTGGGGGGGAGGCAGAAGGAGTGGTATGTTCAGGTCATTTTTCATACCAGAACGCCACTGATTGTTTGCAAACTAAGATGAATTGCTGAGTTCATCATTAACATTTGAGGGCATAAAGCCATGCATATAAAGATGTATAAAAAGCTCTGCCTAACAGATTGTCTTTTTACAGCCATCCTGTTGTCTGTAGCCTGTGTGCTGTTCGCCATCCGGATTGTTTTAGTGGTTTGGAGACACTTGAAGCAGCCGCTCTATGAAAACGGCAATAACGAAGCCTTGGAATTATCAGAAATTGCTGAGAGGCTGAAAAAGATATTTCGCTGACATTTTTTGTGGAGTGTAACAAGCAGATAAAGCTGTTTTTTTGTATTTAAGCTATATATTTTTGTGTACATCCTGGCACATTAACATGCACTTCTGTATAATTTTACTGCTATTCAGTCTTGACTGTCTGATCTATGAAACTATTACTGTTGTTGCCTAAAATCTAGACAAGACTTGGAAACACATGTGACTACACTGTACATCAGTCTAGATAGGACATAGGTTGTAATTCATTATCTTTTAAACATTTGTATATTTAAAACATTTTCTCTGATGCCTTTTATTTTGTATTAAATTAAAACCTACATTTCAAATCCAGTTTTTGTCATCTTTAGGCATTTACGATGTATAAAAATTTAACTACGATAATTTGCTCAGAGTGAAGAAAAAAAACCCTGATTACATTACATTATATGTAATTATTTGCGCATTACTTCTAGGTTGATTGACATCATATAAACAATTTAATGGTTTATCTGCATTGTTTTATTTGAAATTTTGTCCAAAGAAATACCAGCATAGCATAATCTTAAAACAAACAATAAATTGAGCGTCATTATTCAGTTGGGGTAAAATCTAATATTAAGAAAAGAATTCTTACCAAAATCACCCATGCTGCAATCATTGAGCCTCCGAACAACCCATTCCAAATAAACATAGCGAAACAATTTTTTCTGCATTGAATAAGATTATAAGAGAGGCAAAAAATCTTTACAACACTGTAAGAAAACTGCAGAAAGGGAAGCATAGCATCTGAATTTAATCGAATTGAATTGGGGGGGACACATCGGCTTGGGGAGAAGTAGCTAAAGTGTGGTTTACCAGCTGTATGCAGCTTTTCTCTCCGTCCCGTAATTTTTCTGGCCTTATTTCCTGTGTTTAATTTTGTTATTATTAGACTAAATGTTGATATGTGTGGCAGACATTTTTATCTGACATAATACAGAACAAAATATCCTGTGTTGCTTCAAAACGGACGCAACATTGGCCAAATAAAGGACGATTCCGTAATTTACAGGAGAGTTGACAACCTACAGCTAACTCCACAGACGTTGGAGGAAAACAACTGTCCCGTTGGAAAATTTTGACTTACTTTTTGCTTCTTTGTTGCAAATCTTCTGATGGATATTGTGTCTGGGGAGGGATCAGGGGCTGCAAACACGTCATACTAGTAAATCAAAGTTAAGTAGAGTCCTCCTGAATGTGTATTAAGGAGCCATTTAACGTGGCCCAGGGCTCATTTTAAGGCCATGTAAAAAAAGGTTTTAAAAAGAATAAGCTTAAATGTCGGTGGGATTGACGTTACCTTTCCACGGAAGCATTTAACTGCCAGAGGTGATACATAAATTTAAATTTAGGAGCAGTATCGCGTTAAAACAAGTTATCTTGTAAAAACGAGGAAGTTTCTCATTATAACAAGATAGTTTTCTCGTTAAAACGAGATAGTTTCAAGCTTCCCCAGTATGACTTTCAGGTGGAAGAAACTACTCCCCTTTCTGTTGCACTCCTGAGAGTGTCCTTTAGGTGAGACACATCTAAGGATAAATATAAGTTGATCGATGTGTGCCACATTTGGGTGGATTGAGAAGTATTTTGCCAATCTTTACTTCACTCACTATTTCAGATAAAACGCGCTCACCCATCAGCTGAATAAACTCTTCGCATGTTTTGGAAGAAAGATACAAAGGTGTGCCCACAGCATTTCCACGTGTTTGTATGTGAGACTTCAGAAAGAGATCAAACTCGTAGACAACTCCAGAATACCCAGGTAATTCCCGGTATCAGTCCTGCCAAAAACGTCAAAGGAGCCCCAGACAGCCAGACATGCATGGGAGACAGGTCGCTGAGGCCATGCTGCCTTCTCCAAAGCACTGCCTCTTACAGAGTATAGAAAGGGAATACATTGGGATGGTTGGAAATCAGCAGTTCAGTAGAGCACTGTTGCAGGTCACAGGTGTCATTAGCGGGTGCGGATGGAGGGTAAAGTGTTTTGTTTGCATAACATCCAGGAGAGTTTGAGATAAAACCAGCCTCCAAGGCCAGCATCGACAGCCGAAGTCAATAACAAGGAGATTGTTTTGTGTCAGGCTGACTGTGAATTTCTACCAGCCTTCAAGTCTTTGGTGGTGCTCTTCATGGCCCTCCCAAACAGCCGAATTTGTTGGTCTTTAAAGGATAAACCCACTAGCAATAGCCTTAAAGGGGACATGTCATGCAAAATCCACTTTTTGGCCCGTAAATACTTTTTTTTGTGTGTACTTGAAGTTTCTAGGAGAACAGAGAAAATGGTATCAGTAGATACCCAAATAATGGTATCGGATCGGAAATGAAAAAAAATATGGATCGGTGCATCACTACTGAAAAGCATGATATATTCACTTTAAACGGCTGTGTCTTCATAGAATCTGGGGTTACAGTATGTAACCGACATTTTAGGAGAAGAACAAGAGCTGTCCTAGTTATTTAAAAAAAACAACGCAGGATTAAGCAGCTTGTATACAAGGCAATTTTATTCTCTTCCTTTCTATTCCTAAGTACTGAAACTCATCATCAGAGACACAACCTGAAGGAATAAACAGTCTCTGTGCCAGCTGGTTTTTGTAAGCCACGCTCTGTAGCGCCCATCCGAAGGTAAAAGTCAAAACAGGTGTGTAGGATGTGTGGGGTCTGCAGAGATGTTAGATGTACTTTTCCGGACCTACCTGTAAAAGTCTTCTATGGAAGTAAGGGCAGACCTGAGGATCCTTTCTGCAGACCTAATTGTCAGTTGCAGTTTGGATCTGTCCATTTTCACAGTAGCATGTGGCAAAGGACCTCAGACCTGAATCTAACTCAGGTCAGCCGTGTCAAGGACTAAGGCCTCCACACATTGGTTGTGCAAAGTTTCCCTGCACTACTGGAGCACATCCCACACCTTTGTTTCTATTAAGTTGTTGCATTACTATATTGCATTACTGGAAAAATAAAATTAATGTCCTTCCCTTTTATCTCATTAAGGATGTCTTTCTATGCATCTTTTTGGTCACATTATTAAGTCCTTGCTAAAATACAATGGTTACATTTTCTAATCTGTAGACTTCACCGCAAATTTTTTTTTTGCAGAGCTGGAAACAACTCTTTTTAATTTAGTGAAAATTTTGACATTTTCAGTAAAAAAAAAAAAAGTGTCTAAATATACAAACATATACAACTCTAATAAAAGGAAATCTGATAGGAATTTTATGCCTTGCATTTATGTATTTTTGATTGTTTATCCCAACAAAATTACGTGAAGAATTGTCATGTTTTTTATTAAATGTCATCCACAGCGAAAACAAATGAATAAATAAAATCTAATCTAAAAATCTACCATGTTCTGGGTATTCAAACGAATTAGTGGCATAAAAACACTTGTTGGAATGAAACGTTAAAAGCAAAATCATGCTTCTTATTTTCATTTTTCTGTAACTATGCACAGACATAGGAAAAAAATTGTGAAAGTCATATTTTACCTCGATAATCAAAATGACTCAACGATGTGAGACCACAAAAACGCAGAGATTTTACTTCTCTGTAATCATATCTGAAATGTAAAAGAACATGAGTCAACGAAGCACAAATAATGATAAATGTTTTGAGCACTCACGCAAAGCACAAGATATGAGATCTGGGTCTGAACATTATTTTCAGTGAGAAAAATGTGTTGAAACGCCTTAGTGCTAGTAGTGGGCCCCGGTGTCATAAATAATTAATTATAACGCAGGCCCCGTACTATATCGATCGCTCCTAAACGAACAAATGGTGCAGTACATCACATCCAACTCCAGGTGGCAGTCAGTCAGACAGCTGACGTGTAGAAGAAGAACCTACTATTTATACACTGTGTTTATGTTACCTGAGCTAAGTCTTTCAGGCTTCAAGTCTCACAAATAAGTGTAATAATAATTAGAAAACCAACCTTTGATAGTTATCGCGTGTGTTTAAGGTACTTCCAAAGGACTAATGTATAATATGAAATGGAAAAATTGTATTTCAAGGTAAACAGGAGTGTAACACCGCTGCCTGCAAGACAGAGCACTGAGAGTTGATTTGAAAAAGCATCTGCGCGGGTTAATGACAAAATAGTCAACAGCGCCATTGCCTCTGCGAACACTGAATACGTATTTAAAACACTGTAAACTGGCGGAAAAAAAGCTAGACGATGGATGCGATTTTGGTGAGTTGTGGTTTGTTTTCTGTCTCTCTGTGTATTTCCATCACTCCTGCAAGCTAACCCAGGCCAGCTTTTAGCATTGCGGTGTGTTGCGTTTAATCAGGAGCCGAAGAAACCTCTGCGTCAATACGTGAAGACGACTTACAGTAAAACAATAATAATGCGTCTACGTCCACCGGGCGCACAACCAGAGATCCCACTGACTTGTTCAACGATCCGACTACTTTCATGCTTATTTTAGTGGAGCGGGTTATCCTTCATCACACTGCGATGTATGTTCTATTTCATCCCTACTGACCGCCAGAGGCGGTGCTTCAAGCACTGAATGATCACTCTTGCGCAGGTCGAGAATTAGTATCAACAAAGTCACCTGTGACCTACCGGTGATCAGCGGAAGCCTATATAGGCACGTGACACCGGTAGTTCAGTCCCTTCTCATCTTCTCGCACGCAGGTTTGTTGTGAGCGGTTCCTTCTACAGACACGTGAGTTTTCTCTGTATAACCGCTTTCTCCGTCAGCTCGCTGCCAGTAGCCCCGTGATCGTTTGCGGTCGGAGCTGCGAGCGTGCTCGCCCTCCAGGGGCTGCGCGAGCGACGATTGTGCCTACAGACCTCATTGGGTGAGTCTGTTTCCTTTCATTTTTCTGAACCCCGCGGGTAGCGTCTTGACCCGCCGGTGTTGCTTGAGTTAGCAGCTGGTAGTAGCTGCTCATTTTGTTTACTCACCGGTGGCGTCCTCCGCCCGCGTTGAGTCCTTTTATTTAACCTGATTTAAACAAGTCGGTTATCGTTCGTTTTTACCTCGCCGGTGGCGTTTTCTGCCCGCGCCGAGTTTCTTGGTTGAATCTGATTGAAACAGTTTGTTACTGTTTACAATTATCTCATCAGAGGCGTTTTCTGCCCGCGCTGAGTTTCTTTGGTTGAACCTGATCAAAACAGGTCGTTACTGTTTACACTACCTCGCCAGTGGCGTTTTCTGCCCGCGCTGAGTTTCTTTGGTTGAACCTGGTCGAAACAGGTCGTTACTGTTTACATTACCTCGCCAGTGGCGTTTTCTGCCCGCGCTGAGTGTTTTTTGGTGAACTAAATTGAAACATCCATTTCACTAGTGGCGATTTCTGCTCGGTCAAGTGGGTGAAGCGGCTCCTGAGTACGGGCTCCATCACTCAGAGATGGAACGTCTTTGTTGTTCCACTTGTTTAGCCCCTTTGCATCCTGAGGATGGCCATGACCTGTGCCCCCCTTGCCTGGGTGTTGACCACCTCAAGGAGGCGCTTACCGAGGCTGCCTGCCCCAATTGCAGCGTTCTGCCCCATGCGGCGCGGCTGGCCCGGCTGTCCTCAGTCGAGCAGCCTGTTCCCTGGATGGGCTCTCACCAGCAGGAACAGTTGCCCCCTGGCCAGGGGTTATCCTCTAAACGCCCTGCCTCGGACGCCCCGCCAATAGCTGGGAAGAAGTCCCGCCATTCGGGGCGGGGGCTGTCCTCTAAAGTGGATCAGTTATCCTCAGAGTTGGCCCAGATGAAGGCTCTACTCCAATCTTTGCGACCTCCCCCTGTTCAGGGATTGGTCTCGTCTCCAGCTACTGAGGAAGCTTCAGTCCTCAATGAGGACGCCCTCTCGCTGGCGGCATCTGACACCCTCTTTCGGGGGGAACCCCAAGCACATAGCCCGCAGGTGTCGGATGTTGAATCCGACATCTCTCTGGGGGGTACGGGAGAGTCGGTGGCAACTGCTATTAAAGCTGCCCTGGCACAGTTGCAGGTGGATTCTCCACAAGTTCAGCCCGCCACCTCTAGCGCTTTTTTCAGACGCCGTGAGGCCGGGATGGCCACCTTTGCTGTACCACCTTCAGAGGAGTACATCAAGGAACTCCACACCTGCTGGTCGGATACTCGGGCTCTTTCTCGCCCGACATCAGACGGAAGAGCTCTTGCCGCGATGCAGGAGGCCCCAAAGTTTGGGTTAGGTCAGATGCCAGCGGTGGAAACTGGCATTGCCTCCCTTATTGTTCCTCCGGAGGAGGCCCTACGAGCTAGCGCCCGCTGTCCACGGCCACAGTGTCGCATTACGGACGATCTGCTCTGCCGAGCCTACGATTCAGGGGCTAGGATGGGGCGTATTGGGAACTCCCTCTCCAATTTGCTGCTAGGCCTGGCATCTTCCCTGGAGGCACGGTCGCTTGACCAGTCCACTCAGGGCATGCTGGATGCGTCTCTCCAGGCCTTTGCCCTGATGTCAAGGGAGCTGGGGCGTACATTGTCCACCCTGGTCCATGCTCGGCGCCAGGTGTGGCTGGCTCAGTCGCCACTCACCGAACCCTGCAGGCGGACACTGCGCGCCTTGCCGGTGGTTCCAGGGGAGCTTTTCGGCTCTGCTGCAGTGGAGGCTCTGGAACGCACTGCCCAGGCTTCTCGCACCAGGCAGCAGCTCGTGGGGCTCCACAGGCGTGACCATCGGCCTGTGAATACTTGGGCGGCTTCTGGCTCAGGATCACGGTCATCCAGTTTACCCGTTGCCCCAACCTTGCCTCGAGGTCCGGCTTCTAGGGTGACTCGAGCCCAGACAATCCGGGCAGGGGCCCGGGCTTCGCAGCCCTTTCGGGCTACGGAACCAGCTCGCCCCCCCTCTAGGCCCCCAAGGGGCCGAGGGACCCGTAGGTGAGGCACTGAGGCCGGCGGTTGGATATTTCACCCCAGGTCAGCTTCTGTACTGGGGCGAATGCACCCCAGATTCGTGGGTACTCTCCACTCTGGCCAGGGGATACCGTCTCCAGTTCCACCGCCGGCCCCCGTCTCATGGAGGAGTTCGGATGACCTCCATCTGCAACCCTCTGAAAGCACAGGCACTGTCCAGCGAGATACGTACCTTGCTGGTCAAGGGTGCGATAGTGCCTGTGGACCCCCTGCTGGATCCGGGGGGCTTTTACTCAGTGTATTTTCTGGTCCCCAAAAAGAATGGGAATCTTCGTCCGGTGCTGGACCTCAGGGGGCTCAACACCTATCTGAAGGACCTGCCCTTCCGCATGCTTACAGCCAAGGGGGTTCTGCAGGCGATCTCCCCAGGCGACTGGTTCACGTCAATCGACCTGAGGGATGCATACTTCCACGTCCCTGTGGCACAGGTTCACTGGCGGTTTCTCCGCTTTGCATTTCAGGGGTGCCATTATCAGTTCAGGGTACTCCCGTTTGGGCTCTCCCTGTCTCCCCGAGTGTTCACCAGGGTGGTGGCAGCAGCTCTGTCCCCCCTGCAGGCACAGGGAATTCGTATACTGCCCTATCTGGACGATTGGCTGATTTGTGCCGCAACCCGCAGTCAGGCGATCAGGGACACCCAGTTGGTGCTCTCCCATGTGCACCGGCTGGGTTTGAAGGTGAATCTGGAGAAGAGCAGCCTCACCCCCTCCCAGGTGACAGTGTTCCTGGGCATTCTCCTGAACTCTGTCTCCATGACCGCCCGTCCTTCTCCCCAGCGGGTGACCAGTATTTTAACTATGTTGCCTGCCTTCCATCGTGGTGCGGCACCACGTTTCTTAGATTATCTGAGCCTCCTGGGCACGCTTACCGCTGCTTCCAGTGTGGTTCCACTGGGGCTTCTCTCCCTGCGCCCTCTGCAGATGTGGCTGAACAGCCTGGCTCTGGACCCCACCCGTCAGGCACACAGACACAGGAGAATTTGTGTCGCGCCGCACTGTCTGCGGTCTCTGTCCCTGTGGAGGGACGAATCCTACATTGTGGGAGGAGTTCCGCTCGGGCCCCTTCCGTGCCGGAGGGAGGCTGTATATACGGACGCTTCCACTCTGGGTTGGGGCGCAACCTGGCGGGACCACGTGACACAGGGAGTGTGGTCCACACGGGTGCAGAGGGAACACATCAATGCCCTGGAGCTCCGGGCTGTAGCCCTCGCACTCCGGAGTTTTCTTCCGGGACTACGGGGGAAGCATGTGCTGGTCTGGTCAGACAACACCACAGTGGTTTACCACATCAACCACCAGGGTGGGTCCAGGTCCCCGAGACTGCTGTCCCTAACACACCAGCTCCTGGTGTGGGCGTCGTCTCGCCTCACCAGCCTCAGGGCGGCCTATATTCCGGGCTGGCGCAACGGGCCCGCGGACTTCCTCTCCCGCACATCGCCTCTTCCAGGAGAGTGGCGACTCCACCCGGAGGTGGTGAATCACATCTGGGGGACATTCGGCAGAGCAGGCGCGGACCTCTTTGCCTCCAGAGACACGGCCCACTGTCCCCTCTGGTTCTCCCTGTCAGACAGTTCCTGTCCCCTGGGGTGCGATGCGCTGGCCCACGATTGGCCCAGAACTCTCCTCTATGCCTTTCCCCCATTGGGTCTGATTCCCCAGACCCTCCTGCGGGTTCTCCAGGAAGGGCACAGGCTCCTGCTGATAGCCCCATTCTGGCCAGCGAGGACTTGGTTTCCTCTGCTGCGCAGGCTTTGTTACAGCTCGCCGATGCCCCTCCCATCCAGGAGGGACCTCCTATCCCAACTGGGGGGTCAGATTCTCCACCCCGACCCGGGCCGCCTGCGCCTTTGGCTTTGGCCCCTGCAGGGTCCGACCCCACATTCTCCCGATTCGGGGGCGATGTGGGCCACACAATAGCCTGTGCATGGGCACCATCCACCCGGGCTGCTTACACAGCCAGATGGGCAGCTTTTACCACCTGGTGTGTCAATAAGGGGCTGGACCCCATACACTGTCCCATTCAATCCGTGCTGGACTTCCTTCAGGAGTTGCTTAACCGGGGGCGGTCCCCTTCCACCCTGAAGGTCTATGTGGCTGCCATTTCCCACTGGCACACTGGGTTCAATGGCTGCTCTGTTGGAAGGTATAGGGACATAGTGCTGTTCCTCAGGGGCGCAAGACGCTTACATCCTCCGAGGCGCCGGATGGCTCCTACCTGGGATCTTAATTTAGTACTGGAAGCTCTTCATTCCCCACCCTTTGAGCCGATTGCAGCAGTGGATCTGGAACGGCTCTCAATGAAGACGGCCTTCCTGCTGGCCATGGCTTCCGGCAGACGAGTGGGGGAACTGCATGCCCTGTCTATAGCCGAGCCCTGTTGTCGGTGGAACCCGGATGGCTCCGGGGTGACCCTGTGGACCGATTCTTCCTTCGTCCCGAAGGCCCCCACAGTGGCAGGCACAGTCTTGCCGCTTCGGTTATCCCGGTTCGAGTCCGGGACCCCTTCTGAAGCTCTGTGCCCAGTCAGAGCGCTGGAGGCCTATGTCCGTGCTACAGCGAGCATGCGACTGACCGACAGCCTCTTCGTATGCTATGCTGGCCAGCGGCGAGGTTGTGCCCTGTCCAAGCAACGGCTGGCACGTTGGGTTGTGGGGGCGATATCTGTGGCATACTCTCTGCAGGGTCAGCCCCTGCCTCAGGGAGTGCGGTGCCACTCCACGAGGAGCCTGTCAACCTCGTGGGCTGCCATGACGGGGGTGCCACTGGAGTCCATCTGCGAGGCGGCCTCATGGTCTGTGCCGACCACTTTCACGAGGTTCTATAGAGTTAACATGGCTACGCCTCATCCTCTCCAGGGCATCCTGCAGCAACCACCTGGTGCGTCCCGCTAAGGTAGGTGCTGCTGCCGGTTTCCGGGGGGTTGTTCCTTTCTTTCTACATCCCTCGGGACCTTGTTGGCATACGTCATTCAGTGCTTGAAGCACCGCCTCTGGCGGTCAGTAGGGATGAAATAGAACGATAGTTACGTATGTAACTACGGTTCTATGAATCCCGGATGACCGCCAGAGCGTTCGGTCCCTCGGTATTGCTGGCTCACGAGAAGATCGAGGGACTGAACTACCGGTGTCACGTGCCTATATAGGCTTCCGCTGATCACCGGTAGGTCACAGGTGACTTTGTTGATACTAATTCTCGACCTGCGCAAGCGCAAGAGTGATCATTCAGTGCTTGAAGCACCGCCTCTGGCGGTCATCCGGGATTCATAGAACCGTAGTTACATACGTAACTATCGTTTTGTATAGACCCGTAGTAGCCGTGACCAGGCCCCCGTCACGTTTGTGTCTCTGTGATTAAAACAACGGTTTGGTTACGGGTTATAACCGTTGCCAAGGTGACCCGTCACCCGAAGATATCTTAAAGAAGTGGCACATAATCTGAAAATGAACTAGTTACACAACGCAGATTCATTAAAAGGAAAGGATCAAGTCTGCCTGCTATGTTTATTAGGTGATGAGGCAGTTAGATTTGTGATGATTTTGCTTCACATCTGAGCAGCCTTTAGAGGTGGTATCTTTCTTTCACACATTCCAGTTTATATAGATTATCTAGATGTTAAACATTACCATATTGCCTTTTATACTTTTTCGTAGAGCTGCAGCTATCCATTATTTTAGTAATTGATTAATCTATCGATTATGTTTTCGATTATTCTAAAAGAAATACTCTTACTAAATTGACATACCTCAATAAAAAAGTGTCTTGAACTAAAACAACGGTTTATTGTACATTTTAAATGCATTATTAATGGCAGCAACGTAAAAAAAGAAAAAAAGCTACATTTAATGCAACAACATGGTTATTTAATAATTGAGGTCTCTGCCTGTCATCTCTTGTCTAATCTACCTATCTCTGCTTGGCAAAACAGTAGACAATACAACTAGAACTGCAAATATTATTTTGCTTGTTTAATCTATGTACTATTTTTTTTTGATTGACGGATTAATAATCAAACAGCAAACTGCCTTTTTTTTCTTACAGAACTTGAACCAGGTCAAGCTTAAACTATGCCACTTGAGGAGTTCTGAACAGAGCGTATTTGCAGGCAAAGAAGGGTTTTCATCTTAAATGCAAAATGTATATATATTTTTTGTACAGTCCTGACTTAATTACTGCTCTGAGTGGGTTGGTCTTTCAGCAAATGACACATTTTAGAGTCTGTAGACTCCAGTTAATGATTTGATCACTAAATTAGTTGACAATTATTTCAATAGGCAAGGCAAGTTTATTTGTGAAGCACATTTCAGTAACAAGACAATTCAAAGGTCTATACATGAACAGAACATAAGAAAACATTACAGAGGAAGGTACATAACAGTGGAATAGTAGTAGGTCAAAGATATTAGACAAGTTGGACTACAAACTTCAACATTAGCATTCAAAGGCAACTCTAAGCAAATTAATCGAAACATTTAATCAACTGATCATGATTTATCCGATTAATTGTTTCAGCCCTTCTCTTTTACCATGATATGATGACATGACAGGTGCTGGTACGGTGTTAAACTTAAACTACTACATTTATATTATCTCCTCATACCGCTACTGCATACTGCAACTACTTTGTGTTTCTCTATTTGATTAAATTCCAATGAAATACATTGAGGTTTGTGGCTGTAATGTGACCAAATGTAAAAAAAAAAAAAAAAAAGTCAAATTGACGAGGCGCACCCATTGTTAAACGGGCCTGAACAGATCGGATCCCTTTTCAGGGTTGTTTATTAAATGACACCTGGATGTCCTGTAAGCGAAGCGTTATCTGCTGATCTTCTACTGTCTAAACTGAAGGATTTTTCTCTGTTCACAGAGGAGACCGAAGGGGAAACTTGGCTACATTAGACAGAAGAAAAGGTATGCTTTTGTCCGTTCACCAAACTATTTGTGAAATTTGTCCTGAAAATTATTTTGATAATTTTAATCTCATGTAAATGTTCACCCTCAGGAAGAAACTATCATATATTTAGGACTTATGCCATCAGCTCAAGTTAGGCATTTTTTCATTATTAATGTTATGGGGTGTGACTAGATTTTTCTAGTTAACTCTCTTGAATGTAATTTCTCCAGTTTAAAACAAAAAAACAAAAAAAACAACAACTGATTTTTTATGTCTGTCTTTGTAAAAGTTTAGCCGTTATCGCCATGTAAACTTGTCATATTTAAGGTTTAACAAGGGCCTACACCACAGATTTAAAGCTGTCTCTATAAATCAGTCTCTAGATTTAAAGAGACAGCTCCAAAACAAGTTGCTCTCAGATGCATGTGAGAACAGGGGTAAAAAGGGGGAATGTGGGGGCACCTTAATGAGGTATGCAGACCAAAGCGTTGCACTTCCACTTTATATAGACCACAACTGAATGATTTAAATGAGAAAAGAAAGAATTGGAAACCATGACGTGTCCCCTTTAAAATGTGTTTTATCGATTTTTCTATTTGTGAATCGTTTCTCATTAATTCCTAACAATCGATTCATATAACCAAATATCGATTTAAAAACATAATCATTTTTCACTGTGAACTTAAATATGTGACTCGACTATGCAGGTAAAAGGTCTGCTGAGAGTCTGCCCAGCTCACTGTCTGCGCACAGCCAAATATGTGGGAGCTGCAATATTGTGTTTTTATCAGTAAAGCACACCAAGAGCTGACTATAGCTTGACAACCGTGTTAGTCTGTTTATTAGCTCTGAGACCTCAGCAGGACAAAAACAAAACAAAGCACCAAGCTCCACCTAGTGGCCAGAAGCATACATACATACATCAGGAGGTGAACTTTTAATGCCACCTTTTAATAATGCACCTAGTTACTGTCCAAATATAATGTCCCTCTTGGTTTAATTAAGTATTTTTGAATTGAACTGAATAGAAATAGCAGCTGTAGATATCTCTGGTGTCTCTGTGTTCTACCCTGGATCTGTTTGTTCTGCCCCACAGCATGTTTGTCAAAACAATTGTGTCAACATTCAGGAAGAATGGCCTCTACAGCTGCTATTAGCTACCATTACTTTATTCATTTGCTGTTAAATGTTAATATGATCCTAGTATCAATGTGTTGCATAACTGCACAGTCATGAAATTCAGGTAACAGCTAAAAAATGTTTTTAATACCAGCAATCCAATTTGAGATCGGATCGAATTGAATCGAAACGAATCGTTGCGAAATCTTAAGAATTGGAATCGAATCGATTGCTGAAATTTGAATCGATACCCATTCCTAGTTAAAAGCACTTGTTATTTAAGATGTTTCTATTTGCTGCCTGTAACCTGGTGTGATGGATTTCATTGTCTAATTGTTTAATGAAGGTGAAGGAATCCTGAGTTGAGCACATTTACTGGTAAGGTGAAATGCTGTATGTTTTTCTATTACAAATGTTTTTTTTTTTTCTTTTTTTCGTTTCAGTTTATCTAATCCATGGGGACAAATTTTCACAAGTGACGATGTTGACAAGCTGTTTGATGATTTAGGTGACTGCTTACCTTTTTTTTTTTTTTTTTATATTATGTAAAATTTTTTCAGATATTTAGGCACGCTCGGTTATTGTAAACAATTTTTTGTTTTTTATTCCAGATGCGTGTGCATCCCAGACACAGCCACCATCGGTTTTGTGTCAGAGTTCTGGGACAATCCACAGCGAAGCTCCCGTCTCTCCGATCCTACAGGAACAATCCCCAGCTGGAGAACTTCCTGGACACGAAATCTCCAGGCAATGTCAAGTCAGTACGATAACTTTGTCAGCGGTTACAGGGGCTTAATCAAATCGTTTCTGATCCTTTAGTGTATTAAAAATATCTCTACAGCAAGATCCTTTATGACCACATTCATGTTTACAGATTCGGCACCTGGTCGTTTCAGCTTTAAGTACCTTAGTTGAATTTGACACCATTTGATTTAATATTTGTTTTGCACCTGTTTAGAGTCAGAGTGGACATGATCAGCTTCCTACTACAAGCTCCCCAATAAGTAAACTGGACATTGGTAAGTCACATTTATGTGTATGGCACATTTAATCAGTTACAGTTGACTAAAGTGCTTCACAATTACGCCAACAAAAGACGGTAGACGTTTAGAAGAAGCTCCCCTGTTTGTGTTTTGTGTTTTTTTTATGCAGACCTCTAAGTTCCTTTTTTTCTTCTGCAGATTTGTGCATCCCGTTCAAAACATGCAGTCCGATTAAGACTTCCAGTCCCAGAGAACACAGGATGAGCCCAGAGAAGTCGACCGAGGACGAGGAGGTTCAATGTGTGACCCCGATTCTCTTTAACGATGTAGATGAAGCCGAAGAACTTCATTCAGAACCCGTACCGACCCAGAGACCTCAAAGCAACACACAAGTCCCCGAGGGGTACGAGCTTTTGTTTTATTTTCTCCTGCTTGTCAGAAAGACACATGATTTGAGATATATGGAGTTTATGTTTGTATCCTGTTAGTGTTTTTGTTCAGTGTAGTCTCTACTGTTCTTTTTACGTGTAGCAGTGATGATTTGGAGCTGGAGTCTCCTCCTAGCAGGTTTGTCCTGACCGAGGCACTCAGCCACAAAGCAACCTTCACAATTTCAAGGTACGATTCCCCCCCCCCCCCTGAATACTCAGCTTCCCTCCCCCAGTACTTTAGTAATTTCATGTCGTAATTCAGTTGAGTTTATTTACAAAGCAGCGACTCAAAACACGTCAGCTCAATGTACTTTTCCAGGCAGACCGGCCCACGTCATAGCCAGAAATCTAGAATGAAACCAGTACAATACAATCAGATAGAAAGATTACGTTAGATTATTTTTAGACAATAGATTAGTTTTATCTTAAATGGAGTTGCCAGATGCCAAAAATGTTTGTAAACTACGCTTAACCACAGAGCCGAATCAGAAGCCGTCTTTAAGTTTGTAATGAAACGTAAAGGAGCAATAAGTAATAACGACACCTAGTGTTTCAAATTGGAACAACAGGCTGCTGCTCTTTTGCCAACATAAAATACAGAATGCTGCGCTCTGTTTCGGGAACCCTGGGAACTCTCATATGATTGGCTCAGAAACCAGGAAGTAAACAAAGGCTACACGCTGAAGTAGTTCTGCACCATACCTCTAATTTTGAAAGGAGAACAACCTGACTTAAGACATTATTCACGGAGAGGACCGATTGCTTATAGAGAATGTCACTTCCATCCCAAGAGACAAATGAGAATGATT
Organism: Fundulus diaphanus; assembly: GCA_037039145.1. Classification (NCBI taxonomy): domain Eukaryota; kingdom Metazoa; phylum Chordata; class Actinopteri; order Cyprinodontiformes; family Fundulidae; genus Fundulus; species Fundulus diaphanus. The sequence goes on along the minus strand of CM073137.1, from coordinate 21,508,954 downwards.
TTGGTTAATTTTACAGGGGAGAGAAAAAAAAAAACATTTACGGTGAATTTCTTACTTATTACTTGTTTAACTAAGTGCATGTTTTGTGTGAGAAACCTGAGAATGGTATAAAACCCATAAAAATTAAGAAACCTGAGTCAAGAAAAGCAACGACTTTTGAAACTAAAAACGTTTAAGGACCCTGTGGTTTAGTGTTTAGCTTTGTGAAGACATCCCTTACAATGTCTGGGTTAATTTCAGAAACCGAGTTGAGGATTTGACAGTTAGATCGCAAACCAACTCCATGATCATCTGCAAAATGCTGTGGCTAATGTGGATCTTACTGGCCAGGGAAAATACTATAATCCCGGGGTGTCTAAATCCAGTCCTTCAGAACCGGAGTCCTGCAACCTCCAGAGGGGAAGACGTCGGCCTTCCTGGCTCAAAACACAGAAGTTTGACACCCGAGGATTATAGTATTTCAATGATTAAAGCCTTTTGCAATTATATAAACCTCCAGGATTAAATACACCTAAACAAACCTGCAGATCCAAGAAATGTTGATTCAGTAATATATTTGTGTGGATTAAACATACAGATCTAAAACTGTAGTCGAGCTGAAAATTTAAAAGGCATTAACGGCTTTATGTGGGTTTAATCTTCTCACAGAAGGTAATTCTACATCCATGGAAAGAGTATATTATTTCATCATTAATATTTTTTTTTTTTTTGTAAATTGAGTATTTTCTGTTTTGTGTCTTCAACAGTGTCAAAGAAAACGTAGAGGAATCTAAAGACGAGGGAATAGAGCCTGTGGTGACTCCTACAAAAAAGGCCCAATGCGTCTCCACTCAGCCCCCTGCAGGACCGTCTTCAGCCGTGGGAAAAGACATGGATGGTTTCCTGAAGAAGCTCCAGCTGGCCAGAATGTCCAAGCCATCGTGGTAAATGAGATGAAAGCACACCATAATAATCTGTTTCAGTGAATAATAGTTACAAACATAGCTTTAGTGTTATCTTGTTTTTTTTTTTTCCTGTATTTTTCTAAATGAAACACTTTTTTTGTGCTTTATAAGTTCTCAGATATCCAAAGTCAAAGTGCAGCTGCCGCCTCCTCCTCTGCAGCCAGAGGATTTTGTGATTCTGGAAGACGATTCACCAATTCGCATTTCCATTCCAAGAAAAGCCGTCTCAAAAAAGAGACAAAGCCCGAACGAGAGCTCCAGCGCCCCCAAAGAGAGCTCAGCAGACGAGAGGACAAAGGATGGTCCTGTGGAGGTTCCACAAAGACCAGAGGAAGCCGAAATGGCCATCAGCAAACCGGACAGTCAGGCTGTTAATCAACGGAAGAAGAAAAGCAAAAAGAAAAATCCCGAGGTGGTTGAGCCTGAGCATCACAAAGGGGATTCACTCGGTCACCAGGATCTTCCTGCTGGCGACTCAGTGGAGCAAGAAATGCCAACCAAGAAAAAACAACGGAGAAAAGTTTTATCAGAGCAGAGCGACGGGCCGGAGGATCCGCCCGAGGATGAAACGGAACCAGAAAAAGAACCCGCCCCGAAAACTGGAGGGAAAGATCGCGGGCACAGCAAGGGGAAAACATTAAAACAGAAGAAAGAAATTACTGCAAAGGATGGAAAAAACTCCCTAAAAAAGCAGAGAAAACAGCCCGAAGTACCTGAAGCTACGGAGGAGCAAAGCCAGGAGCAGAATGTTCTGGGGGCAGGAGACGCTGAAGCCTGGCGTGATGTCACAGGTAAGGTCATCTCAGCCGGCAACGCTTTATTTATTAATTTTCTTCTGAAATATTTAAAACTTCATCATAAACATGGCCACACGTTTAGGGTTTTAACCTCCCAAATGTCTTCCATGAGACTTTTCTCAGCTCGTATCAGTTTAATTTTACTTCATCTGTTATGGGCAGCTCAGTTGGCAGTCGGCACTATTAGAAACATACAAGGGGTTAATATTAGTAGGTCAGAAAAGTGGTTTAACTTGCTCCGGTTTTTAATCCTGGGGAACTAGTGGAAGACATACTTGTTTTTAGAGAGATGGGTTTCTCTTGATAATTGTAAAATGTTTCATTCTTTTGACTTTGTGTCCTCTGCTGATCCTCTCCACTGTGGGGTCCCACAGGGGTCTGTGTTAAGCCCCTTGTTTTTCACTTTGTACCTGCTGCCCCTTGGTTCTATCTTCAGGAAACATGGGGTTTCCTTCCACTGTTATGCAGATGACTCCCAGGTTTATCTCCCTCTTAACAAAGCCAAGGACTCCTCATTACATTTATTGTTCAAATGTCTCAATGATATAAAGTCCTGGATGGCCTCAAACTTTTTACGTTTGAGCAAAAAAACAGAGGTGATGGTTTTTGGTGGCACATCTGATCTGACATCTCCAACTTTGATCTCAGTTCTCTGGCATATGATGTTAGGCCAGTTATCACAAATCTGGGATTTAAGACGGATGCTGATCAATGTTCCCCCTAATTTTTCATGTATCTGAGCATAAACACAAACTCCCTGAGCATTCACTTGACCTCTGTGAGCAACATCACGTGCGCACTGAGGCTACATCAGTATCACGCCTGTCAGAAACCTGAGATTATAAGATTAAAACCAGTTACCGGTACATGGCTTTAAAGAAATTACAGCAATCCTTTCTTTTAGATTACTTAGTTTAGATACAACTGATTTAGCCCACTTACCTGAAAAGGTTCAAAAATCTTTATTTTTATGAGCTGTATAGTATGTTTTATGTCAGTAGGGGTCCTGCTAAGGAAGAACTGAGAGACATGTACATCTTTCAGAGTTCAAATTTGATTGCCATTAAACTATTTACATTTTGTGCAATGACATTTAGCACAAGCAAATATGTTACAAACACTGTAGGTTCATGAAGTAGACTGCTGATGCTGATCGCCTCGTGTTTTTTTTTAATTAATTAATTTATTTTTTGAAGGTTTGGGGGATTTAAGAGTCCCCCCAAACACTGTATAGAGGGGGGAAAGGCAGATTTGCACAATTTTCAATTTCAGCATGGAGTATTTGCATCAAATCTCCACTGCAGAAATGCACTAAAAGTAACAGTAATATTGCTTTAGATTAGTCATTAGTTGGCAATTATGTGCTTTTTTTTAAACATAGTTTAACACAATTTTGATAAAAATTATAATCATTTTTTCTTTTGTGTCTCTAAACGAGTTTTATTTAGCTAGACTAAGGGGGGTGGTCGCAGTCCCCTGATCTAGACCTTTTTGTCTTGAAACTTTACAAATACATATATAGTTTTTAATTGATCTTTCTTGCTACTCTGCAGACCAAGACATGAAATCTAAAGTGGATGGAGGGGCCAAGGAAGACATAAAGTCAGTTACCTCCATACGTAGTTCGTCTGAGGATGCTCAGCTGCCTAGAAAGAGGAAGCCGCCTGGAGAGTGGTGGAAAAGTTGCCCCCAGAGCCCAGAGAGAACAGAAAAGCCCCAACCCCTGAAAAAGTCTAAACAGAAAAGCAAAGAGCCCGACCCGGCAGTACCTTCGACCTCAAAGAACAAGGAAGACAAATCCTACGGGAGAAGAAAGGCAAAAGACCCCACAAAGGTGTCCAATAGTCGTGCCAAAGAAGCTAAAGGGAATAAAGGTAACTTGACTAAGAGGAGAAATGGAAGAGATGAGAAAAGCAAAGAAATGGCCGAAAAAATCCTGACAGCTGCGGCAGAGCTGGAAGAGCAGGAGATCCCCGATGAAGACCTCGACCAGGAGTCAAGCCCGTTGGTCTTTTCAGAGAGACGGCACAGCCTCAACTCAAGTAAGACCACAAGAGCTGGAAAGTCCTCACAACCATCACACGAGAACCTGTCATACATGCTCTCTCAGATTGGCTGACGTGAAATCTCCATTACTTCTACTGCTACACTGGTTGATTGTTGTATCATCAGTTTGGGGCTATTCTTATTTGCTCAGATGTCTAAAATAGTAAAACTGCGAAGCAAAACAAAGTTTGAATATGGAAATGAACCCAGCTTCATCTCAATTAGTCTACGGCAAGTGTCCAAAACCTGGAATAAACGTTGTTTTTTTTTAAATGTACTTTTGTTGCAGGCGATGAGCTGTTTCAAAAAGTCTACCATCACACCTCTAAGAACACTGCCACGTCTACAGCCCCTGTGGCGCAGCTGCGTCAACCACGGAAGGAGCTGAGGAACGCCGAACCAGCAAAACGCAGGAGGAAACCACCAGGTGAATGGTGGACAGTTCCCACGGAGGCCGCCGGTTCGGAAATAATCTCCTCGTCGCCGAGGCGGTCGCCCCCGAAGGAGCCGGGGCCCAGGCGTCAAAGGAAGCAGCCTAAACGGACAGAGGGCAACGCTGCATCACAAACACCAGGGGGAGCTCCGGTGATTCTCGTGAAGCCACTGTCTCCTCCAACGACCGTCAAAAACTCTCTCGCAGCATTTAAAGACCTCACTTCAGTGGTAGGGACCCCCGCTGCGGCCCCCAACAGAGACAGACATCAGTCTAGAAGGCGTAACGTCACGTCCCGGCCTGCGCAGGAGACCATGGACGGCAGCCCTATAACATGCAGCAGGTCCGACGCTGATGGAAGCGCTGGAGGAGATGAGGGCGAATGCAGCCAGGAGACCCCACAGGACAGACGGTGTCAGGCTGATCCTGCCGGATGTCCCGAGGACACGTAAGGAGGCTAAATGACTCCATCTGTCTTTACTGTCACCGAGGGTTGGCTTTGACTGTTGTTTCTTGTATTTTAGCAGGGTGAGAGTCCTCATGAGTGGACCGTCCTCCATGATTGAGCTGCAGGTGTATGACGATGAATCGAGTACGTTTGAACCCTGCAACGGTTTTCACTTCTTTTTTCTGTCCGTTCTCCAGTGTTGGTTTTCGGTCGGCACCGAGGGGGGAGAAGTGTTTCCAGGTATCAGCAGAGCCGTGTTGATGAACAAAACATAAAGGAAGAGGTTTTTAACGGTTCCCCAACACCTTAGCTCTCGCTGTTCCACCACAAGCCGGGGTTCTTGAAGCGCTTGTTAAGTGGTCGAAAGGACCTGAAATGCACAGCTATGAAAGAGACGTGACGGTCTTATAAACCAAAACGACTGGAAGGGTCTTGCGGCTGTACTAAGAACAATTGTGTTTGCCAGTTTGATTGGTGAAATATTTAGATGGATTAAAATGAACAGAACCTAACCGTTTCATTCAAATATCAGCAGTGCTGAACTTATTAGTATCCTAATTCTTCCTTAATGAAAAATGCAACTAATGCATTTCTTAAACTAATACTTTAAGTTAAGCAGAGAAAGAGACATTAACTTAGTAATCCATGACCCCGTTCCTTTGAGGTATAAATATGATAAAACATAGAGGTTAATTTGTTTTTGCAACAGCTGCATGGGGAACACAATAGAGCATGCTATTTAACTACAGCAGATGTGTAGTTAGTCAGAAACTGGTCACAAGTAAAATCCTAGTTGCTTAAATATGCCAATATATAGATGCAGTAATTAAAAAGTTTGAACCGGAACTGTTTTAAAGGAGCAGTAAGTGATTTTTCACCACTGGGAGGATGTAATGACTGTAATATTAACCTGCATGGCTAGAATGCAAGAGAAAGGAAAACTGTTATTCTGTTGAACTTTTTATTGACCCTTTTTTCTATCATCGATATACGTCTATCGATCGATATATATTGTTATTGGATTATCGTCCAGCCCTAATTCAGAGGAACATGTCTAGTGAAGAAGTGAGTAACTTATAACTTTATAACGCTGTTAGTGAGAGAACATTTTGATCCAATTGGTGTGCTGTCCGCCATTTTGGTGCCTGGCAGTGGTATTTTATGGGCTCTCCCTCAGTGGCACCTGTTCACGTGCATGTGCGGCCGGCCCGCTTACGTAAACAAAAGTTTAGAGAACAACACAGAGATGTGTGACGTTAACCATAGGCCATCTAAAAACATACCTTTAGTTCTTCACAAAACTATTTTTTTTTAGTTCTATCTATATAATCATAATGAAATTTTGCTTATTGCTCCTTTACGTAAACCCAGTTTATCTTGACGTGTACAACGAGGAGGATGGTAAGAGGCGTAAAATATAAGAGAACTGCAGCAAAGAGCGTTATCTTGGGGTCACTTAAGCTCTGTTCTCGCAGCAGGTGTGTGCGACCCAAATCTGATGTTTTTGCAAATATGTGACCCATATTCGATCTTTTAACATTTTAGCAGAACATCGGATTGAGCATCAAGACCTGCAGTGTGAACGTAGCCCTGAGTCCCTGAGCATCCATTAGATAATATCCTAATGCAGGTCAAAGGTATTTTCCTCTCCTACCATTGCAAACAGAGAAGTTTAGTTTTCTAAACTCTACCGGTTCAGATGAACTTTTGATTGACCGTTTCAGCAACGACCACTTTGGCATTAAACAAAGGAATAATATGTGAAAAAGAACCTTTTGCTCATTTTAAAGTACAGGGGGAGACCTATAATGCTGTCGGTTCATTTATCTTCCAGAAGCCCTGAGAGGCCTGAACTCTTTGGAAAAACTTTATTATCGACCAAAACAGTCCAACAAGCAGAGAAATATCCGTCTTTCATGGACATCCTGGACCTAAATCGTTTAGGAAACTTGTTGGGTTTGCTGCAGAGGAGATTAGACAGGACAAGAACTAGAAATTGGATTTTTCTTAAGAGTGTGACATTATGCATCTTCAATAAAAGATGAATTTCTTTTAAGGCCTTTTACACCCCTTTGCCTGGGGTGCCAAGAATTGAAGAGGGGTTCGTTGATGGGAATGAAACTTGTACATCAGTGAAGATTTAAAATCTATGACGGGTCCTTGGAGTGAGAACTGGAGGCAGAGGGATTTTTGAAAACACAAATTATTTATTTGCATAAAAAAAAAAGCTTTCACTCGACCGATTCACTGACATGTGTTCTTTTAAAAAAAATGGTGGGGATTGTAGAGATTTTAGCAGAGATTCTGAGGGAAGTGATCCGATGAAAGGATACGAAAATATATGTTTCATTCAGATTCGGTAAAACCCCTTCTGATCCACCGTCTCGGGTCGTAACACTCCCCTGCAGAGATTGGACGATTATGTTCTCTGCCGGCTCAGCGGAAGGCAATGTTTTTCTGTTGAATTAATCAAACGACTCCACCACGTTCGACTGTGGCTCTTGCCGGGCTCAAAATGTGGCCATCTACTCTGCAATATTTACGGCGAGTCCCTCCGACTCCTGCGGGGGAATTAAAAATGCAGGACCCGGGGTTTTTGAGTCTGGGACGTGTTGCTCACGTCCACAACATGCACAGCTGAAGTTGCTCCGTTAACCTCGCTTGCATTGAATGTGACTGTTGCCTCCCATGCTTCATATAGTTTTTACATAGTTTCCTTTTGTGTTGCAGGTTGTGCGTCACCCGGGAACCAAACCATTCTGTCTATGTCTGATTTTTGTGGTCCTCCGCTCAGTTCGCTAACGCTACACTCCAGCGATAAGGCATACCTCACTGAATGGCTGCAGAGTCTCTGGTCCACGGGACCTGACCGTAAGAACATGTCCTCGAGGCTTAAGTGTTTCTTTTATCTAGGGATTTAAATAAACGCGTATACACTACTAGATGTGTTAGAACAGTACAACATAATGAATATTTGACCCATCAGGCGATGACTTTTCTTTGTAATTCATCTGCAGAAAGCGCTACAATCAGCCCTGACCAGTTTCAGTGGTACTTATACAAGGACCGGGCCCTGGGTGTCCAGGTGGAAATTAGCAACTCCTCCTTCTGTTCTGGAAAGCTGCTGATGGGCTCGTACATGATGAAGCCTCTCTGGGTGGATCACGGCGCTACAACAGTCAGTGCACTTCTCACTCTCCTTCCCAAATGTCATAATACTAGTCCCTTTGTTTCTAAATTCTTCCTTTTCTTTGTCATTTCAAGATTTTCAACTTGGTAACAGGCTCGGTGAGGGTCACCATCGACTGCAGGGTGTCGAGCTACTGCTCTGGACAAACCTTTATGGTGGAGTGTGGTAAGGATGTCATGTTGCAGTCCTTCCTATGTGAGATGTGTAATCAACTAACATAGTCTTGTTAAAAAAGGTAGGATAGCCTGTCTAGACATTATTTTAGTATTGAACGGTTCAGGTAAAAAAAAGGTTAAATAAAACAACTGGGCTTCTATTCAGAATAAAAGTCCAGTTGTTTTATTTTTTTAACCTTTTTTGGATTGATCATGACCTGGAAGACTGAGAATCTTCGCCAACACATGGTTCAGGTATAACTGAACAATTGTTATGTGATACTATTGACTGTTATGTTCATAAAAGACACTTTCTGTTAAGGCTGGGCGATATAGAGAAAAGCAAATCGATAAAATAGAAATCATATTGTTCGACATCGATAATTATCAACAAATTCCAAACATATATTTTAAGTGCAGCCCTGGCCATTTTATGCTGTTGCTTAGCGACCTATTTTTAGATACAGGACACACAAACACTGAATTCAAACTCAACCCTTTATTCAACCAACTTTTACCAAAAAAGAAAAAAAACCTTTACTCTCTGAACTCTTTGAAGGGGCGGGGCTTGGTGACCGAGCATTCCTGGGTCTGCGTTGTGATTGGTTGGGAGGATGTAACAATGTAATATTAACCTACATGATAGGCTAGAATGCAAAAGGAAGGAAAATTTATTCTATTGAATAGTTTATTGACCCTTTTTTTTTCATCGATACACGCCTATCGATCGATGTATATCGTTATTGAATTATCGTCCAGCTCTACTTTCTGTTGAGGACTAAATGAGGATACCTATTTTTCTTCCCACTTAATATGGTTAAAATCTGACATGGACGTGTCTGAGCAGGCGCACATGATTAGAGGATCATTACTCGCTGTTTTAAAGTTAGGTTGCCCTTTTTGTTCTTTATTTTTTCAATGCGTCTTGTCCACCAGCGCAGGCCTTCAGATTTGTTGTTGGAGCGTCAAGAGGAAGCCCAACAGATTTACTTTCAGTGTAACACTCCCCTGGAAGTACTTTCATACAATTTGCTTTTAGGTTTATTGAAATGTAATGGACACAGAGACAGCAACGAATGGGGTAAAATGTGGAGAAAGATTGGAAAGATCTTATTTTATTCATTTAATAAGTAAAACAAGATCGGTTTTGTTTGTTTACGTGCAATTAAATCACTTCCTTTTTCAGCCACAGGTCATAACCAGATTCCACTTTGCAGATGTAACAGAGTGGCCTAGTGTCTTCACCTGGCTGTATTGGCGTATTTCTTTATTCGGTTTTAAGCTTGTGGGACTAATATTCTTGTTTTAACGGCTGTTGTTTTGTTCTCGCAGGACGGGCCTACAGCATCCAGAACAACAGCCAACAGCCGGCCGTTCTCTTCTTCACCAGGATATTGGCGGATAGTTTAAGCTGAACAATTCACACTGAAAGTTGAAATGTCTGCAAGGACTGTAAGAAGTCTGAAGATTAAAATTATTTAACTGTAAAATATGACCTGTAAATAATAATCTGTTTTTTTAGAGAAAATGTTCTGCATCTTTTTCTAATTTTATCAATACTGTGTAAGAAGCAAGAAGATTCTGTGTAAGAAGCAAAAACAAAAGACAGTTTCTAAATAAAGTAGTGCTCTGCTTGTATTGCTCCCCCTCATTTTTGTTATAATTTTACATGTGATGTTTTTTTTTTTTTTTGTCAAATGGAATACCGAGGAGATGTATATAGTTAGAATACTTTAAGTTCACCAGGATGTAGTTTTATTGCAAGTTTTGTATTCACTACTGAGCAAAACAACAGAAAATCAACCACTGGTTATCCTCTTTGATTTTGAACTAGCGTACCTTTTTTAAGCTAAAGAAACGCTTTGGAAGTATTGCAGTTGGAAAATATTTGTAACATTTTTAAGTGTTGAAGAAACATGGAGAGGTTTGCATTGCAAAAAAAAAGTCCTTCCATTTGGAGTCACATTTATATGACGTTCCCAACGAGCCTGGTGAGATCTCATTTACTTTAACATAAATATTTCAGGTAAAAATAGCAAATGAAAAAGGCACCAAACAGCCAATATACATTATGTTTGAACGTATTTACACTTTTGATTTTGTCCCCACAGAAGTAGTGATATTAGTAATATTTTATTGCTGCTGGTCAAATCTGGATTCTGAATAAAATGAAAACAGATTTTGATAATAAGGACCGTGGGGGTGCTTTGTGCTGGCTGTGTTACATCGGTGATGCGTTTCCTCAGGTTCTCTGTAGCGGGCGATTAAAACCTGGTTAGAAAACAAAAACTTATCTTGTAACTTCAAACAAGATAATCAGTCTTTTGAAGATTTTCTTGTCTCAGCTACATATAAAAGTAAAGGGAAAGGATATCTAACTGGAGATTAAGATGTTGATTGTTAGCTCTGAAAATGTACTTAATTATTTTATTTATCTTTATTTAGCCATACTTTAAAAAATGTTTTTATTCCTCTGTCTCTCCTTGATTATCTACTGGTAGTATAAAAAAGGAAGGTCTGACTGGATTCTTTGTTAATTATTAGTCAGAAATTAAAAAAAATAATAATTGGCAACCCCTGTGTGTCATGTAAAAAGCAGCATATGAGTAAAAAAGTAACAATGATTAAATGTCAAAATAATACGAACATATACAACAGAAATATGATTATTCTAGTTGAAAGAGTCTGCCATACACATTTCTGATGCTGAAAGTTCTGATTCTGAAGATAAATTTGTTATATTCTGTATTTGAAGGTGAGATGAGGTGAATGACAGATTGTGTAGAGAAATCCACTGATGTGAAGCTTTGAAAGAAAAATCTGTTCATAAATGCTCCATAAAATGTCACCATTGAGCATCTATATATTGTGGCCATGGAGTGCTTCCTGGGTTTCTCTGCTACTGGTTTTACACCAGTTGCTGCTGTTTGGGAGTCATAAGAAGTGTTTTTTTTTTTTTCAACTCATCTCTGGGGACATTCTATATCCGGTTTAGCTGGAAATAATAAATTACGCGATTGAGGCAGGCTCTTTCATCGAGGCACTTTTTTAACAGATTGGGATAATGACGGTATCAAGATGTTATAAGACATTAGTTCTATTCTTCTAAGTATTCATACTTCTGAGCTTTCAGGAATTGATGTCAAAATATAATATTGATGAGCATTCTTTGTATTTTTCTATTTTTGGATAAGGCCTTCTTGTAATGCATACAGAGTCCCCTGGGGCTAGTTGCGTGATCACCCAATTATTAACTAGTTACACGATGCACCCAGAAATCCTTTTTCATATGTTTGTGACAAACTGAAAGCCCAAAATATGAGGCCCAGACTGGGGGAAAAAACTGTGCTTAAAGTTGAGAGGGCTTCTAAGAATCCCAAACATCGCTAAATATGTATGAAGTTTGGTCTAAGAGCATATTTCACTCCAATTGTTAGGCATACACTCTGGGCTCCTTCATCCATGTTGTTCAGGAATGCCTGGGGGATTGGGTCAAAGTTATCCGCTGTCTTGCTGAAGTCACTGGAGTTCCTGTCCGTCTGGACCCGGCTGTCTATTGGCTAAGTTGTGACGCACGGCTATCTCTTACGGATAACGCTCGTAAAATCTGGCTGGCTGGTCGGACTGCAATCAAGACAACTATAGCCCAGAGGTGGAGGCCCCTTAATGATACACCTTTGGCTCGTTGGCTCTAATTATATATGGACATTGCATATCTGGAACTGTCATCAGCGAGGATCAATACTGCAACTTCAAACAGATTTGGTCAGATTTAACATCTGAACTTAAGAGACTACCTTCCCATTAAGACCCGAATCTTTGGACTGTTGGGATTTTGGACAATGGGTTAAATGGTTACAGGTTTAATGTCAAAATTTTAAGCAGGAAAACTGTTGACGTGGATATAAAATATTGTGCTGCAAAAAAAAAAAAATCAATATATTTGGGCCTTATGCCAGCAACGTCTGTCCTTTTTTTCCAGACCTCCTCATATAGTTTTCCAAATATGGTACAAATGGTCAAAATCCTCTGTGCTAAATACCTTATTCTTGATACTGACTCTTGTTTGGTGAGATTTATTGGATTAAATGATTGAAGTTCGAGGAAACAAGACTTGTTGCAGATTTCTTTTTATATATATGCATTTTTATTTAAAGTTATGCAAATTCCTCACTGATGTAGTCACCATTCTCAACTCTTCTGCTCAACCTTTCTAGTGTTGCACAATCTAACGAGAAATAAACATATCTTCCAGATGACTACAAATTTTTTTATTGCCAGGAAGCGCTATTAGAAAGAATAACCAACCATACACTGTCTTACTTATGTGCTAACAGTTTTTTTTTTTCTAGATGGATCAACCATCCTCACTGCTACAAAATGACCCAACATTGGGTTTGTCTGACTATTCTCTGTTGCGAGTCACTGCTACAGGAATGCAACGAATGCTGAGTAAAAACAGGAGAACTTATCATCTTGCAGTCGAACCTTTAAGCCAGCGGATTCTTTGACCCCGGTGGGAATTTCAAGCATTGCTGCCCCAAACTGTATCCTATATTAACAGATACTCGTTACAGAATGACTTTTGGATTGTCATAGATTTTTAAGAGCACTAACCTTACAAGAAATGCAGTAGTATTGTATCGGGGGGGGGGGGGGGGGTGTTAGGACAATTCCAAAGCTTGTGGGATGATTTTCATTTCTTTTGTCATGGGGCCCAAAATTCCTGGTGGCTCTCCTGATTACGGGTGATCATTACAAAATGTGTTTTTTTTTCCAGCTCTAAATTATCCACATGGAGGTAAACTGCATGAGAATCTGAGATATTTTCTACCACTTAAATGTTAAATATTTTTGCAGAAGCAAGAGTCCTCAGCTTTATGCTGCCATTTCTTCAACCTTTATGCTGTCATCAAGCTGCCACATAGTGTCACTCATAAAAATTATTTTTAATTTACTGTGCGATAAATCTATTGTGTATTCTGTGCAGGTAGCAAAAAGTCTGGTTGTCGATCAAACAAATCAACATGCAGGACTCATTTTTTATGTCCAGTGTGGCTTTGGATGGAGCTCTGGCAGTGCGAGTCGCCTTAGGGCAGGATTTGATTCAAAGAATCGACTGCTTCTTTAACCAGCGCAGAATTTTAATAATATTACAGGTTATGAACCATGTCTATAACCAAATATGCTGTCTATGTCACATCGATGCCGAGAAATGGAGATCTGCCCTCTATGCTCAGATATTGCGAGGGTAAAGTGGGGTTGACTGCATCACTTGTGAAGGATTCTGTTTTCATTTGAACATAAGATGTTGGATCTCACTGCAGCTTGAACTTGGGATCCTGGGAATATTGTGTTGGGACGCGGTATTTCATTTTAGAAGCCTTCAGTCTGAGTGAACACCTGGACACAAGTTAAATACCACAGGGGAAACCAGGACTGTGGTGGCTACAATAAAAATTCATGAGACAGAAACTAGAAAACATCATTACTTAGAAATGGATTTGTCATGAAAACAACATTATTTTCACAAAAGTCACGGTTGGGTGCACAAATCCATTTCCACAATGTCAAAAAAAAAATCCCAAAACCTGGTGAAAACAATTCCAACTTATCTGTTGCCTATTTATCATATTTATTAGGTCATATGAAAGGTTTGTACTTATCCTCCACCTGCTTCCATTCAACATAAGCTCCAAAAAGCAGCATTTTTTTCTGAGACTTAATTTGCTTTTGTCGACGCAGCATCTAAGTAAAATAGGCTGCAAGGATCTACCACTCCCTAAGATTAGGATTTAGGATTGTTGGGTTTTTTTTATTGTTTTTGGTTTGATTATTTTAGCTGATATTGTTAGTATAGTTAGTTTTTTTTCCAGATTTAAACAGATTACCCCAGTTGTTGGACTACACAGCAAACCGATCCAGCAAGTTATCTATATCAGGGGATAGGTAGCTCATGCTTTTTTCTTGGTTGCTTTTACAAGCCATAAGTTTGCATTAAGTAAAAAGCAGCCACTGAATAATGGATCTCAGAAAGTCTAGCCAAGACAGGGTGTAATTACTGCCCTCCCAACATGCACTGCTACTTCCACTGCCATCCTTGAATCCATCCGACTCAAGTGTATCTGAAAACATAATTACTTGTCTAATCCCCAGGTACACTGCACCAAGGTCAGGTTTTTCTGAGGTTTATCTAATGAAACAATTTTTAATTAAAAATAATCCTCGTTTAGAATCTGGATGAAGATGTGAGCACAGGTGGAAACCAGAAGTGGTAAACCAAAGTTAGATCAAACTCAGTGCAGAAATCAGAGAAGCTAGTTGAAGAGAGATGAGCCAGAACAATCTGTTATATCTACCACCTACTATAAAGCAATGTTTTGACGAAGGCAACCGAAGCCATAATTTGATAGCTAGCCTTTTATATAACTAGTTTTTGCTTTGTTTTGCTGCACTCAGGCAGCAGGAGGAAAGGCAGGAGAGAATCTAGGCTGCTCACGAGTATATTTTACATTCTGTGGGTATAAACCTGAAAGTAATTGTCAGCTCTGAATGAGCTGATTTCATCAATTCAAACAAAAGGCCATGCATGTTTTCTGTGGCGCACAGAGTTCCAGGATGAAGTATAATTTCCTTCCCTTATTGTGGCTTTGAGTGTTTGTAGGCAATTGTAATAAAACTGTCGCTCCATGAATCACACGCTAACAATCCAGGGTTATTCTGTCAGGGTTCAGGCAAATCACAGGAAGTTATCTTTTAATGTGTTCGTTTGAGGTTTTGTTGCAGAAAGACTTGGTTGAGGAGGCAGGACAATTGAAGGCTTTTTAGCATGCTGCAAAATAAGGTATTTATGTACAATAATGTAACCCAATAGAAAGTGCTGCATACCGGAGACTAACCCCTCCATCTCTGACCTTCTGCTGAAAGAAAATAGCTTATAAAACATTCACTTATTTATGCATGATGAGCACCCATAGATTGAATCTGCCATTCTATAAAAACCTATGCAAACAAAATGTCGAAGGACAACTTACTAACATTTGTTCTTCTGCTAAGTTAAATCATTCTTTATTGTTAAGATTCAGACTGAATTTAAAAGTGCAGACTGTTTTGATCACATCTTTTCACGATGGCGGGTTTTGAAAAAGATGCAGCGTATTTTCTAAAACCTGTTGAATCCTTTCTTTAAACCTGACTCTGGGTTTAAAAAAGGGTCTGGAGTTGAATAGTTCAAACCAAACGTTTGGTCAAAAGTAGCAAAGGAGCCTTTTCATTCTTCACAAATCAGACCAAATCTGTTTAGACTGTAATTTACCGTTTCAACTAGATGATTGTGCATTATGTCAGCGAGTTGTGTAAATGATTTTAGCTCGTATTAGTGAAGTGACACCTCTCTGGGTTGAGGGTTAGTCTCCGCCTCAAGCAGAGGATTTTCAGTATCTTGATGACTTGCTCGTGGGTGACGGTAGGATGGAGTGGGAGATAAATGGACGGATTGGGGCTCCGTCTGCAGCAATACGGCCGCTGTTCTGGTCTGTTTTGTTGAAGAATGCTGAACCAAAAAGCTAAGCTCACCATTTGTTAGTCCACCGACATTCCGGCTCTCACCTATGGTCATAAACAATGGATCATGACTCAAAGAACGAGATCCCGGGTACAAGCGGCCGAAATGAGCTACCTCTGGAGGGTGTTTGAGCTCAGCCTTAGAGACAGGATGAGAAGCTCCTTCATCCGAGGCGAGTAGAGCCGCTGCTTTTCCGTATTACATTGAGTCAGGTATGTTGATTTAGGCTTCGGGGTTTTTTCAAGCACATCCCAATGGGAGGAGACCCCAGAGAAGACCCTAGAACCCGCTGGAATGACAATATATACCATCTATCCTGGTGACATCTTTGTTCCCAGAGAACGATCAAGAGGATGTCGCTGCAGAGAGGGATGTCTGGGGTTCCCTCCTGTTGCTCTCGTGACCCGATCTCGGATAAGCCGAAGGCAGTGAATGAACAGATGGATAGATAATGAGTCTGATGTTATGCACAGATTTCACTCCTCCGACTGAGAGGACATTAGATGGAGCTGAAATAATATTTTATCCCACAGACAGTGCTCCTGAGATTTGTAAAACCATGCAATGTTTGCCCCACTTTCTGCAGGTGCATGTTCATACATGAGAAATAGTGGCCAGTTCCCTTTGTTCAAGTTAAGAACGCAGTAATTAATGCGAGTCCATTCAGCTGCTCCTTTTTGCAGAAGTCGCCACAGCAAGTCATTACAACTTACACCCAGACTTGGAAGAATTTTTATGCCAGAATCCCCTCCTGACACAACTGGGATCTGAACCTGGGTCCTCTAGGGAAGAGGGACTTGTCTAGTTGGAAACTCAATTGACTTTTCTTCATTAATTTGTGAGCGGTTATCGCTTTAAACAGGGTTAATAAACTTTACATGCCCTCCTGCCTTTATATTATTTTTAATGACATGTCTTTATCAATAGCTTCCTGGGTGTTCAATTAGACATGGCGAGCATCTTTATCAGTGCCCAATGATGTCACTGTAAGCAGCTGGGTGCAGAAGAAGCTCCAGCCTGGTGACCAGACTGGATTGCTTAAAATTAAACTTCATAATTCCCAGATTTCTTTTCAATAATTAAGGCCAGAACTTTAATGAAGCCATATCACATTCAGTTTAATTGAATAAACCCTTCTGTCATGATCCTGGTGTATGTGTGTGTGTTTATTTGTGGATGGGCGTGGCCTGCCATATATCCCATCACCAATTATCCCATCAAGCTGTTGGGTTTATACAGAGCCCCCAGATGGTCCCTCTTCGCCTGATGGTTCCGCATTGTGGTAACTCAAGACCTCTGAGATTCCTGGCTGATTCAGTTTGAGCTCCTCATTGCCCTTCTCTGTGCCTAACCTGTAAACTTTGACTGCGTCTAGTTTGCTTTTACCTTCAAGCTTCAGAAGATTTGTTCTCCGTACCACGCGGGCAGACAGAATTCAGTCTTTTGCTCATTCCACGGCTGTCTCCTGGCTTCTCCTGATCACAGGACTCGCCTGCCTGCCCACTCTCCACCATCAACAGGACTCAATGCCTCGGACTTCCCTCATCAGGGTCTCCTTTCCCCAGTCAGCATGCCAGCCAGCTACCAAAGTTCCTGAACTTTTAGAATCTCACCAATCGGCGCATCCAGCAAATTTCACATAGATTTAAAAGGAGCTTGCTGCCAGCACTTCGACACCAGAGTGTTAACCTTATGTGGTATGCCTCTAGCAATTGTACCTAGAGATTTGACTCACCATCTCTTGTACTTCTTCTCAGGTAGCCTTTGTGTTCTGGATTCTGTCTCCAGAAGCTCCCCAGTTCCCTCTCAACAAGAATCAAATCAACAGAAGACACTCCCTGCTGCGTTTCCTGCCGGCAGCCTCCTAGCCTTCTGAGTTCCACGCCCTAGTCGAACCCTGCTCACCCTTCAACTGTTCCACCTCTGGAGACTGACACCTCATCGTTCACCACTGTCACTTCTCAGACTTCACTCATCTCCATCAGTAAGCAAACCTTCTCATTTGAAAATTCCCTTCATCTATTCCACCTCTAAACTGCCTTGTCCTCCTCTGCTACACAGCTGAAGAACCAGACCCCAGCCCAGGACCTCCAACCTCCAGTTCTTGCTGTTTTTTGAAAATAAAAATTTTCCTGTCTCCTGAGTGTGTTCTGCATGTGGGCCAAAAGTCTACCCAAAACCATGACAGGAACATCCAAATTCATTGTCATGCTTTTAAATAAAGCAAACTAAACATAACTGATTATACAGTTACTGAAAAGTTGGCACAGCATCTGTCATGAAACATGCAAAGCAAGACCCAAAGGCAGGGAGGAGGAAGGCAGATGGAACCAAACATTTTAACTTACAAAAAATGAAATTCAGAAATTAACAAGTCTAAACTCAAGAAATCCAGAATAATACATTATAAGAGTAAGACAAGGAAACAGGATGATTTGAGTATTTAAGCTGGGGAGAGGATTACTGAGCAAGGAGTAGGTGGTTGTTTAGAAACTGGGTGTAGCTGTGAGGGAAGGCAAGGCATTGAAGTTGAACAGAGGACATGGAAAAAAATTTTTTTTATTTATATAGAGCCATTTCACAACACATCATCTCAAAGCACTTCACAAAGACAGTTGTATCAAATCATACGGTGAGGCTGGTTAAATGCTTGATTACTAGGCATTATTAAGGGCTTTATATGTGAGGAGTATTTTAAATTATATTCCTGAATTCATGCGGAGCCACTGAAGGGAAGCTTAAATATGAGAAATATGATTTCTTCTTTTAGTTTTCATCAGAACTCTTAGGGCAGCCTTTTGGATCAGCTGAAGACTTCGAACTGTATTTTGTGGACTTCCTGATAGTAAATAATTGCCACAGTTCAGCCTTGAAGTAACTAAGACATGGACTAATTGTTCAGTGTCACTCCTGGACAAGATATTTATAATATTGGCAATATTCCGGAGGTGAAAAAGAAAATCCTAGAAACCTGTTATGGTATGTAAATGACATGTCCTGGTCATAAAGAGCACCAATGTTTTTTTACTTTATAATAGGAAGCCAAAATTAACAGCATCCAGATTGTGATAGACTGAAGCCGTTTCTTTTTCAAAGACAAACGCTGTCCGTTTGTCTTGTCTGAACTTAAAAGCAGATTATTAAGGTCATCCAGGTTTTTAAGATTCAAGACATGTCTATCTGACCAGTTTGATAAGGTTTTATGGATAAATTTAGCTGAGTATCATCAGCATATATGTAGAAGTTAAGCCCATGCTGTCTAATAATTTTATCAACTGGAGGCATATCTATATAGTAAAGTGAACTGGCACAAGCATGTCTTATTGGATTATAACGAATCGATTGGTAACAAGCATCATTCAACAAATTCCTCATAAATGAAATCCATCATTCTTTACTAGTTTATGCCCAGAAATATGTCACGTCCATTTCAGTGGTGTTTAATTAAAATAACATACTCACAGTGGGTTCATTATTACATCTGAACAAATGTTTGACTAAATATCAGGTGTCTGAGTGGAAGGGAATGTATTTGCCATCTCTTTCCTCATCATTTAATGTTTCTCCCAATGAGTAGAAAAACATTTTGTTTTAGTGTCAGTGAGGGAGGCGATGAAATACCTTTTATCACCTCAAATAAAATAGCACTTTGAACATTAAAAACACATCTTTTAATTACCATTTTTAACAGTTTATTGGGTTACGTACCTATCTCCAGCGGTCATTAGGTAAGTGGCAGGGTACATGGTGGACAGGTAGGCAGTCCATCACAGGGCAACACAGAGACACACAGAACAGATGATAAAGCACTCTCATCTTTACTCCCAACTCTCACTACTCATCTTGAACACTCTTTATAGTCTAAAAGTTTCCACCGGATGACACGTCAGCTTATCAAGGTGCCAGGGTGGATCATCGTCTTTTACCTCAAGCAAAAAGGTTTGGACAGACATCCAGTGCCCTGAGGGATAAACAGGTAGTTGATCTACAAGAGCTATTTGGCTTATTTCCCTCAGTACTCCCGCTATATTCTTGTGGATTTTGGCTCACTGCTTCCGGCCCACAGAATTTGCTAAATTTTAAAAAGTAAAAATAGTATCCAGCCTCTACCGGATCCAAAGGTTTAGCAGATAAATGATCTGGTCTTCATCTGCTTCCAAAACCAATTAAATCTTACAACAGGCATCCAGAAACATTCTCCAAAAATCCAAATCTGTCATTATCAACTAATTAAAGATGAATCAAGATGAATACACATGAATTCCTGGTGTGGAAAGGGCTAGTTTGAACATTTCGCTTTTCATACATGTATGAAACATGGATAAAACAAACCCTAACCCAGTAAGATAAAAACCTCTCTCATGACACACGTGGCATTTTTGAGAAGAGGAAACAATTTCCTTTGTAAAAGAGGCTGTTTAAAATAGGTAGAAACCTGTCAAAAGTTGAAAACAGGAGACCAGTTTTGCTAAACTTTTTTTTATTAGGTTTTGAAATAAAAAAAAAATATCCTGAACAAAGAAATGTTTTGACCTGTTTGACAATTCAACAATGGCCCTACTCAGCTGTCTTCATTTAGTCGCCCACCTGAAACCAGAGTGTCATTTACCACCACAGTTTGATATTTATTGTCTCTAGCATGCAAGTATAGGAGTAAAAGGTATTCACAAATGTTAGCAAAATGTACAACTCTTTTTTTCTATTTGTAGGCCAACAACAAAGTGAAAATGACGCAGGTCTCCAAAGATATGGTATGTGTGTCATGATTTAGGTTTTTGTTTTGGACTTTTTCTGGACTTTTCTTAACCTACCTTCACCTCAAAGCCATCATCCAATCAGCTCAGTCTCCCTTCAGCCACCACTCTACTGTAGCTCAGCTCCACCTGTTGCCACTAATTAGCCTACTCTGCTCACCTATTCACCTGTCTACTTATACCTGCTTCAGCCAACTTATCCCTGCCAGAATGTCTGTTCTCAGTTTGTATTGAAGCATGTCTTCAAAGAAATTGACAGACAAAAAAAGCTAAAAAAAAATATATATAGCTGGCCAAATGGTTCACACAGACATATTTAACAGAATATAAACAATTCTGCTTTTTCAAGCTATGTCTCAGAAGAGTTTTAAAGTGCTGCTTTTTCTAACTTCCTTTAGAAAAAAGCTGTGCGGTAAAAATAGCTTGCAAATAGGAAAAAGTGAGAAAATCCCTTTCAAACGTCACTTCGAATCTTTCCGCTGCCTGACGAGGATCTTGGTTTCCATAGATACTGTACCACCACAGTTTGTCTCAAATTGTAAAGCCAGTTTTAATAAAAAGAATTAAACATCTTGCTAAAGTGAGGAGATCTTATTCTCTAACAAAACCATTCGCTGCTCTTCATTCAAGGATGAAACACTCTGCAGGTGCCTGTGACGGACTCCTGTGCAGCATCACAGGTCAACCCTGGAGCCTTCACTGGTTCCTGTCACACCTAAAAACGCCTTCTGCTTATTGAAAGATTGGCTGAGGCTTGTGCGCGGCATAGCTCTTTTCACTTATGCGTACCTTCTCAAACATTTCTTTTCAAGGACAGAAAAAAAAACCCTGCTGTGGTAGGAGGGCTTGTTCATCTAAGGCTGTGCACACTTTTCTGAAGGAAATAGACTGGAAGAAGAAAGAAACATGATTATTTTTGGCTGAGAGAAAAAAATAGACCCTCAGGAGGAATCAGTGTATTTTATTTGAATTCACAAAATGAAAATGACTGGACCTGCAATATTCATTGTGGGATGTGCTAGAAAGATTGCAGTGAAATGAATGGATGCATGGCAATAAATGGGGAAGATTAGTATTTCACGTAAACAGGGTAAGCTTATTGTTCAATGTTCTTTAGTCTATAATGTTTATAGGGAAGTTAATCCCCTTCTTCCACATAAAGGTTTAAATTATGGCTTTGAAAAACTGCAAAGCAGGAAAGGAAGAAAATCAGTGCAGCAGAAAAACAATGAAGCTAAGTGTTTGATGTGTCGCTAATTTGTTTTCCCACAGGAAAGGAGAAAAAAATACAACTTTCCATCAAAGTTTGTGAACATTAAGCAACAGAACAATGAAGTAGTTTAACAGTTAAACACCTCTGAGATTCCATCAAAGGTATTTAGGACTCAAATATATCACAATTTAAAACTGCAAGAGTTTAGTTGTGTACTACTGTTAAAAACAAGAATATTTTTGTTCTGGAAAATGTGCATGTCTTCTTCTTTCTTTATAAACTCATCGCTGTTGGCAAACATCTGAATATGTCATCACTTGTAAATTTGGTGCCTTGCAAATAATTTATACCCCTTGAACTGAAAAAAGAACGACACAACTGGGCATCTTCCAACATTCAGTAATCTGTTACGCCAGCAGGTTGGGTAGGAAGAGGTTTTAAATTAATCACAGACACAGCCAGGGGGCTCATGTCAACACTGGAGGAGCTGTAGAGATCTACAGCTCAGGTGAGAACATCTTTTGAAAGGACAAGATGGCCATCAACAAAAAGTCATATTTAAAGTTGATTACAAGCTATCCAGATGTGAGGGATGTGGTACGTTTGTAGAAGAGTAAAGCAAAATGAAACTTTCTGCTGACATACAAAACATGATGCATGGCTGAAAAGTAACACCTCTCATCACCCTAAACACACAGTCCCCAAAAGTACGTTTAAGGGTGGCAGCATCATGCTGTGGGGATGCTTTTCTTCTGCACAGCCGGTCAGAACTGACATACGAAGCTATTTACAGTACGGAAGAAGACGCGTTGGAGGTGGCAAAAGACTTGAGTTTGGGACAACGGCTCACATTTGATCAGGATGGCAACCCTAAAACAAAAGCCAGAGCTACAGCGAGATGTTTTCAATCAAAGCCTATTCGTTTTCTAGAATGACATGGGCAAAATCGGAGCAGGAAGTCTAATCAAGAGTCGTCAGGCGTGGTGTATGAATCATGACGTGATGGATGCTTTCTATCCAATCAGACCAGAAATGCTCAAACATGTTAGGGGTTGCTGGCAGAAAACAAATGCATGCCCCACTTTTCAGATTTTGAAGGAAAAAAAGCTTTTTAATTTTCCTTTTAATTTGTAATTACACACTACTTTGTGTTGGTCTACCATATAAAATCCCTGTAAATGAGGTTGTTGATGTAGTGTTATAAAATGTTCAAAAGTTCAAGGGGAGTGAATCCTTTCACAAAACACTGTATCTACTCCTAATTTAAAAGCCAATATGTATTGCAAGTGTAAATACATCTTTTTAAATAACAGAAACAATTCTCATTATATAACACAGCCCTTTAGAAATAATATTAGAGAGATCATGGGGATATAACACATTTCTGCCTCAACACTTCAGTGCAACAATTTCCGCCTTTCTCTCCCTTCAGCACTCAACAAAATCCCAGCCAGACTCCATCTCCCATAATAATTGAGTCCTGGTCCCTTTCCTCTTCTGCCACGGTTGGCATTACCTTCAGAAGTGACTCTCGAGAGGTTCGAACCTGGAACCGAAGTTCTCTGGAAAATAAAATGCAATGAGAGACACGAAGTGATGTTGAGAGCATCTCAATATCACTTTAAAACCTGTCAATTTAAAACCCTTTTAATTGACAGCAGTTATCTGTTGACATCTCGTTTGGTTGCTTCAACCTATTATTGTAGTTTTTGAAAAGAAATCAATACACACACCGCGTGCAGTGATTGAATTTCTTTTTTTATTCTTTGTCACTCTGGGGTAATACACACTCTACAAGACTTCTCCATGGAGAGGTCATCAAGGGCTTTCTAACCTTGCCTCTTCTCCTATTGAACACTTTCAGAGCTGTAAATGGTTGATGAAAGCAGCATCTTCAGCCTGAGCCACCCGGGGGACCAAGGGGCCACTGACATCTCGGATTTGGACTGAAAGGTTGAAAGAGGAATCAATTAACGGTGGTTCACAGGATTACCGTCCTGTAAAATGAAATTCTGTCATTCATAACTTAATGCGCAGAGCATGTGTCCAAAGAAGTATCTGAAATGTGTGAAATGTGCGGTGGTTGTTAAAAAGGTACATACTCAAAGAAATGCTACGATTTTGTGATAGTAAAAACGGAGACCGTGATAGATCTTCATGTCCCAACCATGCAACATTTATTCTGTACAATATACCTGAAGACCTGAGATATTTGTTGGGAGAAAAAACAAAAAAAGATGTTATAAGTGTGCACACTCTTAATCATATACTAGATTAGAGGATCTTTTCTTTCAATTTAAGCTTTCAGTCTCCTAGGTGGGTGTCTTTCTACATGCCACATCTTAATTTAGTGTTATTTGCCCATCTTTGTCTTTAAAATTTTCTTCTGATTGATGGGATTGTGAGGACAACTCTTATCCACAGCCAACTTCAGGTGACTTTAAACATTTTCTGTCAGAATTTGCTCTGGACTATGGCTCTGAGCATTGCAAAACTTGAATTTTACTCTCATGCGGCTTTGCCTGGACTTGCTGTGATGCTGAAAAATAACATTTCTCTGCATCTTTAACTTTCTAGCAGTCACCAAAAGGTTTTCCTTTAAATGGAGCCCAAGTGTTATTTAAAATAACTGGGTGTAGATTTCTGCTTCGATGATAGAACTGTTATCAGTATAGTTATTTATTTGATAATTTCTAATGTGTGTGTCTCTTGTGGTTTAACAGGATTTATGCCGGTCCTTTTGATTTTAGCCTCTGCTTTATTATGTTTGGTTGTAAGAAAACTGTGCTTTAGATAATTTACTTCTGAAGAAATATTGATCAAGATAAAAATCTCTAATAAGGCTGTGCTTGGTTCAAACTTTCTCTGGGTAACGTTCTTATTTTATGAAACTGTCCACTTAAGAATCAACACTGATTGACAATCAGTTTCACCTGTTGAATAAACAACAGGTGGAAACTAGAGGCAATTAGCAATAAAGTAGTGGTTCTGCAGTTCTCAGTTCCTCTGCTGTCTGGCTGCTGTTTTGGTCAATTTTGAATGCTGGTGGTGCTTTCACTCCAGTGGTAGCATGAGACGGGGTCTACAATCCACATAAGTGGCTCAGGTAGTGCAGCTCATCCAGGATGGCACATCAATGTGAGCTGTGGCTAGGTTCGCTGTGTCTGTCAGCGTAGTGTCCAGAGCATGGAGGCATTACCAGGAGACAGGTCGTTACATCAGGAGATGTGGAGAAGGCCGTAGGAGGGCAACAACCCTGCAGCAGGACCGCTACCTCCACCTTTGTGCAAGGAGGAACAGGAGGAGCACTGCTAAAGCTCTGCAAGATGACCTCCAGCAGGCCATAAATGTGCCTGTGTCTGCTCAAACGATCAGAAACAGACTCCATGAGGGCCCGACATCCACAGGTGGGGGTTATGCTTACAGCCCAACACTGCAGGACGTTTGCTATTTGCCAGAGAACACCAAGATTGGCAAATCCGCCACTGGCGCCTTGTGCTCTTCACAGATGAAAGCAGGTTCCCACTGAGAACATGTCACAGACGGGACAGAGTGTGGAGACACCATGGAGAACATTCTGCTGCCTGCAACGTCCTTCATGACTGGTTTGGCAGTGGGTTAGTAATGGTGTGGGGTGGCATTTCTTTGGGGGTCCACACAGCCCTCCATGTGCTCTTCAGTGGTAGTCTGACTGCCATTAGGTACAGAGATGAGATCCTCAGACCCATTGTAAGACCATATGCTGGTGTGGTTGGCCCTGGGTTCTTCCTAATGTAAGACGATGCTAGGCCTCATGTGGCTGGAGTGTGTCAGCAGTTCCTGCAAGGCGAAGGTATTGATGGTATGGACTGGTCCGTTCCCCAGACCTGAATCCAATTGAGCACATCTGGGACATCATGTCTCGCTCCATCCACCAACGCCACGTTGCACCACAGACTGTCCAGGAGTTGGTGGATGCGTTAGTCCAGGTATGGGAGGAGATCCCTCAGGAGACCATCCACCACCTCATCAGTAGTATGCCCAGGAGTTGTAGGGAGGTCATACAGGCACGTGGAGGCCACACACGCTACTGAGCTTCATTTTGACTTGTTCTAAGGACATTACATCAAAGTTTGATCAGCCTGTAATATGTTTTCCACTTTAATTTTGACTGTGGCTCCAAATCCAGACCTCCACGGGTTAATAAATTAACTTTACATTGGTAGTTTTTGTGTGATTTAGTTGTCAACACATTCAACTATGTAAAGAATAAAGTATTTAATGACAATATTTCATTCATTCAGATCTAGGATGTTATTGTAATGTTCCCTTTAGTTTTTGTTGAGCAGTTTTATATATTTATATATATATATATATATATGACCTGTCCAGGGTGTACCCTGCCTCTCGCCCATTGAACTCCCGGAGATAGGCCCCAGCACCCCTTGCGACCCCGTGAGGGATATGCGAGTAAAAAAATGGATGGATATATATATATATATATATATATATATATATATATATATATATATATATATATATATATATATATATATATATAATTCTGCAAAAAGATTACATTGGTCAAACCTTTGATGAACAGGGTCTCAACTATCTGTTTTTAGAAATTTGAAGATGCATTTATGGGTTTATTGGATCATGTTTAGTTTAAAAACACCGCACATTCGTTTATGTGAGAATCAGATCACCAGATTGCATCTTTCTGTTTCTTTATTGGAGCCACAGGGTTCAGTTGAATTAGGACCCCCTCTCTGTTCAACCCACTACTCTCCCTAAGGTGCAAAGACAAGGCAATGATCATCTAGCGAATGCATGTTTTATACCAGAGGTCACCAACATGGTGCCTGCGGGCACCAGGTAGCCCTCGAGGACCATGTGTGATGTCGTCAAGCCGGTTCAAAAAGTAGCACAACCCTCCAGTGAGCTACTTTTAAAAATATTTTTTTTTCATTTAGTTGCTCTTCCTTTTAATCATTTTGTACTTACATAGATTTAAAATGATAAATGCATTAAAAACGTGTTTATATTACCTGAAGTTAAGGTGAACTCTGACTCTTCTAGTTCAAAGGTCAGTACAGGTAGCCCTTCGTATGACAGTACCATTGAAGTAGCTCTCAGCTTCTAAAAGGTTGGTGACTCCTGTTTTCTACAGTTTGACAACTTTACAATTATTGCTGTTGAAAGAGTTTGAGGTGGAATCTGTGGTCAATCCTGATTGCTGAAGGTCATTATTTCAGATTAGTTATTCTTACATTATCATTAGTTATCATTACCATATATTTTGTGAACTCATAACATGCACTTTTCAATTTCGGTCAGAATTTCCTTCACATACACTGTAGCTGGCCTCTGAAACAGTACTGACCTCCCTTTATAAGGGATCTGTGAGTGGACGCTGGCGTGATTTCTGGCGCCGCTACTCTCCGACAGCTGTGCTCTACAATTTTTGTGAATAATTTCATGGACTAAATGAACAATCCTCCACAACCCAACGCTTGGAGCTACTCTGAAACTTTGTTACGGATACTCTTCATGCTTCGTCAAGTTTCGGCAAAAGTGTAATCTTACCTGCCTCTCTATCCAGCCCTTCGACCCTCCGGACCAGCTGCTGCTACAAATGATGTGGCCTCCACAGATTTTCACCTGGACCGTAATAATCCTGATCTTCATGCTGCCTCTTCTCCGTCCTGGATTTGGTCTAATCCAGTACACCGCAACAGAGCTCCTCCGCATCCGCTCACTTCTGACTGAACCTCCGCCGGCATCTTTAAACCTCTACCCTGATATTGCTCTCCTACCCCGCCGGAAATACACACACCGCGGATCTCGCCGACTCTTCCATCCCAGCGACTCCAAACCTGTTAAATCCTACTGGTCCACAACTCGCCGCTCTCAACGTAAATCCCATCGGACTGTGAACCACAGCGTGCTAGCCAGCCCAGCTGGGTCGGCTAAGCCTCCAGTCAAACTCCAAAACATCACCCTCAACTTCGGTCTCCTCAATATCCGTTCGCTTACAAACAAGGGTCATCTCGTCCAAGATATCCTTGTTGACCGTGAACTGGACTTTCTCATTCTAACGGAAACTTGGCAACAGCCTAATAACTATTCACAACTAAATGACTCCACTCCACCTGGGTTTGTTTACCTTTGCCAGCCCCGCGTGACGCGCCGAGGAGGCGGTCTCGCGGTACTCTACAACGAGAAATGGAAAGTGGTTCCCGTCACTGTGCCTTCCTACAGCTCATTTGAATGCCTGTCCTGTACACTTTCTGGCCCTACACCTACCATTGTTGCGGCCGTCTATCGCCCCCCCAAGCCACACAGTGACTTTTTAAATGAACTAACAGATCTTCTAACCCTCCTCTCCTCTCTCTCACCCAATGTAATATTGGTGGGGGATTTTAATATTCACATGGACAATTTTAACCTTCCCCTCACCAGAGATTTTCTATCTTGTCTGGATAATTTTGGTTTTGATCAGTTTTCAAATTTTCCAACACACTCTAAAGGTCATATTCTTGACCTAATTTGTTGCTCTGGTCTCACCCCCTCTAACTGTTCAGCTGAGGATCTTCACATATCTGATCATTTCCTCCTTTTATTCAGCATTTCATCAAAGGTTCGTCTCTTCACAGCAAAGACCCCACGGCTCCTTTCATACCGGAACATTAAGAACATTAACTTGAACACTCTATCTTCACACATCCTAAGAACTTTAATCCTGGATCCTTCTTCCTCACCGGATGAACTGACATCTCAATACAATAACTGCTTAAATGATATTTTGAACCTCCTTGCCCCAACAAAATCCCGGACTGTCACCTTTTCCCACTCCGCCCCCTGGTTTACCCCCGAACTCCGGACCATGAAGGCTAAGTGCCGTCAACTTGAAAGACTTAAAAAGAAAACCGGTTTAACAATTCACAGCGAAATGTATATAACTCAGATAACTCAATACAAAGAACTAATCACTAAAACTAAATCCACTTACTACTCCAACCTGATCTGCTCACACGAAAGTAATTCTCGGACTCTGTTTTTGGTGTTTAACAATATTTTCAAATCCCCAGCTTCTCTTCCTCCCCACCTATGCTCAACTGACGCCTGCAATTCGATTATGCAGTTTTTCAATGATAAAATCAAAATAATTCACCAGTGCCTGCCTCCTATCCTGTCACCCCCTTCCCCTATAACCCCTTCACCCTGCCAGCCTTTTTGCAGCTTTCATCTACCAACCCTCTCCGATATTTCTGATTTTATCAACAAATCTAAATCTCCCACCTGCCCACTTGATCCTATCCCGTCTGCCCTGGTCAAATCCTGCCTCCACGCTCTTCTCCCCTTCATAACTGCCATCATTCACTCCTCTCTTGGTTCTGGAATTGTTCCATCTCTTTTCAAAACTGCTGTTATCACTCCTATTGTGAAGAAACCTGGACTAGATCCCAACAATTACAATAATCTCAGGCCAATTTCAAATTTACCTTTTATTTCAAAAATATTGGAAAAAACAGTCGCTTCTCAACTTCATTCTCACTTAACTCACAACAACCTTTATGAACAGTTCCAGTCTGGCTTCCGTCCCCGTCATAGCACTGAAACCGCCCTCTTAAAAATAATCAATGATCTTTTAATAGCAGCTGACTCTGGTCTAATTTCCATCCTCATTCTTCTTGATCTAAGTGCAGCCTTCGACACAGTTTCACACTCTACCCTACTCCATCGACTTTATACAATTGGCATCACTCACACTCCCCTAGCCTGGTTTCAATCCTATCTTTCTGGCCGCACTCAATTTGTTCAGATTAAGTCATATCGTTCCAACTCCTCTCCAGTTACCACCGGTGTTCCCCAAGGCTCTGTTCTAGGTCCCCTACTCTTTATCATCTACATTCTCCCCCTTGGTAATATCTTTAGGAAATTCAACATCAATTTTCACTGTTATGCGGATGACACCCAGCTCTATCTTTCTTGTAAACCAAACTCTTCACTCCCACCTCCTTCATTAATCTCCTGCTTAACCGAAATAAAATCCTGGTTCACCTCCAACTTTCTTAAATTGAATAATGACAAGACTGAAATCCTCTTAGTGGGAACAAAATCTACTTTATCCAAAGCTGACAGTTTCTCCCTTTCATTTGACAACTCCATAATTTCCCCTTCACCTCAGGTCAAGAGTCTGGGTGTCATCCTTGATAGTACCTTGTCCTTCTCCTCTCACATTAATAACCTTACCCGCTCCGCTTACTTTCACTTACGCAATATCAATCGCCTTCGCCCCTCTCTCTCCACTAGCTCCACCTGCACTCTTGTTCATAGTCTGGTCACTTCCCGCATTGATTACTGTAATTCTCTTCTTTTCGGTCTTCCTCAAAAATCCATTCACAAGCTTCAGTCAGTACAAAACTCAGCAGCTCGCATCATTTCTAGAACCCCCTCTTTTCATCACATCACCCCAGTCCTGCAGCAGCTCCACTGGCTACCTGTGAAGTATAGAATTCAGTTCAAAATCCTCCTACTTACTTTTAAAGTTATTCACAGTCTCTCCCCTCCATACCTTTCTGATTTACTTCAAATTTCTATTCCCTCCCGCATTCTTAGATCTTCTTCTACCACTCACTTAGTTGTTCCTTCAGCCCGTCTTAGCACCATGGGGAGCAGAGCTTTTTCTCGTTCTGCGCCCATACTCTGGAATTCTCTCCCCCCTGACATCTGCAATACCGAGTCTTTACCCGTGTTCAAATCCAAACTCAAAACCCACATGTTCAAGATTGCCTTTTCATTATGATTTTATATTACTTTCCTCTGTGTAATTTGTGTTGTTTCTTTTAATTATGACGACTGCTTTTACCATTTATTGTTTTTACATGTACAGTGACCTTGAGTGTTTTGAAAGGCGCTTGAAATAAAATGTATTATTATTATTATTATTATTATAAGACCATTTATCCACCTTAGCAATCCCTCCTTTCACACCTTTCATGGTGTTAACTTAAACACCAACATATTATACATAAGCATTAAATCAATCATGTAGAAGAAATTGGAGATGTTGAATATGTTTAAAAAATCTGCACACAAAAGCAGAATTAAATCACTGGCACTGGATAACAGTAGCAGCTTAATCATCCTTTTGATTAACAGTAATAAAACCAGCCTCCATTATTAGGCTCAGCCTAGAAGCAAAGGACAGAATTCAGTGTGAGTATATAAAGAGGTACATTGTCAGGCATCCCCGACTCAGTACTTCAAATGATTTTCACTTTGAGGTTCATATAAAGGCCGCCCAGATAACCTCGTGGCAGCCAGCGTCCTTTCACAAAACCTTTGTCCTTCCAGATGTGACCAGAAATCTGTGCGGAAATGAAACATCAGCACAAGTATCCATCCATCCAACTGTGATTTTGTTCATTGATGCTTACCTATCATTTGCTAGGCAGGAAAATGTTTCCACAGCCCTCCCTACCCTTGAGGCCACTCTCCACATGTCCCATCATCTCTCAGGTGTTCTGCGGAGATATGAAAATGGGTTTATGTAGCATCTTTAAGTAAACAGCAAACAGGATCAGACACGGAGAACTTGTATCTAAATAAACACATTTTCCTTTACTTTGCGATCTCCTCCAACAGGGAATGCAGTTCCTCAGCCCCAGGCCAGTTCAGGAGTCCCTGGTAATCAGCTTCTTCCGTCACAGCTGCATCATACAGAAAGGCAGGAAGAGATGCAACAGCATCAGGACAGGGTGAGGGCCAGCAGAACAAAAATGGAGGCGGCTGCAGTGATGTGAGCCATGCAGGGGGTTTGGGGCTTCCAGAATCGGCCCTCATCAGTTCTGAGGCCTTGTGGTGCTGCCGATCTATCTGGGGCAGTGTTGCTGGCAAGTGCAAACATCTCCAAGCAAATACGAACCAACCGAAAAACAAATATGAACCAACCGAAAAACAAAAAATAATATCAACAATATGGAATAGCTTTAGGTCATATAATGCAATTTTTAAATGCAACAAAAAGAAAAATAATGAGGAAACTTTGATAAATAGCAAAAACGGTCAACAGCAGCTTCTGTCCTTGGGTGTCTCGAGTGTCACGATCTGTCCTGCTTTGACATAGAGCTTAGCTCTCTTTTCCGCACTTGCTTGGTTTGATATGTTCATATCTAATACGAGACTTATCCAAAATGTTTTTTGAATGCTATCAAAGTGCCACAGGATGGAAATCACTCTGATTAGAGTGATTGTAAACAACATAGACTGCTAATTTTCTTAAAAAGGTGCCACGGATTAGTTATTTCCATGCGGTTGTTTCATTTCACACCCTATGTCTTTTTATTGGCTCGTTTTATTTCTCCAGGACAAATTCTTCACCGGTTTGAGTCGAATTATCCCTGTGAGAGTAACACCCCTTTGCAGACAGAGTTGGGCTTCAAAAGACAGCCTAAGCTGTCCCTGTACTTGCCAGTGGTGAAATCCGATTTTTTGCAGTGTATAAGCTGTATCGATGCAGTTTTTCAGCTATTCTAACTTTAGCGGGTTGGAGGATGAAGGTCCTGTAAACGTGTATTATTCTTTTAGTCCTTGTTCTCCCCACAGTATCATTGGTTTGGTTCACCCAGTCTATTGTAGGGAACTACAAGGGGTTATAGGAATGAGAAAGATGGTGCCTCACAGTTCTAATTTGATTTCTTTACCTTTACCAAGAGAGAGGAGGCCTCTATCAATTCACTTCATCACCCAATCTCCTGTTTTCATCATGATTAAATTTGGCAAATATTTAGCTCTTGAATGCGTCCAGGGATTCCAGTTAACCGTTCATGAGGGGATGAGTAACTTTTTTATTTTGGAGAACGCCGTGCTGGTTCCAACCTCTGCTCCAACCATCTCAGTTGTGGTGTCCTTGGAGAACGCTGCTGATTGTGTGGCAGCCTTTTGTCAGTCTGCACCAGGGGAGCTGTGGCTACAATGTAGCTCACCACCGTCAGCGGGTGAATGTGTGTATAAAAGAATGAATGACTGAATGCAGTGTAAAACAATTTGTGGTTAAGTGGAATAAATAGACTTTTATAGCACTTTTCCTCAGCCTGACTAGAATTTGTATCGTGTCCAAAATGTTCCGATATGAGAAGAGCTTGATTGAGAGGCCAAGGATGCGGCTCTCAGGTGCATCAGATAATCTCGATTGCAACGGTGGATGGCAGGATGAGTGTGGCTGCAAGCAGATATACAGATTATGACAAGAATAAATGTAATCAGTCCGAATAATATGTTGTTGGAGTGAACGCAATAAATAAAGTCCACGGCACCACACCCCTGTTAAATACCAAATTTTTGTTTTATGAGAGAAAGAGACCGTTACAAATATTTTTCCACCTTCAATGTCCATCCATCCATTATCTTTATCTGCTTGTCCATGCAGAGTCGGGATTTTCAGTTGAATCGCACAGAATAAAGGTCACATTAGAGGTGGCAAAAGTTTATCATGGTGTCAATTTTATTAGGGACGTGTACCCTTTATATCCGCCATGTGCCATTTGTGTGAGGACTAGAAAGATGTTAAGGATCCAAAGAGAGGACTAATGGTGCCTTTGTGTTTGCTGCCTCTGAAGCACAAAACATCTCCCCTTTTAATTCCTTTACTCCGTGCGTTTGGGATTAAATTGGTGTCAAATTTGGTTTCATTTGAGTTTCAACATTTGGCTCTTTTGATCCATGTTAATCCCAGATGAGGAAAATATTTTGATTTTTCCCATGATGTCTAATTGAAATTAATTGGCTAATTTCCATCAACATTTTCTGTATATCTGCCTCTACTCTGAAACCATAATCAGATCGGTGTTTCTCTGGTAAATTCACTGGCGCTCATAGTCTCCCAGTTAGTCTTTAGAAAGCGAGTGAAAAATTGATTAATTGGTATTTTTCTGCTACAGTAGTCATTAGGTGTGTGCTCCTGGTGTTCAGGGTATTTAAACCCAGCTAAACCCAGCACGGTGAGTCCCTAATGGCTGAGAAGAAGTGCTGTCTGTGTCTGAAGGATGTTTTTTTTAAACATTAAAACCAATTAAAGCGACATATTCAGGCAGCAGCTAGCTGTGGCTTCTGCAGTTCAAACCATCCTCAGAAGCGAGCCCTTTAATCATTTTCTGTTCTGTTCCTCTTGGGTTTCATGACCCGATAAATCAGAAAAAGCTTAAAATACATTTTTAAACAAGTTTCCTTCAGCTTGTTTACACAGTTAAACTTTTAAATCCCCACAATTAAATCAACAACCACATGTCTATACTTTCACCTAAAGAGGTAATTACTGTAGAATGATGGACTTGGCATTAATGACAGACTACAAATATAATCTATCTGTCAATGCCTGAATCTAGGCTACTTTTGCTTCTCAAACAGATGTAAATATTATAAAATTCAGCAAATATAGGGATATAATTGTTTCATCCAATGTATTATAATTATAAGACCACAATAAATATAAAATTTTATTTAAAACTATTGGCAGGATATCAATCAAATGATTTAATTGACTATAATTTAAAGCGGTTATTTGTGAAGATTTGTTTACTCTGACATTTCTGTTGAAGTGTAAATAAATAAGAAATAAAGATACTTTTGTTTCTCAAAACCTTCTTTGTATTCTTAATTCATGCAAATAATTAATTGTAAAGAAATTCTGCAATGTGGGAACAGCCCTTTATAAATAAAGATGGTATGGTATGGTATGGTATGGTAGGAGGGGATTAAATATACGCCTCTCCGCCCTCTCGGACGCTTTTTCCTCTGCTCCCTGATTGCATGGATTTTTCTGCCTTTAACTTTTTATCTCCTTTTTATCTCTTAGCCAAAAGTACAGAAAGTTGCATTTAGTTCATTTTCCCCGTGTGGACTATTTTAGTTTTCAACTAATCTACAAGAGGTGTCTCATACACCCCAGAGGAGTGAGAAAGACTTCTCAGGAAAAACACTGTTATAGAAAGAATTCAACATAAAGTGGATATGGAGAAGAACACCTCGATTTCAGCCTTCACCACAGAGGACATCTACAGAAAATAGCTGTTATGGAGCTGAAAATCCGCCGACTCGAAGTGAAATTTGATGTAAATGGCACATATGGAAATGAAATAACCCTTCCTGTGATTCTGAAGTGTGACCACCAGCTCAGCAACGCAGCGAACAAACAGTTCACTGAGGAAAATGAGAATAAACCCACCGGTGACCCTTTCTGGACTACTCTGGGCGCAAGGCCAAAATATCAAGGAAACCCGCACCTAGACAAAGAAAACTGGTCAGAGAAGTGTCCCAAGAACAGTGAATCTGGAATCTGGAAAAACTAATCCATGCGTTTATCTTTAGTAGAATTGATTACTGCAACTGTGTTTTTAAAAGTGGATCAGTCAGCTGCAGCTGATGCAGAACGCTGCTGCCCGCGTCCTCACTAAGACTAAGAAAGTAGAGCACATCACCCCAGTTCTAAAGTCCTTCCACTGGCTCCCTGTATCTCAAAGAATAGACTTTAAAAAATACTTCTGTTAGTCTATAAATCCCTGAATGGCTTAGCACCTAAATACATCACAGACTTGTTATCAGTGTATCAGC
Organism: Fundulus diaphanus; assembly: GCA_037039145.1. NCBI lineage: Eukaryota > Metazoa > Chordata > Actinopteri > Cyprinodontiformes > Fundulidae > Fundulus > Fundulus diaphanus. The sequence goes on along the minus strand of CM073137.1, from coordinate 21,473,814 downwards.
CATCCAGATCACTCAGATTGTCTGGCCTCAGCCTACTCTGCATACCTAGAACAAGAACCAAACACGGAGAAGCAGCGTTTAGTTCCTATGCTCCACTTATCTGGAACAAACTTCCAGAAAACTGTAAAAGTGCTGAAAGCCTAAGTTCCTTTAAATCAAGATTAAAAACACATTTGTTAGGATTGCCTTTGACTGTTCTAGTTAAACTGTTTTATTGAAACATCATTAGTTTAAGTTTGTAGTCCAACTGTTTATTAATATTTGCTTTTAGTTTCCATATCCCATGTTTTAATTAGTTTCAATTTTTCTACGTTTTATTCCAACTTTTTTATTCTGTTTTTATATTCCTATGTTTTAATCATGTAAAGCACTTTTTGTGGTCTTTGTACTGAAATATGCTATACAAATAAATGTGCCTTGCCTTGCCTAAAGTTGATCCAGTTGATCCAATGGGAGGCAGCCAAAAGCCTGAGACCCCTATGATCCATACCAGGTAATACAGGACTGAGGAAAAGATGGGATTCTGTCATGTGACACAAAACAAAGACAGTAGCAGCTTTATGAGGCTCTGGGTGCAAACAGAGTGGAGACAGCGCATGATCTGTCAGTGTATCTGAGAAACATGTTGTGTGAGATATTGCACATTAAGAATGATGTGCAACAACTTTGCTTATGTTTACTATAAAACACTGAATGCATTATAACATCCTCCATAAAGATTGCAAAGCAGATCAACCTTTATGATCTGAAACGACAGAGATCCATAATGGGAGGGTCATAATAATTGGGGACTATGATTTTGAAGGGGTTAAAAATGTGTGCCCTTTAGTGAGCACACATGTTATTTAAATTAATGTGAAAATACATTAAACTGTCTTCCTGTTGGACCCACTTCAAGTGTTTGGTCTGCTGAGGTGAGTGAACCTTTAGTAGAGTGTCTCCATAGCGCACAGTGCCACAAAATGAACAAGAACTCCTGAAGTAGTCACTCAAGTTATAAACCTTTTAAACTTATTTGGTATGCAATAGTCTCTATTTTTCTTTAAGAAATTTTTTATTGCAAAAGAATGATATTGCAGAAAAATATGTGTTATGACAATAACCTGGAGTTCCATTATCAAAATTTGAAACTTTCTAGTTTTTTATGGAGATGAAAGGAAAATATGTCACATTGTGTGAATTTATTGTGCAGTGGCAGCTTTTCAATAAGGGATGCTTAAGCACCGCCCCCATCAAAACTGCAGGTAAACGTAACACAGTGAACATACATTTCGAAATAAAAAGTACTTATCATCTCTGTTCGCTCATAAAATGTGTCTGACTTTTGATTCATCAGCATTTCCTCTCCATTTTTTATTTATTTGGAGTTACTGTTTTGTGTAGGCCTAATTTTAATGTTTCAAGGGTGAGGGGTGCTGAACAGATGAGTTTTTATATATGTTTTGAAAATTCTGGCTTCTGACTTCATGCTGATCTCTAACTGGTTACTACTCATGTTGTTCTTCAGCCAATCAGATTAATTCATGATACCTGTGAATCAAAGTCCCACCCCTGGCAGCTTAGAGGCGAAGGTATGCATGTTGCTCATACATGATGGGGACTATAAGTCTGTAATAATAACAAAAAGACAAGAGACATTAAAAGATGCAGCAAAAGAAAATTATGTCATTTATTTACAAAATATCAATTTCATGAGGCTTTTGCTGGAGGGAAAACCATTAATAAAGGAATTTAGAGCCGACAAACCAGAGTTAAAAATCGAGCAGCAGGCAAGTGACCGTGAACAGATTTATGTTCAAGTAGAGTTTATTGTGCAGTAATTCCTGTGCCCCCAAAAGATTTTATCACCAGCCGCCACTGATATTGAGTTCAGGATGAAGTAGAGAGGACAGGCAAGTTAGAAACAAATATTATTTTTTTATTCATTCATGGAGAAAACCTCATTGAAGTTGTAGTAAACAGAAGAAACACTAATCATTTGGAGATGGTTTAGATTAAATTAGGAACCCAGGAACAAACACCTGGAAGCGCTACTATTGTAAAGAAACCTGATTGTAAATGTACAGAGGGTGTGTGCTGAGACATGGGAGAAGGGAGTAAATCACAACTCAATCCAGGGGGGAAATAAAGAAAAGAAGCAAAGCGAACAAATTGCACAACAAGCTCAGAAATCTAAGGATGTTGTGGACCTGAATACACATAGATCCTGAACATGACTGAGCACAAAGACCAGAACAAAAGGAGCAAAGCCTGTAAAGCATGAACAATATCTATGTTTGAGAAATTGATTTGTTACCGCTTTGGAAATCCCTCTCTTCAGTCCAAAAAAAGTAAAAAACAAAGCAACTGGACTTGTTTTCCGTAGTTTGAAGACGTTTCGCTTCCTCTCCAGGAAGCTTTCTCAATTGAAAAAGTCTGGAATAATGTGGAGTACCAAGCTTTATACTACTGCCCAACAAAGGCCTTGTAATGGCTTAGATAACATGCAAATTCAACAGAAACAGGTCCACCCCCTTAGTAATGGGCAGTCGTTAAAGCCATTAAGCCAGCGGATTGAATTTAGAAAGCTTCCTGGATAGGAAGCGAAACGTATTCAAACTACGGAAAACAAGTCCAGTTGCTTTGTTTTTTACTTTTTTGGAATGACCATGACCTGGATGACTGAGAATCTTCACCAACCCTCTCTTCAGTGGTCACTGTCATTTTAATGGAGGTTGTCAGAGTCAGAACAACAATAAATTCAAATGTTCAAGCAAAAAACTTTAAAGATTACCTGCTTGTCATTTGTTTTCCTCCTTTTTCTACAAAAATGCAATTTTTCCAAAAATATCCCTCAGTTTTGCACAATTAAACTTTTTCTTTCCAAAAGTAAAAAAAAATACAACTACATGAGACTGATCATTCAGTGTGAATTTATAAATATGCAGCACCCCATTTGATTGCATTTATTTATTAATGCAAAATATATCTTCAACATATTAATAAACACAATATAAGAGAAGGTATGGCGACTAAAGCTCATGTGCATTTTGTCATATTCTGCTGAAAGTCTATCCTTCACGTTTCTGTGAGGGTCCTGCTATTCATGCATGAAGCGTTTAAAACTGACATAGTTACATCTGGGTGATTTACTGAATAATCATGGCGATGTCTCATGTGGCCTCTTTCTGCAACTCATCCTTCATCCTCCACTGCAACAGGCCGCAGATGTTAATAAATTCAGGTTGGGGAATGGAACGAAATATCGGACCAGAAAGCAGGTCCAGGTAGAACGGGGCTCTGTCTCAAAACTGTTTCACAATAAATCCAGAAATGCAATCGCTCATGTTATATGATTCAACATTTTCAGAATGCTCAATATATACTGCCAACAGATGATTGCTGTGAAAAATAATACTTCTGAGGAGAAGACAGTACAAACACGAGGGTACTAGAAGGCACAAATATGCAGTTTTTTCACAGCAATGTATATTTCTAGCTTTAAACAGCCTTTTTTTATGTCATACAAAGTGAAAAAATAAAAAGGAATTTTTTTATCTTAATTTATGTTATAGATATTAATACCGGCCTGCTCCTGCTTATCTCTGAAGGCCCGTCTTACCCCGGTTTAAGATTTGGCAGTAAAGGTGAAACAATTATCAGAGGCAAACATTAAAATATGCATATTTAATTCATTGGAATTCCAAAGGACACAGACTTCACATTACCATTTCGTTGTATTCAGTATAAACCCGACATCCTGGCTCATGACGATGTAAAAGATTCTGTCTGTCTTTCACTACTCTGAACACATCTTTTAAAGGAATGACTGCCCCCCCCCCCCCCCCCCCCGCTTAGTTCGGGAGGGGGTGTGTGGACAGGCACAGTGGCTAATTTATTACTGAAACGGTCTTTATCAGGGGTTCAGCAAATGACCTTTCCCAACCATAAACCCAAGCTGCATGTTTATTTTGCCCTCAAAGGGGAGACACAGTCTAAAACCATGCATTCCTCAGTTCTTCCATACAAATACCTGATTAATATAACAACTAAGATATTTATTTTCCTCAACAATGTCTAATTTTTAAGGCGGCTTTAAAATGAATAAAGCCACTAACAATATGCTAGCTACAGATTTATTCCTTCTTGGTTTCCTTGGTAACTACCCATTAGTTCCTGATTCGTTCCTGTTTGATTACCTAATAAATAACCAGTAGTCCTCTAATAAGGCAGGGTGTGTGTCTTTCCCAGTAAGTAATGGTTAACTACCAATTAGTTCCTGATTAGTTCCTGTTTGATTACCTAATAAGTAACCAGCAGTCCTCTAATAAGGCTGTGTGTGTGTGCTTCCCAGTAAGCAATGGTTAACTACCAATTAGTTCCTGATTCGTTCCTGTTTGATTACCTAATAAATAACCAGTAGTCCTCTAATAAGGCAGGGTGTGTGTCTTTCCCAGTAAGTAATGGTTAACTACCAATTAGTTCCTGATTAGTTCCTGTTTGATTACCTAATAAGTAACCAGCAGTCCTCTAATAAGGCTGTGTGTGTGTGCTTCCCAGTAAGCAATGGTTAACTACCAATTAGTTCCTGATTCGTTCCTGTTTGATTACCTAATAAATAACCAGTAGTCCTCTAATAAGGCAGGGTGTGTGTCTTTCCCAGTAAGTAATGGTTAACTACCAATTAGTTCCTGATTAGTTCCTGTTTGATTACCTAATAAGTAACCAGCAGTCCTCTAATAAGGCTGTGTGTGTGTGCTTCCCAGTAAGCAATGGTTAACTACCAATTAGTTCCTGATTAGTTCCCAAGGCGTTCTCTAGTAGTTAATCAAATTTTGTGTACCTTATTTTAAAGTATTTCCTATATTTTTAATTATCTAGGAATCAAACATCTTAGCTTTGGAAGTGATAATGAGGACATTTAAATATATTTTTTTTCAGTGCAATCCAAGACTACGTACTGCTCTATAAATAAAGTTGATTCTAATGTTTATATTCATGCCTTGTCTTCAGTTTGTTAGTATAACTTTTTGTTCATGGAAAACTTGCACAAAGTTAGAATGCACCAATCAAAGGAAATTGTTCTTGCTCAGAGTAGTAACAGCCCTGCAGCTGCCTAGAATAGCTTGCTTGCTGTCAAGGTGTATTTCAAAGTTTTTCCCAAGAAATTTACACACAGCATCATTAGAAGCTAAGAAAGAGAAAGAAAGAAAGAAACAAAGGAAGAAAGAAAGAAAGAAACAAAGATGTACAACACTGCAGCACATTTCCTCAGCCTTGCTAACCTTCAATATATGAGTTATTGCAGGAGCAACTATTGTAATGGGAATTGACTGCCATATTAAAGGTGTACCCTCACCAACATACTTTATAGTTATAATCTGCATGAATACTCGAGCAAACATATTACTTTTTCAAACAACACCCATGATGGATTTTAAAGACATAAACACACCTGGTCTGCCACTGCATGATGTGCAACTCAGAATTTGTTAAGAAATGTAAACAGAGACGTATTTATCGACATGTATAAATACCCCATTAATGTTTTTTTTTTTAAACTGCAACTTTTCCACACTCCTGTCACACCTAGTTGTATGCTGACAGAATCAACAGGTGGATATTCAGTGTTGATGGTTTCTTTTCCTCAGCTCCTTATAACATTTCTGGGAGAGATACATTTTCCGCCTGCCTGCCAAGCCTAATTCCACATGAAGATGAACACGGTAAATTTTCACAAACGATTAAGAAAAAATATGCATCCACACGAGAGGACACAGCACCACTGAAAGCATTGTATACGCAGGGCCTGAGTGGGACTCATTTTCAGCCCTGGAGTTTCATGCCTCAGACCAGCCCACTTTAATTCAATTAAATTCTGTTTTATTTATATAGCGCCAATTCATGAAACATGTCATCTCAAGGCACTTTCCAAAATCTAATTCAATCAGATTATACAGATTGGGTCAGATTATACAGATTGGTCAAAAATTTCCTATATAAGGAAACCAGTTGATTGCATCAAAGTCCCGACAAGCAGCATTCACTCCTGGAGAAGCGTAGAGCCACAGGGAGAGTCGTCTGCATTGTCCATGGCTTTGCAGCAATCCCTCATACTGAGCAAGCATGAAGCGACAGCGGAAAGAAAAGCTCCCCATTAACGGGAAGGAAAACCTCCAGCAGAACCGGACTCAGTGTGAACGGTGATCTGCCTCGACCGACTGGGGTTACAGAAAACAGAGCAGAGACACAACAAGAGAGACAAACAAGCACAGGAGCACACATTGATCTAGTAATCTGTTCTACATTAGATGGTAATAGCCGGTGATCTATCTTCCCTGGATGATTTCACAGCTAACAGAACGCCAGACCAGGTGTACCTACTATGAATAAAAAAGAGAGAGAACAAAAAGTTATAAGCAGAAATGATGACAAGCAATGCTTAATTGAAGAACAGTAGAAATCAGTAGAGTGAGAAAATTAGACCCTGATGTCCTCCAGTAGCCTAAGCCTATAGCAGCATAACTATAGAGGTAGCTCAGAGTAACATGAGCCACTCTAACTATAAGCTTTGTCAAAAAGGAATGTTTTAAGATTAGTCTTAAAAATAGATAGGGTGTCTGCCTCACGGACCAAAACTGGGAGTTGGTTCCACAGGAGAGGAGCCTGATAGCTAAAGGATCTGCCTCCCATTCTACTTTTAGAGACTCTAGGAACCACCAGCAGACCTGCAGTCTGAGAGCGAAGTGCTCTGTTAGGAACATACGGAGTAATCAGAGCTCTGATATATGATGGAGCTTGATTATTAAGGGCTTTATACGTTAGAAGAAGAATTTTAAATTCTATTCTTGATTTAACAGGAAGCCAATGAAGGGAAGCTAAAATAGGAGAAATATGATCCCTCTTGTTGATTTTCATCAGAACTCTTGCTGCAGCATTTTGGATCAGCTGAAGACTTTGAACTGCATTTTGTGGACTTCCTGAGAGTAAAGAATTACAATAGTCCAGCCTTGAAGTAACAAATGCATGGACTAGTTTTTCAGCATCGCTCCTGGACAGAATGTTTCTAATTTTGGCAATATTCCTGAGGTGAAAAAAGGAAACTCTGGAAACCTGTTGAATATGGGATTTAAATGACATGTCTTGGTCAAAAATAACACCAAGATTTTTTTACTTTAATACCAGAGGCCAAGTTAATGCCATCCAGATTAAGTGATTAAGAAGTTTATTTTTTGAAGATTACAACTTCTGTCTTGTCAGAATTTAAGTGCAGGAAATTTAAAGTCATCCAGCTTTTAATGTCATCAAGACATGCCTGTAGTCGAAGTAATTGACTGGATTCATCAGGATTTATGATAGCTGAGTGTCATCAGCATAACAGTGGAAATTAATCCCATGCTGTCTGATCATTTTGTCAATCGGAAGCATGTATATATATATATATATATATATATATATATATATATATATATATATATATATATATATATATATATATATATATATATATGCATATACTTTAGATAACAACCTATTATTATTAAAAGAATATGCAGAATTATTTCATATTTCATCCTATTCCCTTTCACTTGTGGGCTTTGTGTACTTACTATCTTAATTTTTTAATGATAAAAACATATATAACGGGTCACTGATATAGTTTGGGTAAAGAAAACAGTTATATTAGAACTGATGCTTGTTTGTTCAAGGAAACTACTAACAGCCATAACAAAGCGGATGTTTACGTTAAGAAAACCAGACAGCGATATCTTTGTGGTTATTTGTGAGACCGAGGCACATGCGGGAGACGGAGAGAGGCGAAACTATGACATCATCGTTTCAAAAAAGATGCGGCTCACATGTATCCACGGAAACATAAAACCGCAGATTTTTATCCCCTCTGGGACCCGTTGTCAAAAATGTCCGTTTACGTCTTCCATACACACAGCCTAAAGGACAAAATACTATTTTAATAGTACCTTTGTAGATACACTTAGTCTCATTTCTGTGTCAACAAGGCCTTAGTTTTGTTTGCAATCACTCTCTAGTTTTTACTCAATATCTCCGAGAAAAAAAAAAATCATACAATGTAAGCACCCAGCCAATGTTTACGTACGGGGCCTATGTGAGTTAGAAATACATATAGACTGCTTGTCCATGCGTTAGGTTATAAGCTTATGTTAACAGTTTATATGGATTTCATGAAATTTTAGGTACAAAGTGGGACCCATATAGCCTATAGATCTGTTGCTCATTTTGAACCAACCTCCTTAATACTCATTTTGAAGCCTGTTAAGGATCTAGTGTTGACGTTAGGGCTTGTCAGGCCGAGTGGGTAAGAAGCCCGTTGTTTGCATAGGCCCACTTAGTACCCATCCAACCTAAGTGAATTGCTTATTGGGCCCTTGTTCACATACTGCCTGGGTAGTCATTCGTTTAAAACATGCTAAATATCAAATTAGAAGCTTGCGTGCACTCTGACTGATCACAGCTTAAGAAAACAAAAACAGAGGTACAGGGGAAAAAAACCAAGGGAAAGAGGCAAAATAGTGCTGTTTTATAATGACAATGACATTCAATGACATTTTCTTAAAGTATTGCATTTCTCCAGAAGGAAAGAAGGGAGAAAACTCCTGAGGGGCAGACAAACTCATCATTTACCTTTGTCTTAATTGCAGTAAGAGCCCATTTATGTGAGATCTATCCAGTACTTTACCTTTGACAAGTGTTTCTGGACAGGATGTTCATAGCTGGAAACTGAGGGCACAGTAGACAGGTCCAGGGTTTATTTCTGGCTACAATCAATGCTGGCCAGTTGGCGCCCTGTGGAGGGATGTAGTGTCAGCTGGCTCGTCAGAAGCCGTTGAAGGAGGAGTACTCGCTCGCTCCCTGTCACACTCATAAAGCCACCAATTAGAGTAAAAGCACTGTGAATCCCCCCCCCCCTCTTTCACCTTGAGAATGTGACATTTGGAGCCCGATATAATAGTGTTGAAAAGCAGCCATTTGCCGCTGAAAAGCATCTGTCATCCGAGGAAATACAGTTCATATACGTACGGCAGACGCCAACTCATCCCTCCATTTCTTTAAGTAAGCACAAGTAACAATAGTACAATTTGTAAAGAGCTGTTTGCATAAGAGCATAGCAACATGGTGTTCCAATCTTTGAACTGCAGAGACAAAGTTTGACCGATAACATTTAAATAAAATATCAAATCTTTGCCCACGCTGTTCCCCATCACCTGCATTGGTACATTCAGTTCTTTTCTTGAGCCGTCTTGCAATTTGTTTCCTTTCGGCATTGCCCTCCTCCTCTGCAGGTAGTGATTTATTTCATTTTGCACAATTACTTTGGACAACCTCCAATATAGTCCACTCTGCTGCTTGTCAGAGAAACAGCACAGGAGGTGGGTACAAGGGTGAGATTTCCCAACTTATAGATGCTGTCTTTTATTTCCAGAAGTGAGAAACGATTGGGACACACGGTAGAGTTTCAGACATATTTTTACCATTTCAATTTTAAAAGTATGACAACAAATTGTTTGCGACAAACTAACGAGACACGTTAATCAACAGAGAGTAAATAACGTGAGTCAACCACCATGCAGACATGGGTTCAGTCCTAAGGGTATTTCGGAGAACCCAATTATCCTAACATGCATATTTTTGTACTATTGGAGGAAAAGCCACAAAATGCTCGAGGAGAACATATAAAATTGAGTCAGAATTACTCCAGGCTTGGATTCAAACCCATGACCATCTTGGCTCATGGCAACGGCGCTAACAACTGTCCCACTGCACAGCCCTGCCGAGGAAACTTTCAGTGAAAACTTTGGTAAGAGCAATCTATGCTGCATGAAAGCATTCCCCTTTAGAGGTGGTCCCAGAGAGCTTGTTTGGGTTCATCAGAGCATCTTAAACAGTGGACTTTTAGATATGTCCCTTGCCCTTACAAGCCTGAATCAAACGGCTAAAACGCCTCAACAGCATGCAGTCAAGTTATACAGAGCTCTGCTAATGAGCTAATGTTTGAGTCAGGAGTGTTGAAGCAGAGAATCATCGAAAAGTTGCAGGACACTGAACCCAAGGACTGGTGATTGAGACAGCTGATCTAAAATATACACAGATGGGCTAAAATAAAGGTAAACTGGTCAAAAAGTCTAAATGGACTGAACTTATATAGCGCTTTTCCAGTCATCCTGACCTCTCAAACACTGGAGCCGCATTCACCCAATCGCATTCACTAACGCACACATTCATACATCGATATGCAGCTCTGTAGGCAACTTCAGGTTAAGTGCCTTGCCCAGGGGCACGTCAACATGTAACAAGGGGAAGCTGGAATCAAACCCACAACCTTCCAATTGCAAGACAACTACGCAACCCGTCAAGACAAAGTCTAAGAATTGGAAAATCGTATGCTCTCATCATAGGAACAAATGTCACCAGTACCACTGGCAGCAAGGTAGACCCACAGCATTATGCAACCTTAACAGCCTAAACATAAATTCTCCAAAAATACTTCTTTCCATTGTGTTATAGTAGCTCAATTTTTGTCTCCTCTGACTATTTAATGTTTCTCCAGAAGGCACATGGTCATTGCAACTTTCAGACCAGCCTGAATGTTTTCAGAGATTAAGTGGTGCAACAGGACAGGGACCTAAAAGCTTCATTAACCCACTAAGAATTTGGATTATTTAATGGAAAATATTCAGTCAAAATTGTAACTTTTAATTCAGATATGTATGACTTGGACCCTTTGTGGCTCATAGAAAATTCACCATAAATTTTGTGTCCACAATTCTTGTTTTCAAAGTGCATTAAAGTTTTTGTTGTGTTATCATTCAGTTCAAATAAACTATTAAAAGCATAAGTCTTACAACATAATCCCTATATTCAGAACAGTCAAACATCTGCCTGTAACTGTATTTATAGCTCGTATCTGACAGATTGGCTGTTCCATTCAGAGAGAACATTTCTGTGAGACTTAACACCGGGTTATATTTGATAAATGTCAATCTTTCAAACCCCAGAATGGTACTGGCTCTCCAAATTCAACATGCAGCAAGAGTCTAGTGTGGTTGATGTTTATTCTGTACGTTTTAGATGAAATATGAGTTGGTGTTTAAGTGGCTTCGATCCTTTAGCGTGTGTTGAGTCCATGTTGGGTTTTTTATGACTGTCTCAGCTGTTGTTTTATGTAGTTGTATGGATCGTTTCTCTCCTGGGTGCCCTAAGAGATAAGCAACATATAGGAACAAGCCTGCAGCGCTCATTGTGACTGTGTGCTGTGAAGCACGTGTAGAGGTACACGGACATATTTATCCTGATATTGGACATCCTTGCACTCTTCAAAAATGCCAATTGATCTTTTACACACTGTAGAACTAGCTGTAATAACATGAAATGAAACACTATATTTGGTCCTAAGACCACCACCGGAGGGAGAATAAACTAAAAGCTTTTCCCATCAGAAGTGATTTGTTTTTCCCTTTCAGAAATATGGGAGACTTCTAATCCTAGCTTCATGTTTTCAAGTCTTATTTTTTTTCTAGGAATCCACTAACATAGCTTTAAACATTTCCATGAAAGTGTTGTTTTTACTGTTTCAGTTGCCGTTTTACTTGGCAAGGCAAGTTTATTTGTGTAGCACCATTGAAACACACGGTGTTTATGAGTTAAAAAAGGAAAAGAAATGAAACGCATTAAAAAAACACCTAAAATATAAAAACACAAAGCATAAAATAAAAAGAAAGGAATGTTAAAATTACCTGAGATGACAGAAAATGAACAATAACGCCAACTTTTACCTTCATGGGTAAGTTGCAGTAAACAAAGCTGTCAGGGAGTTGGTTCCAGAGCTGAGGGTCATGTTAAGTACTCATCCCAACACCACAGCTCGAAGAGGTCTCAGATGAGCTGAGGGGTCTACATGGTTCATAACTGACCATTCATCCATTCATTTTCCAACATGATTATCCCTTATGGGGTCACGAGGGGTGCTGGTGCCTATCTCCAGCTATCCATGGGCGAGAGGCGGGGTTCACCCTGGACGGGTCACCAGTCTATCGCAGGGCAACACACGACCATTCACGCACACACTCACACCTAAGGAGAATTTAGAGAGGCCAATTAACCTCACAGTCATGTTTTTTAAATGTGGGAGGAAGCCAGAGTACCCGGAGAGAACCCACGCATGCACAGAGAGAACATGCAAACTCCATGCAGAAAGACCCAGGGTAGGACTCGAACCCATTTAGGGCCTCATAGTCCACTGTAGGATTTAAATGAGATCTTTTTACAGAGAGTCATGATTTAAGGACTGCTGTATTTGATCCGTTTTTCTGGTGTTGGTTTGGACTCTGGTAGCAGACCGTCTGCAGATGCCTGACTGATACGGCACAGCGACCAGGAAAGACATTTTACAATAATCTCACCAACAAATAAAGGCATCCACTGGTGTCTTGGGTTAGTAACTTTTATTCAGGCACTGTTTTTAAGGCGGTAGTTAGCTGGTTTATTGATAGATGTTACATGGCTGTTAAAATTCATGTCTGAATTAATGATGACACTTAGGATTTCTGCATCATCTGTGTCGATAAGTAGCACAAATACTCATTTCTACCCTTGCATTTTAGAAGAAAAACAAGTGTTTATTTCTCTTCTGCATAATGCTTGAAGAACATTCTTACCCATCTTCTCAAATATGTATATAAAACACTCACTGTTATGGACTATTAATAGATATTGTTAGAAATGTTGTTAGAAATGTAGTAGTACCCCATAACCTGAGCTTGAATCATATGGATGCTCCATAAAAGTGGCAAGATAATGTCATTCTGGTTTGTTACAACTTTTAATAACAAGGTGAGTAAAAGTATTCCCGGTTTGCCAAATCAAGATATGAAGCTGTTTAGCACAATACCGCACAATTTTAAGATCAAGTACAAAAACCAAAAGAAGTCCCCAAAATGTGAATATGTCTGGTTTACATTTAAGGACACCCAGCGATGAAGTGGGAGTTAGTCACTAACAGAGTCCTCATTTCTCAATACATGAAATTCATTTTGTAGTTTTTCAGTTTGGGTTCTGAAGCAAGAGATGCGGTTTTATCTTTGAGAAAACACACAGCCCTCATTGGAAATTAGATATGGAAAACATTTAAAACATTTAGCACAAGTACAAATAACTGAATATACATGCAATACACAACTAAAAAGTACATCTTCTCAGGAATTTTTAACCCTAGCATTAACATTTTAACAATGTTTGATACGACTGATTACACACTTGCTAAACATATGGGTAAAAAGAGTGAAGACATTTTGGCCTGAGGGCATTGTCAGCACACATAAGACAGTGGTTGTGCGGATATATATTCACACGCCTGGAAAACGATTAGACCGATCAGGACTGGAACATATATTTAGCTAAAAGGAAACATCTGACTGGAGTAATACAAGTAAATGGTAAAAAAAAAAAGAAAGAAAAAGTAAAAATTAAAGGGCAAGGTCAACAAATAAATATTGTTTAGCTAATTCTAGAGACACAAAATTCATACAATTCACAAAAAATAGAAATCTATACCATATTATTAGGGAAATATTATTAAGAAACAGTTTAGTATAAATTCCTAATTCAAACCTTTTTCACTTTCTCTTTGTAAAGTATCAATTCAAAATGCTACCCAGTCTGAAATGCAACATTTTTAGTTCCACCTTTAAAGCGTGAAAACGCTTCAATCCCTTAGATTAGCCGAGCATTGAAAAGGGAAACAATATCTAACACAGAGACATATTTTCAAACTGAACTTTTACAGGCAGGTGAGAATACAATTTAAAACATGAGTCACAAAAGTGAGCTATTAAGGCTTTGCGCAGGCAACAAGATGACTCAAGGATATTGTAAACCTTAGAGCTTAATTTGCATTTGTAAAAATAAAAATGCCATGGTTTGAATGCTACAGAGCATATGTTTTGGTATATTCTCATGTCTGCAAGGCTAGTTAGTTTTCCAAAATGCATATGTTTCTCAATAATGCATTGATTTCATACTCTGAAGTATTGAATACATATATCTGCTTATTCAGGACAAATGCAAAAATCTATTTGGCACAACGATTTAAACCTTGACAACTCTTTGTCTTTTCAGGCTCACAAGTACTCATTAAACTTCACGTTGTTCATTATCATGTTGACGTTTGCTTTCAAATTTTGAATAACAAGTATTACCCCTGTAATAACAAGGAACAACATTTTGACATTTTAAAACACTCTCGCGACAGGAGTCGGGCTTCCTTTTTTCTTTTTGACAAGAGAAAAGAAGAAAAATATCATCCAGTGGCCAAAGAAGGAAACGGGAGATAGACCAGTCCTTACAGTCACAGAGGCACTGCTTTTGCTTTTGATGAGCAGGAGTCATTATTCACAAAAGGACAGGTCAGGACAGAAAAAAAATCAACACTGTCTTTCTATATCTGACAAAAACGATTAAGCATAAAAAGGCTTTCCTCGTTGGGTCCAACCTTTCTTAATCGAACAGTTGAAACACCGAGTGCTGACCGCAGCCACCATCTATACCATGTAAAGGCAGGAGGTCAACACACACAGTGATCCACAAGCCGGTTGCTCTAAATTCGGTAAGTGCAAATCCGCTTGTGCGACCACAATCGAAATGACAGGTAGCTGAAGCAATATCCTGCAGGGCTGGGGGTGTGGAGGCTTTGGGGAGAACGGGTGAAATGGCTGATGGTGATGGGTGAAGAGTGGCAGGTGTGTGCGTGCTAAATTTAGCAGCTGGGCATACGAATGGAAACAGGAAACGTCCACTTCCCAATTTTAGTTTTTTTTCCCTCTTTGGCAAACACCTGTTTTAAGCTTTTTATAGAGAAATTGGCTCCAACACATTTTCTGTCACAAGAAAGACATTTTGACCTGTGATACAATCTGATACAATAAAGAATGTGTAACAATGCATGTGTGGTTGCTGAACTAAAAAATGTATCTCCGGTAAGAAGGTCACTGCTGTAGGAAAACCATTCAGTCCTCACTTAAAGCTTCCCAATTTGGGTTAGTTGTAAAAAAAAAAGAAAAAAAAAAGAAGAAAAAAAAAGAAAACACAATAAATAGCTCAATAAATTCCTCTGTTGACTTAATGTAAAAGGCTTTGTTCTAAATAAATTTGGGTAAGCATATGGGGTTAGGTTTTCAATCCAAAAAAGATAACCCGACTTTATGACCAATTCTTTGATCGAAATATAGAAGCTGAACCTATTTTTTCCTTCTCTTTAGATATCATCTCTTTTTGCTTTTCTTTGTCACGCTTCTCAAATCAAACTAATTTCAATATTGCACAAAGATAAACAGGTTAAATATAAAATGCAGTTTTCAAATGAAGATTTCATTAACTGTGGGAAAAACCACCTGGACCTGTGTAAAAATTGACCTTTGGCAGCAACAACTCCCGGCAAGCAATTGCAATAAGTTGGGTTTACATCATTGTGTAATAAATGTGGACCACTTTTCTTTGCAGAACTGTTTTAATTCAGTGGAACAAGCCGGAAACACCTCCAGAGGGAGGCGTTCGAAACAAAAGCCCCCTCAGCTGACTCCTCTCCATGTGGAGGAGCGGGGGGTCTACTCCGACCCCCTCCCTGATGGTTGAGTTTCCATCCACCCATGTGTCCTCATTCTCGTTCTTTAGGTCATGACCCAAATTTCATGACGATAGGTGAGGGTAGGAATGTAAACCAATCGCTAAATCGGTCCAGAGTATGGATTGCTGTGGTTTTAGCTACAGGATGCAAATGAGCAGGACACTCTCACCAGAAGAGTTGAACTTCATTTACAGTAAATCTGTTTTATAAATGATTGCAAATGTGAAATTGAGAACTACTGCTAAAACGGAATGGAAAAATGTCACAATAACATATTTGTTCAAAGGTGTGCCCACTTATGCAGGCTTTATTTGTAAATCTTTTCTCATTTTCCATTTTCCTGCTGAGTAACACTCACTGTGTCTCACCAACACAAGCTGCTAACAAAAGCAAGGTTCATCCATAGTTCAGAAAATATAAGCGTCTCTGTGTAAATCTGTTCACTGAACTTTTGGCTTGCAGCAGCTGTCCGTACTGTCTGTGCTCTCTACGTACCTGCGGTTAAAGTTTTATTTTGTATTCTACACACAGCCGGTCACAATGCTCTCCTTCGCCTGGCAGTGATGTAATTTCACCAGACAGTTTCACAAACATATGGTTTTGTCTTCTGTAAAAACAGGAAAAATACACTCAGGTACAGAATTATGTAATAATAACTTCCTGATGATCAGCGGGAACTTGGCAGGGTAGACGACGAGGATGCTGCAAATTAAGTCAATTTTTTTCTGAACCTTTTTTTTCTTTCTTTTTTAAATTTGACTTAACATTTTGTTGTCTGATGAATAGAGAAAAACCTTTGTCCTGAATTGGTTTACCATGACGATGGAAATGCACACAGTCCAATAATATGACGAAAACGAAACTGTTTTTATGTGATACAGTAAGCTATAGAAAAAACCCTGAGTTATACAGAAAGATAACAAGTTGAAGCACACAAGTAGGTCCATCACTGAAGAGAAGTTTTGGAGAGGCACTGTCAAAGGCTGGGCTTAAATGTGATTGGGATACTGTAGAATAACTTTAAACAGGCTGCTCTTGGTTGACAATCCTCCCATTTGGCAGAATGTAAACGATTCTTGATGTAAGCCTGAGCTAAAGTACTCCCCCAGCGACGATTAAGACCGCTTCCCTGTTATTTCAACACTTCATGGTAGTTGTTGCCACCGGGGATGAATCTACAAGTTTAAGGGGCAATAACTTTTTTCCAAGTTAGTTTAGATTAGCTTCCATCCATTTGATTAACAGTAGTAAAACCAACCTCCATTATTAGGTTCAGTGTGAGTATATAAAGAGGTATATTGTCAGGCATCCCAAATTTCCAAAAAAGTTAAAAAGATTTTCACTTTGAGGTTCATATAAAGGCCACCCAGATAACCTCGTGGCAGCCAGCGTCCTTTCATAAAACCATTGTCCTTCCAGATGTGACCAGAAATCTGTGTGGAAATGAAAAATCAGCACAGGCATCCATCCATCCATCCATCCATCCATCCATCCATCCATCCATCCATCCATCCATCCATCCATCCATCCATCCATCCATCCATCCTCTACAGGGTCATGGGGGGCTAGTACCTATCTCCGGTGGTCTGTGGTCAGCACTGGTAGACCCTAGGTGGGACTGGAGCACCTGCCCTTTTTCTTCTGTACAAAAAAGTGCCCTCCTGATGTTAATTTGGTCTTTCTTTTCCATATTATCTTTTACAGTAGCAGTGTATTGTGGCGAGGTGACTTTCTGGATTTAAAAGCTTATTTTATCAGTGCACCACATTTTCTGTAAATTTGCCCGATAAGAACTACCCCTGTGCCCTGCCGCACGCGTCTGTCAAAGTGAACATGCTGCGCGCAGCAGACGGGTGGAAAAGACACGCAGTGCTGCAGCTGCTGCAACACCTCCTCACCTCTGTTCTCCTCTCCTCACCTCTCATCTCCTCTCCCGCCGCTGTGTATTAGAACCTGCCCTAGTGGAGCCCTGTCTAACCTTCCAGGTAACAAACAAAGCCCGTGCATTTGCTTCCTAAACATCATATGAGAAAGTCTAAACTTCACTTGCTTCAAATGTATCTCAGCTAGCTGAGGATACCTTTCTGCGTCTTCTACGTCTTCTATGGCCACCGTCTCCAGGTGCCAAGAGAACACTTAGATGGAGTTACAGTTTTTTACAATTGCTAAAAACACCAAACCCCATTCTTAAATCCCAATTCTAAGTTCCCTAAACTGTTTTTTTTATAATCATACATAATCTTGGCCATACCTCAACACTTTTCATTGTACTTGAACACAATCTGCAAAACACTCCTCTTATTTGCAAAACCTTTAAACACATTCTCAGTCACTAAACACATTTCACACTGTGATTCACTTGTGTTGCAGAATTCTAAACACTTACAGCAAAATATGAACACAATTCCAACACAGCTGTCATGTTCAACACACAGCAACTCACAATTGAACACATGTGTATCTAACAATGTGACCAGGCCAATTGGGCGGTACGAAAGCCATGTCTCAAGCACAGGTGGCACATGTGCGAAGAGCTACAATGGACAGAAACATACAGAGAGGCAGAGGAGTACGTAGGAGAGGTGGTGGAAGAGGAGGAAGGAGACAAGGAAGAGGCAGAGGAAGACAGAGAGTAATCATCACTGAGGAAGTTCGGGCAACTATTGTATACCATGTTCTTGTTCCGGGGCAAGTGAGAGAAGCAGGACAAAGAGTCCAGCCTAATATGAGTAGCTTCTCTGTGGCCAGCATCGTCAGGGCATTCAGAGAAGCGAACAGGTAATTGACACAGAGGCAGGAACATAGTTGGCAAACATGCTATTGTGGAAGTCCCAGGCAAGCACGGTGGCAATGTCACCCTTTGTGCAGCCATAAGTAACCTGGAGGTTCTCCACCGGCATGCAAGCTTGGGGCTATATAACACCGGACATCTCCTGACCATTCTGGGTAGTCTACAGGATATTATGATTGCACGTGAACAACAGGATCAGCAGTGCATCCAATGTATGTCATAGTTTGGGACACCATGTTAGTTTGGTTTTCACCATGCTGCCCTGATACACGTGTGGTTCACCAACAACCAGCGCTTTAGAAAGGTTTTACTTCCGCCCTACAGCCCCTTCCTGAATCCAATAGAGGAGTTTCTCTCTGCATGGTGGTGGAAGGTCTATGACCGACCGCCCTGAAGTAGGGAACATTTACTGCAGGCAATGGAACCGATCTGTGATGTTATACAGTAACTATTGGTTCTTGTCACGGCCGGGTTCAGCACACCAGAGGGCTCTTTTCCCGTTGTTTGGCAAGGGAAAACATAGCCTGTGATGTGGATGGAGTCCTCTGGCCAGACCCTGCACAAAGACAAGTTGTTGGTCAATGAATCTCAGCCAATAAAGCCTTTTTTCCCCCTTTTTCCCATTTGTTAAATTTTCATTTTGTTTAAAAGATATTTCATATTACGTAAATTTAAGAATAAACATTTTCTGTTAGCTCCATGCACTGGTTGCTGTGTCTTGAATTATTTTCTGTGGTCTCTAATGAATGCTCTGAGGTGAATCTGTTTTTGCTTGCTGTGTGTGTGAACTGAACACATTGTTTGGATTTGTGTTTAAGGTTTTGAGAAAATGGAATGAAGTTTCAAGAAATGTGTTTTTAGCTATTGTGAAAAACTGTATTATGTTTGCTGTAATGGTCCCCTATGACTTTATTTGGCTTATATTTTTTGTCGCAAATACAGAAGACAAGTTAGCTCTGTCTGTTAAAACATTTAATTTAAATATACTTTAGGCCAAATGAGCTGGGTATTAATTATTAATATTTCCTTTTAATAAAGTTTATTAAGTTAATCAATAAAGTTTAAGGCATGTAAGCTAAATTGTATTTTCTGTTGCTGTGTGTATAAAAATATGACATGGACAGTGAATTTTAATAGGTAAATAGCTGACATCTTGTCAGCAGATCTCAGTGCCTATAGTTAGTCTTATTAATCTTAACTTTTCAAGAATATTTTTTGTCATGTATCACACTGGCCTCATGCAGATGTATATGATACTTCTTATTTCCATATTCTCTCCTGTCGGTTTAATTTTGACTACAAATATTTTTTTAACTCTTTTTCTGATTATAGATTTAAGATGAATAGTCTGATGATAACTGATGTGACCCATACCTGGTAAATTTGTCAGGGTAACCTGGTTTCTTACAACATAAGCTTATATGGTGCAGATGATATTTTGTGATAAAGCTACAGAATTATGAAATCAAGACAGATTGTGCTCACTGTGTAAGACGAAAAACATAATAAAGGTAATGTAACCAACCTGTAGTGTTGAACATTATTAAAAATCTGCATCAGATAACATATGGCTATTACAGTTTTTATTGATTGCTTTGACACAGCAGTCAACTCAAAACCCACATTTTTCAAAACAGTTAACGCAGAGGCCTAAACAGTGGCAACAATGGTCAAAATTACACATTTTGTTTGCAAAAGGCTCCAACTCTGCCAAAACATTTAAAATATGAACCAAAAGCAAATTTTGCCCTGAAATAACCCAACCTGCACACAAATGTTTGAGCCCTTCCAATCATTCATTACACAAGGGGCAACAAAAAACAAAATACCGCACTCAATGTGAATCAGTGCAGCATTGCTGGTTCATTGTAGCCAAAGACTGTACGCAGCTTACATGGCAGTGTCATTTGTAGTCAAATTTGCCTTCTTGCAAAAAATGGATCCAGAATCAGATATGCTGTGATCCAAATTTTATTGATTATTCATTCTTTTTTTCAGATTTTGGCTACAAATGAAATATCCCAACAGAAGATACTAGAGCTGTCTGTCTCTTCTAGTCTCTTCTCTCTTGACGAATAGGCCACATGGCCTCATCTTCATCACACTCAATATTTTCCCTTGTGATGCACCTAGGGAAAAATTTTCTTGCATGCCTGATCCCTCCTTGAAATGCCTCTGCATCTATATTATGGGCAGCAGCAGTCATTGCATTGAGTAAGGGCATCTGATCATAGGGTCAGTGATCATATACCTTTCATCTCCATGCACTGAATAATTCCTCTATAGGAATAGATAGAGATGTATATACTGTATAGCAGCAATACCTGCTCTCCCGTTGAAAAACTCTTACAGTGGATGCAACCGCGTTTCTATTGAGAAAAGGTTGGACTCTTTGTCCTGCTCCTCTAAGTGAAAGACCATGATTTACCACATGATCAATCATAGTTGCCTGAATTTCATCTGTAACTTGAGCCCTTCCAGCTACACCTCCACCTCGCACAGGGATTCCTCTTCCTCATAATCTTCCCCTGACCCATCTACCTCTTATTCTGACTCTCATCTGCCTTAGGCCATCCATGCTTGCAAAGAACAACACACAGCATGGCACCTTTTACGAAAAGCCTGCAGACTGATTGCAAATTGAAAAATTGTGTAAAGAAGTGTCAATCAGGTGCTTCAGTGATTTCATTCTGATCAAGAAGTTTCTAAGAGCTTAGAACATATGGTTTCTGTTTGGCTACCACAGCTAAAGCAATGGAGTTTGGACTGCATGAATGACATCTGTGTTAACTGTTTTGCAAAAGGGTGGGGAAAATGCGTCAGACCAATGAGAATGGGTTAACTTATTTGCAAGAGGTGTCTTTTGCTCTGCTGAGGTGGTGATGGTGAATACTTAGAGTTTCCAGTTTCTTCAAACAGGTCAAAGCAATCAATAAAAACTGTAATTTAAAATAGAAACCATTGACTCAATTCTAGAAGTTTGACCAGGCCTATAATGGGACTAATTGGAGTTAAAAGTCACTCACTACCTACAGATCTGCATTCATAGGTAAAATTGTATTTGTTTTTGCTGTGAATCTGTTTATCTCTGACACTAAACCTGCTCTGCAGGGCTGCATGCATCGACTTACAATAATTCTGCTCCATTCCACCAGTTCAGTTCAATTGGTGTATACATACAAAATACTTCATTTCAAAGGGAGGATGTTTGAGATTTTATTTTAAAAACGACAGCAAAACAAATGTCTGGGCAATTCAATGCAGGAAGCAGTGAAAAACATGCATTTTGTGCACAGCTCCCAACATGATAGAAGCTCTCCAATACAAGCACGAAAGGACAAAAATGGCAACTACAAGCCATTTCGACAAACTATTGTATTACCTAAATTGCTGTGGGGATGTACTGTATACTTTTTATGTATCTGGGTAGGTGGAGATTGGACTTTTGTTGTGTGACATAACTGCACTTTGGATAGTACTGTTAAGTTTTTAAGCCGTCACCGCTTTTACTTAGAAAACAAAAGAACAACTTCCAGGAGCGTGAGTCAGAGTTTGTGCTGGGTAGAAATGGATGGATTTCATTTAAAGTTGTCCTTGTTGTGTGAGCTGAATGCACTGATCCTCCTCCTCGCTGTAAGGCACATTAAATGGCACCTGAATAATACATTGGTAAGTTATTGAAACAGAGAGGGGGAAAAAAGCAAAGGAAATGTGTCTTGTCTGGCTTTTAAAGGTGTGGGCAGTTTGAAAAGCAGGATTTAATTTTTGCCTGAAAATGCACCTGTTCCGGTTTTTGTCAGTGTCATCATGGTGGTCTGTTATGTATAATTTGACTTTTTGAATCACTGCTCCCATTGAAAGCGATGACACATTTAGCAAACACAAAAGAGCCTAAATGCTCTAATTGAAGTGATGTGGCACGGCTTTACATCTCACTTCAGCTGGTTGGCCGTCTCAGCATCTGGCCTGTACTCCAGGTGGGATTCCAGTCACAAAGCATCAAAAGGAGACTCACGGGAGGGATTATTTGTCCCAGCTTGATCAGAAACAGTTTGGGACCTAACATCCAAGATTTGAACTGAGCAAGAATGACAAGCAAAAAAAAAATAATAATAATGTGAAGATGTCAGGATCAGCTTATAAAACTGACAATGGTTTTCTTTTGTTTTTATTTCCAGCATTCACGATCAGTAGACCCATAGCTGCACTTTAACGGGCCAGGACTGAAATGAAGCCAGTCTCATTTAGGGAGAGAAGTATTTGCACTCTTTTTTTAAATAATATCTAACTCCACGGACATAAATATTCTTAACTGAAATAATTTATTAGCATCAATGCTATGAATTTTAATGTTGAAAGGCCCTTTACATCTGCAAGACGTTTAGTCAGATGTCCTCTGAACTGAGGTTTTAAAATTGTTCACCATACGACGGTGTCTCAAACCGTCAAGTCTTTCAAATACCGCACGTCTGATGTGCTCCAACCATTTCACACCCCAGGAACGTTATTACTTTAGGTTCAAAGGTGACGTCTTGGAGCGAAATGGCACTCTGCTAAGCTAATTTCTCTCCTGGGAGGAGGAGCGGCTCTCTGTCACAGATGGACAGGGCTTTTTCTCTGCAGCAGCTCTGACACTCCTGTGGTACTTTGAAGGCTTTGATGAGTTTCAGTGGAGGAGGCTAACGTGACACTGACTTCGGTACAGTCACATCGCTCCTTGCTGTGTGGGCATCATTTGAAAATCCTTCAGCCAAGTGGCAGATTCTGTCATCTTATCGGAACGTTAAGCATTCAGAACGTCTTGTGCTGACGGCGGCTCGTCTCAGCCTGTATTGTTTGCTCGCTACTTTTGTCAGCTGCACCTGATGGATTAAAAAAAACTATTTTCTCTCCGCAGCTTCACCACTTCGTTTACTTTAATGGATTTATGATTGCTGTTTGCAAAATGATGCATCATCAGGACACAATTAATGGGTGAGAAAGAGGTGCAGGGATTGTCCTTGAGCCTTTCCACTTTATAATTTAGAGCTTCAGTGTTTTAAAATGTTGCTGCTGATTTTGTATTTTGTCCTTAAAGCCAGCTCTAAATAATTTTTACCAACAAAGTACAGCCACCCTATGATCTCTACGATCTTTAATCATTCGAATGTTGCTGCTTCACAGCATACTAAAATAAAAAATTAAAATATTAAATGCAGGCATCAGCCTTCAATACATGTAGTAATTTTCAATCAGTTAAAATACACGATCCAATAAGGTTTGTTTATCAAATTAAAAGTAACTTTTGAAAAACAACCTTTATTTCTAAACATACCCTTCATGAAGCGCACATTTGTGTTAAAACTAATCTATATATAATCTTAATAAGTTTAAAAATTTTGTTTTTATTACCTGTAAGTGGAAAATAATCATGATTAACAGAAATAAAGGCTTGAAAACATCAGTATGTGTGTTGGTAATCTATGTAATGGGTTTTGAAGCAAATTACCTTTTCAATAATATTCTAATCCCATGAATGTGACTCGAAGCTTTGTCACTGCTGCTTTCTGGGCCCTCTTCCCAGCCCTCACTGTCTGGGAAATTTCCCTGACAAATTTTCCCCATCCAAACTTTTCATATTTTACATTGGTCAGGACTACCAAGTTTATTTCTTTTTGTTAGATGCCAGGATAAAAACAGTAATTTAAATTATCTTCCAATTGAGAAACTTACATACATTTTGGTTAGTTTTTGGCAGCATTATCTTTTAATTTGTATGCTGTGGTTCAAACAGTTTGAGTATCGTTTCACAAGCTTCTCCTAATAGTTTGCATGAATTTTGGCCCATTCATTTTGGCACAAGCTTTTCAGACCAACCACACATTTTCAGCGAGACGGAGATTCAATTCACTTCAATTCAATTCAATTTTACTTACATTGCACCGATTCACAACACATCATCTCAAGGCTCTTTACAAAGTCGATTCAATCAAATCATACTGATTAGAATTTGTGATGGCCACTCCAAAAACATCGAGTTTGTTGTCCTTCTGCCACTTTGCAACTAACTCTGCGGGTATCCCAGGGGTTTGTTGTCCATTTGAAAGAACCATATGCTGCAAGCCAGCTTTAACTTCCAGTTTGAGAAGGGGTTAGGGTTAGACTATGTTTCGTCAATATTTGCACATAATGTTCTTTCCCAGTTTGTTCTGCAAAACGCACCAGTCCTTCCCTCTTGAAGCTAATGTGACCCTTCCACTTTAGTATTTCAAAGATGGTGTTCTCAGCAAGCTCCCCCCCCCAAAAAAATGTTGCAAGGGTCGTTGTGGCCGAAGAGGTAATCCTAAGGTTCTCTCCGATTCACTTGTTATTCTTATCTGACATAGACTGTGAAAAATTTCTTTCACGGGAAAAGACATTCATATTAGAAATATTTCTCAGTCAGGAGTCTCTCTGTCCATCATTGCCTATTAGGCAGGGACCATTTTATACCTGTTTCTCTGCCTGAATAGTTGGCTCTGTGAAAGACTCTTCTTGCTCTTTAGACATTTTGCCTGCACCCCTCTTTTAAGATGTTTATTGGTCCATATAATTAATGCCTCACTTGCCCCTGGTCAAGTCTCAGTTTGTTCCAAGAATGCTGTCATTTACTCCGTTCTAAAAAAGTCAGGTTTGAGACCCTTGTGGAGACAACAATTATGGAACCAAAGAGAAGTTTGAACAATTTGCTGACACAACTAAATGGATATATCAGTGGTACTTCTGGGCCCACAGGAGAAATCCAGGACGGCACTGAGGAGAGTAGGCAAGTTGTTCTAAGATGTAGGAAGTGGATGATGGAATTGATGGATGAGACATCGGGCTTATTGTTGTAAAGATTGTGGCGTTCCAAGGGAGGAAGGTTAGTTCATCCAGTGAGGCTAAGATTGGTAGGTAGTGGTGAATGGTGCTTGTTGGGAATGATTTGCTTATTCTTTCTTCCAGGAGGAGACAGTAGAGGCAGGTAAGTGAGGAAGGGTAGACTGTTGTCGAGGGGTTCTGACAACCAGAACCAGGGGAGCAACATGAGGAACAGAGGGAGAGTTTAGGTAAAAACTCTAATGAACTCTGAGAGAAAGGAGGCCAGGAACCAAAGTGTGAACTGGGAAGCTGGTTACCTGAAATGAGGACAGCAAGGAGGTAAGCAGAGAAACACAGGAATTGAGAAGTAGTAGGCATGATTACCATTCATGTTAACAAAAAGCTCTGGCATCTGCCTCAGGGAGTCTGCTCCTTATCATGTTCCTCCTGATCAGGCTGATGAAGTCCAGCTGTGAGGACACACCTGCTGGTTACACTCTACAATCAGAGCAGACACACACACACACACACACACACACACACACACACACACACACACACACACACACACACACACACACACACACACACACACACACACACACACACACACACACACACACACACACACACACCAAGGCTGTGTTCACTCTGCAGGCAAATGCAACCCAGATCCGATGTTTTTGACCACATGCGACCCATGTCTGTCCTTTTTATGACAGTATGATCGGCCCAATTCTGATCTTTCATCCCCCAAGGACAATTACATTTGTGCCACTTCCATATGTGGTACTAGATCGGATACATGTTGTGTATTTTTGTGTCTGCAGTCTGAACGGTCAAATTGCATTTCAGCCGTCTTTTACGTCACTCGCCTGCCTCTCAGTACACATCTATACAAACTTCTCTACAGCAGTAGCATTTATATTACACGCCTTTCTTCTTACCTTTCTTCCTCTTGCTATGATGTGATCTTAATATTGTCGGCTTCCATTACTCTATAACTTTATAATAACAGTGACGCCGGTATTTACCATTCTGTTATTTTTAAAACACACGTTATTGAACACTTCTAGTAACAATTACATCCACTGTTACTTCTTTAAACAGTGCGCTGCTGGGTGACGTCTTCTTCTATTATCTGCGTATGCAGGTTGCTTTGGGGGTCTTGAGTCATTCAGACAGAAATCTGATGGCGGTTTCATTTAAATCAAAGTATGAACGACCATACAAAAATTAAATAAATAAATAAAAATTTCTTACCAAGATTGTTAAGACGATTGTGGCTAAGCAATCAACTGCTTCTTTAAATAAATACAGCATTCTTGGTAGTTTAAGGATTCTGTAAAAGTCATTCAACAGAGACAACTCTTCTTAGAGACTCTAATGATTTTTTGGAGCAAAGTAACACAGGATTGTTCTGTCCTCCTAATGTTGGACCGAACCTCAGCATTTGATACAGTGGACCACCAGATCTGGCTTGTGTATCAAGATCTTGCTTGATTTTAATAGTATTTGTTATATCTTTCTGATTGATCCTTCTGTGTGGCTGATTTAAATTACAGGTCTTCCATAAGCCATCTTCATGATGGTGTAGCATAGGGTTCTGTTTTTGGGGCCATTATTTTTGGTTTCTCGTGTTCAGAACTTTTAAAGGTGTCTCACATCATTGCTGTGCATGCCTCATGTGGTATTGAAACTGCATGTCTTGCTATGTACTAAAAATGTTCTCCTTCGAAATGATGATGAAACTGAAGTTCTTGATTGTGCTCCAGAAAAGCATACAACTGTAATAATGGAAACTCTTTGTCCTTCAGCCTCTCATGCCAAGTCTTCCTTTCACTTTGTTTTTGCTTAAGATGACTATGTTCAGACTCTGGTTCGCTCATGTTTTTTTGTCATTTAAGATAAGTTAACATAAGATATTCCTGTATTGTCCCATGATGGGGAAATGCAGGCGTGACAGTGGCAAAGAGAGTTACACACAGTTTATAGTAATGAAGAAAAAAAAAAATCTGATTTAATGTAATCTAATCTAATCTAAAGTTATTTCTATGTTCTATAGTAAATATTGCAGAGTTATTGATACAGGGTTATTGTAAAAAAAAGATAGAAATTATAAAGTCTAACAGCAGTTAGTAGGAACGACCTACGGAAACACTCCTTTGAGCATCTGGGATTCAGCAGTCTGTGACTGAAAGAGCTCTCCAACTCTGCAACACCTCCTTGAATGGGGTTGCATTTACGGAGTAAAGTAAGGACTATGTAACAAACAGAACTGAACGTCTGAAAGAATTTTGCCCACAAATTCACTCATACCTCTGATCATTAATCAGCCTATATGAGCAATATGAACTGTGGATGCTTCTCCACAGCCATAAGCCCCACTCTGCTGAGAACATGGTGCATATCAACTGAAGAGGCACGATGATGGTGCATGTCAATTTTTCTTTTTTTATGTGTGGATTACTCATGTCAGCAGCTTCATGAATGTGGTTAAGTTGAAGACTTAAGGTAATTCTGCATGACACATAATGGGAGTGCGCCACATTTGTAAGGCACTCCAGGTGATCTCTTCAAGACCCTGCAGAGACCTTCCATATTCTGTGATCTTATTCCAGTGTGAGCAAGAGCTAAAGCACCTAAAGTAAATACAACTTTAACTAAATGTGTCAGTATTAGGTGACTCTTCAAATCATGTCATTTCAGCTGTTGGGATTCTTGTTTAATATGAAATTTACTGTTTTGGGGCTTTCGATGAAAACTCTTAGGCAATCAGGCATTAATCAATAGTAAAACTAAATCTCTACTCAGGAAGTCATGTCCAGTAGTTTTTATTACAGCCTTGCTGCCTTGCCTGCTCCTGTTTTTACACAACTTGCAGACTTATGTGACATTTAGTTAACAGATTCAGAGCCTCATTTGTGCTGTGCTGCCAGTGCATCTTACCGCAAATGCTGTCTGTTTCAACTAACCGTTGAAATGGTCGCCCATCCCAGTGGAAAGCAGGAAGAATAATCGATCTAAGCAAGTAACAGTGATGCATTGTCTAAGCCCATTGCAAACCAAAAGACTTTCATTAAAGTCATTAATATTGATAGAATACACTCATTATTGTTCTGTGGCAAATAACTAATTGTCACCCTTCAGCAACAAAAAGATGGTGTTTTCTATAAATGATTGTGTTAATCGTTCTGATTACAGATTCCCCTCCTTGCTTGTTTTTGTTTGGGAACAGATTTGCAGAATTTGGGAGAGAGATATGTCACTTTGCATCAGGCTAATCTTTATTTAGAACATTACATAACCATAAACAATGAAACTTGGGTTTATATAAAACGTCACACAAGGATAATGAGCAAATTTCCTGTTTGCTGGCACGTATTTCTTTGCAAGAGCAGGGATGCCCCTTTCCGTCTGATATTCCCTTACAACCTGCTCCTGCATCAACTTGTCACAAACTGAAGATCCCGGTGGATTTTGTAAATATAAAGAGCTGCTGGTAATAGTGCATGTAGATTGAATTCATTTGCACCGAGAAATGCTTGAACTGGAAATTGAATAAATGTGCAATGAGTCCAATTTCAAGTCAATAATATATTAAAGAAACTTGCAGCTATTTTACATCTCGCCTGGTTGTCAAGTGTACACGGATCAGAGTATCTAGAACCGTCAGTCAATGCCGAGGATGTGCGGTTGCTGTGTTTGATAGATGACAGCTGATTGGCTGTGCCACAGCTGGCACACTGCCCTTCCAGACCTTTTAAGACAGAGAATCAGGTTGGCTGTCAATATGATTGCTGTCGACGGGATGTACCTCCATTATGGTGCACCATGTGTGTCATGTTCTGCCTTTCATTTCTGCCAGCCGCCTGCAGCAGTGTTTACCACACCTCTGATGTGCATAAAGAAACTGCCATAGCAAAGCTAAAATAACCTTCAGGAAATGGGAATTCCTTGAAGGAAGCATATCCTAAACAGCTGGAGCATCTGGCAGGCTGTAAAAGGGAATGTGGAAACTTCCTGCGTGCCTTTTTTGTCCGTATTTCTTAAACACTATTTGATTTGAACTTTTTGTTGCATATCTAACTCATGGATGATGCTTGAGGGAAACCTATCCATAAGGGACAAAAACTGAAAATTTATACTATTGTTTCCTTTGAAAATTGCTTTATTTGTGTAGGTATCTGAGATGAGGCTCTTAAGTTGAACCACAGATTGCAGTAGTTCATTTGTGATTTTTTTGTTTATTACAAAATCTGTCTTTCTTTCAATTTAAAAGAATTAATTCACCCACTTTCTAAAGCTTTTGGATCATCAGTCAAATATTCAAAATCTTGCAGAAAAACACGAGAATCCCACTGATTGTAAAGATGCTCCAAAACTGTCTAAATATAAGGAAACTTGAATCAATGCTTAAGACATAAAGTCCTGCAACAAATAGGAAAGTCTTGCATCATTTATGAAATCCCCTGTTTTGCTCCACCTTTGTAAATGTAAATAAATGGTCCATTGCACTAATGTGGGTAAAAACAAAAGTGGAAGCATAAACTTTCACATCTTAAACAAGATAATATTGTCATAACAATCCCTTTATCCCCTCAAATATAATAAAAATATTATAAACATCTTGCCTCAGATAAAAACAGAGGTAAGACTATCACTTAGTTAATACCAATTTTTTATGCACTTAATTTGACGTTACTCGTGCTTTTAAGATCGCTGAGACCACATTTGTTGTTTATTTGGTAAAGTGGTATTTTTTGTTTTTAGGTTTAGTGTGTAGTCAGGGTGGGAAAGACTGAAATTACCTGCACTAATGAATTATTACCAGATGTAACTACGTCGCTTGTTATTGCATAAACCAAAAATCCTGCCTGTTCTTCTCCTAGCAGTGCTCTTAGAGAAGTCAATGTTTCTTCTCTGGTGGTCATGCCACACAAATCTTTTAACAGCTGTGTTACGTGTAACATGTCACAACGAGATGCATGCTCTCTTTCTCATCGGGGCTTTCACACTCTCTGTGACCTTTAGCATCTTGAGCACGGTAGCTGGGTCAGGGGTCGGCACCGGCTGCATCGAGACTCCATCCAACAGGCTGAATAATATGCTGGCATGTAACTCATCAGCAAATAGATTACAAAATTAGCCCACAAATATTACATACCAAACAGGGCTTTTTGTGATATGAGCAATGCACACATTAATATTGCAGAGATGATATATTCGCTGTAGGAAATTTACCTGAGAGCCTCATCTCCTCACGCAGGGCAGGATTACACAATAATGCTGTTGTTATATGATCTGATAGAGTCACACCTTCTAATACAGCATGTTCCCGCAGAATTGCTCTGTAGAATGAGTGGGTTTTTCCATATATGCAATTAATACCCTGTACATACACAGTAGGGATCAATAATTACACCTTAAGTACTTAGATATAGGAAGTCTTTTGATACCCTTTCAATGGTACCCCATAGGTATATTTTTTACTGAAAACACTGTAAGTACTGGACTCTTTTAACCATTACTGACAAAGCTAATGGGGTACCGCGCACGTGACGTCACCGCCTCAAGAGCAACGCCCCTTTTGCCGCTTAGGTAGGACAAACCGATAGAGAACGCACGTAGCAACCAGCAACAGAACCAGCGATATGACCGACTTTGCAGCCATTAAACTTTCCCAAAACGATGTCCCAGGCGCACGGTTTACTGGTCGCACTGTCGAAGAACACACCAACCTTCAGCTCAAACGATGGCTTGAGTGTCGAGGGCTTAAAAAGACCGGAAAACGGGCCGAGTCGATCGAACGGTAAGCTTTGTTTTTTTTTTCCTGCGCGGCGGTCATGCCGTTGTCGGCCGTTTTTTTGTTTGTAATCACCGTCCAGGGATCGGTATATGTTTAATGTTTGTCTCATTTGAAATGTTTTTGAGTAGGCTATCCTGGTAGCAGGGTATCATGTTAGCGCCTGCTACCATGATAGCCTATATGCTATCATGGTAGCAGGCGCTTCATTACTAACATGTCGGCCACCAAAATAATCTTACCTGTTCACTACTTGATGTCGCTGGAATTGGGTCAGGATGTTCTTCGGTTGTGCCCTTTCCTCCGACAAAATCCTTGCTACATATGTAGGCCGACCGCACCGGTGTACCCAGCGCACACATTTCTCCTTGGCACTCTTGAATTTCGGGAAAGTAATGAAGAAAACATCCTTCATATGCGGCCGATCAGCGTACCTCGAGTCGCTGTTGCACGTTCCATAGCAACAATGTTTATAAACCATGGTCTTAGATTTTGGAAAAAGCAGTCTTTTAAACGAGTAAAACCAAGGCTAACGCACGTCTCTTCCACAGCAAAACAGCTGCGGGTTTGGGAGTTTGTCCTACTGCGTACCACGTGATGTGACGTCATCGTGACGTTACGTTTCTAAAAATAGCTCGCTCGCGGTACCCCATTGGACAATTCCTGTGAAATTGTCATTCATTCACCAATCTACTTTCAGCTTTAGATTCCCAGCTCCAGTTCATCTGAATCAGCAAGGTCAGCATTATTATTATTGTTCCTCTTGTTCACAAACAACAAAGAGTTGCTTTTGGATATAAAGCATTGTAGCTTTTAAAAATTCATTCCCAATTTCCTCTTGCTTTGTTCGCTCTGACCAGGCTCAGCTGGCTAAAGTCCTGCCTGCAAACTCCTGAATCACAAGCTGACAATGGCCCTCGCACACTAATGCTCTCACCTTCACCTCTGGTTGTGGCTCTGGATTTTTTAGAAAAAAAATGGAGGTGGCGACAGGACTCTGCTTGGTGCACGGGCGAACGGCAGCAATGGCAGTAGGAGGACTAATGGAAAAACACATTGTGTGGTCACAACAGAGTGGATTATAATGGTAGTCTTATTTTTTTTCTTTTTAATTAAATTGCTCTGTGTGTGGGATGCATGCCTGCAGTAAAGGTAAAATATGTTTTATACAACATTAATGTTTTTATTCCAAATACCATACCAACTCATTGTTAACAGTTCACTGGCAGGTACCGCGTCTCTTGAACATTTCGCTCATGATTAAAAGGTTTTCTGACAAGAGAGCAAAACATACAATACAGATTGTTACTGTAAAGATGAATGTAACTTGTGAAATTAAGACATTTATCAACAGTTTGTTCCCAAATCATAACTTAAGGTCATGCAGACAACACCTTGATATATAAAAAGAAATCTTTGTCTGCTTCATTGCTAATTCCTGAAATCCCGGTTACAGTTTTGTTTTAACTCAACACTTCACTGCAGATGCTTCTTTTCACATGAAGGTGGGCTGAGATGTATTCAGCTCAAAGAAAAAAACTCAACCTTTTCTCAAAATGTCATGTTCACAGCTACAGCTGTGATTCT
The DNA here is from genome assembly GCA_037039145.1 of Fundulus diaphanus. NCBI lineage: Eukaryota > Metazoa > Chordata > Actinopteri > Cyprinodontiformes > Fundulidae > Fundulus > Fundulus diaphanus. The sequence goes on along the minus strand of CM073137.1, from coordinate 21,441,177 downwards.
TTTCCTGTTGACTGCTGTAGTCATTCTCAGCATTCTGGATGGTTCCAACTAAATCCCCTGATTGCATGAACCTGTTACCGCCCTGATTACTCGCTTGGTTTCACCTGTGTGTGTCACCATTTAAGCCTGTCTTCTCCTGAGTGCTGGTGCCAGATTCTCAAAAACCGCCGTGTGAGTAGACCATCCAGCATTCCTAGCCTGCCTGACTGTGTTTTGACTTTAGATCGTTTTTTGGATTTCTGCCTGTTGCCTTGCCCTTGTCAGACTCTCCTGTGGTTCTCATTTTCTGGACATAGACCCTTGCCTGTTGCCTGACTCTGACTCTCAGCCCCGCCCGCCCGTACCTCTGCCTGTTGGATATTTGGATTCTTGGACCTGGAATTGGACTCTGGATACAGCCTGCTGGATTTCCCCATTTGTGCCTCTGCCTATCCCCGATCACCTGTGTATGACCTTGGACTGTGTTGCAATTCCCTCGCCTGACCCTTTCAGGAGAGAACATTCCTCATTGGATTTATTTTCTCTTATGGATCCAATTAAGGTTAGTGGCTACTTAAGTACTCACCCCTCTCCTGTACAATCAGCCACTAACCTGTCTCTCTCCCCTGCAGTGCTGCCAGTTCCGTTTTTCAGAAGTGTGCCACTCCGGCTACACCTACTTCTTTTATAAACTTTTTAAACGTTCATTTGGTGTTTGTGTGAAATATCGGGTCCAATTCCTAATATCATTAATTCAATTAAATTAAATTTTATTTATATAGCGCCAATTCATGAAACATGTCATCTCAAGGCACTTTACAAAGTCAAATTCAATCATATTATACAGATTGGTCAAAGATTTCCTATATATGGGAACCCAGTTGATTGCATCAAAGTCCCGACAAGCAGCATTCACAAAAGGAGATCATCCCCCGAAATTGCCATATTTGGTGTGGCCCCTGCAGAGATGGTGATATCAGGTGCACACTTAGATGCCATTGCATTTTCATCTCTATTGGCCAAACGTCTCATTTTGCGTAATTGGAAGTCAGAGAGGCCTCCCACATATAGGCGCTGGGTCGAGGATGTAATGGCACATTTAAAACTCGAGAAAATGAAGCACAAGATCAGAAGATCAACCCAGAGGTTCTATAAGGTCTGGCAGCCGTTTCTAAACTATTTTCACTTACAATTCGCTGCTGGAAACACTTGGACATAATTGAGTCATAGGCTCTGTAACCCTACTGTAATATGTCGATATTAATTTATTTATTCATTTCTATTATTATGATTATTTTTTATTTTTCTTCTCACAAATTTCTTATTTTTATATGTTATCTGTTTTTTTTATTTTATTTTATTTTTTCCTATGTTATTGCATTTTATTGTTAATGTTGGGACTGTTGTTTGGTTGTTATTTTATATGAACAATTCAAAATCCAATAAAAATATTTGAATATACAAAATGAGATCAGTAGCAGTTGTTAGAGTTAGTTTTCCATGGTTTGTCGGTCTGATAATCCAGTCCTGTAACATAACAGCTGACAAAGAAGATGCAATTTAGTAGTTTTGCACTTTGTCCACACTGCTAGATAATTAGCAAAATGTAGTTTTTAAAATTGTTTGGAGTTGTCATCATGTTAGAGCCACATAGTTCGTTGTGTTTTGTGAGAAGATTTTAAGTGACTAAGTTAAGGTAGCGCATAAGTGTGAACTAGAAGGATAACAATATATGGGTTTCACTTTGTTTTACAGACGAAAATCTGAAAGTCCTGCCCCCCCCCCTTAGTTTATAGCTATTGTTGTAATCTCCATTGTCTTTTGCCTATAATGATTTGTTATGTTTTTGTTTTTGATTAAATTATTTTGTTTTTTCAACCTTGTTTGGGGCTTTTTTTTAGAGTTTGAATTGAGTAGTGAAAAGTCTTTATCATTGCACACTTGGAATTTAGGATCCCACTTGCTTCTGTTTCTGGGGGTGCTTTTATGACTGTGAGACCTAATAAGAGCAGGCTAACTGTTTGAAGTCCACATGCTGTTTCCTGCAGCTGTGTCCTGCTGTTTAGATTAACATAAATAATTTACTAGGAAGTACAACAGTGACATGTTATCCCATACAACCCGAGAGACTGGAGAACGTTGCCAGAGAAGAATAAAAGGGCTACACCTTCTGGATCCAGACTGTCTCTACTAACTTCCCAGATCTCGAGACTAAAGGTTTTGAGCTCTCTACTTAGAAGAATTCCTCAAGCTCAGTAAGACTTTAGCATTTTTCACAATAAATGTTTAAGTCTTGTATCGAATTTTCAATAAGATTTAGGTCTGAACTTTAAATGTATGAATGTGCTTAGGTCTAAACTAGGAGTGTCCAACTCTAGTCCCTGAAAGCTGCTGTCCTGTAGCTTTTAGATGCATCCCTTCTCTAACACATTTAAATGAAAATTAATGGTCAGGTCCCTGCAGGGCTGAAGGACATGCAGATATGGGAATTCAGCCGTTTGAATCAGGTGTTTTGCTTTAAACTTCTCCAAAACCTTGTTCCTGCCTCCAACAGTCAACTGTATTTATCAGATAAAAATGCTAAAGCAAAACATTTGGCTGCACTTTTATTCAAGGTTTTCAGAGTAATGGGGGCAAATACAACTACATGCCACACTTCAAATTTTTTATTTGTAAAAATAAAACATATGAAAATGGAAGCGTGTCCCCTTTTTTTCGTCCAAATCACGAGTGCTTCCTGCATCACAAACCTCAACAACTACGACCTATTTGCTGTTTTTTTTTATGTAAGTGAAGATTCTCAGTCATCCAGGTCATGATCAATCCAAAAAAAGGTTTAAAAAATAAAACAACTGGACTTCTATTCTGAAGCTGAAGACGTTTCACTTCCCATCCAGAAAGCTTTCTCAGTTCAAAATGTCTGTAGTAGTGTGGAGTTCCAAGCTTCATAGACCTGCTGGCGAGGTGATGTAGATTAACCTGGAACTGATCGCCCCAACAATGGAGAGTCATTAGACTGATCATTTGCCTGGTTCACAGGAGGAATGTTGAGGTCACATAACCTGACAAAAGCCAGCTGTATGTTGCTCCGCCTAGCTCCACTCACATACATCTGGGACACCTCCATAGGGATTGCCTTTACAGAAGGCTGGGCCTTATTAAAAATTCTTGCATATGATTGGATAAGCCACTTGTCTGTCATCTTTATTGACGTGCTATTTCAACCACTCACACCGAAGCTAACCCGTGACGCTGATGAGAGCGACGCAGGAAAAAAAACCTTTTTTTTTATGTGTTTGCGGCTCTAGTGGCACGCGTTTTATTGACAGTGAGCTGACAGGAAGAGGGGAGAAGACAGGCGGCAAAGCGCCGCGGGTCGGAGTCAATTCCGGGCCGACCGCGTTGAGGACTAAAGGCCTCCTAACATAGTTAGCGCTAACCGCTAACCGCTCCGGGGCGCGTCCGGAAAACAAAACTTGCCAAATCCGGGCGGGAGAAGGGCGAAAACATCGTTTCCACCAACAAAAGCCTTCAGAGGCGTTCTCTGATGTTCTTTTAATGAAGCCGCCATTGCTATCAAAACAGTCTCACGTCATGGTCGCGTCTCCACTACGTCACATCTATGAAATGCCAGCCCTGCGTCCTGATTGGCCAGACCATAAATTTGGTTGGAGAAATCACTTTCTATCGGCGGTGTCCCAGATGTATGTGAGTGGAGCTAGGCGGAGCAACATACAGCTGGCTTTTGTCAGGTTAGAGGTCACATGCATGGAGGTGTGAATTGGGGTGAAATTGGCAGGAATCAAACATATTGCTGTGTTGTAAGTTTTTGAAAGTGGAAACCTGAGCCCTCCTCCTCTGTTCAAAGTTGTTTTTTTACCATCTAATGTAATTAATTCTAATTACCATCTAATATAGAATAGATTACTGGATCAATGTGTGCTTCTGTGCTTGTTTGTCCCTCTTGTTGTGTCTTCTCTAACTCCCAGTCGGTCGAGGCAGATGACCGTTCACACTGAGCCTGGTTCTGCTGGAGGTTTTTCCTTCCCGTTAATGGGGAGTTTTTCTTTCCACTGTTGCTTCATGCTTGCTCAGTATGAGGGATTGCTGCAAAGCCATGGACAATGCAGACGACTCTCCCTGTGGCTCTACGCTTCTCCAGGAGTGAATGCTGCTTGTCAAGTCTTGATGCAATCTACTGGGTTTCTTAGATGGGAATTTTTTGACCAATCTGTATAATCTGATTGAATTTGACTTTGTAAAGTGCCTTGAGATGACATGTTTCATGAATTGGTGCTATATAAATAAAATTTAATTGAATTGAAAATTGAAATTTTTCTTGCTTTACATAAATGGCTTCCTTCACCCCTCTCTCAAACCATCTGTCTTCTTGGTCCAAAATGGGAACATTTTGGTCCTCAAAAGAGTGTCCTTTATCCTTGAGGTGCAGGTGGACGGCTGAGTCCTGTCCTGAGGAGGTAGCTCTCCTGTGTAGTTTGGTTTCCCCAATATGAAGATCAGAACATTCCTCACTGCACTGAACCGCATAGACCACATCTGGACCAGCCTCTGTCTGAGGGTCCTGTTGGGTTTAAAATGGACTGAGAAAACCCTCCTGAGTTTTTGATCTCAGGTCTATAAAGCTTGGAACTCCACACTACTCCAGACATTTGGAATGGAGAAAGTTTCCTGGATGGGAAGCAAAACGTCTTCAGCTTCAGAATAGAAGTCCAGTTGTTTTATTTTTTTAATCTTTTTTTTGTATAGGTTTTTTCACATCTGTTTTGCTTTGTTCTGACATGGAAACTCTTTTTTCCACCGTCTCCACATCAATGTTCAGTATGAGGGATTGCTGTAGATGTCACAATGCATTGCCTGTCCGCTTTTGCTTTGTGCTCATTTAGAAAGAGTGATTACTGTGAATTGTGACAGTGCACCAGAAGCTGATTTTTGTAACACTTTGAATCGGAGTATAATTGACTTTGAATCTGTCTACATGATTGGACAGAATTTAACATATATCTCTGTGTACCGGATATTTGTTTTAGTCAGTTGCCTTGAAACATCTGAATCGGTGCTACATAAATAAAATAAATTCAGTTGACTTTGTAACTTTCTCATCCTGCTGTTGGAATATCTTTCAGTGTAACTTTTGTATTTTACATCATGATTCAGCCATCGTTGATACTTGTGTCTATTTTCTGTTGCTCTACTCTGTATTCTCCATCCATATTCATGAATGAGCTCCTGCAGAGGGATGACATTGAGAGTGAAGTCACTCACAGAGACAGAGCAGGAAGCTGTGAGGTCCAGTCAGCTGTGACTGGCGGCCAATCAGCTGGGACAGACGCACGGCCGCTGGACTGGAAGCTCGACAGGATGGTCAGGATAGATGAGGACGCTATGTGACTGCGGGGTGTGGGGGGTCTGACAGTGGACAGGTGGATTTAAAGACACTGGAACAGCCTGAAGATAAAACCATTTCCCTCAGTTTGATACATGTCTGCAGAACCCAGCTTTTTGTGATTTCCTTGAGCTACGGTGACCAAAAAAATGTTGCCAACACGTAAAGGAAACAATCAGTCTAAAATCCCTCTTTCTGGGTTTTTTGGTCTGCTTTTGTATTTTGTTGATGACATTGGCATTGGTCAAAAAAAATCTACACCTTATAATAAGCAGTGTGTGAGTTGAAAAGACGAGGCAAATGACTACAGTGAGTGCAGATCATTTAATAGAAATATAGATTAGAATAAAAATATCCATTGTTGTCCCTCAGAGGAGAAATTCAGGGGTACCAGCAGCAAAGTGACAGGCAAGTCGAAGAATCCTGATTCATGCTTTCTTTTCTTTCTTTCTTTCATATAAAGAATAGACAGAATCCTGATCTATTTGTTATGAATGTTTGTCCTGTACACATCTTTACACATTACTCCTGCTGCAGTTTGGATAATGGGACTTTATGTATGCAAGTGTTCAGCAGATGTCTCTTTATTTATTTAAGGAACCATATGTCACAACTGGCTGCTTCATTCTGTCATTATGATAATGAGATGCTGGTCACCTACTGTAGACGTGCTCTATTTCCTCTGCCTGGGTGGCCACTGGGCTGCACTCTGCCTGAAACCATAGCTAATGAAAATTTCAAGAGCTTATGCTGTGTTTTAGGATTTTTCTCCTTTTCTCCTTTCATTAAAGTTGTAGGAGCTTTACCTCAGGGCTGTGGATATTACCCCTAAAGGCAAAGTGAGGTGTATGGCAACACATCACCCTATAGTACTGCGTGTTGTTCGGAAATGTATTGGTTATCTTTAACTAGAACATCTTGAAGCAATACATAAGGATGAAGAAGAAAATGCTGGATTAGACTGGCACTAAACCCTTATATCGTTGACTGTTACTGAATTTAAATAACTAGAAACAGTCATGGACGACAACCTGAGTTTACAGTCCAATGTCGGCTGTGTGTATAAAAAGCCAAGACATCATCTTTTGTTTGTTGCCAAGAAAGCTAAGTGGCTTCAATGTTAGTAAAGACACTTTGCAACTAGTATGTAGGGCACTCATTCAAAGCCTTTGCTCCTTTAAAATAGACTCCTGGTATGGGAACCTCTTTACCAGGGAGAAGAACAAGCTGACCACCAAGTCATATGCAAACCAGACACTCAGTAGAGACATTAAGAGAGGTGGAGTGGAGAAAGAATAGGTACGTTTTCCTTCATGTCTTTTTTAAATCAATGGCCGTAATGTGTTACAAAGTCATAGAACATCAGTATATTTGCGTAAGCAATATTAGCCTGCTTGTCTTTACTGAGGGTCTGGTCCCATGCGACTTTGTGGTCGGCTCCCCCCAGTGGCCTGGTCTACTTCCGTTTGGTAAAGCGAGTTTGCGGCTGTTTTAACTCGCTCTTGTTTTTGGTATTTGCAGCATTTTCTTTCAATTTGCTTCTGTCTATTTTCTGTGATTGCGGCATTTGTCTTTTGCAGCATGTTTCTGTTGCGTTTGTTTTTTGTGCCTGCGTGTTTTGGAGTTTGCGTCATTCATGATTTCCAGGGACAGTCGTCATATTTGATGACCTATCCCCAGCAAAAGCTGTCCCTGGAAATGTCCCCGATTTCAGCATTTCAGCATTTCAGGAATGAGAAGACATTTGTTGCTAACAGCAAAGGTTGTCTTGCTGTTAGCTACTCCGTTACAGAGTAATAGAATAGGAGTAGAGCGTGTTGTTAACCCCCCCCTTCCAAGAATAATAATATTGATATCAAAGAAAAGGTCTTTTGATTTGAAAATAGAGGTGTTTATTGGCTTTAGGATCACCTTAGATGGTAACAAGCCAAAAAATACCCTTTTTTTTGTTAATGTCACTAGGAGCGAGGTCAAAGGCAAGTTGTTCTTTTGAAAATCATGGCCTTTTGATCTATGATGAGTCTCATCTGTAAATCAAGAAACTGGGTTGCTGTTTTGTTTTTTGTTTTACCTAATGTCTGGTTAAAACTAAGTAACCTTTGTCCCATCAAGAACCCACCAAATATCCCAGCAGTTTTTAGGGTGCGCAGATATTTTTTTTTAGAAAGATGTACAAGTGGCGTGCGTGTGCGCCAAGTTCATTTTTAATTTGCCCATGACAATGCTCCATCTGATAAAATCATCTTTCATCAAGCCTGTCAGACTTCCTCCAGCCTCTGTTTGTTTGGAGAAGATTAAATGCAATATTAGGGATTACACAGGAATTAATTACCAGGCTCTCTGACTGACACAGTCCTCCAGCAACACGCAGCGAGCTGACAGCCTTGTTAACAGCCCACAGAGACCGGCGCTGTGGAGTTGTGAATGGGTGAGGGAAAGGGGAAGGGGAGGGTGCAGTGGAGTAGACGCAGCTCTCCTGCTGCTGGAGGAGCGCACAAGACAGGAGCGCGGTCTGATGGAGCGGCGGCAGCCTTTTACCACACACAGATCTCCCCATTTCTGAATAGTTCTTACAGAGGACAATTCACCTGAACCAAACAGGACTGAGGAAACTTCCCATCAGCGGTCTTTTGCTGAAACTGGGAGCAAAAACTGAGGAAAGGATGGATTCTTTCCAGCTGCTCTTTCTGCTGCTGCTGTACGGATGTCTTCCAAAAGTAAGTGTTTTATTTACGACAGAAACATAAATCATGTCAGCGTCGTGATTGCGAAATGAATTTGATGCTTACCCAAAAGTGACTGAATGACCGGATACAGCTCCTACTAAACGAGATAAAAGTCTTCAGTCACTTGGATTTGAAATGTATTCCTTGAACTTTTTGACATCATAGTTACTCCCCACCCCCCGTTTTCCTTCTCTTTTGATCATAACTAAAAGAAGCAGTTATTTCATCCTTTTGTCAGTAGATGAGTCAGAATATTCGAAGGTGAAGCTCTCTCAGTAGTCGTCGTCGACAAATCTTCTCTGTTTTATGAAGCAAGCGTTAATAATTCAAATGGACGGTCTAAACCAAGGCCATGCTGGTGTAGAGCAGACATTTTTCAACAGACCGGATTGTGAGTCAGAACAATTGAACGGGCCTCTGAATTAAACTGCTTTTACCTTCAGTCATTTTTTTTATTACCCGACTAATGTGTACCATTAAACAAGTTGAGTACGATTATTTTTTCTGAGGAGACAAAGGCTTCCTGTACTCTGGAGAAATAAGTAATTTGATTTCAGTATTTTCTATGTCTGGTTGGGTATGGAGGAAAAAAATATAGTATTTCCCAGTCCCACTGTTGTCTCATGCAAGCATCCATCCATTGATCCATCCATCCATCCATCCATCCATCCATCCATCCATCCATCCATCCATCCATCCATCCATCCATCCATCCATCCATCCATCCATCCATCCATCCATCCATCCATCCATCCATCCATCTGTAGCCTAAGGTCTGTACCCTAGTATAATCTGTTGCATATTCTCAATGAACTCTTGCATTTATCTTTTAAAAGGAGCAAAATTTGAACCCTAGAAATTTGTGTCTGGAAAAATACAAAAAGGTATCATGAAATAATTGTCAAAACCCGCAAGACTTTTAAAGATCCTATTGCTTTTCTTGGTGCCCTCTTCCAGGGACTCTAATTTGCATGACAAACCACTGATTTTGTCAGACAGCATAACGTCACCTTTCAGCGGAGCTGTGCATCAGGTAGTTTTACTGTTGCGTTTTGTTTTCAAATTCATGCTTTATACAGTAAAACCACTGGTAGTAAAATTAGCTAATAAGCTGTTCCGTATAGTTTAGTCGCGTCTACACACTCGACGCCCACGTGGCATCTTGTTTTATCAGAAGTATTTACCTTTGTGCCGATCTCCTTGCTATGCACAGCTGTCGTACGCACTTGTGTGGTTTCAGTGATATAAGAAGTGGATGCTTTTTGTTCCAGTTTTAAACACTTGTGAGAGGGATTCAAAGACAACCGTAAGAAGTTAATAATGGTTGTGGATTAAGCGTGGCAACCTTTACTGCCCACCAAGAAGGCTCTTTTGAGGCTCTGAATAACACAGAGACTCTGAACTCCCTCCTTTGCCTTTGTGCCACGGTGGGTTAGACAACTTCGAGATGTCTGGCCCACCCCGATGCCTTGCAGTAACCAGGATCATCACTTGTTGACATACCTTAGTGGCTCTTACGGGGTGTCTTTCCCAAAGTCCTCTGTGCTGGCTTTAAAGCAACACAGCCTGTCATGTTCCATCAATACACCCAGCGACGAAATGCAGCGTTGAAGCCGGTTCAAAAAAATCCCCTAAGTGGCCAAAACTGCGCGTTAGTGGCTGAATGCCACCTTCATCGATTTAACACAAAGCAGATGGGAGGGGGAGGAAGAAGGGGACAGAGAGTGGGGTGGGCAATAATAATTTGTCCATTCTTCTGGATGTGAAAAACAAATTCACCTGACTGACACCGAAAGGAACCGTCTTTTCCAAATAAAGCCCATTTTCATGTAAACTGTTTGTGTTGGAGTGCAGCTGGGTGATTTCCTGTTGTGGTTAAAGAAAAGGGCAGGAGGTAAATTCTGACACGACTCCTGCAAGCCTAGAGCTGTCATAGCAAATGGGGTTCCCCTCACTGCAACTTAAAACAGAACCCTTTAAACAACACAAGAAAGCTAAATTAAAAGAAAAATGTTTAGATTAATTTAACACTATACGCAGCAGCATTTTGAAATCTGCATGGAAAGCAAAACTTAGTCCGTCATCAATCAGGACAGAGACAACATCAAGCTCTCTGAAAACCGATGGCTGCTAGAATGAGGCAGGTAGCATGAGCATCAATCTCAACTGCAAAAAATCGGATGAATGAAACGCAGCAACTAATATTAATAAGAATGTATCTTTATGTTTTATTAGGAGCAGTGTTTCCTTTTGTCTCACCTTTTAGCGGTTCAAGAAGCCAGACGCCATTTTACCGTTTATTCTACCTTTCCATTAAATAACCTCTAATTTCTATTGATGACTTAAATCTTTCCCCAAACTGACTGACACTTGCTGCTCTCTTACTCTCAGCTGATCCCATGAACACTGGCTTACTTCCTCAGTGAGATGCTCCAGTCACTATCAGATTACCTTTATGTTCTTTTATTGTTCATCTTCAGCACGGCCCCATGCAGGCAATCACCGTTTAGTCACATTTTACCAGTAGGCAAGAAAGTGTTTTTTTCCCGCTTTTCTTTTGTCTCTTTTTCCATTATGATATTAGACTAGAGCACAAGCATGCTAGGATCTCTGTTTGAAATGTGTATCTGGCGTCAGATTTAATGAAGTGTTGCTTCAATAACAGAAAAAAAAAAAAAAAACTACCTAAAACAGTTGGATGTCACAATCCATTGGTATTTGTTTTGATTTTCATCTGTGTTTTCACTCGCCTTATTTAGTTCTCTTCTCTGTTCGTTATTGTTGGTATGGTGTTGCCATATCGGTTCCTTTACTTGTGCTCTTTATTGTTTGGTGTATTCCTCTAGTTCATTTTTTTTGGTACTTTTCTTTTGATCCTTTTACATTTAGGCCTCGTACACATGAACACAAACACAGTAAATCTTCACAAACATATACCGGGCCCATTAGTCGTGCCGTTACGCTGCCACAGAAACATGCAAAAAAAAAAACGGCGGGCATGCACAGACAACTCATGTGAAGGACGTAACATCATGGAGGGGGATCAGATACAAACATCTATGCATGATCATCATGATCTTTATGAGAATTTGCGGGGGACGCGCCATGTGGGGTGGGCTCTTTAGGAAGGAAGAGTCCAAGGACGGTACTGACAGCCATAACAAAGCCGCTATTTGCCTCAGCATGATCATTTCAAAACAGATGTTACTCTCATGTGCACACAGAAAAACAAAACCTGCGTTTTGGTATTTATCCACTCTGGGATCCGTTTAAAAAAAAAACAACGATCCTTTACGATCTTCCAAAATCTGTGTAGATGCACAGCCTAAACGACAAAATACGTTTGCAGACAACACCTAACCACGTTTCCGTGTGGACAAGGCCTTGTTTCCTGTTAGATCTCTGTTTGACATTTTTCCCTTTGGGTTTCTTCTTCAGCTCCATTCATGTTTATTTGCCTTTTCTCCCCATCTCTGCTCCTTTATTTTGTCTCAGCTGTTCCACATCTCTGATTGCTCCGCCTTCTCCTCCTAGGCTGAAATGAAACCCTCTGATTAGGTCTTCTGGTTTGTCTTTTCTCTGCCCCTGCTTCAGTATTTATGCCTTTTGGTTTCTTTTGCTCTCCATGGGATCCTCCTGTTACCATGCCCATTGTTTCCACATGTTTTAGTCCAGTTCTCTGTCTGTGCTCCTCTGTTCTCCTTGTGCCAGCCTGTAAGTTTTTGTATTGTTATGTTCTTCATTAAACCTTTTCAAATCACCATGCTGCTCCCAAGTACCTGTCTGCACATTATTCTAGCTTTTGCCTCACACACACGACACTGGATGTCCTGTTGGCTGAACATTGGTACACAGCTCACCGTCTCTCACTTTATTTATTTTTTCTCTGTCTACTTGTTGTCTCTTTAACCCCCCTCCCCAATATTATAGACCATATAGACCGGCTATAATGAGTAACCCTGAGGTTCTGCAGAGAAATGACCAGGCAATCTCACAATCATGCTATGTACTTCTTTTTGTTTTAACATGCAAAGATCTATTTATTTCCGCATTAAATATTTAAGCACTCTGAACACTGAGCAAATTACAACGACTTAAAATATACGACCTTGGCTGTCCTGTTGCCATAACACTAACAGCAGCGTGTATTTCTCTGTTTTGTTGTGACAGCTTTGGTCTCTTGGACAAACATGAATTAGGTATAGAGCAAAAAGGACACTAATGTATAAATACATGAACATCTGCCTTGGTACAATGCATGTCAACAGCATTTTTGAAGGCAGGTAGTGCTAAAGGAATCTACTGAGTTTATACTTTTAAAAGCTGTTTAGATTCGCTGTTACTCTAATGTTTTCATAATGTTATCAAATTTGTCTACTCAAAGCTAGTCAAGCACTGACTGATCATAACATCTGATTTGATATTTGAAAATGTTAGGTACAAATTATGTTACTTTAAAGACTAAAATAAAATAAATATACAAAACATAAACAACATAATTCCAAGAAACAGTTTTCTAAAGTCTTTTTTTCCAACATAGAACGTATGAAACCAAGGAGTTAATGTATATACACTTCATTACCAAAAGTATTTGGTCTTCTACTTTGACATGTACATGAGTTTTGATGACATCCTAATCTTAATCTGTAGGGTCAAATTAGTGCAGTAAAAGCAACGTTAACTATTCCGAAGACAACTTCCTCTGGATTTGGGGATGTTCACAGTTTGATGTGAAAACCAGAAAAAACAGAATCACAGCCTCTGCTCTGGTTTATCCCAAATGTCTTCTATAAGGTTGAGGTAAGAAATGCTTCCAATGACTATATTTACTGTTTACTGTATGTTCACTTTGACCTCCAAATGATTCAATGAGCTCATCAGATAGAAAATAACACTTAAACAAAGCTTGTGTCTCACTTTAACATAAACTGTAGGTGTGTCTCTCTGGTGCATTCTTGGTTAAAGTAAGTCTGCTGTGAAACATGGTGGATAGAGTACCCAGACATTTTAGTCAAGTAAGAGCAGCAACACGTTTTAATAATATTTACTCAAGTAAAACTACTCCTAAGAGTACAGTTTGTTCAAGACCTAGTTACTATCCACCTCTGGTTAAAAGAGCCAGTTGATGATCTGATGCAAGTCCGGCTGGAAAACGTCTTTACCAAGACTGAAACATCCTCATGTCCTTGCCGGGGTGGCAACACTTCAAATGAATTAGTGGAAATTTGTTAAAATGTAACTGGCATGTGCATTGCATCGTCTGTAACTAACAGGATCTCACGAAGCAGCTGTAACAGGTAGGGTAGATCTCCAAGGCAATAAAAACACCTCCACTTGCTCTTACAGGTTGGAATGCATTGGCCTTGCCATAGATAAGGCTCCCAGCTGGAGAGAAATGCACACACCTGCAAATTGTGCAAACAGGATGGATGTCATGATAGAGTAGAACGACTCAGAATCAGGGCAACCACGGAGACAAAACAGTTCAGTTGAATCAGGTTTATTGATCTGGTTATTGTTTAGAGTGCAGGGTCTCAGGTGTTGGTGGGTTCCGGTTTGACAGTCTTCTGGTTGAGTCGGAGGCTTGCCAAGGACCAGGAGGGGTGATGTCCTGGGTCCGGGTGAAAATCCTGAGATGCTCTCTTGTGCAGATGGCTTGGGAGGGTGGACAGGCAGGTGAGCTCTAGGAGGAGGACTTGCACTGGCAGACGATCAGGGAACATTCAGTTGCCCTAGGGTTCCAGGCTTGAGGCTTCTGTGGCGTAGGCGAAAGGTTCTGAGGGAAAAACAACAAACAACAGAGACACAAATGTTAGGTCTTGCTTGCAAAGAACTCGGAACAGGGTAAGTTCGGTCATGTACCACGCTGGAAGCGAGAAAGAACTGACGCCCTCCTCCTGGCCTCTGCTCCTTAAGAAAGGCTCTAATTAGCTGTGATGAGAAGCACCTGCCCGTCACACCCTGCAGAGAAGAGAGAGAGAGAGAAAACCCGGCCCTGCACCCAGGCCTGGAGTGTGACAATGGATGCAGAGAGAAAATGTATTTCAACCTGGAAAGACTCACACAGACAGGAAAGGCAATTCGAGAGTTTTATTGACACGAATCAGTAAGAGTTCTTTAGCGCTTGGACCCCGGCAAAAGATGTGAAAGCTGCGAATGGCTATGAGCTTGGATGTTCAATTTTAGGATCAGGATTAGTGAAGTCTTCCCCCGGGGTCCGGACACTGGTGGTGGATGCTGGAGGAGAGGAGGGAGGTGGATGCTGGAAAGAGGTGATGGGGTGGAGGAGGGTTGAAGCTCAGCTGAAGAGCCATGAATAGAGAGATAAGCAAAGCCTTGCAGGATGATTGACTGAGGTAGGAAGACGACTTGACGCAGATTGGCTGGATCACAAGCGGATGACGAAACAATCTGGGAATGCAGGTGAGTGGTCCAGTCTGAATTTACGGCTAAACTCCATTTATCCCAATGTCAAAGAGCAGCCTTGGTGTTGTATTTTTTGATGAAGTTGAAGAAGCAAGATGACTGGGGAGTAGAAAAGTGTAACCATTGACACCCTGAATAATTTCCTTTTATTGCCTCATCTGGGCTGACTGCTGCACGTTGCCTCTGTGAAGATCTACAAAATCTATTTTTCCTTGTTCCTGCAACAGTGACTATAAACATTAATAACTATTACTATTGTTATTAGTATCAATACTATTATTAAACCATTTGTAATGGGCTGAAATATGAATCCTAATCCCCTGCTTCAGGTTTTAGAGCCTGGGTGTGACTGACTCATGGGGATCTGATTTGGATTTTGTGATTTTTGTTGACAGCACAGTTAGAGGTCTATGCACACAGAATGCTGCAGCAGATGGTGTGCCTCCACTCCCTGTACATAAAGTCTCTTCACCTAGATCTGCCCATGCTGTAAACCAGCTGCTGAAAATACTGATGTTTGCTTCACTTCTTCACAGCAAGGCTGAAACGGATTCTGATATACATAGATAACGTAAAGTTTTTAAGGAAGGATCCTTGGGTACATAGATGTGTTGTAATCTTTTGGAAAGGTGGCCGAGAAAGCAGCACGAAGAAATGGATGTTGTATCACATAAGCAGTTTTATGTTGCAAAAAGTCAAAAATGGTATTATAATAATAATAGATAGGGGGAAGAGGTGGATGTGAGTTTTCTCACAGCCAGTTTTCAGGAATAATATTAATATCCTTAATTGACAGTATCCTTTTTATTTTGATTCAATTACAGTACATTGTTCTGTATTTTTTTTATAAAACACATGTAATGTTTTTAAAAGATTATATATTTTTAATTGCTTTTATTGTTTTTATTTCTTATTGTTTTCACTCCAAACAAGATAGTGAAAGGAATGTATCACCACATTACCCACTGATCTATCTCAGACAGGATCCTTCCAGTAGGATGCTGTTTTTAAACATTTGAGGAACGCTTTTGCAGGTCATGATCTCATGATCTGGATATATCAACCGGATGCAAAAACAGGTCCAAATTGCTTCCATTTGCCTGATTGCATGTATTTATCTGCTGGATGGAGGAGATTGTATCTGGTGAATTGCCCCTTTAGTCTTTAAATGCCATGTAGTGTAAAATGTGCCAGCATTGGAGATGCTGGACATGTACTTCAACTTTCCAAGCACAAATGTGTGTCGCTCACACTGCTTTCAGTACTACATCTGACTTGCGTTGATACACCGTTTAAATGCCTGTTGGACCACACTCCCGCTGTGATGTCGAGGTGTGTGCTGGAATATTAATGGCTCAGACTGACCGGGTCTTACTCTAGCATTGATGTTAAAATCTTGTATTGTTTTTCCGTTGCTTTGATGTTCAAATCTTCTATTGATTTTCTGTTGCTTCTGTTGAAACCTTAATCAATTAAATTCTGACTTATAAGCTCGTTTTCTCTTCTTTGAGCTTGCGTGAAAAATTAGCAATCTGCACTGGATGCATGTAATTGAGGACCTTATTGATTTTTTTTTAAATTGTTTCTCCGGCAGTAATGTGGGATGTTATTCGGTGGCTCACACTTGTCAGTGTTTCAGAGCGTTAACTCACTCGCTAATAAATCCTAAAAGGTGTAGAAGTTGCTCCGCATAGAGCTGGAAGCAGTCTATAAAGACATTACTCTGAATTGAGGAGCCGCTCAGTGACACAAGCCTCTCCTATCATTTTCTCCTCGGCTCTCCCCATTTTTTATTTGATCATTATCCTCCCCTCACATAAGGCAAAACATGGCTGCCGTTTTATAGAGCAGCAGACACTAAAAAGGGGGAAGCAGCCCCCTGGCAGCCCCTCGTGATGAGCTCTGCTCAAACCATCAGAGCTGTCCGGTATTTATGAGATGTTTTCCTTTCTGAGACGCAGTGTGTATGTGTGCTTCCTTTAGGATTTGCAGAGGTCTACCTTTCATCAGCTGCAAGGTTTGGGACAGGGAGATTTAATTTAGTGTTCACTTCCGCTGTCTGTTTGGAAGAGGTGCTCAACTGGACATATAAGTATGTTTGTAGCATCGGTTGGCGGGCGTTTCATTTTGCTTTCTGCATTTTAAACCCAAATCACAACCAATCACCGTCCTTCCTGTTCTCTTGTTTCTTTGAGGATCAGGAGGAATCCTGTGCCGTGAAACTGGACGATTGCTTCTGCACTGGTCGCCCTCTTTGCGCTTCTGGCTCTGAAAAGAATAAACCGACTCTGAGCAATAAAAAACACTTGATCCCTTCAGCCTAAAGGCTAAGGCTGCGCAGACGTCACTGTATTGTGTCTGTTTGCTTGTCTGATGAGGGACTTTGTCTCTGGTTTTACTCTGTTTATGCAGCATTAATGATTTTGGGGAATCTTCAGCTTGAAACTTGAGCGTGTATTTTGAAAACAAAGCCGTGTTTTATTATTTCTGATTAAAATGCGGGAGAAAGTGGGTGCTAACATTTTTGTTTTTCACTTTTAAGAAACCCCTCAACATTCATCGTTGTAGTCTAGTTCAAGCTTTAACCATTTTTATTTAACATCCAGTAACACAGCTTTGGTGCTTATTATGAACTTTGTTTGCTGTCAGACACTGAGATCCTTCGCTCTGCGTTGAGCCAGTGTGTTTTACCGTGTGTAAAAACGTCTTGAAGTCTGGTCCTTTAACAAGGTCCTGGGCTTGAATTGTGGCCTGGGGTCTTTCTGCATAGAGTTTGCATGTTCTCCCTGTGCATGCATGGGTTCTCTCCAGGTACTCCGGCTTCCTCCTACATTCCCAAAACATGACTGATTAATTGGCCTCTCTAAATTGCCCTCAGGTGTGAGTGTGTTTGTGCTTGTTTGTCCTGACTGTCTCTGTTGCCCTGTGATTTACTGGCGACCTTGAGAGAGACATTACTTATTTGTTATTGGAGAACATTAGAAGATGGATGGATGGTCATTTTACTTCTGCTTTTCAAACGTTTGTAGATTTGTTTGTTTGTAACCCACACCAGACCAGCAGGTCATTTTTCATTAGTTGTAAATTCCTCAAATTGTTTAATTATTTTGTGCATAATTGCCACATCAAAAAAAGAAAAAGAAAACAAAAGCCAAAACAAAACAAACACACAAAGCAGAAGCTTTCAACCAATATTTAAATTAGGAACTGAAGCCAAGTGCAGAGGCATGTAAGCCACCAGGACACTATGTGACGTATTATGCACCAGAGGTATATAAATTGTTAACCAAAGTTGGTTCATGAGTTAGGATTAGCAGTTTATATCTAAGGTGCATATATACCGTAGATATTTATGAGACTTTTTTCAGGGACTTTTTTTAACAAAAAAGATGCCGGCGGCGGCCTTAAGCAATAGTTAGACAGGGATGAGTAATTTTTTGTAAATGTGTTTCCAGACTTTACAGCATTATCAGGTCCTCCATCCCTATTACACAAGACAGTGTGTTACTATACGGTCAATATTTGTGACATTAGCTTGGCAAATCAAAACTACATTTACGTCAATGAGTTTGCAATGAAGGACAAAGGGAAACTGACCAATAAATCCTGAAAACTGACCAAAGCTCAGTTTTAATTGAAACATTGGGCTGTTTGTCTCTGTTTTTAAAGTATGTCCTGATTTGTTATCAATCATTTTGGACCTGACACACGCAGAAAAGTCATTAGTTGATAACTGAAATTCATTTCCCCTTGGAGGGTCCAATGCCAGAGTCAAAGAAAAATTTTAGGATCAAGAAGTTGTGCAGCGGTCTTAATAGCTACATAGCTACAAACAGTCTTACTTTTGAGACTAACACATTTTAAATTCCTCAAACTTCTCTGTTTAAACTCTTCTAATCCACAATGTCTCTGTGTCACGATCCCTACGTGTTTGACTTTAAGTTGCCGTTTCTTCCTTGATTTTTAGGTTCTCCACTTGTCGCCATTTTAGTTCATTCTTGTTCCTTGCTAATTTTGTATTATTATGTTAGATTCCGACTCTTTTTCTCTGTCCATTAAACTCTCCAGTCATTTCTCACTCAAAGCTTGAACATGAAAGGTGAAGCCAACAAAAAACATCATAGCCCTCACTCTTCTACCCATTATCTTTGAGTGGAGGTTCTGTCGGGCCATCTCAGAGAAAGCTTGCATCATGGAAACGGGAAAAGAAATTTCACTGGGTGAGAAATTACATGCATACAAGATGATAGGGACATATCTCTCCACTTCAAGCATTTCCAGAGAGATATGTTTATTTTATTTAGGTTTTTTTTGTAAAACTGAAGCCTACAGAAATTAAATGTGAAATCTACCACTATGTGCCGAAGAACATGGAATCTGTTCCAGCATGTGCAGATGAGAGCCTGGATCAAATCTCAGTGCATAATAACAGCGATACTCCTTAAGGTCCTCTCTTACATTTCAGGTGTGAACAGTACAGCCCACTTATAGTGGTGCACATTTTGCCAAAAGCTTTAAACAGCAGAAAAACAACTCCTGAAATGAGAATCTGAGGTTTCTCATATGACAGTGCATAATATATTAGTCAGATGTTTGCTTTGATATACGTTTGAGAGTAAATCCACATTAATAAACAGAGTTTGCATGAGTCATATAGAGGCTACAGTTATAAGGTATTCACACCCCTTGAACTTTTCCACATATTTTTTGTCACCATTACGAGCATGAACAAATATGTTTTATTGGAAATGTATGTGAAAGACTAACACCACGTGTTTTACAATTATGAATTCGAACGAAAATTATACATGATTTAAAACATTTTTACAAATAAAAAACAGAAAAGTGTGGTGTACAAAAGCATTCAGCCCCCTTTTCGCTGAGTGCAACCAACAGCCTTCAGAGGTTGCTTGATGATTGATGACCGAATAGAGTCCACCTGTGTGTGATCTAATCTCAGTACAAATACAGCCATTTTGGGGACACAGCAAACATGTGGAAGATGGTGCTTTGGTCAGATGATACCAAAGTTTAACTTTTTGGCCAAGATGCAAAACTCTATGTATGACAGAGAACTAACACTGCATATCACTCTGAACACACCCCACTGTCAAATATGGCGGTGGCAGCATCATGCTCTGGGGGTGCTTCTCCTCATGTGTTGGAATGGCCCAGTCAAAGTCCAGGTCTAAATCCAATCGAGAATCTGTGGCAAGATCTGAAAAATGCTGTTCACAAACGCTCTCCATCTAATCTGACTGAACTTGAGCTGTTCTGCAAAGAAGAGTGGGCAAAAATGTCAGTCACTAGATGTGCAAAGCTGGTTCAGACATACTTTAAAAGACTTGCGGCTGTAGTTGCAGAAAAATAAAAATGCCCTTTTTGGTTTTATATTTTAAAAAAAAATAAGAAATCATGTATAATTTTCTTCCTACTTTCACAATTGCATACCAATTTGTATTGGTCTTTCACATAAAATTCCAATAAAATATATTTGTTTTTGTGGTTGTAATGTGACAATATGTGGAGAGGTTCAAGGGGTATGAATACTTTTGATAGCCTCTGTATATACTTACATTTACAGTGCCTTGTGAAATGACTCATTATCACTAAACTTTTTCACATTTATACTGCAACCACTAATAGGTCAACACAAAGTATTGCAAAGTGGAAAGAATATGTTGTATGTTTTTCAAAATAGAATAAAAAATCTGCACAGAATTGAGACTGGGAAGGAAATTCACTTTCCAGCAGGAAAACAGCCCTGTCCACACAGTCAGACCTGCAATGGGATTCTTTTAATAGCATATATTTATGTCTTAGAATGATAGCATTAAAGTTTAGACCAAACACTGCTTGAGAATATGTTGCGACATTTCAAAAGTGATATTTACAAATGATACATATTTAATCTGAATGAACTTGAGATATTTCAATTAGACAAAAAGGCAAAAACTTCTGTCTTTAGACGTATAAAGCTTGTATTGTGTAAAGCAATCCTCTTCAAAGGTATTTCTCCAAAGTTTGGGGTTGGGGGTTAAATAAACCACACTTTTCATGTCTCATTTTACGTGTCATTTTTCTTTTCTCTTTTTAATAATTTTTCTTCCACATCACAAATATACTCTACTTTGTGTGGGTCTATCACAGAAAACATTGAAAACATTAAAATCTGTGGTTTTAATGTAGTGAAATGTTAATAAGCTCTAGAACTGAATACTTCTGCAAGTATTGTATGCGATGATAGGCATCATGAATAGATTTAGGGTTAAATCTAGCAAATGTGTATATATATATATATATATATAGTCCCGCAGCATCCTTAAGGACTCTTCTCACCCAGCCCACAGACTGTTTTCTCTCCTGCCCTCCGGCAGGCGCTTCAGGTGTCTCCGGACCAGAACCAGCAGACTGAAGAACAGCTTTTTCCCCAGAGCTGTCTCTTTATTGAACTCTAATCCTCACTGATAGACTCTCCTCTCCCTCCTCACACCTGCCTCCATTTTGCTATTCTGTTATTTACAAGATTGTAATGTTCACCTGCACTCCTGACTGTTACTATTGTAACAACTGTTTACATGCACCGTGCACTACTAACTATGACTGAATATTGATTTGCACTGCTGACTGTTTATTCACAGTACCAATTGTTTACATATACATTTGCAATGCCGTACTTTAACTGTAATATGCAATTACCTTCCACTGCACTTTAATTTAAATAGCTTCTGTCCAAACTTTATTTATTAATTTTATAGTAATAGCTACCTGTATATCATGCTCACAATTCTGCCTATAGTAATAGCCATCTGTACATATATTCATAGTACATGTAAACTCTGTTATAATAACAACCATCTGTATATTATGCTATTGTACATATCTGTAAACCTCTATTCATAGTAATATCCACCTGTATATTATATTCGGTAAATATCCAGCTGTAAATTTAGTTCACAATACTAGGTATCTATATATTATATTCATAGGACAAATCTATCAGTAAAATTCTGATTATAATAGTATCCATCTCTATATTTATTCAGTAAAAACCCATGTCCTGTACTTATGGAACCATTGTTTATCTTGCACTGCTGCTATTGCACTTCTGGTTAGACCTAAACTGCATTTCGTTGCCTTGTACCTGTACCTGTGTAATGACAATAAAGTTGAATCTAATCTAATCTAATCTATATATATATATATATATATATATATATATATATATATATATATATATATAAACATAAATTTAAGCATGAAAAATTGTCTGCAGGTTCCACAAAACGATCGCTGTTAGTCTTCCTGCTTCTTTATATCGATTTAACAAATAAGGAAATGCTGAATCTTTTTAGCACATCAGCATCAAATCATCTTGCGATCCTCATTGGGGTCCCGACACCCACTTTAGGCACCCCGGCTGTAGTATAATGAATTTTCTTAATATCCTGCTGCAGAAAATACATGATTTCTGTTTTGTTGTCTGAATTTTTAAAAGAAGGAATTGTGTGTTTCTTACAGTGATTATATCCAATTTTTGTTTGTTTATTTGTTTTAAAAAAATGAAGGACTTCTCTTTTAATTTCCAGCATACCAGCAATACTCCTCAGCACAATAGCTGAATAGGGCAGCGATTCTTATCTTTCCATATCTATGTTGGACATCAGAATTTTTTTTATTAGAAAAACTATCAGAAAAACACATCATAGAAGCATGAAATCTTAGACACCCGGTCCCTACCTTATTTTGTTGTACCCAACATTAAACTGCTTTTGTTTTCACTTTTATACTTATTGTTTTCCTGCATTAAATACAACCTAAAGGTTTTAACAGAAGGTGCTAACGTATAACTTTATAAGATGCTCCACATTCTTCATCTTAATGCATGAGTAAGATGCACTTTTTTCTAAGAATTTTTATAAAAATATTACTTTATTCTTGCAATTTGATGACTTTATTCCCATAATTTCCCCAAAAAAGACAAAAATATCCCACTCGCAAAAATGGGGTTGCCAGTCTCTTGCACTTGTATTTTGGGGGTCGCAGACTGAAAAGTTTGGGAACCCCTGTACTACAGAACCTGATGGGCGTGTTTTCATCTGCATGCATGGGGTGCCATCTACGTCATGAATCCTGTGCGGACATAAAACAGACAACATAAGCAAGACTTATGAATCTGAGGGAGGGACCTAAAGATTAGGGTGATGGAAGGAGACTTTTCAACATGAAGAATTTGGAGCTCAACAGCAAAAATAAAACATTGAAACACCGGAGGAAACATACATAAAGATGGTCAACAACTATAAAAAGGGTTGGATTGCTGTGCTGCCAGTGAGGATATTTCCATTGTTTACTTAATGAAATGCCATTTTTTAATAAAATAAAAAGAGAAGGGTTGTCGTTTCTTTTTTTTCAACAATGATACTCTTTATACACTGTTTTGTTACTGTTTGAAAGATGCCTATCCAACCTCAGATCAGAAACGGACTGCTGTGTTTGACGAAAATAATTTTAATCTAAATGACTATTTGAGCTTATTCCTCCTGTGTGTATTCTTCCTACCCACCATGACCAGAGCGAGCTACATTTTATAGTCTCAATGATGCATTTTATGCTCTTTTTGAACTCTGCTCTTCCTATAGTGGAATCTGTGCTGAGTCAGGCTGTACAAAATGCAAAAACAGCTTTGCTTGGACCTGTTTCCATGCATGTCAGATGACTGGTCTTTTGAGAGCAGAGTCAGGACATTTCTCTCGCAAACCACCTCACACGTTATTGAATTATTGCTTAGTTTCCCCACTCAGGATTTTTAAGTGTAATGTCCCTTGATAATGTGCTAAAATGTTATGCTTGATCAGATAGGCGAGTCCTACGTTGTGTGCGGTAAATGATAGCATCTTTCTCTTAGAGAAGCTGGTTGTGGCAAGTGAATACGTGCACAGTTGTCACATTGACCTCAAGCTTATTTCCGGTCAATCGATATTAAGGTCACCAAAGGTTCCAGCCAACAAGAGATTTCCTCCACGAACGGTCTTGATCTGTGCACATACAGTTTTCAGGTTTAAAGTCCGATCTCCCAGCTGCTCCGTCACTATTACCTCAGGTATGTCGGAGTTGATGCTGTAATCAGTTTCGGGCAAAGACTCCCATGAGCAAAAACCTCATCGATGGTGTCAGTGTGACCTCATCCATGTCAGGGGGAGGTAAAAAAAAAAAGCAATAAGTTAAACCCAGACAAGAGAGGAAAGATTGAAGGCCTGTTACATTATAGTGTGCCTTGCAAAAGTATACACCCCTTGGACTTTTGCTAATTCTGTTTTGTAACCTTTTGAGGGAGTTTCAGTGAAAACAAAGATCACTGAAAACCATATTTGTGAACAGCGAGGCTATTGATAGACAGATATTTAAAAAGTGGGGTGTGATTTTGCATATTTCCACCTTAACTCTTAATGCTCCCAAGAAAAATCCCATCAAACCAACTTCCTCTAGAAATATACATAAACAAAGTGTGCCATTCAGTAATTCAAATCCAATACGAATACAGCTGTTACGTGAAGGGCTCAGAGGTTTGGTAGAATATATTAGCATAACATAAATTTGGAGAGCTCTAGTCAAAGTCTGAGCCTAAATCTGATTTAGATGCTTCGGCATGACTTTAAACAGGCCATTTATGCCAGAAAAGCCTCCAGTGTGGCTGAATTAAATCAATTTTGTAAAGATTATCTATCTAAAAAAAAGCAGAAAAAGAAGAAATCTGTAAGGGGGTCAAATACTTTTTCACTGCACTCTATGCATACCAGCTGTGGACTAAAGGTCCACTGAGAAATGGTGCCAAATTAAATGATTGAGGAACTTTGTATGTTTCAAGTGGGTTCAAGATAAGCTGGTTATGTTTGTTAGGCCAATTCTGTTTGAATGAAGGAATTTTTATTTGTGCCTGAGCTGGCCTAACATTGACAATTACTGAGGATGACCAACAAGAACTCATTAATGGTTTATGTGTCTGCTGTCATGATCGTTTTCTAGTTGATACTACTCAATATTGCCAACATATCTACTGATACTGACTGTTTTCATTGGAAGGCAAGCTTCCTATTTCGAATCAGCTGGTTGTGTGCCAGGATTAATAATCTTCTAATCACACTATGTGGCGGCACACAGTTCAATTACATTTTTACCAAACCGCCCGGTTCCTTTGAGAACAACAAATCCAGTTTTTGAGTGTACATTAGATACTGAGTGCTTGACTGAAATAATAGCTGTTGGTTTATTATGCGTCTCCATGCATATGCTTAAAAGCTTGTGGCTGTTTGGGGGTCAGGGGGCGTCAAAAAAGCCACAATCCAACAGATGAACCGGCACAAAAAGCTAGAAAAGAAAATCCATTTGAGGGTTGGTTATTAGGGTTAAGTATGTGGGTTGTGCCCATCAAGAAGTTGCCAAATCCTCTCAGCCAACAGCAAAAGAGGGTTATGAGGAGGAGATTCAGCATCCTGATATCCCTGCTCTTAGTGACTAAACTCTAAGGATGGAATGGGATTCGCTTGGGGGTCATCTTCATGTCAGAAAGACCAACACAACCACATCGGCTGAATTGTGACAAATGGTGTTCGAGGTTGGGCTGCCATCTCCCAGCAATGTGTGACCAAGCTGGTGACCAGCATGAGGAGGAAGTGCCAGGCTTTTATGGTTGGATACAGTCCTACCACGCACTATCAAGGCCCCTGTTTGTTTAAGGCTCCACTCTGTCGCTGAACCCATCAATGTCATGTTCATTACAAATGTGGCGCCATTTACAGGAAAATGACAAGGCTTTCCAGTCATATCAGAGTTATCACTAAGAAGTATTGTTGCAAGAAAGAAAAAAGTCAACCGAACTTAAGTGATAGACGTCTAAATACAACATGCACAGATATTGTATATAGTCTCGCTGAGTAATAAATTACTATACATATATAGTCATAATCAATAAATTAGAATATGCATTTCTAAGGGGCTCGTTTGTCAGATTAAAAGCACCTTTTGAAAAAACAACAACATTTAAGCCAGTATTAAACTGACTTACTTTGAATTAAGTCCCCGTTTCTGTGTGTGTGTGTCTGTGTATAATGTGTGTGTGTGTCCTTTTAGGCCTTCTGTCTTTTCAGTTTTTCTCCCTCTGCCAGGTATTCATACGGGCCAATTACTGACCATGCAGTATCCAATTGTTAACACATCAAGTGCTTCTTGATCCAGCACTCCTTTTACTCTGACCTTTATCGCTCTCACTACTTTAAGTATTGGAGTTTGGGCCGGGAGACTTCATGAAAACGCTCTGGTTCATACAGACTCCTCCATCCCTCTCTCTGCTCATCTCCTCTGACCTTCTCAAGCTTTTGCTGCTCGTCTTACACGTTTTCTTTGGCCCACCGGCTCTCTGCCAGTGGCTGTCAGCCCGCATTTTTCAGCCTTTGTTGACACAGATGAACAATCGCAGCCGATTACTCAGCGGCTCCCCTCTCCACTTCCTAATCCATTTGCATGATAGCATCTATTTTCCTTTTCCCAGAAGGAGCTGTGTTTATATTTCTGACATAGAGAACATTTCTGTACATTTACCGCATTATCAGCCAGAGCTTGATTTGGATGGAAAATTTGCCTCAAAGGCTGCAAGAATGTTGAAAATAAGAAAAGAAAAACTTGCACAGAACTTCTCTGCTTGTCTTAACCACTGAAGAAAAATGTTATGACTAACAACCATGCCACATTGAAATCATATTTGCTTTCTTCCTCTTTTGCAGGTATTATCAGTGCAGATGTGCGACGTGGTGAACGAGATTGAGCTGGAGAAGGAGCGCTGTGAAAACCACACCACTGGGAATGTCACATCAGGTCATTCTTGAAACCTCTTTATGTTTGTGGAGGGCGTGCAGGGGGGCTGTTAAGAGGAAATAGTAGGCTGCAGGGGTGAATAAAAAATGAGTAAAGGTTGTACGCTCTGACGTTTTGTAGATAAAGTGCTATTATCAGTGGTAGAAACGGAATTTGTGAGTTTCTTTAGTCGACAACTAATTCAGCACAGTAAGTTTTTGATCAACCTTGAAACAGATGTGAAGCCTAGGAAAAATCCCTCTAAATCCTTACAATTCCAGTCATTTATTTTGCTACTAGGAAACTGTTTAAAAATATTTTTTTGTGGAAATGCCCTATCTTTCACTATGCTATAGAGTCCAACAAGGCTTCCAGGATCTTGGAAAGAAAGCCAGGCCCACAGCATCACAGATCCTCCCCGTCTGAGAGTGGCCGTGAGGGGCTTTTAAAGGCGTTTCATCCTGTAGTTAAAGCCGGGCTCACACTGAACGACTTGAAAAATCGTACAGGCCTTGAATGTGTCACACTGAGCGAGATGCTATAGTAGCTCCTGTCACACTGCATGAATTGTTGCCGCAGCACAGTCGCGTCAAACAGATCCGACATGTCGGCCCCATCTATAAACAGACAGCGTGTTACGGATGTTAGTGGGCTTATTATTATAGTTGGAAGGTGAAGAGCGGAGGAAGGGGGAAGGGAAAAGAGACAGTGGTAGATGCAGAAATGGCGCCGCAAAAGAGGAAAGGAATCAGGCGTCAGTTTTCCCAGAATACATCAGACACTGCTTGATATTTCTCACGAGTCGTTTTTGGTTGTGGGAGCTCTGAAATTAGGGGTTGGCGCTTCTATCACACATAACGTCCACAGAACAGCGATTCGAGCACATAACCGGATGTTTTCCTTTATGATTAACAGATTTTGCTTAAGTTATCTAATAAGTGTGAACCTTGTTTTACACCAGACCCACCTGGACTGTTTGCTGCAAGAGAAGCTTAATCGTCTCGTTTGATCGAAGCACAAGCTTCCTGTTGAAGCACTGGTGGCGTTGAATAAAAGGCTATTTCTTGTCATTTGCTGATGTATAAAGATGAACACACGTCTGCCTTCCTTGAATCACACGCTCTCTTGTCCTTTTTATTTTGAAGAAAAAATAAAATTCAGAAAGGGGCCTCTGTGTTACATCAATTAGAGGAAAAAGTTAGAAATTACTTATTAAAATTTCCCATAAATTCTTATCAGCTTAAAAAAATAAACGAAGAATAAAACAGCTGCTTCAATCACAAATATTTCATCGTCAGGGTTGTCAATAAAAGTGGACGGTGTGAGCCATTATTTCTTAACAAGAGATTGTTTCCTTCTCACTCAATAGTGCCAATAAACTGAAGGTTACAATTCTTATTTATTACTTACATGATGGAGCTTAATTTAATACCTCCAATGATTTTCAGGCTTTTTATACGGGTACCAAAAATGTAGAAGGTCCCATATAACTCTGTGTAGCAGTAAATCCAAAATAAGAATCACATTCCAAAGTTCATTCAGAAAGCTTAGACATTTGAATTAAAAATGGAAAAATTATTCCTCTAATACTGCTTTTTGATTATGCACACAATGAAACCAACAAGAGCAGACCAGAAGTCTTGCTTACTGGTATAATTAATTAATATTCACATATCGAGACCCATTTATATACAAACAAGTGGAATAATTCAATTACCGCAGGAGGTCAAAGCTTTTAAATAATAAATGAAGTCATACAAACTCACAAAATTAATTTACAGGCGGAAAAAATGCTGGAGTAAGTGACATCATCTGTAGGTGTAAGACATTACTGCTCTAAATGGACATGCTTCCACGGCACACTTCTGCAAAAGTGATTTAACAACGCAGCAATGCCTCTCAATGCACACGTCTGAAAATTGAATTATTCCTACTTTATATTCTCACCCACTCAGAGTCATTGTTTCCTGTGATTCCTGTAATTTTAAAAGCGCACAAAATGACTTTTCCCTTTTAGACAGTATCAGTCCTTTCTACATTTGCTTTGGTTTTAATAAAACAGCCGTATCGCTACGGGATATTCAGCGCTTTGCTTTAAGTGGTCACACATGAAGAGCGGGTGTGGGAACAGCTTTCCCTATCTCTGCGCTAACCCTCATCTTTCTGCTCTCCTATCTGCTTCCTCAGCAGGAAGGTAGTGGAAGTTGAACCCTGAGGTCACTTCCTGAACAAATGAATTAGCAGACTGTGCATTTATGAGAAAACATACGTTCACAACATGTGGTTGAGCCAGTTTCTGCCAGATACAAAGCATTCATACCGAAGACTCAGAAACGTCTTGAGAGACATCCTTTGTTTTCAACTTGCAGTGGTTCACAGCTTGTGTTTCTGTCTTTTCACACCATCCTAAGCCTTTTCAGTGCATTAAAAGGTGGCGACATTGATGTCTGTTTTAGAAAAGGGCTGGGAACAGATTTCTGTGAAGGTTTTAGAAAGAAATCACTGCATCTCACCAAGTTACAGAGTCTGAATAGCAGTAACCTCAACGTATGAGCTGGGGTTTGCTTGTTTACACCTGAAAACAGAGACGGATAGTAGTTTGAACCTTAAAATTATGTTGTTGTTTTTTTTATAATCTGACGACTGTTTTGGATAATTTTACTTTCAAATGTTTGAGATAATTGGTTGCATTGAATGAAAACATTTAGCGAAACAGGCTCTTTGTAGACACAGGTAGAAACAGGTCTCTGCTGTCACTCCCTGCTCTGCTTGTGTGTGTCTCCCATCTTATGATGAGTGATGCCCTGTTTGTGTTGCCGATCGTTTTTTCGTCAGGTTGCCAGGGGATGTGGGACATCATCGCCTGCTGGCCTTCAGCCAGAATCGGAGAAGTGGTGACGATAACCTGTCCAACATATTTCAGTTACTTCAGCGACAAACATAGAGGTAAGATCGGAGCCGTTTTGCTTGGTGTACCTCGAGTTCACAGTTGTTGTTTTTTTGTTTGTTTTTTGATTCAGTTCAGACTGAAGGAGAATTTGTCAGATGGAACGCAATGGATCAAATTTGGCTAAATCCAAGGGAGAAAACTGTAGCAAGTAGATATGGTGACTGTGGAATACGATGAACTCACTGTGATGTTCAAGAAACCGGTTTGAGAGTATTTAAATTTGACTATCCTGGTGGAAGTAACCATTGGGAGATGGGTTAAACGTAATTATAGAGAGGTGGGCACGGACAGTAAGAAGATTCAGGTAGTCTGAAGCATTTAGACAAGGCTTAATTGATTTTTAGATGCTTAAATGTGTTAAGAATATATCCCCCACACCATTATACAACCACCACCAGATTGAACCATTCATATATGCTGTGGTGAATCCATGCTTTCCTGTTGTTTACACCATATTCTGACCCTACCATCTGAATTTCCCAGCTGAAAATTCAGAGACCCATCGGAACCAGTAACATTTTCCAATCTGTTATTATCCAATAAGGCGAGCCTGTGGCAACCGTAGCCTCAGTTTCCTGCTCTTAGGTGATAGGAGTGACCCCATCTGCTTTAGGGTTTGACATGTTATATGTTCAGAGAGGGTATTCTGTATACCATTGTTGTAATTAGTGGTTGTTTCAGCAACTGCAGCTTACTGGATATTGTTTTCAGAGGGGTTTTTTCTGTGGAGGCTCCTAGGCTTCACTTTATAATTTCCTATCTGCATTGAAAACTCATATTTTTTCACTGGCTTTTGACCCAGACAGAGAGAGCTCATGGTATTTGTTTTCTGTTTACATCTTTTATGGGTCTTCTTGTATTCGTGTTTTAATTGTCACGATTTGGGTTTTGTCTTGGTTTATGTTATCAGATTTATTAGTTAAGTTTCTGATTTTGGGGTCTTGTTTGGTTTTGATTTAGACATGTTTTTCTGTTTAGGTTCTGTGTTAGTTTTGGTTTATGGAATAGGTTAGATTTTATTGTAGTTTGATTTTATTTATGTTTCCAGTTCAGTTATGTCTCTTCCCAGCAATCTGTTTATCTGTCACTCCCCCAAACACCAGTTACCAGCCTATCACATCTGCTCATCTGTCAACCTCCAGTCACTAGCCAATCAGTTCAGTTTCCACCTGTCACTTGTAATTAGTCTTCACTCCCGTTCACCTGCTCACTCCACTATATAGTTCTGCCTCGGTCTTCAGTTATCTGCCAGATCATTTAACGAGCCACGGTGAGTTTAGTTCCAGCGTTCTTTTCTTGATTGACCTGTTGACGATAACCCGAGAGCCTTTTTTTGATTCTGAGCCAGCCTGTTCCCTGATCTGTTTTTCCTGCCCTGTCTGACTGATTTACCGGTTTACCGACTAGTTTCTGTCCTATGGTTATCCGAGCTTGCTTTGCCCTGTCTGTACCTCTGCCTATTTTGGACTGCTTTTTGTGTACCGGATTTTGGACTGCCCTTTTGACTATTGAGCTCGCCTGTTCCTGTTTTCATTATTAAAATCCTGTTTTTTGCCTTAACCTCACTTGTTGGGTTTGAATACTGGGTTTGCCTGATTCACGATCATAACAGAATGATCTGGCCCACTAAAACCTATCGCCCAACAAGTTTTTAGAGGTTTTTTTTTTTTCCCCCTCCACACGCTATGGCTTGGGAGGGTTCCAGATTGGCGTTCTGTCCCCCTGGTATCGGTCCCAGACGCCATCTCTCCAGCAGCCGCAGCAGCAGTAACCCGCTGCCTGCTCCGAGTTTACGATTGGGAGGGCTCTTTGTCACAAATTCAGATTCAACTCAGAATAGAAGGGATCACTCACCCAGCGACACCGCTGTCGGCTCTGCCCATGGGTTTTATCCAGAACCAACTTTGTTTATGGAGGTCGAAGCGGAGGTGGTGCGGGATCTTCGCCCGGATCTTTTTTTCTCTCTCCCTCCAGAGGAGGAGATGCAGGGAACGCTGTGGGCTCCACCGATCCCGGCTCTACCGACAGGATCAAACCTCCAGCAAGTCCTGCCGTCCCGCCGTCGGAGGAGGGGACGGAAACCTGTGGGTCGCTCCTTCACCCGTTCTGTTCGGCCGACAGGCGAGTCAGTACCGCGCCCGTCCGTTGCCACTTCCTGCCCAGTGGATCGGAGTCCGGTGCTTCCCAGAGCTGAGCAGCCCACAGCGCCTCCTGTTGGCGCCCGTGATGCTGAGGATCTGGCTCTGGAGGACCAGTTAAGAGCTTTTGCCCCTATTATTAAAGACCTTAGGGAGGCTCTTTTCTGCCAGTATTCAGAGGAGCTGGAGGCAAAATTAAAGGAGGTCGAGGGGCACTATAGAGCGGCTCTCCAAGGTTTCTATAGTGGACTCAATCCTGTCCCCAAGGGTCCAGCCGACGCCCCGGCACCTGCACCTGTCCCAGAGGACCCGCCTCCTACCTCAGCTCCAGTGCCGGCCTCCGGCAGCTATAAGGCAGCACTGTCTGCGCAGCCGGCCCAAGACGCTGCAACCCCGGAGGGTCCGCAGCCGGCCCAAGACGCTGCAACCCCGGAGGCTCCACAGCCGGCCCAAGACGCTGCAACCCCGGAGGCTCCGCAGCCGGCCCGAGACGCTGCAACCCCGGAGGCTCCGCAGCCGGCCCGAGACGCTGCAACCCCGGAGGGTCCGCAGCCGGCCCGAGACGCTGCAACCCAGGGAGGTCCGCCGCCGGCCCGCGACGTGGGAACCCAGGAGGGTCCGCCGCCGGTCTGCGACGTGGGAACCCAGGAGGGTCCGCCGCCAGTCTGCGACGTGGGAACCCAGGAGGGTCCGCCGCCAGTCTGCGACGTGGGAACCCAGGAGGGTCCGCCGCCAGTCTGCAACGTGGGAACCCAGGAGGGTCCGCCGCCAGTCTGCGACGTGGGAACCCAGGAGGGTCCGCCGCCAGTATGCGACGTGGGAACCCAGGAGGGTCTACCACAGGCCCACGATGAGGGGGTTCAGACGAGCCCTCTTTCAGGCCGCAACTCGGGGGCTCATCGGGACACTGGGCGCCGTGGCCCTCGCCCAGACGACAAGCGGCGCCGTGGCCCTCGCCCAGACGACAAGCGGCGCCGTGGCCCTCGCCCAGACGACAAGCGGCGTCGTGGCCCTCGCCCGAACGACAAGCTCCGTCGGGGGCCTCGCCGAGAAGACAAGCACCCAGAGCCCCATGGAGACTTAGAGGCCCCTGGACCTCTTCGGAAGCTCTTACCCCCTCATTTTTGGCTTGACAGCCAATTTCCCAAGTGGCTGACCAAACTGTCTTTGTCGGAGGTTCTGGAAGGGTTATTGATGAGGTTCTGGGTGTTAAAGGGTCTGGGAGCATCTGAAGTCTGTAGCCCGGGGTCTCCTGAACCTGAAGCCTGTAGCCCGGGGTCTCCTGAACCGGAAGCCTGTAGCCAGGCCCCGTCTGAACCTGAAGCCTGTAGCCAGGCCCCGTCTGAACCTGAAGCCTGTAGCCAGGCCCCGTCTGAACCTGTAGCCTGTAGCCAGGCCCCGTCTGAACCTGTAGCCTGTAGCCAGGCCCCGTCTGAACCTGTAGCCTGTAGCCAGGCCCCGTCTGAACCTGTAGCCTGTAGCCAGGCCCCGTCTGAACCTGTAGCCTGTAGCCAGGCCCCGTCTGAACCTGTAGCCTGTAGCCAGGCCCCGTCTGAACCTGTAGCCTGTAGCCAGGCCCCGTCTGAACCTGTAGCCTGTAGCCAGGCCCTGTCTGAACCTGTAGCCTGTAGCCAGGTCCCGTCTGAACCTGTAGCCTGTAGCCAGGCCCCGTCTGAACCTGTAGCCTGTAGCCAGGGGCCGTCTGAACCTGAAGCCAGTAGCCAGGGGCCGACTGAACCTGAAGCCAGTAGCCAGGGGCCGACTGAACCTGAAGCCAGTAGCCAGGGGCCGACTGAACCTGAACTCTGTAGCCAGGCTCCTCCTGAACTCTGTAGCCAGGCTCCTCCTGAACTCTGTAGCCAGGCTCCTCCTGAACTCTGTAGCCAGGCTCCTCCTGAACTCTGTAGCCAGACACCTCCTGAACTCTGTAGCCAGGCTCCTCCTGAACTCTGTAGCCAGGCTCCTCCTGAACTCTGTAGCCAAGCGCCTCCTGAACTCTGTAGCCAGGCGCCTCCTGAACTCTTTAACCAGGCCTCTCTTCTAGCTCTTAGTCCGGCGTTGTCTCCAGCCTTTAGTCCGGCGGCAGGTTCTGTTCTTTCTCTCTCCAGACGTCGGTTCCTGAGGGTCCGGTTCTACCGACGGTCCCCGAGGTTGCTGCTCGGCCGCCGGCCTATGAGAGACCTGCTCCGCCGCCGGTCTATGAGAGACCTGCTCCGCCACCGGCCGCCGGACATCGTTGCTAACCGGGGCCGTCCTTCAGGACACCCGCCGGATTACCTGTCTCACAGAGGTCGTCCGCCGGAGAACCTGACACGCCTAGGACGTCCGCCGGAGAACCTGACACGCCTAGGACGTCCGCCGGAGAACCTGACACGCCTAGGACGTCCGTCGGAGAACCTGACACGCCGAGGACGTCCGCCGGAGAACCTGACACGCCGAGGACGTCCGCCGGAGAACCTGACACGCCGAGGACGTCCGCCGGAGAACCTGACACGCCGAGACCGTCCTTCGGGACGTCCGCCGGAGAACCTGACACGCCGAGACCGTCCTTCGGGACGTCCGCCGGACAACCTGACACGCCGAGGCCGTCCTTCGGGACGTCCGCCGAACAACCTGACACACCGAGGCCGTCCTTCGGGACGTCCGCCGGACAACCTGACTCGTCGGGGCCGTCCTCCTGGACGACCGCCTGAGAACCTGACTCGTCGGGGCCGTCCTCCTGGACGACCGCCTGAGAACCTGACTCGTCGGGGCCGTCCTCCTGGACGACCGCCTGAGAACCTGACTCGTCGGGGCCGTCCTCCTGGACGACCGCCTGAGACCCTGACTCGTCGGGGCCGTCCTCCTGGACGCCCGCCTGAGAACTTGACTCGTCTTGTTTTGTTTGAGTTTTTATTTGGACATTTATTTGATTCTAGCCCTCCGTCCTGTACCTCCCTCCACCCACCCGAGCTAGTCTGTTTTGTTTCTGAGGCCGTCTGGAATCCGGCCTTGAGGAGGGGGTTCTGTCACGATTTGGGTTTTGTCTTGGTTTATGTTATCAGATTTATTAGTTAAGTTTCTGATTTTGGGGTCTTGTTTGGTTTTGATTTAGACATGTTTTTCTGTTTAGGTTCTGTGTTAGTTTTGGTTTATGGAATAGGTTAGATTTTATTGTAGTTTGATTTTATTTATGTTTCCAGTTCAGTTATGTCTCTTCCCAGCAATCTGTTTATCTGTCACTCCCCCAAACACCAGTTACCAGCCTATCACATCTGCTCATCTGTCAACCTCCAGTCACTAGCCAATCAGTTCAGTTTCCACCTGTCACTTGTAATTAGTCTTCACTCCCGTTCACCTGCTCACTCCACTATATAGTTCTGCCTCGGTCTTCAGTTATCTGCCAGATCATTTAACGAGCCACGGTGAGTTTAGTTCCAGCGTTCTTTTCTTGATTGACCTGTTGACGATAACCCGAGAGCCTTTTTTTGATTCTGAGCCAGCCTGTTCCCTGATCTGTTTTTCCTGCCCTGTCTGACTGATTTACCGGTTTACCGACTAGTTTCTGTCCTATGGTTATCCGAGCTTGCTTTGCCCTGTCTGTACCTCTGCCTATTTTGGACTGCTTTTTGTGTACCGGATTTTGGACTGCCCTTTTGACTATTGAGCTCGCCTGTTCCTGTTTTCATTATTAAAATCCTGTTTTTTGCCTTAACCTCACTTGTTGGGTTTGAATACTGGGTTTGCCTGATTCACGATCATAACATTAATAATTAAATATTATATTTGTTCACTCCTTTGGTCAGTTGTGCTGTTTTTAAAAACACTCATAAAGTTGGCTTGGCTATTTCATTTTTGGGCCAATTCCTGTAAACCTTGGAGATGTCCGTGTATGAAAATCGATGCAAATCAAACATTTCCAAATTACTCAGATCTGCCTGTCTGGCACCGACAATCATACAGCTTTCAAAGTCACTTAAATCTTCTCTTTTTACCGATTCAGATACTTGCGTTAAACTACAGCAATCCGTCTGCTTAGAGTTGCTGCCGTGTGATTGTTGTTAATAAGGAGCTGAACAGGTGTACCTAATAAAGTGGCCAGTGACGGCATGTTAAAAAATAGACACACACACACTAAATCGATCTTCTTGCATTCCGAAAATATTGATAAAGTGGTGTCTTCCTTCACAGCAGTACTGAGTTGTACTTGGCTAAGCGCTCTGCTGCCCAGCTTCCATCTCCAAGCACACCCCTTTCTGTACATCCTTTGTAAGTTGGCTGCCTCCTCATGCCACTTCTCCTTCATAAAAAGCCACCTGTTGCCTATTATACATCATAAAAGATTATTCTTATGTCCACATCTGGTATTTTGTATGATCTAAGGTTCAGAATTCATTTTAAGGGGAAACCTTACATCACAGTTTCTGTTATTGTTGTTGCTAATTCAGTTGACTACAAACTATTCTGAATCAAACAATATTCATCATAAATCTTTATCAGTTTTATTATAATGTTTTTTATATTTAAAAATCATCACTGAAGCAACAAAAATTAGCTCTTTTTGCATTTAAGCCCAGTAAAAAGTATAAATAATTTAAACGCTTTGGAGCACTGCAGAGATGCTTCTCAGCTGCTTATGCAGCATCTAATTCTCAACTGTCTGACCTTCATGATCAATGCTTGCGCTGTGAAAGCTTTATGTGGATATGCAACTACACAGAAAGTGACTTACCTCGGGGGACTCAGAAACAGGAAAAAGAAAGTAGTCGTCTGAAATGGATTGTTGGTTTTCCTCCATCAAATAAGGCTTTGCGAACCGCCTCTTTAAAGAACACGGCAGGTAAGGTGATAAAACGTCTGGCTCATTGTTCATAATTTCTCATTTCTATTCAAAACATTGGAAAACAAAACATATTTTATCACTGCTACCCTCCCCCACACCAGCATTCAAAGAAATGTTTTAAAATCATTTTCTCCTGACAGTAAGTTTTGTTCAAAATGTGATTCATTCTTCAGCCTCCTTGACCATGCTGGATGACTCTCGAGTTTAGTTAAAAGTCAAACAAAGGTATAATTTTGTTTTTACAAGCTACTACAGTCATCTTAGTATTGAAATAGCGTAAGATGAGATAACTGCTTATTTTACAGCCTACTTTTTGTTAGAGCACTTAGACTTTGGTATCTGGTAAATGTTACAACACAGCACTATCAATCATCTGGAAGGTAACAAGAAAGGTTTTCTTTAGTGGATCAATAATCCACGTATTTTATGATTACACCTGTGTTCTTAAAGGAATAGCATAATGCTATCAAAGTGGGGTTCTACATAGTAGTCATTGGTAGCCGTACCTGAGAGGAAACCAGAAGTTAAGGTCACCCATTTTTATGCTCTGGGGTTCGGGGTATTTTCTTTTTTAAATGTATCTGTCAAGAATCGGAGGCAGGGGACCCAGAATTCAGCCAGACCAGCAGAGGTTCAGATCAGGTTCTTTATTAACAAAAATCAAAGACTGAGGCAAAAACCAAAAAAGACCTCACAACCAAAAGACGGCACCAAAATAAACAGACTAACGGAGCAGGCAGGACAGGAACCAACAGGAACAGGATGGCTCAGATAACTGGAGACAAGGGGGTCAAAAATCCAAAAGCAAACCATACAGAACTTGCAGGAGGAGACTCACCCATACTCAACAAGACGACCTGGCCCTGATGTCTGGTCTTGACTGTTTATATGGAGGAGGAAGCAGGTGAAACCGGTCAGAGATGATTGCAACAGGGGTGGAGTAAGGCAGGTGTGCAGAGTGGGTAATTAGACCAGACATCAGTGCAGAGGATCAAGACAAGAAATGAATTCAAACCAAAGCTAAAAAGCTGACAGGACAAGTGAACAGAAACTACACCAAACTTACTAAGAAACAAAATCATTCTAAAGAAAAAACCTAAAACAGAAAATAAAGCTTAGACTAAAACAGATGACAAAACCGGATAAACTAACAGTAAATAAAAACCCAGACAGGACAAAAACTCAAAGCAAGCAGAGAACCTAAAGCAGGAGAGTAAAATGACTCAAAAATAAAACCAGAACAGAAACCAGAATATTACAGTATCCTGGGGTTTGGTATCCTCCTTATGTTTCACTAACTTTTCAATTTTGGCCTCATCTTTTTGTTATATATATAAATATTGAGGAAGGTGGAATCTGTGCTGTTGGGTTTTGTACGTTGACGAAAGACAAAACATCTTATCAATCTGGATCAGCTCATTTACATTTAAAACCACAGATTTAAGATAGTCTGTAGTTTATTTTAGGGTTTACACAGGAGTAAGGCTGACAATCTTCAAGTAACCGAAGAATGGGACAGTAGATTAAAAAATCATCACGCTATCTGCATCTATGATGTGAATGCTGCAGAACCAATAGAATTAAATAGGCGGCCTTCATAGGGTAACTCGGCCCAAAATCCAAAGATGAGGAAATAATGAGAATTTCACATGTTTAAATAAGAAGAAAATGTACAGGAAACCATTTAAAAAAATGTATAGTAAAAATAATTCCATGCCAAAATGATTCATTTCAGCAAAAGAACTATATAAAAAAGGGGGAATAGAAAGTTGTCATGATTTAGGGTTTTGTTTGTTTTGGACTTTTCTGGACTTTTCTAGAATCAGCCCTGTCGCCTCTCAGCCACCACCCAATCAGCGCTGTCCACTTCTCCTCCACCAGTTATCATCCAATCAGCTCAGTCTCCTTCCAGCCACCACTCTGCTCTTCATCAGCTCCACCTGCTGCACTAATTAGAGTCAATTCTCCTCACCTGCTCACATATACCTGCCTCTTTCATCCACTCTCTGCCGCCGTCTCTCTACCAGTTTCTGTGTGCCCAGCTAGCTGAACTCTTCTGTTTTATTTGTGTTCAGCCTTCACTGATGAAAGTTGTCTGTGTGCTGCACAAGTCTGCCTGTTTCCCTGTGAGTTCCAGCCGTTCGCGCTGCCCGTTCTGCCTGTTCCTCGGTCCACACCATCTGTTCTGGTCAGCTCCTGACTTCATCATTGATTCTGGTCAGCCACTGTCTGCAAACCCTGGTCAGTTTGGTTCTGCCATTCAGCCCACCTGCATCCTCTGGTCCTCTGCTCATCCCTGCCTGCCTGCACCATCAGCCATAACTCATCTGTTCAAGTCTGGTTCTGCTTGCCTGCCTCAGCTGCAACTCTGTGTCCGGCTGAATATTGGGTTCACCTGCACTAATCATTACAGGAAATAATAATGAAAATAATTCTTGAAATGCATAAGTTAAAGAACTCAAAAGATAGATTTAAAAAATTTTATCATTACAAAAATAAAAATTAAAGGGGTAAATTGCATAGACTGAGAGCAGTTATGCTAACTCTTAAAATACACAAAATATCAATTGAAACCATTTCTTATATACTTAAAATTAATTAAACTGACTGTTTTTGCTCCGTTTGTTGACATAATTATTTTTATGTAGCCATTTCAACTGTACTTATTCTTGATTAAGGCAGTCTGGTTCTCTATTCTCGATAATGAGATAGGACACTTGCTTTATTGGAGGGATGCACTTTATGAGTCCCTCTCAATTTCTTCCTGTTTCTTTTTTATTTCTGAAAAATCAAACCTGTTTTTTTCCCTCCATGAATTATAAATATGACAGTCCCTTAATTGTTCACACTCGCGTCATAGAATATTTATCCCTTTCCTTTTCAAAATTAGTCACTATACTGTGGTATCTAAGATGGTAATACTGCAATGAACTTTGGATTGTCTTATGTATGACTTGTGCTAAACAAATAAACCTACCTTGCCCTCAGTTTGAGAAGCATGTTTATTACATTGAAGTTTTTTTTTTTTAAATCTATATATAGTTTTAAGTTCTCTTTTTGGTATACATGTCTTCAGTTTAATCAGTTAAGTTAAGTCTCTAAGAGATCAAGTGCAATTATTAGGTAAACTAATGACCTGATCCAAAAAGCCTTTTTCGTCTTCTCTTTAAGCCATTTTCAGAGCAATGGACTGATGGAGATCCAATCCACACCTCGAGGCTTTTTCTCTCTTGCTCCTGTGCTGCTGCTGCTGCTGGCTCATAAGTGTGACCCAGCATTCAGTGCTCATTCCTGTTCCCCCACTGAGAGATGTGTTAAAATCCAGCTATTGACAGCACAGCTGAGAGACAAGGTGATGGAGCTTTTGGCTGTTAGGTGTAACCACTCACAGATCACATGCAGGCACTCCAAGGACATGGATATGATGGTTTCGTGCACCTGCAATGCATGCTTTCATGGATAAAAGAGCCAAGTTTGTAACATAACTAAACCAACCATCGGTTCACAATAATGTTTTCAGTAGGTGTCAATTAGCAGACCTTCCCACCATTACTCTGTGAAACTCCCAGATATTCACTCCAAACAGAGAGTTCTCTTACAAGTATTTCCTCCAAAAACTGTACTTGTGCAGCATTTTAGCACCTTTACAGTGGATGCAACATTACAGTAGATGCAACCATTGGTAACCTCAACACCCCCGTGCAGGCATTAGCACCTCTCAGGATCAAACATCAAATGAGTGACACAGGAAAATGTGACACTTTAAATATGAAGGGTGCACTTTCAACCCTGCTTGTACTGATGGCAGCAGGAAAGAGAACAATTTAAAGGCTAAAAAATTTTTTTGTTTGCATCCTGCAAAAAAAATGCAAATAAAAATTATCTAGGAAAGTTTGAATTTGCTCGTAAGATTAGTGCCACCCTCTATTAAATAGTTTACAATGAACCTTTAAGCAGCCCCACCTCATTATATTGGTTTAGCTTTTTAATCAAACTGTTCTGCATTCAACTCACATATTCTGCACAATTGCCATTACAGTGACGGTTTTACCCTTTTCTATCTATAACTGAGCTGGGAAAGCTTCAGTTCTGCAGTCTACTTCTAACTGAATGTGAGAAGCACTAAACAAAGCCAGTGCAGTTTAGAGTAAAAGCGTGTAGTGGAATGCTCTGATCAACAAAGCAAGGCAGGTCAGGAATACACTTTGATGATAGATTAAACCTTGTGTCATCTGTCACTGTCACAAGCTGAGCATGTTGGAATTTAAGCATCTTAATGAAAAATGCTCAAAGTGTGTCTCCCCAATGAAGAATCATCCATCAGCATTATAAAGTCATTAAATTTGAGATGTTGGGGTAATCTATATAGATTCTTTCTTTATTATTATATCTAATTAGTTTTTTCTTTTGAATTGATTTAGTTAGTTTTATATATATATATATATATATATATATATATATATATATATATATATATATATATATATATATATATATATATATATATATATATATATATATATATATATTTCCACTATTCTCTTATTTTGATACAAGTTGTTTTGTTATGGTTAGAAATCCCAGTTCATCTCCTGGCCCTGCTCTGTTGCTCATGTACAGGACAGAGTGCAGCAATTCTTTTTAAATCCTTTTTATTCACTGTATACTGCTCGCTTGCTAAAGGAAATGTTCTCAAACTACATTCAATAAGGATAAGGACATGATTTTTTTTTTCCTTTTGATAACTTATCACCTAACCCTGTTTAACTTTTTTTAATTTGCATTTGTTTACTTGAATATCATTAGTTTCTCATATGCTAATGTGCATTTGCACACGCATTAGCTACTCTGGGGTGTTGCTTGTACAATCACACATATTGCACATTTTTCTCACATCGTTGTGTAAATCGGGTTCTGCATCGTCCATTTAACTTGAATATTGCGTTTTTATCTGAAAATAACGTATTATCAATAATTGTGCAACACTTAAAATTTATTTTTGCCTTTTATCTTTCTGTTGCTTTAGAATTTAACTTTAGATGAGGTTGTTATTCATTCCTGATGTAGTGTGTAACTCTGTGGGGTTTTAATGCCACTGTCACGCCTGAATTTCCCCGTTGTGGGACAACAAAAGTATTTGTTCTATCTGATCTTATAAGAACCATTGAGGACAAATGACCTCAGTTTGTTTGAATTTAGGTCTTGATTTGTTTTTTTTTTTTTGTAATTTTCCAAAGCTTGTGATGGGAAGCTTGTGGAAAGTAATTTCTCTTGTCAAAGCCTGTGATAGGAATTCTAACCCTCAATATTAAAATGTTTAATAGTGCTCAGGTAGCAAGACGTAGATCACAGTAACTGACTGCGCCCCCCTCCCCCGTCCAGATATCTCGGTTATCACGATTATTTCTATGCTGTGATCGTCTAATTCAGTATATATACTTCTGCTACAAATATCAACAGTTGTGTCTGTGTCGTTTTTAAAACAAACCAAGAGTTTCAGTGTGAACAGATAACTTTTCATTAAGAGCCATGGCTTTTTGCATAATTGAATATTATGTGAGTGAAAAACAGGAATTCTTTAAAACAATTCTTCTCATATTAAATTTATTGGCTCCTCTTTTTTGTGTTAAAATGCAGCTATTGACAAAGATACACTGAGACTTTCTATAATAAATGTAAGTTTGTGATGTTATAAACGCCTGAAGCAGCTATAATCAGGAAACTAACTTCCCGAAGGAGCATGTGCTTATTTTTAGGCTATTCTTCACTGCCAAGCAGTAATTTATTTTCAAAAAATGAACCACAAAGGTGTCAGATCAGACAATGAGTCGCATTTCTGATTCAGCTGACCTTGTTCTTCTTTAGCAGGGACCTCGGGCTCCAAATTACAAAACGCAATTGTTAGAAAAATATCTTCACTATGGATTATGGAATTTGATCAGGAGTACCCGATAATACTGTAAGTAGCACGTGGAATGAGGATTTGCATGTAAAAAAACGATAACCATGTTACCTAAAGGCAAAGCTTTGCATCTAAATTTTAAATAACATTTGAGAAAAATCCTTATCTAACCTTTTCTCAGCCGTGAAATTAACATATAGTGAAATATTTGGATATTCTATCTAAACCGTTTCAGTGAATTAATGCGAACAAAGAAAATTATTGTCCATAATCCTTGAAGACATGAAATTGTAATTTAACATTTTAGAGCTAAAACCTGAATTATCTCTAAAGTTTAGAGAAAACTGTCAAGTTTTAAGTACACTTGGGATCCACCAGTAATTGAATGTTTGCTTTTCTGCATCCATATTTTAAAGATAAAGAGCTTCTTGGATTATTTTTGCAATAATTGGATGGCCAGCTTGGTTCAAGATAGATATTTTTTTCTTTCTGTAAGGGCTAAGCAGCTAATAAATAAAAAACAGAGGATGCAAGCAGCATGCACAGCCAATATACAGAGACGCAAAAAGCTTGAGTTGGACTCCTGTGGAGGAATACCAAACAAGTAGTGGGTCGAAGAGCTGAAGGGGATTTATAAATCTGTGTGAATGAAGAATGTGCAAAAACTAAAAGTGAAACAGACTCAACCTATAGGCTTATATAGAGAGAGGTTTATTTTTGCCATGAATGAAATATCCTCTATTATTCTGAGGCAATGATGAACTTTATAGTAAGACACGTGTATCTAGTCCATTCAATTCAATTTTAATTTATATAGCGCCAATTCATGATACATGTCATCTCAAGGCACTTTCCAAAGTCAAATTCAATCAGATTATACAGATTGGTCAAAAATTTTCCTATCTAAGGAAACCCAGTAGATTGCATCAAGTCTTGACAAGCATCATTCACTCCTCCTTAAACAGCGCAGAGCCACAGGGAGAGTCGTCTGCATTGTCCATGGCTTTGCATCAATCCCTCTACTCTTAGAGTTAGAGGCTTTGCACATATCAAGATGCTTCCAAATTCTTACATGTATGATTTCTTATATGTATTATAAGAAATCATACATCAAGCTGAGCAGCACATAGAGCACAGGCTGCCAGACCCAATCAAACGTAATCATACATACAAAATCTTAAATATGTATGTTAGAGTTTAGAGTATGAACTGATCACACCAGTTTTAGCAGGTAAGCACTTTTAAATCAGGTTTTTAATCAACTTTGTTGCTTGTCACACAGAGTAGAGTTCACAAAACAGTGCTATATTTTGCAACTACGTTGCATGGGCCATTTTGGATTCACAAAGCAGATTGCACTAAATACAAATAAGATGGGAGCAGTTTGCACCCCTGTTAGGCGGTATTTAAGCCATAAACACGGCAGCCGCTGAACTGATCATAGAGAAAGAGAAAATGTTTCACTTTTTTACCATAATCTTAATTAAAAGAGAGGTAGCGACCTGACACGACACACAAAACCTTAAGAACCATAACTTATGGAGGAACCCCATTGGAAAGGCATTTCTAGATTGATGAATGATTCTCACATATTATACCATGAGCTGGGTGAATACTCAATTCTGATTGGCTGCAGGGTGTTCATTAAAAAGTGTTTTGGGACATGTAAAAAAGTTCCTGTCAAATAGCCTGATTGTTCTAATTTATCGCGCTGGCTCAAACGTTAGCTGGTAACAGCAAGAAAGTTGACGCTGGTTACGTTGGCAACGCGTCACAATGAGAGATATTAAATAGTTTTTCAAACAACGATTTTAACAGTGAAAAAAACATTCAAGTATTCATAATTGATTAATATATTTTCATTAGTGACCATGATATAGGCAAGATAATACCCTTCAAGCTGTCCATTATCAGAAATTAATGGACTTCACGGAAGCAAGTGTCCTCCACACAGCCTGTCGGGCATTATCCTTTATTTATAAAAGACAAGGTAGTGATGCATTTCTTCAACTGATTTTTCTGGGGATAACAAGCATTGATTGAATCTGAAAATGTTTCAGATTATTAAAGCATAAAAGCTTCTGGCCAGATAAACCGTATTTACTTGGAATTATATGAGAATTACGTGATGCTGGTATTGTCCCCCATGCTTCAAAACTCACGTTTCTCGTCTCACCCTCGCCAAGCAGGACAGAAATTCCTGTGTGCCTCAGTTCTGCAGTACAAACAGAACTTGTTTAGTTAATTTATTGCTTTTTTGCATGTGAAGCACCAGTTAGGATGCTCTGCAATCATAAGCTTTCAATTCTGTTTTTCAAAAAACTTTGTTTTTCAACAAAATGTATTTGATAAAGAAAATAAAAAGGAATGATAAGGCTAATTCCACCTTCTGTGAAATGACAGTTTTTTGTTTTTTTTTGTAAATCCATCCTGGCATGAGGTTCCTTTTGTTCCTTTTTCCTTTCCTACACAGAAATTACCACCAGTATTATGAAGCTACAGCTAACATTAACAGATTGTTATGAGCT
The DNA here is from genome assembly GCA_037039145.1 of Fundulus diaphanus. Lineage (NCBI taxonomy): Eukaryota > Metazoa > Chordata > Actinopteri > Cyprinodontiformes > Fundulidae > Fundulus > Fundulus diaphanus. The sequence continues at coordinate 21,396,452 of CM073137.1, read as the reverse complement.
CATTGTCTACAAACCTCACTGGCTACTAATCAAACTCATCCTTTCAAAGTAAAATGCGTGCAGCAGCATAAAAGCAGATAAAAACTGTTACTATGACTCAAGCCTCAGGCCAGCGGTTCAAGTCAAGTCCCAAGTCTTTGATGCACAAATCTACACTTAGTCTGAAGTCTTTTATTTTTGCGACTTAAGCCATCTGCAACCTTACAAGGATACGTGTAATATTAAAGCACATCCAGTTCCATTAATGGAGGAGTTTAACAGTTATTTATTAGCTTACTAGACCTTGCCTTCTTTATTAGGTTGTAATTTAGACCTTAAATTTCAAAGCCTATACTATTTAGAATTGAGACGAAAGGTTTTAAATGTAGAACTAAATGTATTTAGAAAATGGTGTACCAGTATTATTAAATATTTTTCAGCTCAGAGTGAGGAGAATAAAACATTCTAAATTATATTTAGTGTGATATAAAGAAGGGGATAAACAGTGAGGAACTAAATCATTACAAAGACAGAAAAAAGCATTTTGTTTGATACATTCAGAAATTCTACAATAACCTCTTTTAATGTCTTTCTATTTTCGTTAAATAAATGCTAATTTATATTTCTAATATGATTAAATATGATATTTGATCAATTTTCAAAATTACATAAATCAGGATGTAGCAGAAAGTTAATGATTAAATGTTTTTAAATGTTTTTTTTCTGCAATTTAGGCCTATGGACAAACAGTACAGCGATGCTGCATTAGAGGTGCCTGAGATATCATGGATTTTGATGAGAAATTTTTTATTTCAGTCATAAGAGACTTGACAAAAATGACTCATAAATATTCCTCTGAGTGACAAAAACAGCTCTGATCTTCGAGAACATCACACCGTTTGCGCTCGCTGTAATGTACATTCTTAATCATAGGCAGGGTTTCCCCTATGGTTGCTCAGAGAATATATTTTAGGAACAGATCTTGCATTGCATCTCAGAACAAAATGCCTACTCACCTTTGTGAAAATGCTCCACAGTTTCTTTCTTTGCCTCCAGTTTAAATACACACAACAACATATTCTGACAGGTATATGGACCAAACTGAAAACAGGTAAAAAAAACTTTAAATACTTTTGATCAACACCTTTTGAACGTTTTTGAGTTTACTGGCGTCTTGGATGCATGTAGTTTACCGGATTTTACTCAACATATAATATAAAATGATCCAATGATCAAATCAGCTATAGCTTTACTGCAGTGCAGAAAAAAGGGAGGTTTTTTTTACTGTATTTAGTTTATTATTAAGATGCTGTGAAAGATTCGTAGCAAGTAAAAAGATCCGTAGGTGGATTGTTAGCAAGCTAAGTCAGCACATATTTTTCTCTGAAACCGGTTCCGATTGGTTTCTGCAAAGTCCTTCTGTCTGTAAGGAACTTGCCAGATTATCCTGGTATTTGGACCATGGAACTGTCAGAAGGGCTCATTTGGAAAACTCACCTTGTCTCTGGATTTGTGAGCTTTGTTTGACAAGACGTCAACCAATCCTAAGAGATTAAACTAAACAAGTTTGGGGATGTTGTACAAAAGCACTTGACCTACAACAATATTATGTTTCTGATGCGTTTCTGCTGACATACTTCACACTTTGACAAAGGGAGAAAAAGAACATTTGAGCAGGTTTGTTTAGAAGGTAGTACTAAATATAATGCTGCTTGGAAACAGACAGACAAAACATTCCTTGAGCATTTTGCTGGATTTGATTGGATTAATCAGTAATTTTTCATCAAATTCGAAAGACCAAATCCAATCATGTTTTCATGTTCACCAGAAACGAGAAGAGGGGCATCCATGAAACTGTTTGTTGGAAATTATCTAGTTGCTCCATGAAAGGAGTGAATGTTTGCTAGCGACCGTTAAACATCATGTTTAGACACAGACACTGCGAGAACAACCTGACATTTCAATCACACGTTGACCTTTCTCTGACTGAGCAGAACATCTTGATACTCCACAAACCTGTTGCTGCAGTCACACTCCTCAGCATATGTGATGACATTTTTATGCAATTAGCCATGTTTATGTGCACAAAGCAGATTTGCTGTCCTTGACTCTGTAGTCCAGACGGGCTGTTGATTTAAGATACTTTGAATACATCTTTGATGAAATGTAATAAATAAAGTTTAAGCTATCAAAGAAAAAAAATGTATCACGTCTAATTCTCTTTTCTCATTGGGTTTACACTGTGAAAAGTGTATTACTGTTGTTACTAATATATTACCATTTATATCACTACTACCAACAACAATGATAACAAACTCCATTAATAGTTAAAAAGCTGAGGAGCGGACCTGAGTGACAGATTGGGGTTGTCGCGGTGGAAAAACTCTGTCAAGTACGGTGGGGCAAGGTTGTTTAAGACCTTAAAAACGAAAAAAAAGGATTTTAAGATGAACTCTAAAACTGGAGTAATATGCTCAATTTTATGTTTTAATGCTAAAAGACCTGCGGCAGCATTTTGCAAGAGCTGCAGACGAGTAAGTGATATAAAGGTAATTACAGTAATCCAATAACGATGAAATGAAACTATGGATTACCGCTTCAAACTGTTGCCTTGGAAGAATTGCTTCTATTTTTCCTATTTTTCTTAAATTATAAAAATTAGACTTCAATACAGCCCTTATTTGAGTGTCAAGTTTATAATCGTTTCTTTAAAACCAAGATTTTTTATTGTGGCCTTAACATACATTGCCATGGAGTATAGATCAACAGGAGGACTCTGACATCTTCCACTAGGTCCAAAAACAGGAACCTCTGTCTTTTTTATTGAAATGCAGTAAATTTAGGGCCATCCAAGGTTTAATATCCTCAAGACAATAAAAGAGGTTTAATGGACCATTCATTGGCTCGCCTTAAAGGCACATTAATTTGGCAATCATCATCATAAGAATGAAAGGAGATGCCATGTTTTTCCAAAATAGACCCTAAAGGAAGGAGGTACAGAGGAAAAAGCAACAGCCCCAAAACTGCGCCCTGGTGGACCCCAAAATACAAATAGTGTAACTCAAATGGTCAAAAAAAAAAAGGAATACCAATTAAAATCAGCCAGAACAGGGCAAGCTTTTTATTAGCTAAACAGTATTAAATAATGATTAAAAAAAAGTATCCCAACCTAAAAATTATCAAAACTCTGCTCTAAATAAATGAACTAAAAATAAAGCATCCATTAATCTTTACAAAATACAACTGTTTAGAAAAGAAGCGAGGCAGTAGTTAATGTTAGCAAAGGCCTAATAATGCTAATTAAATCAAATAGCTAAGAAAGATTTTTTTCATAATTTTCATCATGAATTATTATTCATCATTTTTGTCTGCTGCTCTATTTTTAATAGATAATCTGGCAAGTTCCTATTTTTGTCGGCTATCATATTTAGCCTTCTACATATATTACGTTGTAATGTTAATCACGTAGCAAAAAGGTTCTTCAACAGTTGAAGTAAAATACTTGCATCAAAAGATCTTCACTAACGGTGACTTTTCCTACACAGAACAGAGCTTTGAACAGAGTTCATCACTTTCTTGTGAGAGCTACTTGAAATTCCCCTGCAAATGTTAAATGTCCAATCAAAACCCTTTCTTAGATCAGTTGTATGTTAAGGTGCACAGGTCTTGCTTTTCATGAGACCTTTAACTTATTCTTGGTAGAGAAACTTTTATTTCAGAAACCAATTAAACACATCCATTGAAAAAGGGGGGACAAATAATCATCCCAGAAATTGAGCCATAAAATAAATTATAGGCAGATTATCTTTCAACTATGAAGGCCATTGATAAAGAAAACAAAATGCTGGTTGTAATTTTCTTTGCGATTGAAGTTTTTAAGAGTTTTATTTTCATCTTCTTTCTCATTATGAACACCAATGACATCCATCCATCCATCCATTTTCCATCACGCTTATCCCTTTTGGGGTCGCAAGGGGTGTTGATGCCTATCTCCAGCGTTCAATGGGCGAGAGGCGGGGTACACCCTGGACAGGTTGCAATGACAATACATCTGAAATAGCTAACCATGGTTATGATGTTTATTGTGTTGTATCTAGCTATTTTTCTGTTTTTAATGATATACCTAAAAGTTGACGTATAATTTTGAAAGAGCGTTTTCGCCCGCCTTACTCGGCTCCTCCCCGCTCGGATTATCTTTGTCTGGTGTAAGGATTCCACCAGCCTAGAAATCTCTGGAAGAGGGACATGCCTCCTGTGCATCACTTTAGCTGTCCTTGTGATTTGCCTGGCCAAGGTAGAAAAGGGTGTTAAGGGTCTTGCTCAGGGGACTTCAGGGACCAGAGTGCAGGCGCTGGGGATTGAACCGGGTACTTGCATCCTTCTCTGAGTGGAAGCACGATGCTCTAACCACTAAGACAACACTCCCCCACAAAGATTTTACCAGCAAAGGCTCCAGCAAGGATCGAACTCACGACCCCTGGTTTACAAGACCAGTGCTCTAACCACTGAGCTATGGAGCCTCTTGTGGTGATGTGCAGCGTTTGTCGAGCTAACACGTTTATCACAGGGACAATCGCGTGTTCAGGCACGAAGGAACTCAGCTGAGAATTCTTTGGGGTCTCTTCGATGCAGCAGACGCCGAGAGAAGGAGCTAAACTTCTATGGGCTTCAGCGTTTATACATTTTGGGTGGAGTCAAAGTCTCAGCCCGAGCGTGTTGCATGCTCGCAGTTCGAGTTCAAGCTGCGTTGTGTGCTGGAAGCCATAGTTCGTCATTTTATAATGGCATAACACTGCATGGGGTTAGTTCCAAAGTTGTTCTCTGTTCCAGTCTCAAAATAGGGCAAATTTAGACTAATTTGTTCAAAAGACACTATTCCAGAAGTCCTGGCCTTTGTCTATGTTCACTCTAGCAAAAGTTAATAAAGTTTTGATGCTCTTTCTCAGAGGTAAGGGGGATCTACCCAACTAAAACGTTTGTTGGATACAGCCAAACCAATCTTTGTGTAAGTGAGGCCTCAGGGACAGCTTCTTCCCCAGAGCTGTGAAAGCAATCGCCCCCCTGGAGTGAAACGCTCACAACCTGTCCCATTTTAAAATTCCAGAGCTCCCTGAAATCCCTTATCTTGTACACATATATATGGGTCTTTATAAATACAGATCTCCTTCACATCCTTTTTAAAAAATATCGTACACACTGGGTCATTTTTAGAAATGTTTTCATCCTTACAAACCTGCGCAAATACACCACTGATCATTCTTTTAAACATGCCATACACATAGGGGGCAGTGTACCGCAAAGCTAAAACCCATGGCAGCCAATGAGAATCCTTCAAAACAATCACAACTTCCTGTTAGGAAGATGTGGTTGACGGCCATGTTGAACAGTAATGTGCTTCCATAGAGGGTTAGAGTTGATGTAAAACAGCTGATCTCCAAAAGCTCTTTCTCCTTTGCACCACAATGTGTTGGAGCAGTTGGGCTTGTAAAAACAATCAAGCAAAAAGCATCTGAACCAACAGTAAAAATCAGCACATCTCGAATTAATTTTTTTTCTCCACTCAATAATCAAGTCAAAAACAAAGGTCCAACATGTGACGTCAGCTCCGTATTATTTTTTACAGACTGTGATGCGTTGGACCCTAAAACCGCATTTTGCCATGTAAACACACACAAAAAAATAGTGTTTTCTCAAATCTCCGCTTTGGAGTTTTCATAAATAATCATTTTTAGTGGTGTAAAACTAAGTTTTCAGGTGGATCAAAGGCCAAAACACATAAAAGTTTATGATTAGTTTTTCCAGATATCCGGCTATGTGTGGACAAGGCCTCAGACTATTAAACAATGTTCTCTGTTGATCATGGTGTTCATTCTCACTTCAACAGCCAGGAGCAAACCAAGCTACTAATTTGAGATCTCAAAATGTACTCTTACTTTGTCTTTGTTAATAACATGAAATTCCTGGAAAACACATTGTATTCTGTTTAATGAGACAAAATGTGGGAAAGCTTGAGGAATACAAGCCCTTTTGCCCAGTTCCTTTCTACAGAATGTGGTCTTGCATATTTAAAATACACATTTTGTCAGCAGGGAACAGTCATACATGTGGTGTCTCCATGGGTCTGAAGCTTTCTTGTTGACCGAGAAAGGACAAAGGCAGACTTGAACTAATTTTAAACCTTTTTGTGCAGATGAAAGAAAAGATCCACACGCTAGGTGGCTTTGACCTTTTTTTTAGTCCTACTACCTCTCTCCCTCTCCAGGTAACCTCTCCAAAACCTGCACAGCGTACGGCTGGACCGAGATGCATCCTATTGACATCGCTGTGAACTGTGGCTACAATCTCAATAGCACCAGCGATGATGTGAGTAAGCCGCCGACATCCATAGGCTCCACTTGACGCCCTGTGGCGAATGAATGCAACAGTGTGGCAGGGGAGCGTGTCAAGAGCCACTGGGCAGGAAAAAATCAATGAGAGCATCTTTTCTTTGCTCTGTGGGTCAGTGTTGTTAGGTCTATCAGCAAGACGGCTGTATTGATTGTTGGACTCTTGGCTCCAGTCTTTACCTCAGGCCTGCTTTTATTTCTGTCTGTGATGGGGTGTTGCATGGAGAGGATTGATTTAGCCACTCAAGTGTTGCTGCTGGATGGTGAACCTCCGTCTCAGATCACAGGCAAACTGACACAGGTTTTGCTCAAGAGTATCCCTGTATTTACCTCCATCCATCTTTCCCTCGACTTGAACCAGTTTCCCAGAGATGATGCTGCCACCACCATGTTTCACTGTACTTGGGGTGATGGGATGTGTTGGCTTTGCACCAGACATAGTGTTTTGCTTGATGACCAAAACGTTACATTTTAGTCTCATCTGACCAGAGCGCTTTCCTCCATACATTTGAGGAGTTGCCCACATGCTTTGGGCAAACTTAAAATGTGCCTTCTTATGTTTAACACTAAATAATGGCCTTTTTCTGGTCACTCTTCCATAAAACTCTGCTCTGTGAAGTGTACAGCTCATTGTGGTCATATACACAACACAAACATTGATATCCCATCGGTGTTTGACTTTCCCTGCCTAACCCTGCCAAACCGCTGCCGTTGTGTCTGGTTGTGGCGACAAGACCAGCCGGTAGTTCGGGCCGGCTGGTCTATGAATCCCGGCCTGGAATAAAAAATTAGTCCTTCCTGGATCTCCGGTAGTCTGCGTTCAGCCTGTAAAGGAGGTCTCTGCACTACTGCAGGATAGTGGCTCGGCTCCCAGGTCAGCTTTCTCCTGCACAGCGTAGACAGACCACCGCTGATTTGATTATGATGTTAGTTTCACAGAAAAAAGACTTTTCTCAGCTTGGTCGACCCTGCAGATGCTTGTGAGTCTCTGAGCCCCATGCGGCCCCCCATCGGTGGCTTGTCTCCCCAGTGTGGGCTCCTCTCTCCTCGAGGGTCCACAGGCAAAGAGAAGGATAAGCCTGGCGAAGCTTGGCTTCAGAGCAACGGCACCCTGGGGCAGTTCCATGGTGCCTGGAAAAGTCTCACAATTCGTGGCTTTAAACTTTAGTTTGATTTTATTCCTCATGGCTTGATTGCACAACACCGGTCTGTGAGTTCTGGTGGGTCATCCTCTCTTGGCAGGTTTGTTATGGTACCATGTTCTCAATACTTTTGCAAGGCACTGTATTTATCACAGGACAAAATTCTATTTTCCGCTTGTCCTCATTACATATTTTCCCATAATGAAGTTTAGTTATGTTGGCTTACAGCAAGAAGAAACTTCTTTTCCATGTTATGATGAATCAAACTGTACCACCACAAGAAAATGTGATGTAGCTAAATCAGAATGTGTGGGTTGCTTTTGATTTCTGCGCATGTTTTTTTTTTTTTTTTATCTTTTAAACTAAACAATTCATGATGTGTAGGGCAAAATGCATTAAAAATGGAAACAACCATAAGTCAACACTGCTGATTGTTTGCTGAGGCGTCGCATTCCTTGAAGCAGGACACATTAGCTTTACGCTGACATGACCGAGTCACAAAGTCCCGCTTGTGTAGTCGGGCTTAACGAGATGTTATTCACGATACCTCCTAGAGAGGGAGAGGTTAGGAAGGGAATGAATATATTATATGTTACCTTCCTTTAACTGCAGAGAGAGCTAATCCTGTCTGTGTTGATGAAGGTGGGGCAGGGCGAGGAGTGGAGGAGTAGAGGAGCGCAACACGGCGGCAAAAAGCTTTCTTGGTGGGCAGTCTGCTCTCTGAGTCACACAGAGCCTCATTAGTATGCCACATAGGAATTCAGCAGGGTTTGAGCGAGTCGGGGACTCTAAAAGGAATTTGATGTCCATCCCTGTGCATACTTGATGTTTTGGTGTATCACAGGATGCAGGGCTTCTAATCTCATTTTCGTCTGAAGTAAAGAATGGAGAGTGATGGCGCAAACACATAAGGGAAAACAGACGTTTCTTAGGCCGAAATCAAACTACTGTAAAACTGTCAGGACTGATTTTAGAGTTGGAAGAAAGATGTAGAAAACTTACAATGGTTTAAACTTATCCGACTCATTTCTGACTTCAGTAATGAAAGGAAAGAAGAAAAAAGGTAATTGTTTCACAATTTCATCTTGAATTTCAGGGAATGCGATGGCTTTATGGCTGAATGTATGTGACTGGATCAGTGTCTCATATAAATACAATCATATACCTCAAATTCTTTCAAATGTTCTTATTGTACAGACAGAAATTTCAGGGTATTTCAACAGAATTGCGTGTAATCGATCAACACAAAGAAGTGCATAAAAGTTTGAAGCGGGAGGATAAGTGTGGCATGCATTCATCTTCAAGTCCCTTGAGTTAATACTGTGTACGACCAGCTTTCTTTTGAGGTCTCTACCAGCTTTGCTCATTAAAAGACTTCAGTTCTTCTTTCCAAAATAGCCGAGGCTCAGTCAGTTTGGATGGAGAGAGTCTGTGAAAATAAATTTTTTAAGCCTTGATACGGATTCTTATGTAGTCTGGACTTTGATTAGGCCACGCTAACATATGAAAATGCTTTGATCTAAATCCCTTGTAGCCCTGGCTGTATGTTTAGGGTTGTTGTGCTGCTGTTCCCAAACTCTTACAGGTTTTGCCTTGTTTTTAGCTCCTTCCATCTTCCTACCAAGTCTTAACAAAATTCACTGTCTTTGCTAAACAAAGGGTTCTCCACAACAAGGTGCTGTTACCATACATGTTATTCACACTCTGATTAAATTAAATCAATCTATTTGTAAATTTATGTTGAGATTTGTAACAAGCCCTAGAAGGTATCCTTATTTCACCTGCACATTTTGTTTACTTCCTTTTTAATGTGATGTGAATTGATGTGTATAACTGTGCAAAAAGAGGAACTTGAACTGACACTAGATGTTATTTTTTTTTTTTTAAAGTGGAGTTTAATGGCTGATAACACGTTGACCTGCACACATAAACAGTGTTTTTCTTGTGTTTCTCCAGATGAATTTCTTCCCTGGTCGGTATTCATTTTGAGCTGTCAACAGAGCAATCATCTCTCAACCACAAGATAGATTTTTTTCTTTCTTTTGTAAAAAAGTGATGCGCTGCTTGCGTTTAAATACAGTATGTCAGGAAGAACCGTGCCTACTGGCAGAGAAGCTGGACCTCCTAGCTTTGTGGTAACAGAAGCAATTCTTTTACAGTAGTTCCCCCCAGATTTCAGATGACAATTTAACAGAAGCAGTTAATACAATAACAGTTCATGACATCTCCTCAGTGTGGGAAATGTTGAAAATGTTTAAAATGATTTTAAAGAAAATGAGAAAATGTGGAATTGTGGATTATTTTACAGTGGCATGTTCAAAGTTTATGTGAATCCAGTCCAGGCTTTAAACATTTTTGCATTATGTGATTTTTTTTCTCCCCTATTTCTTGTCATTTAAAGGGGAAGTTTTTCTGGCAAGTGAAGGTCGGCTACACCATTGGTCACAGTGTTTCGCTCATCTTGCTGATCACAGCTATTGTGGTCCTTTGCATCTTCCGGTAGGTAAATGTATCAATGACTTTAGTTTCTCACAATTCTCAAAGTTATTAGTGTTTTGAGTTAAACATGAGAACACTGTTGATGAGTGTAGCTTTACAAGATGGCTATGAACATCATGGTGTGTCACCTAGCTTCTGCTGCTGCTAAAAAAAAGTGTAGTTTGAGCATTTCAAAGACTAAGAACTGTAGGCCTGTTTCCAAAGCCAAATTTATGTAATAAAAATTTGTAAATGTGGTTGCAGAAAAAAAACACAAAATTCTTCGACTTGTTTCAGCCTGTTTTTCTAAGGGATCACTCCACTGAGACGACTTTAATGGATATTTCTGTTGAGACTTTGACTACTGATGAGTGGGGTTTTCCCATTTCTGATCTTATCTGTTTTAATTTAAATGTCTGCTTTTGCCTCTGTTCATCAAATAATCTTAATTAACTGCGGGTATATCCAGCATGGCTCTAGACTGGTTTTGCTCATACCTTTCGAGCAGATTTTATAGTGTTTCGACCAACAAGATCACGTTTGAATCGACTTGTTTAGCATGTGGGGTTCTGCAGGAGTCAGTCCTGGGACCCATCCATTCATATTATATTATTCATCACGTAGGAAGTGTAAGTAAAAAAATATTTTTTGATTCCTGTCATCTTTATATTGATGACATTTGATTGTATTATCTGTAAGCAGTTGTCTTTGATGAAATGTGTAACCAGCATCAAACTGTGGTCTGTTGAACTTCAAATCTACTAAACCCTTTATTACTGACCCTAAGCTCTGGTGATGTTTTTCATGCTTCTTTGAAATCTGTAATATCTCTAAATTTCAAAATCCTGTTTAAAAAAACAAGAATTAAATGATGATTTACATTCTCTGGCTATTTTTATATCACATTTGCATGTAAGAAAGAACTTGACACCCAGTTTAGTTGTTAGTTTGTTGGACGTTCTGCAAACCTTTGTTTTAATACAGTAAATAATTCAAAGGTTTAAGTACAGTAGCCAGAAACTGGGAATACAGTATAGATGCAACATAAATATCTTTTGCATTTTTGCTCATGCATTGTTTTAAATTTTTATTTTGCTGTGCTTATTAACTACTTTCTGCTATGCTGTTTCTGATCTTTATACTAATTGTTTCTCCAGCCTCTGTTTATGCTATTAGTAGTACTAGGCTCAATACTGCCAGGCTTTCAGGATAGATACTAAAATGATAGTTGGATCTGTTGTCTACCCATGACCACAATGTTCAGAATAAAACAGTTATTTGGTGTTAAGAAGAGGCCTTGAAATGGTTGTATTGCTGCAGAACCTGAGGACAAGATTGATAATAATCCTGCCTGGTGATGTGTCACGGATGATATGACAAATTATACATTTTCGAAGGTCACACAGAAAAATCAAGTGCTTCTTTAACAGATGCATTATTCATGAATGAATGAATGATGCAAATACTTTAGTCATGGACTGAAATGTCACTCAAACTTGATAAGCACTTTTAGGATGGACATCTCCAACTATTCCAGGATTATGAATAAATGTCTGGTTATGTTTGATTGTCTGGGATTGGCTGTAAACTGTATGAAGGCAATTTTTCATGGCAAAAGACAGTTATAACCTCATATTAATAGATGGTGTACCTTTGTGTTCATATTCGTTTTTCACGGCATTAAGGCACTGAGCTCACGGTAAATAGGTAACTTCTTGCAAATACATAATTTATCAAACTATTAATTATCTTGTCTATATTTTTCCCCATCCACCTTAACTTAGTATAAGTATTTTGTTAGCTTTGTGATTGTATTCATTATTTCTACATGAAAATTTCTTTTTGTGAGGCTGAGCACCGATGATTACTAAACACCACTTTTCTCATCGCTTTATTTTAGATTAAGTGCTTTTTTAATTAATGATTTTTGCCCCATAATCTGTTATTTAATTTAGTCAGTGGAGAACTGTGTGCAAAGATGAGAACAAGCTGTAAAAATGTCTCCACCTGAGGGCTTTTTGTTGTTGTTTTTGCTTTTTTATTTTCTGCACTGATTATATCAAAAACCAGACAGTAAGTCAAGGTCAGAAAGCTAAAATAAATGAGGGATTAAACTGAAAAAGATGACAGATTAGAGCCATAATGGGCACTGGGAGGTGGTGGCGAAAAGGTTTAGTGACAGAGGTTAGGACAGAGGAAGCTGCACATATCAAACTGCAACACATACTGCTGAAAAGAACCTGAGGGTGTTCATAAAAATAAATACATTCTATTATGCACAACTATGTCTATATCACAGAACAAACAGTATCTTACCAACATTAGACATTGCTACGCCTACGCCTCATCAATTTGGATGAATTAAAATAAATTAAAACAAGTTACTTTTTTTGCCACTGTAGGGCCAGTCTGAGAAACTCCGTTTTCAGAACTTCACAGCAGTCGGTCAAAACCAGGAGTTAACAAACTACAGTTTAACGAGCCGTATTTGCCCTCACTCCTGGTTAATAAAAATTGTCTGAAGTTGCTAAACCTACTTGACATTTGAAAAAAAATAAAAAACGTAGTCAGATTTAACAAATAACCACTAAAGCTAATAATTTTGTTTAATAATTAAATAAACCACAATTTTTCCTTTTACTTTCAGGTTATAGAGCAAAGGAAAACATCAAGGCAGACAAGACAAACTATGCTTTTTTTGAAGGAACATTTCATTCAATATTCATGGAAAATGGGGGGTAAAAGCACATAGCTGCAAAGGCATGACAAAGAAAATGGCTGCAAAAAAATAAAGAAATAAGAAAGAATACTTTGTACCAAAAGTGCTATTCTATTGTGGGAAGTTCAGATATTGCAAGAAACCACTTCAAGGATATTGCTAAGTTCTATATCATTTTTGACCAAAGTTATTAAAAGCCACAGTGAAGAGCCCGAGGAGCCATGTGTGGCTCCAGAGCTGCAGGTTGGAGGCCCCTGGTATCAATCAACACTTATAAACCTTCATACTTCACTATTTACTGATAGTCGACACCGTCAGCAGAAAAGAGACGCTCAAGGACGACTTCCTTCCTTACTTAAAGATAAGGGTCTCAACAAAGTGACGGGGTTTCCAGCTTAAAGCACTCAACTTCACCCGAGGGTCATACTGATAGCCTTGTTTATTTTCCGATTTTTCCGGACAAATTCATGCTGACAGACAACTAGATATCGCTTTGTGAGACATACCAGATTCTGTGTTTTGGAACCGTGAGATCTCGTTACTCAGCCAATAATAATAATAATAATAATAAAAACTGATTCTACTGCTGTTAGTTCAGAAATATGGTTCATGTAGCAATAAAGTTTGTTAACAAAATAAATAATGCAAACATGTAGCATCTTTAAAATGTTTAATAAAAGATTATGTAAAATGTCCTTCACCTGTCCAGATGGACTGTGGGGATTGAAGGAAGGAAACAGAGCACTGAAAGCAACAAAACACAGCACTGATGCATTGAAACGGTTGTAGAGAAAATCATTTAAGCACCAGGGGAAAAAAACTAAACTATTGTGTTGACCCTGAGAAAGATGGGTTTTTTTTTGCAGATGGTCATATGTGTAAGAGACAAACAAAAGTAAACATCCTCTCACCCTTAGCTTTCACTCCTGTTTATGGTGGGTTACATGTTTGTTTCTGGGCTGTTTTATAGCTGTAACTGCAAAATAAAGTTCAGCTGCTGGGGCAGCTGAACTTTATTTCAGATTAATCAGATCGTTCAACATATTTGAAGGTTGGTGTGAAGTCATAACAATTGAATAGTTAATTAAATCAGAAGGTGTTTCATGAAGTAGCTTAACACTTGGTTAAGCTAAAAAGATTACCGTAGTTTCTTCTGTTTTTCCCTCAGATTTGTTTGTTTTTCAGTTAAATTGGGTAAAATATGCATCACATTAAAGATGGAAAAAGGATTTATCATGATCATGTTTTTTTAGTATACAAATCTGGAATTGTAACAAAGGGGTGTATAAACTTTTGAGAGTTTCTGCGTACAGGTAGTATTTTATGGGGTCCACGTTCATTATTACCCCCTAATTCTCCAGTTTCTGGAATCTACACTTAATGCAAAATGTCAAAGACGACAAAACAACAGTGTAAGAGTAAGTCAAGGTATAATTAATGTACAAATTCTCCTGTGTGGGAATTGAGTTAATGAAAATGTGTTTACTTGTCAGAAATTAATGTGTATTAATATTGGGAGCAACTAGTTCTAGAAAATACCAAAAAGTAAATATTCTGAGGCATTAGGAAATGTTCAGTCACTTCTTATCTCTTCCACTAATTGTTTAATTTCTTCAGTTATGATAATGTAATCAGAAGTTGAAGCATTATCAACTACTGAATAATTGAGAGTGTTAAAAACCTTCAGTCGTTTGGAAATGCACCTCTTTTGTCTGTTTTCAAGAAGAGGAGCCGTGTAAAGCAGATTCAACCACTTAGCATCTAAATGAATTGGGAGGTTTAAGTTTGATTTATTTCAGTCTGTCATTTTGCTATTAACACCAAGGGCTGTGGATAATTAGATGGCATTAATTAAATTGGCAGAATGTCTCTCTTCCTTGATCTGTATTCTTGTCTCTTCTCTGTTTGTCCCAGAAAACTCCACTGCACAAGGAACTACATCCACATGCATTTGTTTGTGTCATTTATCCTGAAGGCCATTGCCGTGTTCATCAAGGATCTGGTTCTATATGAATTTGGTGAGGTAGACAACTGTTCTCCAGGCTCTGTAAGTTAATTAATGAATGTATTTATTTATTTTTGTTAATCAGATTTTTAAATAGATACACCTAATTATTACAAACATCTGGTGGGTACTATGGGAGGCAGTGGGTTGCTTTTATTTTTCACATGCACGATAAAGAAACAGTGCTAAATAATGCTAACTCTTATGTATCAGAGGTCACTTTTAGTGTACCACATAGGTGTGTGCTTGGTCTTTAAGTTTTTTTTTCATTGTACATAAAACACTAATAATATCCAATTGTTAAAAAAATCACTTCATTTTTGAATGATACTATATATTGCTGTAGCACAAGTTTGGAACAGCTTTTTAATACAGACCCAGGAGGTGTAAGAGTTTCACAGTTTTAAAACCATAGCTTTGAAAACTTCTATATACCTTGAGATCAGTAATTTGCACTCACCAGGTGCTAAGCATTGTAATCCCAAGCCACCTTTTTCTTATTGTAATACTATAACTTTGTAAGTGATTTTAAGCAAAAAGTAGTCAATCTGTTGTATAAAACCTATTGGGCTGTGGTTTAATTTTGTAACTCATTTATGTTTCTGATGGGCTGTTTCACCTTATCAAGCCACTTTTGTTTCAGTGCATTATGTTTAAACTTATTGGCACATTTGCTATATAGCAAAGTTCTTTCTTACATGCAAATGTGATTTAAAATATATAGAAGGTCAATTATAACATAAAGGAAAGGCTCTCCTTAGGCCACTAAACCTGGCACATTGTGTTGAAGCTGTGTTACCAGTTAATCTGCCAATGAGCAGAATGATTTGTCAGAAAGATTAATTCTGTGTGTGCAAAGTCACAATCCATAACGGATACTTTAAAAAAGAACACAGTAACAGTGAAATGATTAAAATAAATGATTTTAACTAACAAAAATAGTTAATTAACCAGTTATTGATTAGATAGTGAAGCATTAATAAAACAATAAAAGAGAGGAGCTTAAAATTGCCATGGAATAAACCATTTCATGTAGTTGATATTGCTGCACATATAAATACTCCAAAGAATTTCATTAAGAAAATGACCTCAGCTTGTTGTGTTGTCAGGCCAGATTTCCCTCCCCAGTAAAAGGGTTGCTTTTAATGAAATGCAGCTCTACTAAGTTTACTTCACTCTGATTGGCTACAACCATATTTGGACAACGGGTGAAGCATGCCCCCACACCTCTCCTCCCCCTTCATCCGTACCTCTCTTCCCTGTGCAACACTCTGTCACAAATCCATTACTATGGTTTTACTGCTAGTGGAAGTGTTTGTGTTACAGGATGTCGGACAGATAAGGCCAAGCTGATCAAAGGCTTTAACCTGGCGGCACAATTCAACACAGTGGGGCCGAAATAAACAGCCGCATAGACCGTGCCAGCACAGCCGCGACATAGGAATGTTATTCAGCTGGGATCCAGCTCTTCACCACTTGTTTACTTGATGGTGTGCTCTGATTGGAGAATATGAATTATACGGAAATAAATCCGACATAGAAAGATAAAGAGTTTTCCGATGTGATCGTTTTTGAGCAGAGAGACAAAGCTGACCGCCCCTGAGCAGCTCCTTTGGTATTCACTTTTGACATTCACATGGCCTCATCGGTGCACAACAGATCGTGTTATATACCCCACAAACCTCAGAAAAATTTAATTTGTTGTCATTGCCCCTTTAAAGAGACCCATTTCTAACCAAGAAATGATTTAGCATCACGGTTTGAAAAGTTATAGCATAATGATCATTTAAAGTGATACAACTTGTTCACTGTTAAGCGGCACAAAAAGCATTTTAAACTAGCATCATGAAATTTCTCTTTGCCGTGAAGAAAATTATAATCAGTGCACAAAAAATGTTTGGCCTTTCAGTATTTGGTTGCCTGGTTCCTGTGCTGCCCACCCCAAAATGTGATGTGGAACCACTGAACAGAGACCCTGAGGGCCGCAGTCAGGGATGAGGTTTATGTCACACAGGTTGGCTACACAACGCTGTCGCAGAGAGTTCATCAGAGCTGTCTGAGAAGATCCAGCGTGGTACAGAAACCTTTTAGGTTGTTGGGATGTCACTGCTGTCAGAGAGAGAGAGGTTCAGAAAGGTAATATAGAGGCAGTTTTAGCATTAGTGCTCACAGTGAGCATTAGTTCCATTATATTCACTGGTTTAAGCTGATGCCATATGTGTAGGGGTGTAGGTGTGTAGCAGCTCTGCATTTTTGCGTTTTTAGCCCTTCATGCTTGCTGTGGAAACGCATTAAACAATCTGTAATGTAAATGTTCCAGCAAATTGTACTGTGAATGCAGTCTTTTATGTATTTCACATGTTTATTTTTTGCATTCGCTCTGCTTCAGCTAGCCACATCAGAAACAAGTGATGGAAGGAGTTTTGAATTTGTGCTCCAACAAACAGTTTGTTCCCCCCCAGATTAGCATACATTAAACTTTCAGAACGGTTCAGAAAGCCCATCTGGGTCTGTTTTCCTAATCTGAACACACCAAACGCGAATCAGTTCATACAAACAACATAATCCTTCTTAGATCGCTTCTTAGATGCTCTAATAATCCTTTTATATCTAATGCATGTCCAAGAACAAAATCCTGACAAAATAAAAAGAAAAGATTAAGTGAATGCCTACTGAAGTGCAAATGGCGAAAAAATAAATTGCCATTTTGCAACCCAAAATATTCTCCAAAACCTTTGCACACGCGTCAGAATTGGTGCCAATTTCTGTATAATAAAGTGTTACAAATAAAAACAGTTTTATTTTCCAGTTTGCTGATCAGCTTTAAGGCTGTTTGTTCCACCAGTTTGATCCAAAGTCCGTCCAAAATTTGGTACATTAAATTAAAATTGCGAAGCAACATTAGCATAAATATTAATGTGACTAATGTTAATGTGAAAGTGCCCTTGGGTAACTTCTGTTTTTTGTGTGTATTGCCAGGTTGGCTGCAAAGCCGTCATTGTGTTTTTTCAGTACTGTGTGATGGCCAGTTTCTTCTGGCTGCTTGTGGAGGGCCTCTATCTTCATGCACTTCTGGCCGTCTCTTTCTTCTCTGAGAGGAAATACTTCTGGGCTTACATTATGATCGGTTGGGGTGAGAATGGATTTTTTTTTTTTATATGCTGCGTCAGAGGGCCTCCAGAAAAAAAGATGGCAGCTTTCACAGGAAAGCAATCATATCTTCGATTCTGGTTTTATCTAACCGTGAATATATCTCTTGTTGCCTACCAGGAGGTCCAGCAATTATCATCACAGCCTGGAGCATCGGTAAAGCGTACTACAATGATGTAGGGTGAGAGAAACAACAGGAAACTGCTACAGCTTTTCTTCCTTCGATTTTCCACATTTTTTACTATTGTTTCATGGCTCACTAGGTGCTGGGACATTATTGAAACCACTGATGTGTTCTGGTGGATTATTAAAACACCCATTTTAGCATCAATCCTGGTAAGTTTAAACAACCTGCAAGTGCTGTTTTGATCAAACCCTCTCTCTTATTGGTACTCCCACTGTTCTTTGAAAGAAGTGTGGTTGTTACACATCAACTTCTGTTGTGTCTGCTGAGAAGAGACCATAACTCTGCAGACAATAAGATAAGTGAAGTTCTGCCCTAACAAAAAAGTCAGCCATCTTTTGATGTATTTTAAGTGTATAACTGTTGATGATTGGACTGAACCAGTTGAGTGATGATAGGATAGCTGCAGAGATAATCTTGATGTTTTCCCGGTAATGCTTTTACCACTAGTCGCATTTCCTTCAATGTTTTTAATGCGCATTTTGAAATATTGCATTAGAAAAGGTTGATGGAGACAGCAAAATTCAAATTACCTCACGAAATTTCACAAAAAAGTTTTTAAGCACGCCTGAGGTGGTGTTTTACCTTTTAAAAAATGTAAATGCGCCAAAGAGGAGATGGAAACACATTTGTTGAATCGGTTCTGACGTAGCGAAAATGACTTTACATGACTGATCAGCAGTTTATGCTGCCGTCGTCTTCCCAGATATTCCAATAAAGCTCGAAAACAGGTCTGGAAGTAACAACCGGTACATTTGGACCAATGAAGAGACGCGAGCATTTCTCATCTGTGAAAATAAAAAATCAGCACATTCATTAAAGCCCCGCTCCATCACTGATCTGTGGGCCGTGCTAGTTAGCAACTGCTACTTGCTGTTTATTACAGCCAACGTTAAACGTATGACGACGTTACACTGTGCGTCCCCTGGTTAATTCGCCCACAAGATTTTGCGAGGTTTTAACCAGACCAGAAGGTTTTCTTTAGGAGAAATGGTACCTGACTGAATGGTAACCCTACTTTTTAGTCCAGGCATACTAAGATTATTGTAACATGTTGTACAATGTGACCAGTTACCAGCAGTGTTACTGTTGGCTTCCTGGTAACCACTCTGGGATAATAATAATAATAATAATAATAATAATAATAATAATAATGACTTTCTTTATATAGTGCTCCCAGTCAAAGTGCTGAACGGTAGGTGATACAAAAGTAAAATAAGAAATAAGACAATACAATTTAAAAACATAAAAGCAAAACTTGACAAAGACTCCTGGATAGATGCCAAAACGTTTTCACAAAGAACTGAGTGAAAGTCCAGTTGCCTCAGATTTAAGTCTGTTTGCTGGTGCGATGACCCAGATAACTGAAAATCTGCACAGGCATAAAAACAAAAGGAAACACCAATATTAAAACAATATAGTTCAGGCATCAAATTAGGCTGCATAAAATAAGACGAACAAGTGGGTCTTTAGCTTGGCTTTAAAAACCTCCACAGAACAGGCCTGACAAATGTCTTAAGGGCGTTTGTTCCACAGAGATGGGGCACAAAAGGAAAAAGCACGCTCCCCTACAGTTTTCCTATTAGCCTTAGGAACATTTTGAAGATCCATGCCCTGAGATTTAAGGGGGGGGGGGGCATACAGGTGCAGAAGGTTGGATAAATAGGTGGGCGCTAGACCATTTAGTGCCTTGTAGGTTAGCAGCAACATCTTAAAATCAGCTCGAATCTAGCACGATAACCAATGAAGGGATGTCAGTGCTGGAGTGATATGCTCATATTTCCCAGCAGCTGCGTTTTAAACCATCTTCAGGCCTCTAAAACTATTCCTTGGTAAACCAGACAGTAGAGCATTACAACAATCAATGCACGAAGATACAAATGCATGGATAAGAACCTCTCCATTTTTGAAAGATAAACACGGTCTGTTCCTCAAATGATAAAAGTGCAGATCCTTTGGATTCTTTGTAACTTGAAAACTACAGCTTGAAGTGAAGGATGCAAATGAAGAGAAAAATGCTGCTGGGGCAGCAGAACTTTATTTCAGTTTAATCAAATTCGACACAATTGATGGTTGATGTGAAGTCATAACAAATGGATGGTTAATTAAATCAAAAGGTGTTTCAAGAAGTAGCTTAACATTTTTAGATTACTGCAGTTTCTTCTGTTTTTCCCTCAGATGTGTCTGTTTTCTTGTTAAATTGGGTAGAATATCCATCACAATAAAGATGGAAAAAGTTTGAAAAGGATTTATCATAATCACATATTTTCTGTATACAAATCCGCAATTGTAACCGAGGGGTGTGTAAGCTTTTACTGCGTACAGGTATTTCATGGGGTCCACATTCATTATAACACTATTTTGAGGTTATTTATTTTTTAATTAGCGGCTACAGGTAAACATTTTTCCTAATTTTAAATGAATGTACATTTTGAAATAATGGGAATAAATTGCCATAATCGACTGATGCCTACTGGTGTGCAGGTTCAGTGGTTTCAGCAGCGACCTGGCTGTCAGTTCACATTGTGTCTGTAAGTGACACCTGAAAATGTGCTGTAATGCCAGTCCAGTGTTCAACCCAAATTGACTATTTAATGGCCCTCATTTTTCCACAGTGCAGCTCACCCATCCCCTCAGATCAAGCTGCTATCATGACCCTAATATTTCTCTAGATCCATTAGATGAAACACTTAACATAGTATACTAATATTTTTAAGCAAGAGAAATTATACTAGATTAAATCAATAGTTTTACCACCGGTATTAAATTCTATTTAAAATCTAATAAGTCCTGTCTTCTGAACTATTCTCTACAGGTGAATTTTGTTCTTTTCATCTGTATTATTCGAATACTTCGCCAGAAGATCAACTGTCCAGACATTGGAAGAAATGAGTCCAACCAGTATTTGTGAGTAGACTACGATTAAGTACTTTTTCATTCTGAGTTGTTTAATAGCTAATACACAGTGACTACGTGAAGATTTCGAGGAAATGTTTTCGGATTCTGTTTGAGAATAAACAACAGCCACATATATACAGTATGTTAAAATAAAAATAACAGACGTATAAAGCTTGTTGTAAAACACACAGATTTGTTCCCCCAACTGTTGCTGCATATTTTTTTGTGCTCAGTGAAATCCGCCGTTAACTTGTGCTTTTGGCCTTCAAAAAAGAAACGCATTGCCTTTTTGTGCGATGCCAAGCGAACTGTGGGCTCCCACAGACAGAAACAGGGACGCAGCGCCGCTGTGTTCAAGTCATCTGTGATGAGAGCGTCTCGTATACCGTCCGTAATGCATGAGCTATTTTCCACAGACAATTCCTCCCTTCCTTCCCTTTCTGGTCTGCTGAGATGAAAATGAAAAGAACGCCACAGTTGCATTTTATTATTGATGTCTACAGAGACAGATTAAAAATTAGTTTCGATGGAGAAAGTAAGTGGGGGGATTTAAATCTACTGCTTTGTCATTTCAGGAGACTTGCAAAATCGACGCTGCTTCTGATTCCTCTGTTTGGAATCAATTTTATAGTGTTCGCGTTCATCCCAGAGCAAGTGAAGACTGAATTGCGGCTAATTTTTGACTTGATTCTGGGATCCTTTCAGGTATGAAATGTTTCTAAATCGTAGGAATAATGTGTCACAAAGATTGGATTTTTTTTTACAAGTTTGTTTCAAAAGAATTTCACAGTTTTCTAAAGGGTTAAGCACGGGATTTAAAATTTGGAAAAAGGACCAGAACAACATATGTTTGTCTGTTCATGACTGGGCTAGTCTGGGCCAATAGTTGAGGA